>JALGBA010000495.1:1317500-1907500 GCA_023970755.1 Azemiops feae | reverse complement strand
TCCCGCGACTGCTGTGGGACATCGATTTCTGCTTCTTCGGGATCATCATCTTCATCCTCTGAAACCACCGAGTTTGAGACGATGACCGGGGTCCAGCGCAGACATTCCGGGTCCACAACTACAGGCCGGATGTTCAGTTTCAGCTTTGCCATGTGGTCTTGGATAAGCTTTTCCCGCCGAACAATTACAAATCTGAGGAAGGAAAAAAGAATAGGTGGCTTTGGTCATATGACATCATGTTCATGTTATAAACATGGAAAGGCAGGAAGAAAAAAAAAAAGGTATTTGGGAGACCCAAATGAGGGATTCATTATTACTAAGCATTTGCTACTGATGCAGTGCAGCTGTTGCTCACCACCGTTAAGCTCACGGCCTTCGAAATGTCACAGAGACTCTTGACATGGAATTAATCCACAGTGATTGGGCTCATAAAATGCTTTAACCCATAACACGTAGGACTCTCCACTCCTAGATCAACCCCTCGGTCACTTCTCTCGCTCTTTAAATTCACCCTGACTTCTGAAGAGTCCAAAATAACTCTCAAGAGTAATCTTGATAGCACAAGGGCTAGAAACATGGATTTTTTTTTTTAAATGCATTTTTCAGGATTTTTGCATCTACAGAATCAGCCCTGAGCATAATCCTGCCATTTTCTGAGGCCACCCGATTCTGTGAGAGAAGGAAGTGATGCTCACTGATCGTTACGGAAATCAAGCATGCGCAGGTGATGCAGAGTCGAAGTGATGTCTTGAGGACAGATGCCGGTCAGTTTGCTTAACTTCTTGATGCTGATCTGCTTGTCGTTTTGGTGATAAAGGCACTCCAAGATTACACTTTTCCAGTATGCCATGTAGGAAAGACGACCCAAATCAGACAGTGGCTTCTCCGGGGATCCTGCCTGGCCTTCACGTTTGGATAGGAGATAACCTAAGAGAAAAGAGAAAGCACTCAGGATCAGGTTTGGAACACACAACCACACTCTTCTAAGTTTACCCAGAGTTGGGAGTATCGAAGGGCCCCTGAAAGACCACTAGTGACACCTCTGTGGGGGGGGGAAAAAAATCACAAAACAATCCCATTGTTATGACTAAGAAGCTGTTACTCTGGTTCTTATGAACATCTATCTCAGGTAGCTTGCCTTCAGCTCCTGTACAAAAGATGGAATAAAAATCTAAATACACATTAGTAAATGCTACTTTCTCCACTGTTTCATCAAGAAAGGGAGCCAGACACCAAGAGGAATTTTCATAAATAGCTGAGATTTTTCAGAAGATGGACAGAAATGTGAAAACCATAGTGATGTGGACCCTCTTTAACCAAAATCTCAATTTTCAAGGAAGACAAGTAATTCTTCCAAGCCACAGAGAAGGGCTTTGGCACACATTCTACTGAAGCAAATGCTGGAGAATGATGTCCAGGTAGGTTATAAACACATACTGGAAGGTCCCTTCCAACTCTGCTATTCTCTTAAAATATAAACGCATTTCTGCATCTGAGCTGTGTGCATGGCCACTAGGGGACAGATATTTCTTGTGCTAATCTTGTGTTGTACTACCAACAAAATGCAGCCTGGCTAAATAGAGGGGATCCCTTCTCCCTCAATTATAGCACATTCTATTCTGTCCATTGCCCATCCCGAGACTGCGACAGTGGTCATGCTTAACTTTTAATATGCTACTACAGGATTACTTTTTGCTCCCTTAAGTTCTTCTTCTTAAAATTCTGTAATAAACCCTGCGTTCTCTTCTTTCTTCTCAATGCCTCTCTTTTGTTCGCACTGACCAACTGAGAGAAAGCAGTATTCCCTGTAGGAAAAAAAGACACCTCAAATTTTTTCGGACTTACTTCTGGATACTTTAGACCAGGGCTTTTCAACCTGTGGTACGCGTACCACTTGTGGTACATTAACAAGTGGCAGGTGGTACGCAGCCCTGCCTAGCCAAGTGTAGTGGGGGAGGGAATGAGCCAGCGCAGGCAAGGACTTACAGTGAGAGAGTCCTCTGGAGCTGCAGTGGCTGGGGAGAGACAAAGGGCCCAGGCTCAGTTCTGGCTCACCCTCCCCCATGAGAAAGAGGGAGGAGATGGAGAGTGGAAGGATTCTTATGTGCTTTTGTGACTTTGAAGTTCTGGGCTTTGTGCAATGTGGGCTTTGTGTTCTTAAGGAGTGTTTGGCAATTTCTATTTGGCTGATGGCTGGTGTTAGCTTCTATTGCTCTGCTATTGTTAGCTGTAATTTTTGCTGCAAGGGATTTTGAAGTATTTTTCTCCTGAATGGATTTTGCCTCTAGATTCTTTTACTTATGAATGGAGCCATTTGGGGAGGCTGCCTTAGCCAGCAGCCAATACTTACTACATTTTTTTTTCTTCCTTACTTTCCTTTCTAGCCAGTAGCTAATTCTTAAAGGGAAATGTGCCTTTTTAAGCTAGTTCACTCAGCAGTTTGTCTTTTCTGTTTCTGGAGGCTTTTCCTTGTTTGATGAATATATGGAAGAGAAAAAATATGGGGGGGGGTTTTTCAAATTCTTCCTTCAGAAGGAGATGGGAATGAGAAAGAGGGAGGCAGGGAAGGAGAGAGGGAGGGAAGTCCTGCCTTAGCACTTGGCCACCAGCAGCCCTGCCATTGACTTTGCTTGTCAAAAGGTTGCAAAAGGGGATCACATGACCCTGGGACACTGTGACCATCATAAATATGAATCAGTTGCCAAGCATCCAAATACAAATCACATGACCCTGGGCATGCTGCAATGGTCATAAGTGTGAAAATGGTCATAAGTCATTTCAGTGCAATTGCAACTTTGAACAGGGTTTTTTTTTTGGTCATCAAGTTTTTGACACCTTGCTAGGTGGTACTCGAATATTGCCATATCCTAAAAGTGGTACAATCGGTGAAAAGGTTGAAAAGCCCTGCTTTAGATGTTTCCCTAAGACAAAGCAATCTGCCTCTTCTCCCAAAAGAACCATCTGCCACTCATCACGTTAAGAGTTTGAACTCATTGTTTACCCCCAACTTGTACGAAGGGGACTCAAGGCACGTTTTCAAATTTTACATCATTTTATTGCCTTTACTGTTTTGTTTTTTTTTAACACAACCAATGGTGTGGGCTGCATGCCACAAAGATGTATGTCATGGTGAATGTGCTGGTCTTCAAACTGTTGTAAAAAACTTATTTGTCAAACCACCTTAGGGCAGGGATGGGCCACTATGGCAACTTCACGACCTGTGTGCTTCAACTCCCAGAATTCCTGAGCAAGTCATACTGGCTCAAGAACTGAAGTCCATAAGTCATAATAAAGTTGCTATAGTTGGCCAGCCCTGCCTTAGGGTGTCCTCCCTGGGTGATTCGGAAGGCAAGCTACAGGTTTTATAAGATTAGGTGCCACTGGCTGCTTTTTAACGTTCCAAAGGGCAGCTCCCTGTCTAGATGTTACAGCAGTCAAGCTCTCAATATCAGAAATATAAGTGACTGTTTATAGATACAAAAAAAGGCTGGCGGCTGCTTGATTTTTCTGGTTACAGGTAGTCCTCAACTTACAATAGTTCATTTAGTGACGGTTCAAAGTTAAAACCTTATGACCTTTGCAGCATCCCCATGTCCATGTGATCAAAATTTGGACACTTGGCAACTGACTCACATTTACAATGGCTGCAGTGTCCCGGGATCGTGTGATCACCTTTTGCAACCTTCTGACAAGCAAAGTAAATGGGGAAGCCAGATTCACTTAACACCCATGTCACTAACTTAAGAACTGCAGTGATTCACTTAACAACTTTGGCAAGAAATGTCATAAAAATTAGGCTAAATTCACTTAACATATGTCTCACTTAGCAACAGAAATTTTGGGCTCAATTGTGGTCGTAGGTTGAGGACTACCTGTATATTGGTAGTGTCAAGGCCTCATACGATCAAGAATTGATCAAATCGCAGAAATGGACAGACTCACTTTGGAACTCAAGGATAAAAGTGAAACTAAGTACTACAAAATCTGGAAACAATTTTATGATTGGATAGATAACAAGAGGGTAGCCAAGACAAATGTATAGTGTTAGAACAAAAAAAATAGATGTTTTTATAGACAAACGTATGTTTAAGAGATAAATAAATATGCAGAAATGAGGGGGAAAGTATTAATATTATATGATATTTTGCTATATATAAGGAATAAAGCTTAAGAATTGTATGTTCAAAAAAAAAAAGAAAAGAATTGATCAAATCAATGAAGCAATTAGAATGATTCTTCGCCTTCAAGTCAGGGAACCATCATTCATTACGCGCCCTGGCTTTATAAAAATTAAAATTCCAGTTGCTTCCTCCTATCCTGAGGTCAACATTCTACAGTTAACACAAAGTAGCTCTCATAATTGAGAGGGTTTTCCTCCCCAGCCTTCAAGTCACACTTCACCGTGAGCAAGCTGATAATAAAGTCAATTCGGAGACTTATTTGAAGTCCTGTGATTCATGAGTGATCACTGAGCTTTTCAAATACACCAGACAGCAACAAGATGGTAAACAAGCAATTACTTAAAGGGGGTTAAAAAAAAAAAACTGGAACTCCAGCTAGAAATTGTTATCAGCGCATAGAGTTCGTTTCAGATAATGAGCACGGAAATGTCAGCATCCCTTTAGGGCACATCATGTGCAGCTCACTTTCCACGACACAGGAAGCTGTCTGCACAAATGAGCATCTTCCCATTTAAAGATGGAAAAAAATGAGTTAACAGGTACTTAGTTTGGCTTTGAAAATGGGACTCCTCTTCCTCTCCAGAAAGCATCGCGTTGCTTTGTATCTCCCGTCATTGCCATCAAGGCCAGACAAGGTACTTTTGCTAGTACCAACAACTGGATTTGGTACTAACTTGCTTCCATGCACAATTCAAGATGCTTTTTTTTCAAAAATTAAAACAATCCGCATGTATCAGATTTTCTGGTCTTTGAGATCAACTAAAAAAAAACAAAAACCCCAGCATACTTCTTCTTTCTCAAATAAAGCTGAGGTCACTTCTCCAGCACTGTTTGAACTTTCAGATTGGTACAGGAGTACACATTTATTTTTCCCTATGTACAGCAGTAGTTTATGACTCTAAATTCACTTCTTTGCTCTATAAGCTATGGTTCTAAGGCAAAATCACACAATTTCCGCTGATTCTTCCTTTTCAAAATGGATTAATCCAAACGTAGGACAAATCAAAGGCTCTAGAGCAGGGATGTCGAACCTTAGCAACATTAAGACTTATGGACTTCAACTCCCAGAATTCCCCGGCCAGTGGATAAACAGATACCACTTTGGTGGGAAGGTAACAGCGTTCTGTGCACCTCGGTGTATAGCAGGGGTAGGCAACCTTGGCTCTTTTATGACTCGTGGACTTCAACTCCCAGAATTCCTGTGCCAGCTATGCTGAGGGGAAAGGGAGAGGTTTCCAAGCGGAGCCATGCTGGCTCAGGAATTCTGGGAGTTGAAGTCCACGAGTCATAAAAGAGCCAAGGTTGCCTACCCCTGGCCTTAGGCCTAGGCCGCTTTATGACTCGTGGACTTCAACTCCCAGAATTCCTGAGCCAGCCATGCTGAGGGGAAAGGGAGAGGTTTCCAAGCTGAGCCATGCTGGCTCAGGAATTCTGGGAGTTGAAGTCCACGAGTCATAAAAGAGCCAAGGTTGCCTACCCCTGGTGTATAGTCATGCCTGCCACATGACTACGCAAGAGTCTTTGCACAACGCTGGCTCCCTTGGCTAAGAAATGGAGATGAACCCCACCCCCCCAGAGACAGACACGACTGGACAGGGAAACCTGATTTGTTTGCTTGTTTGTTTGGCTGGGACCTAGCACTCAACCACAGGGCATCTCCGGCCTCCCCTCACACGCCCCCCCCTTCTGAGATTCAAGCAGGCCACCCCAGCCCCCAAGGCTGATGTTCCTTCCTGATGTGCCCACACTAGGAACTGCAGAATGGCTGCCAGGCTCTGCTCTGCTCTCTCATCATCGGCTTTTTATAGCAAGGGGAAAACATTACAAGGGAGGGGGAGCAGTAAGGTGGGAGGTAGGAATTCCCACCATCGGGAAAACCGTCCACTCCCAGCTCGAGGAAATGTCGCAAAACACTTTCCACCATTTTGTCTCACCCACGAATGGCCCCCACCTGCACCCAAGCCCCACAGTATTGTGGGAATACTTAGGGGGCACGGCCAATCTTAGGTCAACACAGCCTTCACGTGTGGAAGGTGCCAGAGCTGGACCTAAAGAGAGGTGTAACAGCACCACTATTACATAAAGTAAAGGTAATGGCGTCTCTCTGGATTTTACTCCGCTAGCTGTAGCCAACTATAGGGGGTGGTGCTCATCTTGAGTTTCAAGGCCATTGAGCCAGCGCTGTCCGGAGACACTGCTGCGGTCATGTGGCCAGCGTGACGTCACAGAGTGCTGTTACCTTCCCACCAAAGTGGAACCTATTTCTTTTTCTTCTGCTTCTTCTCCTTCATCATTTTAGCCGTTGTCTATCCACGGCAGGATGAAGGCCTCTTCCGCATGTTTCCAATAAATACAGTCCTGACCTTTCTTTTCTTTCTCTTTACCTATTTATCCAGTCGCATTTGCATACTTTCGAACTTCTAGGATGGCAGGCGATGGGATGAGGGTGGGACTTCACCCCATCACGTGGTGCTTGGGTCTTGAACCTCGGGCTGCCGGCTTTTCAGACAACAAGCCCTGCATCTTAACCGCTGAGCCACTGCGCCACCCCACTATTATATAAGTATGATGTAAATTAGCAACAATTTACCGAAATGGATGTCTGGATAAAAACAGGATTCAGATCTAAAGTAGGAAGACGGTTAATTTAAGACTGCTGAATGGACATGCAACAGGGGGGGGGGGGGAAGGAAGATGGTGATATAAGACACACACGATAAATAAAACATTTACTTTCACAGAAAACAGTTGAGAAAAAAGGTTTCCTGGAATTCCAAAATAGAGCCAATTCAGATAAAGAGTCCTTTTGAAATTTAGCATGGTGGCCATATTTGCAAATTCAAACAAGATATGAAAAAGAGGTGAAAACAATGGGATTTTACAAAAACAGACAGAATTTGATCAAATATTGTTAAAAATAGATGAAAAGATGATTAAGAAACTTTATAGATTTCTGCTAAATTTAAAGATGGAAGAAGAACAAGTAAAACAAGTTTTGGGTTAAGATACATGTATGGTTGGAGAAGATGACTAAAAAACAGATAGATTTTAAACCAGAATTGTTTTTGTTAGGAATAATAGGAGCCAACTATGAGAAGGAGAGCGGATATCTGATATTACATGTATTAACAGCAGCAAGAATTGTATTTGCCCAGTATTGGAAAAATGAAAATTTACCAACTGAAGAAGTATTAATCAAGAAAATTCTAGAATGTGCAGAAATGGATAGATTGACTTTAGAGATTAAAGAGAAAGAAGATTCTGTTTACTTTAGAACATGGGATAACTTTTATCAATGGCTAGAAAAACAAATTAGAGAGAAAGGAAGGTGATATGTAGTTCTGAATACATATTAGTAAGAAAGATGTTATGGACTGATTAATTAATACTGCTTATGATAATTAATCGTATTTACTACTGCTATCTATTATTATATTAATTATTGTTATTTAAATATATGTACTCAGACAATATTCTGTTTGCTAAATATTGAAAATGTTACTGGGAGATAACCCCAATCCTGACCTCAACCCCGTCCAAACCCTGACCCTGACCCTAACCCCAGCCTAAACCCTAACCCTAATCCTGACCCCATTCTATCCCTAATCCTATAAAATCTAATAACACTTTTTTTTTTTTTTAGGAGTCCTTTTGAAGTCACATCCAACCAAATCAATCGCAAGAGAATTGTACACTCCGTAAACTGTAAAGCCAAGTTAGAGGAGGGGAACATACAAAACAAAAAAAACAAGCCAGAAAAATATAAGAAGGGGCTTACTAAAGTCAATGAGGAATCTGCCATAGCCCTTGCGTTGGTACTGGGGAAGAATCATGATACAGGACACGTTGTATTTCTGCTGGCAGTGCTTCTCCTAGAAAAAGAGAAGAGGAAAAGAAGAATCTAGTTATTAAAAGCACGGCTTTGTGACATGGAAGAGGAGTTCTTTGGGACAATAATTAATACAGAGGGAATATTCCAGCCAAAGACACAGCTGTAATTCCATCGGGGAGTCAGAAAATCAGATGAAAAACATGTCTCTGATGGAAGAACAACAGCAAGCCTCTAATTATTTGGGAAGGGGGGAGAGGTGACTGAATAGGGTATGGTTTGGTTCCTGAAATACAGCAATGTTTATTCCAAACGACTCTGGGTCTGTGAGGTCTGTCCCCAAGGGTCTTGCTTCTTTGCAACTTTCTAAAACAGAAAGGCTCCCCTCCCCGCCCCCCTTAAGATGGGGGAGAAAATCTGGGAAATGTTTATTGTTCGGATTCTATGATACACCCAAGAGAATTTATTACTAGGAAAATATCTCGTTCGGTAGACATGACTCTCTCAAGCTACGGAGCAGATAAATGGAGATATTAACAACTGGATGAAAATACCCAGGTGTCTGTAGAGAAGAATAAATGCTATGAAGATGAATGCAGGTAGTCCTCGACCATATGACCACATGCAGCATCCCCATAGTTACATGATCAGAATTCAAATTTGAGACTTCTGACAGGCAAAGTCAAAGGGTAGCCAGATTCACTTCACATCAATCATTCACTGAGCAACTGTGACAAGGAAAGTCGTAAAATGGGGCAGATCTCACTTAACGAGTGTCTCGCTTAGCAACAGAACTTTTGGGCTCAATTGTGGTCGTACGTCAAGGACTTCCTGTATGCACTTTGAAGAGTGGCAGTCTTGTTAATTTGGCTCAAAAGCCAAGCAGCTCTCTTTCAAAATGATGGCTCACGTCTGATAACAGAAGCTTTTATTTAAAAAAAAACCAAAAACATATATTTATGTATTTATTTATTATTAAGCATATCAATGGATTTGTTAAATATCGTTAATATAGGGGAATGAAAATTATGCTGAATATTCACCGTTATGGGACCAATGAGATTATTTGGGGCCCTTGAATTACTGACAAGAACGGGGTTCCAATTACAATAAGAATTTTGTGATACAGGTAGTCCTCGCCTTACGACCACAATTGAGCCCCAAATTTCTCTTGCTAAGTGAAGCATGTATTAAGTGAGTTTTGCCTCATTTTACGACCTTTCTTGCCAAAGTTCTTAAGTGAATCACTGCAGTTGTTAACACAGTAACACGGTTGTTAAGTGAATCTGGCTTCCCCATTGACTTTGCTTGTCAGAAAATTCCAAAGGGAGATCACATGACCCCGGGACATTTGCAACCGTCATAAAGACGAGTCAGTTGCCAAGCGTCTAAATTTTGATCACGTGACCATGGGGATGCTGCAACAGTCGTGTGAAAAATGGGCTTAAGTCACTTCTTTCAGTGCTGTTGTAACTTTGAACAGTTGCTAAATGAACTGTTGTAAGTCGAGGACTACCTTTATTTATATTAGTCAAGACAAATTAAACATATTTAGGCGTCATTATGAGAGAAATAAACTTTGATCTCGTTATAACCTATAAAGCCCTACGTGGCCTGGGCCTGCTTATCTTCAGGGTTGCTTTTTCCCTAGAGAATCTCTCTGTCCAGGTCAGAAGTTAAACGTCTGGATCCTCCAGGACATGCAGCAGGGGGATTTCAGAGGTAACCATTTTGGGGGGTTTCCTTTCTTGTGCAATGGCTTACCCTTGCAATGGGGGCAGTTTCTCTCTCTCTCTCTTGGTATTTAAGAAATAGTGAAGACCTGGTTGTCCCACAGAGATATTGAGGACGGAGTATTGTCCCAACCCAAGTGATGAATGCTTTGGTATTTCACTGTGTATTTTTAATCTTATTTTGATGTGTGTGCTTAATGATTATCTGATTATGCACAATATTATCGTACCACAGATTTGTAGGTACTAATAGAATATTTGCAGCTCAGGGTTCAAATGAGGGGTCCCTGCTGCTCTCTGAGCTTGGTGGTTTTCTTGCAGACGTTTCATTACCAAACTAGGTAACATTATCAGTGTACCGATGAAAAGCCTGCAAGAAACCCACCAAGCTCAGAGAGCATCCCACAGACCTGTCAATTCACTTAGATTCACTTGTCTGAAGTGGCACAGAATCTGTATAAACAAATAAACGTATTCTACAGCTTTTGATTACAATTTATGTAGTCATAAGAGAAGGAAATCAAGTTGCTGAATTCTAAAATTCAGAAGAGTATCAGGATCCTCTTGTAGGGTCTGGATGGGGGAAGAACAAACTCAGGTTCAAATCTAACATGACTAGGTAGCTTTAGGCTCAGAAATCACTTCTGTCCATGGATTTTTTTTATCATTAGTTCTGAAATAGGAATCGGTGAACACTAATTGTGTGTTTCTCCAGATGGACCTAATGCACAACTTGGAGTCCTTTTGGACCAATGCTGTTGCTGGAAGAGTATGTGGCAGCTGTGGCTAGGAGGGCTGGTGCACCCGATGCATTTTTTTTAGACCAACCCACTCTTCCTATGGGCATTCATTCATTGCACCTCCCATTTGGGCTACCACAATGCAATATATATGTGTTGTCTCATGCAGTAACTTCAGTTGATCCAGAGTGCAGCTATGTGAGTAGTGCATCCACATATCACCTCTATATGACAGGCTGCACTGATTACTAGTTGGCTTCAGGGTACATTTCAACGTTCCAGTTGTCTTCAAATTCAAATTCAGAATAGAGCTGGAAGGGACCTTGGAGGTCTTCTAGTGAACCCCCCTGCTCAAGCATGAGACCTTATATCATTTCAGACAAGTGGCTGTCCAGTCTCTTCTTAAAAACCTCCAGTAATGAAGCATCCACAACTTCTGGAGGCAAACTGTTCCACTGGTTGATTGTTTTCACTGCTAGGAAGTTTCTCCAGGTTGCTTCTCTCCTTGATTAGTTTCCATCCATTGCTTCTTGTCCTGCCTTCAAGTGCTTTGGAAAATAAGTGGACCCCCTCTTCTTTGTGGCAGCCTCTCAAATATTGGAACACTGCTATCATGTCACCCCTAGTCCTTCTTTTCTCTAGACTAGCCATATCCAAATATCCAATATTTATGGGAATGCTGGCCTCCAATTATGCCAGTCTGTCCTATGAGACCTGGCATGGTGGGCATACTCCAGGCCATCTATAAAATAATGCTGCCTTGTGGGATCCTGGAGGTGTGTTTTCCCTGTTGTTGCTTCTCCCCTCTGGAGTGGCATTTCCCCTCAAAGCCCATTTGGAACCACCCTCCCCGCCCTGACCCTGCTGACCTTCAGAAAAACACCGTTTCTGGAACAATTGGTGAACCATTTCAATGATAGCTATTTGTGTATTTCCTGAAGTGCTACTATTGCACTTAGCTTTGCATTGATCCCTAAGTCTCGCTTTCTTTAATGGTGTTTTTAACCTATTCAACATTGCCTTGAATCATGAAAATCTCCCTCACACACACACTTCCCTGTCTTTCAGAGTAGAAATTTAAAATCTGCAACGCCTCCCAAGGAAACAGAGAATTTAGGTCCTTTTGGCAGAACCACAATCCAGCAAGCACACTCCATTCTAGTAGGGAGACTAGCTAAATTAGATGGCATGATTACTTCCTCCCCCTTCCACCACCCCCCAACATTTCTTCTCCAAGCAGAAGAGCTTCTGCGTGGGGATGGAGGCTGGAGGAATCGGGAAAAGAATGCAAAGGCAAGCCTTAAGCTAAAGCCTGGACCCCGTGTATGCAGGAGGAACACGAAAGCCATGTTCGGTCTCCATTGCGTCTTTTCCAGAGTGCAAACAAAAGCTTTGCAATGAGATCAGCATCTGATTTGAGGAGCAGCGGGCCTGGTGGCGCACTAACAATGAATGTTTACTTCACCAACTCGCTGTACTCTTCACTACCCAAGGGATGAGGAAGTAATTTAAAACCTCCCTTTAGAACCGCTAAGCTGGAATTCACGCTCCTGGGAGGATACACTCTGTTCGACAGGATGAAGAGAAAGCCAGCCACATTAACTGCTTCAATTCCCTGGATTTGTCTAGACAGAGTCTTAAAAGGGGTATGGAAAAGTGCACCCACTGCTTCAAAAGTCCCTGATGTAGTTAAAATCCAGCAGACGTTTGGCAGAATTACTGCAGAATCACTTTGAACTGGCTTTTGAATTCATATGGTTAAACTGAAAACACCAGCCCAATTATAGCCACTAGAATGCAGTTTAGACTAATTTCAAAGGTAATTTCCAGAGATACAGATTCAGCACAGGAGGCTTAATACAATGGCAAAAGAAAAAAAAGCAGGAAAGAAAAATTAATTATCTTCTTGCGCAAATCATATCTGTGATTGCAGAGTTTCAGAAGTGGTGTTGGGGGGGGGGGGAAGCATGGGACCTGAGGCTGAATGCAGCATTTACTATCCTTAATAACGAGCAAAAATACAAGGCATATAAAAACTTAAATATACAGATAATGCCTGTTAATATACATAGCTAGCATAATTTCAGTGGATTTCCAAATTTCACATTCCTTCCCATAGATTTTATAGCAGTTTTTACAGTACAGAAGCTATTTCCTTCTGTTGAGTGATCAGAAAAGCACCAACGCCCAGCGTTGCAAAATGAAACTAAAGTCACCTTCAAATTGAGTTCATTTCTTGGTGACTTGGAAGGACACACACCCACGCAGGCTTCCTGCAATGATTCCTGCAAATCAAAACCCAGGTTTCTACTTCTGAACCCTCACCTTGGAGAAGTAGCCAACAAGGTGACAGCCCTTCACATCGTTTTGCGTCAGCACATAAAAAAGAAATGGCTCCACGTCGTAATAGAGAGTCTTATGGTCCAGGAAGAGTTTTGCCAATAGACATAAGTTCTGGCAGTAAATAGTACTGACGTTGCCATCCACCTTAAAAGAAAAGTATATTAATTCATTGTATCCATCAGAAAACCACAATGAAATACTATACTCTGCCCAAATAATATTAGAGCAAGCAACAGGGATAGCATCCATTTTTTAAAGCATTCAGAGAAAGAGAGCAGTTGGAAAACATCACTACTCTGACCTTTGGCCCCCAAGGCAACCCATATCCTTAAGCTTAGCAACCACTTAGATTTGTTTATATGGCCAAGAATTTATAACCTTATTTAAAGAGTCACTAAAACGGCTATGCACTACACCTAAATTGTGAAACAGAACTCTTTTTGGAAATGGCATTTAAAAAGCCAATTTAAAAGGCAGAAATTTACAGCAGAGAAGTAGTAACATGTGAGCATTAACCAATTCCTCAGCCACTGTATCTTCACTGAAGTTGTTGACTGCCCAGGACTCTGCAAACAACATTCCCAGAGACTATTCAAATTATATTTCTGTATTCTGGAGCCAGTTCCTATTCCTTGGTTCAGAACGTGTTGTGAAAAATGCACTGCGAACTACATCACCTGTTTCACCTTTTATTGGGACAAACAGCAGTTAAGAGCTGTTGAAATTTACCTCGAAAACTGAAACATTATTCTTTCTGTAAATTTCATTGGCTGGGGGATGAAACCAACCACATTTCTTCATGTGCTGCTGGAGAATAGTTCTGCTTTTCATGTATTTGAGACAGAATTCACAAATATATAACTTGGGCAACCTGAAAAATATAAACCTGTTAATACCCACTCAGGGCTAAAGAAAAAGGCAACTTTCAAAGAGCAAAACAATATAATCCCTGCAGTTCTCATCCTTACAACAAATGACAAGACCAAGAAAGTGTTTTCCCTTGAGTAAATATTCATTGGACAAAGAGACACAAAAGCAGAGGGAGACCTATAGAAGCCTAAGCAAAAGGCTGCTTAAGTTGACTTCCGGCATAATATATCCATTAGTAAGAAGTAGAACCAGATAAAGTAGGGGATATATTTTCCAAGCTCAAAAGTGAGCAGTACAAAAGGGTTACAGGAAAGTAACCAGAGGCTCAATATTAGATATTGCCAAACCCTAGTAATTTAACTGTACACCAGCCTCTACACTCAAATATACTTCTTCACCCTCTCATATAAAAACCGCTACTAAAATTATTCAAAGCTCTTTTGTAAATGAATTTAGGAAACAGATCGTTGTAAAATAAGCAAACATATTCTTTACTTTACCCTCCGACATTTTATCTTTTATCTTTACTTATTATACACTGCTGATTGCTATTTCCTTTCTCCATCTGACATGCCACTCTGTTTTTATGGGAGGGCAAGAGCTTAAAATATGAGTGTATCAGGATAAATCTGTTATACTCGCTGTTTCATTTCCAATAATGGCAAAAAGTTCCGCCGGGCAACACGCTGCACATCATAAAAGGTGCTTCATACCTGGAATATTCTTGTGGATATGGAGAAGAATACCAGGTGTGGATTTCATATTTTCCAAACTCAATGACTGATGGGCAGCGGACTTGGGGGTCATGTGCCCCCGTCACTCCTACTTTCTGTAAAAGAAAAAAAAACCCACTCAACTTTACTCCATGGGTCTGGGAATCTAATAAAAAAGCAACCGGTTTACGTGAACATCAATTTCCACCAATGCCAAAAAACAGAGAAAATAAAAAATTACATAGGAGAAAGGCTATCCCAGTCATACTTAATATTTCTAGAAATGTTGTTATTGTAATGACCCAGATCATAAGGAAAACTAAATTCCCCTTATTATTCCAAGGAAATAAATGCCCTGGAATTGTATGTATGTATGTATGTATGTATGTATGTATGTATGTATGTTTATTAAATTTGTATGCCACCCACCTTGCAATTTGAGGTGAATAAAGTGAAGAAGGAAAAGTATATACCAACAGCATCTATAATAAACAGCATAATTCTAAGAGGGAACTGACAGAGCATACGGAGTGCAATTTAAGAGCTATCAGTTGAGTTCAGGCCTCTAAGGGCAATGTTATAAATTCTTTATTTGCAAATATGGGAGGGAAAAAAATCAACATTATCAATACAACTTTAAAACAAGGACAAAAGAAAACAATTTCTACACACACTATTTGTGACAGTAGAAATAAAGTTGGGAACTCCAAGAATCTTAGGGGCAACTGCAAAGGAAGCACCTTCATTTGAAAAAGAAAATGGGGGGGAGGGTTTCCTGCAGGAAGACTCAAGGTCATAAAAGTTTAAGTGCTCTGGGGGGGGTCATGTCTCTGCCTTTCAAGTGATCAACATAATTTCAGCCTTAATTGTTACTTATAGTTTTACTTCTCTGTAAAACAGAGAACTCCTTTCTTTCTACCTAACCCTTTTCTCTCAGGGAGCTGCTCTAAGAGATGGTAATACCTTGCAAATTGCCCTAACATGCAGAGGCAGAAAGGTGAAGGGAAAATGCCAATTAGGCTCTTTTAATCCTTTCCTGTTTAGTTTCTACCATGCACTGAGAACTTTAAACAATAAAGACTATAAATGTTTTACAGCTTTTCCTAGTGACAGGGTTTCCCACCCCACCTCCTATTACTCCAGCTGCTGCTTCTTAGATACTAAGGTGTCTTGCTATTGGCATTGTGTATTCGGTATCTGAGCTCCAAGTGTGGCACTTCTTGCCAAAAAAATATATATATTCTTAGCCTACAGAGGAGTTCAGATGTCCAGTTCTTACACCCGAAAAACATTACAGCCCTCAATTTTTTTTCAGTCGAGGAAGCCTGTGCAGATGGTTCCTCGGTGGGCATTAATTAGCTCAGCTTAGGCAGAACCGAAACTCCACCGTAAAGCCATTTCTTGTTTATTTTTCCTTTATGTTCCCTTTTCTAGGGAATTACAGGAACATGTTGAAACGTTTAGATAAAAGAATACGGGTCGGGCCTACATGATTTCCCCCATCCTCGTGCGCTGAACCAAATCACAGTGTCACGCCAAATCGCTGTTTAGCATTTTAATCAGGCAGGCAAACCTTCTGGGCTGGCGTACTCCCTCTACTGAATTATTTTCTCTTTCGCTTAAGCCACAATTATTATGTCCCCAAAGGTTTGAGACTGCCCTTCAACCAATGATTTAGCCATCTTTTAAGCTAGAGTTTGCAGGATTCGTTTAGAAGACCATTAAAAGTATTTTCAGGTTTAGAATAACAATGATCTAATTTTACTGCACTGGAGCTGATCTCCTTCCAAATGATAATTTGATGGTGTAAAAATAGTTCTATAATCTTTAAAAATACCTATAAACAAGCTTAGTAGATCAACAGAGAACAATGAGTTAGCTTGTTTACTCTTCTCTTGCTCTCTAGTTTCCTATCCAAATTCGTAGTCCAAGATTAGATTAAATTTCCAGGATTGGATGTGACGTGATGCTGGTTAATGTCCTACAAATCCTCTCATTATAAAGCAGGAGTGAAGAGATCACAACATTCAGTTGGAGTCTAGGAAACACTGGTTTATTAAACTGAGATTTTTTCAGAACCCAGCACCTGAAACTTTGGACTTAATGAACATTATGTAATTTAGGTGTGGATTTATGCAAGCTAAGGGTGGGTTTTAATAGCTAAACACAATTTCTGTATTTAGGATCAGCGTGTCTGATCACCATATACTGAGGATAAAACAAGAAATGGCTAGCTACTACCATCATGCCATGCTCACAAACCTGTTGGAGACCTCTGGCTGACAAGTGTTAAAAAGGATGCTACAGTAGGTAAACCTTTCATCTTAACCAACAAAGCAATCTGTATATTCCTATACCAACCTCAGGGCAAAGCCATTTTTCCATGAGAATTTATAGGTGTGCCTTATTTGCCCTCTCTTCCATTTCACATTTCAAAGTAGCAGTAAGTTTAACACTGCCTCTGCAAAACCTTGCCTTGCCTTCACACTTACCCGATATACTAGAATGCAACCTGCCAGACCTATTCACAACACTGCACAACAAAAGCTTTCTGCCACTGTGCCATACTGCACACAAGAGGAGATTCAGTTTCTCCAAATGTTATCTCTTTGCCAGAGCTCACCAACTGATTCCCAGAGCTCTCTTACAAAAAGAAGAGTATCAGACCTGAGGGATTGACTGCTTTATCTAAGGAGTTGGAGCAAATCAAACCAGACAATGTGTTTTTCATTGCAATTTAAGAAAGTCTTTTTATTGTGGGGAGGGGAGGGCTAGGGTTGCCAAAAAAGTACAATTCTACAAATCAAATTAATTGCTCAAGTGCAAATGCTCTAACAAATAAACGAATTGGTGGAATTACATCCTGTAAGAATACGCCCTACTGAATCGATCGCCATTTCTTTCCTAATAGGAATAGAGAATATGTAATTGTTTTTAACAATGAGAATGACGATAAATCTATAATCCACTAAGGAAACTGCAAACATTCTATTTCTTTAACCATACACAGATATGCTTCAAGTAGGGATGCCACTCACTATACCTGTGATAACAGCTCGTGAGTTTGCGCCTTCCCAACAGCCGCAAAACTCTCCTCCAACTGAGCATCCGCAATAAAGGTGAAGTCCCAGTTCCAATACAACTGTTTGCACATCACAACAGCCCAAATCCCCTTCACATGACCCAAGTTCCATCAAAAGCTGCCAATATCCAAACTGGCTACACACGCTGTTTTAGTTTAATCTCATCCGACAAATTCCCCAATAATTCAGCAAGCCAGCCTTGCATTTTTACTGAGTGAATTCCCTTTTGCTCAGGTGCGGCCCTCTGGTCTACCTAGAGACGGACTGCGTCAGCTACTCAGCTGCGTTTAACCCAATCCTTGCCAAAACAAACCAATTAGCAAAGTTGTAGCATGAAGCAACAGACCTAAGGTTTCCTAAAGACTGTAAAACACAAATGCTTTCTTAGTATGAGTGCTCCACATTTCCATCTTGCTATACATGCTAAAACAATTTGTTTCAAAGGCTTGAAGGCATCATACATTAACAGAGATACATATTACATCTTGCATCTCTTTGGCTAGTAAAGTTGAGAGAAGTCCAAGTCTGACCAGTTCATTTGAGTTTCCATACTTTGAAAGTTTAAATGCCTTTTCACCTTTTGTGTTAGTTCCAAATAAAGCCATAGCACCAGCAATAGCACTTAAGACTTATATACTGCTTCATAGTGCTTTACCGCACTCTCTAAGAGATTTACAGTCAGCATTTTGCCCCCAACAATCTGGGTCCTCATTTTACCGACTGCAGAAGGATGGAAGGCTAAGTCAACCTTGAGCTGGTCAGGATCAAACTCATGGCAGTAAGCAGAGTTAGCTTGCAATACTGCATATTAACCACTGTGCCACTACAGCTTTTAGACCTTTTCTCCATCTTCATCTGTAAATGCAGCCCCAATTTTTCCCTCTCTCATTGTTTTCCAATGTGATCTATCCTGCCTTCACTAAAACAGGATAATGTCTGGCTGTTGAACAAGTGTTACAAAAACATGAAACGTTTTAGAGACCGCCAAACATTTTACTGAATTAAGCAAGCAAACTGTATGAGGATCTCAAGGGAGCTCCCACACAACTAACTGTCCGTGACAAAAAGAGAAGCCACAAGGAAATGCCCAGTTAAAATGTACTCAACCCTACAACTGTAGTTCTATATTAATTCAGAAATGAGGAGGTGATAAGCTGCCTGGGAAAGCCAAGGGAAATCATCAAAACAATTAAAAAACGAAAGTTAGAATATTTCGGACATGTGATGCGACACCCAGAAAAATACGGCACACTCCATTTAATCCTCCAGGGAAAGATTGAAGGCAAACGAGGTCCAGGCAGAAGAAGAACATCGTGGCTTCAAAATCTAAGGGACTGGTTTGGACAAAACTCAGCAGCACTTTTTCGTGCGGCTGCTGATAAAAACAGGATCGCCAACATGATCGCCAACGTCCGATAACGGATATGGCACAAGAAGAAGATATTAATTCTGCAACAATCAAAACTATTATTTTGCATTTGCATGGAAGGTTCACAAGCTAGATCTTCCTAAACCAGCACGTGGTTGCATCCTCGGGCCCATGCTTCTGAGCCATGCCATAGTGTCTCCTACGTTTTCCCTGGAACTCTGCCTTCTTGCATCAAAATCACAGTTAATAAATTGTGCATCGGTGCTCTTGATACTCAGAAAATCTTGTGTAAACGATCTTCAGTTTCCTTGACAGCAGTAAAGCCTTCTTTCTTGCTGAGCTTCTTTGGCTGTTAACACATCGGATGGAAGTTGATTTGACTTTACCTGCAGTGCTTGCTCCTGAATGTCTCTGAACAACTCCATATCTTTCTCTGCCATGACATCCGGGCCTCCTAGAAGCCACTCTTCATTTTCTTGTTTTCCATCCCAGCCATCCTGATTGTCTGAAAACAGAACATTTAGAATTCCTTGATGAATTATCAACAACTTAAACAGCAAAGTAATTTCTCATTAAGAAATGGCATCTGTGCCTTTCCTTACCTTCTAACAAGACAATCATATCCACCTTAATTTTGGCAGAGAAAAAAGTCTTCTCAGTTACTGAAATGAGAGTGTTTTTCTTTCTTCTAATCTACCCAAATTCCTTCCTCAAAACAGTCCTGTACCATCTCTCTTGATCTATGACAAAGCCTCTATTTAATAGACAGGGTAATTTCAACCAGTTTCGGATGTCAAGAGATGCACCTGTTCACCCTGGATGAGTTCAAATCACCAGGACCAGAGGGATTACACCCCAAGGTTCTGAAGGAACTGTCATACATAATCTCAGAACCGCTGAACTATATCTTTCAGAGATCCTGGAGCACCAGGGAACTACCAGAGGACTGGAAAAGAGCTGATGTAGTTCCCATCTTCAAAAAAGGGGAAAAAATGGACCCAGGAAATTACAGACCTATCAGCCTGACCTCAATACCTGGGAAGATTCTGGAAAAGATAATCAAACAACGAATCAGCGAACACCTAGAGGCAAACAAAATCACTACTAAAAGCCAACATGGGTTTGTCAAAAACAGATCATGCCAGACAAACCTTATTGCATTCTTTGACCAAGTGACAAAATTAGTGGATCGGAGGAATGCTGTGGATATAATTTACTTGGACATCAGTTAGGCATTTGATAAAGGAGACCACAACCAATTACTTGATAAGATAGAAAAATGTGGGTTAGACAGCACCACCACCAGATGGATTCGTAACTGGCTGACCAACTGTACTCAACGGAACTGCATCTCAATGGAACTGCATCTACATGGAGGGAAGTATGCAGTGGGGCACCCCAAGGCTCTGTTTTAGGCCCAGTACTTTTCAACATCTTCATCAATGATTTGGATGTGGGGATAGATGGGGAACTCATGAAATCTGCAGATGACACCAAGCTGGCAGGAATAGCCAACACTCCAGAAGATAGGCTTAAGATACAGAAGGATCTTGACAGACTTGAACATTGGGCGCTATCTAACAAAATGAAATTCAATGGTGAAAAAAGTAAGGTTCTACATTTAGGCAAGAAAAACCAAATGCACAGGAACAGTATAGGTGATACCTGGCTCAATAGTAGTAACTGTGAGAGGGATCTTGGAGTCTAGTGGACAATCGTTTAAATATGAGCTAGCAGTATACTGCAGCTGCCCAAAAAAGCCAACACAGTTCTAGGCTGCATTAATGGAGGGATAAAATCAAGATCATGTGAAGTATTAATACTACTTTATAATGCCTTGGTAAGGCCAGACTTGGAAAACTGCATCCAGTTTTGGTCGCCACAATTTAAAAAAGATGTTGAGACTCTAGAAAGAGTGCAGAGAAGAGCAACTAAGATGATAAGGGGACCGGAGGCTAAAACATATAAAGAACAGTTGCTGGAATTGGGTATGTCTACTTTAATGAAGAGAAGGACAAGGGGTAACATGATAGCAGTGTTCTTATTTCTCAGGAGTTGCCACAAAGAAGAGGGAGTCAAGCTATTCTCCAAAGCATATGAAGGCAGGACAAGAAGCAACGGATGGAAACTAATCAAGGAGAGAAGCAACCTAGAACCAAGGAGAAATTTCCTGACCGTTACAACAATTAATCAGTGGAACAGCTTGCCTCCAGAAGTTGTGAATGCTCCAACACTGGAAATTTTTACACTGGACAACTATTTGTCTGAAATGATATAGGGCAGGGGTAGGCAACCTTGGCTCTTTTATGACTGGCGGACTTGCAACTCCCAGAATTCCTGAGCCAGCATGGCTCAGCTTGGAAACCTCTCCCTTTCCCCTCAGCATGGCTGGCTCAGGAATTCTGGGAGTTGAAGTCCACGAGTCATAAAAGAGCCAAGGTTGCCTATCCCTGGTATAGGGTTTCCTGCCTGAGCAGGGGGTTGGACTAGAAGACCTCCAAGGTCTCTTCCAACTCTGTGATTCTGTTATTCAGATGCTCTTTAGAGTATTGACTAAAACAATAAATTGCAGCAATAAATGAAGATAATTATTTCCTCGGGTCTTCCTATGATAATACAACAGGTTATTTCTAATGGGCAGGTTTTAAACATAGTCATCACAGTTTCTTTATAGCAGTTCATTCTGATAATCTCTGAGTTCCATAAAATACAGAGTCAATATCTGTTCCTACCTGTGGGCCAATCTGAAGTGCTTAATTTCCTATTGTCCTTTCTCCTGATCCTATATTGCTGAGAGTAGTCCACTACTTCTCCTCGAGCTTTACGCCCATCAGGGGACGGGGTGAAAAATTTGGTAAGGCCATCAATAAGCCCTTTGGTTTTCTTGTTGAATTTCAAGGTGATGCTCGCATCTCCGCAGAATTCCAGACCGTCGACTTGCTCCAAGTAACCCCCTTCTGATGAGCAAGTTGACTGACTGGATAGGGGGGTCTTACGCTTGCGACCTCGGCCAGGTCCCGTCTGAACTTTGCTGAAGGGGGCTTTTGATCTGAACAAATAATTGGAGGCGAAAAGAAAGGGTATTAAATATCAGAAAGACGACCGCGAAATATCAAACAATCGTGGAAACAGTATTTGACTCACAATGTATATTTTCAAATTTTCTGTTCGGGCTGAGAATTATACTTTATACTCCCTGCAAGTTTACTGGAATCAAATCCAACTATGTTCAATAATTCAGCACAGAAATTACTTCCATATTACAGTGCAACATGGCACCTGGTGCTGATTTCTCGTGGCTCTTTTGCATAAACATAAAATACAACAACCACTGCAAACGTTGCACACTTCATTTTTTTGCAAAATATTAAAAATGTGTGTTTATGAGCAAGAAATGGAGAAGAGCATCAGCAATGACTAACAAGAGTAAAATGTGCAGGGACTCCTTTACCTTTTTCTGAGCAAGAATCTTAGGATCTATAAAAAGGCTTCTGAAACATTTGTTTGAGTTGTGGACAAAACTAAACATTCAAGGATAGAATATCCCAGTATTTCCTAGAAAGTCCCAATCCAGCTGTTCTGTTTTCCAGAAGTAAATCTTCCAGAATAAGAATAGGTATGCAATATTCTGCGTATATTTTGGAACAGTGAATATCTCTGTTTTGCGCATCCCTGAATGAATCTTTATCTTTTACATCAGGGGTCCTCAACCTTGGCCACTTTTAAGACTTGTGGACTTCAACTCCCAGAATTCCTCAGCCAGCAAAGCTAGCTGAGGAATTCTGGGAGTTGAAGTCCACAAGTCTTAAAGTGGCCAAGGTTGGAGACCCCTGTTTTACATAGCTTCCCAATCTTTTTGCATTGGGTTAACTGACAAGCATCGAACGATTCCAATGAAATAATGAACAAAAATTTCGCTGTTGCAGCAACAATTCTGAACTTCTGGGAGATAATAGGGGTGCAAGAAGGTAAATGGTCTTCTTTAATATATAGATCAACAGTTTAGTAGAACTGTGCTCTGTTTTGAAAGGGGGGGGGGGGGTAGAAAGGGATGCAATGTAGAAAATATCCATAACCTCAAAAAACAGGGGCAGAAAATAGTGTGAGCGTTCCAGACTCACGAGCAAAATTTGTGCTTTCTAAGAGCCTTGGAAGACCGATCACGTTGAGTACAGGGAGTCCTCGACTTGCAGCAGCTCATTTAGTGTCTGTATGATAGACTTGCGGCGCCGGTGCGTTGTGCAATAAGTTCACATGGTGCAATAAGATTGTGTGTTTGTTGTCACTGTGAGTTGTGTTGGGGGGGTGCACGAAGGGAGGCTTAGCCAATCTCATTGTACACGTGTTGTACTTTGACAATAAAGGTTGATTTGATTCAAAGTTACAACGGCACTGAAAAAAAGTGACTTATGACCGTTTTTCAGACTTACGACCGTTGCAGCATCTCCAGGGTCACGTGATTAAAATTCAGGCGAATGGCAACTGGTTCGTATTTATGACGGTTGCAGTGTCCCGGGGTCACGTGATCACTTTCTGTGACTTTCTAACGAGCAACGAGGAAGCCAGATTCACTTAATGACCGTGTTACTCACTGAGCAACTGCAGTGATTCACTTAACAACTGGGACAAGAAAGGTTGTTAAATGGGGCAAAACTCACTTAACGAATGTCTCGGCAACAGATCGTTTGGGCTCGGTTGTGGTGGTAAGTCGAGAACTGGAGCTTCACACAAAATGTGAATGTTCTAAGACAGTGATGTCGAACCTTTTAGAGACTGAGTGCCCAAAAACCGCCCCGCCCCGCCCACTCCGTCCCTGCCCCCGCTGTTCCCCCCGCCCCACCCGCCCACAGGACCACCCACCGCCTCCACAGCCCGCCATAGCAGATCGCTCAGGTGGCCCAGCAGCATCATGGCAGCCATCCCCTCCGCCCACACCCCGCATCATCTACACGCGACGGGGCGCGAGGGTGGAGTCTTGTCCCTACTGCCATGTGCTTGGCTGCGCTGCTCCATGCGGGCCGTGCCCGGGGGCGACTCTCCTCAGGGGGGCTGCTGGTGAGGAGGGGGCCGTGGGGGGAGGCGGGGCTGGGGCGACGGCACGTGTGCCCACAGAGAGGGCTCCGAGTGCCGCCTCTGGCACGCGTGCCATAGGTTCGCCACCACTGTTCTAAGCGTTTGTTTCAAGATTTCTTCTAGCAGAACAGGGACAGCTTTGCTCTTCTAACGAAATGGCCTGATGGAATGTTTCAAGTGGGGCTGTTTTGTTAGGAGCTCAAAATAAAAGTAAAATGTTTCATGCACATCCCTAACTCAAACGTTGTTCTAGTTAAATGTACGTTCAAACATTTTTCCTAAGAATCAAAGCTCACTAATGGCTCTAAATCAAGTGGAAATCCAACTCCCTGAAGGATTTTTAACGTGAGGGTAGCTCTTCTGCAAAATCCATCTTTTGCAGTGGTATTCTTTTAGAGGAGAGAATTAAGAAATATCGGTATTGCATGATGCCTTCCTGTAAAAGTGTTTCCCACCTAACTCTTCCCAACTCTTCATTCGGCAAACACCAAAGCAAGAGGTGGAAATAAATGTTGAAACCAAAACAATGTTAAGTTTGAATATTAAAGAATTAAGTGAATCAAAAACAAATGTTTAAAGGAAAAATCTATTTAAAATTGAAATAATACTAACCTCTTCCAAAATAGTTACTAAGACACTTGGTGCTTAAATTTGCAAAACGGAGGACATCTCCAACAACAAAATTGCTTCAATCTCTATCACACTCCAAGCCTCAAAGTACTTACGTTGCATTTTGGTTCTTTAATCTGTTTTTGGGGCGACCTATTGGGTTGGCATAACGCCGCTTAATCTGTGCTGCTTTCTTTTGGAGTAGTTTTCTTCCTTTTTTACGTGGCCGACATATCTGACATATCCACATGCCTGTAAGATATAAAACTCGTTGTCATACCAGTATATGCCAAAGGCAGAGCACCACAGTTTTCCTTGTTTGTGTTCCACATTTCTATCTTCTATCCAGACATTCTCGCACAGAATATAAAAGAGGAGTAAAACCTGACAGGATAACAATGATAAAAACAGCAAAAACATCACCACCCAAACAGAAAACTAGCAAGAATAAAAAGTAGAAAATGAAGATGGCATACTAAAATCAGTGATAGAGTTTCCTAGAAAACTCAGTTTTTAAATGCTTTCAGTGAGGGGAAGCTAGCCTGATCTCAACTGTGAGGCTGTTCCACAGCATCAGTGCTGCTGCCACACAGCAGGGCCTCCTCCCTTTAGTGTCCTGGATCTTCTGAAAGTGAAGAGTTAGTAATAGATTCTCCTTATTTGATCTGATCAATTAGGCCAATGCTCGTTAAGAGTCGGTAGTTCTGCAGCTATCTAAAAACTGAACCATAAATGGCTTTAAAGGTTAAAAGCAGCACCTTAAATTGTACCTGGAAACCAATTGGCATCCAATGCAGGGTTCACAAACCAGTGTTATATACTTCCAACAACAGAAGGCAAAAAATACGCAAGCTGGTGCATTTTGGATCAATTGTAATGTTGGGGTAGTTTTTAAGGTCAACCACAAATAGAGCACATTATGAAAGTCTAGCTAGATTGCGATAAGCATGAGAATGACTGAGGCTAGGTTCTTGTGCCTGAGGTAGGGTTGCAACTGAAGCACCAGCTAAAGTTGGGAACCTTCTAGCTATGACATCCATCATGAGCTGTGAATCCAGAAGGATTCCCACATCATGAACCTGCTCCTTGACAGGGAATGCTTGAGGTGATAATGGAAAACTCCAGTGTATCCACAACAACTCAGATTTACTATGGTTTGGGTACAGCCTGCTCTCTCCCATCCAAATCCTGGCAATCCATAGGAACCAGACAGGAATATAGATGATACCACACCCTGAACTACTGAATATCTCCCAGCAGCTTCACACATATGTTAAAAGCAGGGAAGAAAATCTAGTCTCGCCATTCATTTTCTTAGCTCCTTTATCGTAAAGCAGTTTCTCTTATTGCCCTGAAGCTCAAATGTGTAAATTGTTCTGCCGATCAATTATATCCTGTGTGTTAAAGATTTTCCATGTAATCTGAGAAAATTTACCTCCCGTTTTGTATCATTTTTCAGCCCCCCCCCCCTCCTTACCTTTTGGCATCCTGGTCAAAGGGGGATCACAACACTCCATATGAAAGCCCCGATCACATGAGTCACAAAATAGCATATTATCCTGTAAAGCACAGATGTTTCTGGTTAATGTCTTGTATGTGCACACTGAAAAAGAGTTATAACCGGGGTGTCACCAAAGCTTTTGGCCATGGTTCAGAATACCTAAGGGAGCCACTGTGATATAGTGGTTATAGGAACTTCAAATCCATTTCCAGACACAAAAATTCACTGGATAACTTTGGGTCAGTTGCCTTCCCTCAATCTAACCCAATGGTTCTCAACCTGTGGTCCGTGGACCCCTGGGGAACCGCGATGTTGTCCCAAGAGGTCCACAAAGGCTTGAAGAAATGTTGTGATTTTAATCTTGAGTTACGTCTTGGGAGTCCGTGGTCACAAAAGGTATTTAAATAGGTCCGTGAAGTAAAGGTTGAGAACCACTGGTCTAACTATTCACGGGGCTGTTTGGGGGATAAAACTGGTGGTGGATCGTGCTACCTTGCAATCTCAGAGGAAGGGCAGGATATAAATCTACCTACTGTAACCAATTTATTTATTTTATTTGTATCCCAAATACATTTATTATTTTTACAAATAACTCAAGGAGGAAAACATACCCACACACTTTCCTCCTCCTATTTTCTCCACAACAACCCTGTGAGGTGGGTTGGGCTGAGAGAGAGTAACTGGCCCAATGTCACCCAGTCGGCTTTCTTTCCTAAAGTGGGACTTGAACTCATGGTCTGCACTTCCCAGGCTAGTGCCTTAACCACTAGACCAGGGGTAGGCAACCTTGGCTCTTTTATGACTCGTGGACTTCAACTCCCAGAATTCCTGAGCCAGCATGGCTCAGCTTGGAAACCTCTCCCTTTCCCCTCAGCATGGCTGGCTGGGGAATTCTGGGAGTTGAAGTCCACATGTCTTCAAAGTTGCCAAGGCTAATTTCACACATATTTTTGAAATGACTACATCTGAGCTGACCATGGTCAACCAAGAAAGAAATGATAGCAGTGAGAATGACCTAGTGTGCAGTAGGTTGTGAACTTCGCTGCAGCATCTGGACAGCCACTACGACTAGACCAAACTGGCTCAATTAATAAATTAAGAGAATGACTTCTTCGTAATTACTCCCCCCCACACACGAATAAATAACTTATTTCATATGCCTTGCTCATATTTTAAAGTTAGCAGAACAACCACAAAGACCGTCTTCTGTATGAAACCTTATGAAAATCCACACTGAACAAGACAGCCACCCCATACAGAACTGGCTTTGCAATTTTTTTCATCCAGAGCTGACTTCTGTCTGTAGTAGTTGAAAATTAGAAATCCTTCTTGTTCACATTCCAGTTTATAATAATAATAATAATAATAATAATAAAGTTGGAAGGGATCTTGGAGGTCATCGAGTCCAACCCCCTGCTCAGGCAGGAAACCCTATACCATTTTGGACAAATGGCTGTCCAGTCTCTTCTTAAAAACTTCCAGTGTTGGAGCATTCACCGTTTCTGGAGGCAGGTTGTTCCACTGGTTAATTGTTCTAACTGTCAGGAAGTTTCTCCTCAGTTCCAGGTTGCTTCTCTCCTTGACTAGTTTCCATCCATTGCTTCTTGTCCTGCCCTCAGGTGCCTTGGAGAATAGCTTGACTCCCTCTTCTCTGGTGGCAACGCCTGAGATATTGGAATACTGCTATCATGTCACCCCTAGTCCTTCTTTTCATTAAACTAGACATACCTAATTCCAGCAAACGTTCCTGATATGTTTTAGCCTCCAGTCCCCTAATCATCTTTGTTGCCCTTCTCTGCACTCTTTCTAGAGTCTCAACATCTTTTTTACATCGTGGTGACCAAAACTGGATGCAGTATTCCAAGTGTGGCCTTACCAAGGCATTATAAAGTGGTATTAATACTTCACATGATCTTGATTCTATCCCTCTGTTAATGCAGCCCAGCACTGTGTTGGCTTTTTTGGCAGCTGCAGCACACTGCTGGCTCATATTTAAGTGATTGTCCACTAGGACTCCGAGATCCCTCTCACAGTTACTACTATTGAGCAAGGTACCCCCTATACTATACCTGTACATTTGGTTTTTCTTGCCTAAATGAAGAACCTTACTTTTTTCACCATTGAATTTCATTTTGTTAGATAGCGCCCAGTGTTCAAGTCTGTCCAGGTCCTCCTGTATCTTAAGCCTGTCTTCTGGAGTGTTGGCTATTCCTGCCAGCTTGGTGTCATCCGCAAATTTGATGAGTTCCCCATCTATCCCCTCGTCCAAATCGTTGATGAAGGTGTTGAAGAGCACTGGCCCCAGAACAGAGCCCTGGGGCACCCCACTGCACACTTCCCTCCATGTAGATGCGGTTCCATTGAGGAACCACAACTGAGTACGGCCGGTCAGCCAGCTACGAATCCATCTGGTGGTGATGCTGTCTAACCCACATTTTTCTATCTTATCAAGTAGTAGGTTGTGATCTACTTTATCAAATGCCTTACTGAAGTCCAAGTAAATTATATCCACAGCATTCCTCTGATCCATTAATTTTGTCACTTGGTCAAAGAATGCAATAAGGTTTGTCTGGCATGATCTGTTTTTGACAAACCCATGTTGGCTTTTAGTAGTGGTTTTGTTTGCCTCTAGGTGTTCGCTGATTCGTTGTTTGATTATCTTTTCCAGAATCTTCCCAGGTATTGAGGTCAGGTTGATAGGTCTGTAATTTCCTGGATCCATTTTTTTTCCTTTTTTGAAGATGGGAACTACATCAGCTCTTTTACAGTTTGATTGGTTTACAGTTTGATTGGTTTACTGATTTATTACCATTTTGTTACTGATTAAATTGTCACAATTTTGGAAACAATATGCATTACATTAACTTTTAAATAAATTTGTCACTACTGTGACAAGTAACATATTAAACTAACAAGCGTGCAAAAATATTTTGTTAATGCTATTTATAAAGTGTCAACTTTTGTTTTCACATGTTTATGTTCTGCTTTTCTATTTATATAAAAAAAAATCTTAAATAATGTTTACATAAATAAACATCAATAAGTAAAATCAACCAGGCTTCTCCACTGTACACGTTAGAAAGATAAAAAGGATCACTTGGGGAAAAAGTAAGTACAAGGGCCACAAAAATGCTCTCGTGCAAACTAGTCTATCTAATGTTAGCCGCAGAACGACACAAAGCAGCACTCGCATTTGATGCTTTCAGAAAATGGTCAGGCCCACAGGGGATATAGTAGTTCACAGGCTACAAGGCCCTTTGGAGCATTAAAAAGTAACCTCAAGAGCTCTGGATTATGCCCAGAAACATGCTGGGAGTAACACAATTGTTACAACTGTTTCCTGCAGTAAGCTCCAGCTGGACTCCCACCACACTTTGTGTCAGCTCCAGTTTCCAAATGGCCCCAAAGTATCTTTAAAGTGCTCTAACTTGGAAGTTACAAAGGTGTGCGTGATTGTTGCTGAATCAAATCACAGAGTGCAGGTGCAAATCAGATGAATTCTGCAAAGGAGATTAGTCCATGTTTTATCCAGGCCAAGATCATCGGATGTAACTTCCAGAGCACTGACCCAGCAGGTAAACCTTCAGCTCAGGTACTCACAGCATTTTTGCCCTGATCTCGACAGGAACTGCAGGTTTTGCACTCAATGCACTGCCATCGTAAGGCCTTCACCCGAACGGTTAATTCTGGGGAGAACTTCAAGCAGGATGGATGACCTGTATGTACCAAGGATGCCAGAGTAACTTCCACGATGCCAAGGAAAAACAGCAATATTTCGTAAAAGTAAGGCTACAGGATCTAATGCAGCTCACTCTTGACTTCCGGAGAAGACTCCTAGTTTGTCAAAAGAGTTCAACCCATTCTCAGCACTTTGCATTAATTCACAGGCTGTGCTTTCAAAAGGAAATGGGTTTCTTGCCCAACAACTTTATTTCAGTTTTGTGAGGGAAATTTTTAGTTCTAAAAGGTTTTTGTGAATGGCTGAACCCAAATGATTTCAACACGTCTGTGATTTACATACGATTTTAAAGTACCATTCATATAACACTTGTTAAATTTATCTCTATTTTCATCTGCATAGCATTTTTGGACAAAGAAACGCCATCTGGCACTAAAAACACTGCTCATAATAGAACGATTTGTCATCTGTTTTGAGGAAGCCATGTATCTTGCTTTTGCTGTAAATGTATATCTAAATTTAATACAGGTAGTCCTTGACATACGACCACAATTGAGCCCAAAATTTCTGTTGCTAAGCACGATAGAAATTTGCCACATTTTATTACCTTTCTTGCAACAGTTGTTGAGTGAATCATTACAGTTGTTAAGTTAGTAACAAGGTTGTAAAGTGAATCTGGCTTCCCCATTGACTTTGCTTGTCAAAAAAAGGTGATCACATGACCTCAGGATGCTGCAACTGTCATAAATATGAATCACTTGCCAAGCATCTAAATTTTGGTCACGTGACCATGGGGGATGCTGTGAGAAAAATGGGCTCAAGTCACTTTTTTCAGTGCAGTTGTAACTTCGAACGGTCACTAAATGAACTGCTGTAATTCAGGACCATCCTGTTGTTTTAGCCCATCATCCACCCATTCTGGCTGATCGTACGATTCCAGCGCTACTGTATGCTGATGATGTCGTTGTTATGTCTACTTCACAGGTGGGAAGGAGGAAAACATCAGTTTTATTTTGCAAAGAACAAAATCTATCAATAAATTGTCAGAAAATCAAAAGTCGGACATCATAAAATTTATAAATGGCAAAAAAAATGGGACGCCAACTGAACAGGTGCGCACCTATAAATACCTTGGAGTGCAATTTCAGGCTTCCTTATCCTGGCATGTTCATTTTTCTTATCGGGCAATATTGCAAAGCTATTGTAAGTTTTTACCATTCAAAAGGAGTCCATTATAGTCCTGCAGCCTCAAAGGTCTTCCAAGCTCAGGTAGTCCCTCAGCTTCTTTATTGGCTCCCAAATTTGCTCTTTTACAAAGCTTAATGTTATTGAAACAATCAAAAATAAATGCATTAGAGCCATATTGATGGTTCCAAAATTTATTAAAAATGCCATCCTATATGCAGAAACAGGCACAGATTCTCTGGATGCTAGAGAATCCTTTTTCTCAACTTCCGGCTAAAGTTAATTCTACTTCCTATAGGTTTGGCCCCATTAGTATTTACAGATTATTTGAACTCATCATGGCTTTGAAAAGCCCTTGATAAAAAGTTCAGTTGCTAGGCCTCTGTATGAAAAATCTATGCTTGCTAGCTTTTTCTAATGTTACAACCACCCTTAAGAAATTAATTTGGGATACAGATCTCCAAACAATGATAAGTGTCACACCTCAATATTTATCATTTAGCTTCCAAAAGATTTGCTCCAGACTATTTAATCATCTATTCTGGTTTTAAAATTTTGTCAGGCCTTCACTGTAAGCCAGGTTGGATACTTTGCCCACAGCAGTCCAGTTTGGACATTTTAAGGGTACTTCTAAGCACCTTTGATTATGCCCATGTGGTGAGGGTTCCCTAGAAACTGTAAGCCAAGGGTCCCCAACCCCCGGTACTGGTCCGCAGCATGCCAGCAACCGGTCCGCGCAAACAAGCAAAGCCCCATCCGCTGGATGCAGGCAGCAGACAAAACCACGCCCCCTCTAGTCCACGGAAAAACCTCTCTCCGCGTAACCGGTCCCTGGCGCCCAAAAGGTTAGGGACCTCTGCTCTAAGCCACGTGGACTCTAAACAGAACCTTAGGCATCCTGTCTTGAAGAAATTTCCAAGTAGGAAGTGCAATTTCTAGTTAATGTTACTTCTTTTAGACAAGGATTTGAAAATTATCTCTCAAGTCACCCAATTCAGTGCTACCATTTGTTCAATATACTTCATTATTATTTAGATTTGTTTTATTTTTTATTTTATATTATTTTAATTTTATTTTATTTGGATTTATTTAGTATTTTTGTTCTTAATTGTTTTTAGATATATTACACTTATAGTTTTACTGTCATACATATATATGGAAAGATGTAATACTTCTTTTATTATTTTTAACCTATCTGGCTTTAGAGCTGTAATAAATTTGAGTTGAGTTGAGTTGAAAGTTTGAAGACCATCCAATATTCCTTTCTGTTTACTTGTTAGTGAGGTAAATTGTTCTCTTTTTAATTCCATGTAGCCCTTGACGTAGGGGGCACGGTGAATTAGTGGTTAAGATGCTGGGCTTGTCAAGGCAAAAGGTTGGCTGTTTGAGACCCAAAGACCACATGATGGGGTGAGCTCCCGTTCTTGCTTCAGCTCCTGCCAACCTAGCAGTCCAAAAGCAAATCCAAGTAGATAAATAGTACTACTTTGGTGGGAAGGTAACAGTGTTCCATGTGCCTTGGCATATAATCATACTGGTCACATGACCACGGAAGCGTATTCAGACAACACTGGCTTCCTCAGCTAGGAAATGGAGATGAGCACCACCCCTAAAGTTGGACATGACTGGACAGGTGAAACCTTTACCTTTTTTTTTTTCCTAGTCCTTGATTTACATCAACAATTAGGAGCAGAATTTGTTGCTAAGCAACACAATCATATGGCGTGACCATATCATTTAGTGATGGCAATCTCTGCAATCCCAGTTGCCATTGCTAATTGAATGTCCCAGTTGTTGGGTGATGTGTGAAGCCAAAGTCAAGAGTGAAAGCTGGCAGGAAGTTGAAGCTAAGTGGCTGCTGCTGGGCGGGGGAGAGAACAAGGGTGTGAGAGGCACACGTTGGCAGGAAGTGAGGGAGTGCACAAGAGGTGGATTATGGAGGGTGCGTGGGGCGCATCAGTGGCCAGCACAGCACAAGCAGAGGGCCAGGAGAGGTTGTGCAGGGGGAGACGACTTATCCCAGCAACTTGCAATCTTTCCCTGCCAGCTTCCCCGGTGACTTTTTGGAGAAGTTGCAAATGGTGTTCATGTGATCACAGAATTGCAACCAGTCCTAAGTGTGAGCTGATTCACAAGCAGCCAGATCACTATCGTGGGACTGTGAGAATGCTGAGATGGAAGGAACTATGAGGACCAGTCATAACTATCCGTGCCGTGATAACTTCAAGCAGTCACTGAACGAATGGCCGTATGTCAAGGACTACTAGCAGAACAAAAATAGCGATGTCATCTCAACTATAACCTGTAGACCCTGAGCAACACGGACAATGGACAAGCACCTGGTTTAAACCACTGTACACGAATAGATTCGTGCATGATCTCCACTGAAACTCAGATGGAAATCCCTGAATAGCTGGGAGTTAATGCAGCTAAATGAGTGCTGACATCGGGTCCTTTCCTGCAAGTGATACAGAATCCCCCAGCCGTCGATGCAGATGAGAGCATTATGACAGTCCGAGGAAGACAAGGTTATTCCCATTATCTTTAGAAATATTTACTTGCATTCGGGCCTAAGGCAGTACAAAGGCCAAGTGCAGGGTGGTTCCGACCAGATGGGACAAACGGATCATCACCGGGTGCGCCAACCAATGTTGGTGCCTCCTCCAAGGCACAGAAAGTCACCTACCACTATTGCCGCAATCAGCACAAGAGATGAGCTCCTCGGCTTTCTTTTCTCGGTTTTGTTCTTTTGTACCAAGGCAGAAACTGCAGATTGGGATTGGTTCAGCAACTGGCTGCAAGGGGGGGTGGGGGGTGGGGAGGGAGAGAGAGAACACAAGCTTTCATTAATTGGCATGTTTGCAAAGTACTGTATAAAGGTAGCACAGCAAAGAAGCCTAACTCTCACACCAGATGAGAAATGTAAGAACTTGGGGACTAGATTCTCACTTGCAAAGTCTAAGTACCTAACCATGAACGCAGAGTTAAAGGAAGCTGGGTCCAAATAACAATGGCAGGAGGAGCAAACATATAGAGGAAGGCGTTAGTGGCGCCTCAGTCCAAAGGGGAAGCTGGCTCAACATTGGATGCTCCTCCTTTAGGCGCACATAATCCAGCCAGGATTCAAGTCGGTAGTTTGAGAAGACAAAGTAAGTCAATATTTCTGTCAGGAATTATTACAGTACCCACAAATGGCAACGAAGAATGGAAGACAGCTGATCTCTAGGTGGGGCCTTGGGCAAATTATGTTCTCAGTCCTACTTTCTGCACTAGGTTGTCACTAAAACAAAGTACAGTTCCATGTGTTTCAATACAAACTCTAGGGGGGAAAAATGAGAGACAAATGTGATTAGTGGTCACACCCTCTTTCCACATTCAGTATATGCTATCCCAGGGCTCTTCAAACTTAGCCCTTTTATGACTGGTGGACTTCAAGCGTGCCTGGCTGAGGAATTCTGGGAGTTGAAGTCCACAAGTCATAAAAGGGCCAAGTTTGAAGAGCCCTGGGCTATCCAGTTGCCAGATGTGACCAAGAGCTTTCTCTTATCTGGCTCAAAATCAATGAAAGCTCTATATATTTGTATCCTTTTCTTCTTCAAAGCTGCAAATGGAATGCATGGCATAATGACTATTATAAAAAAGAAAGCGACTTAACGTTTAGATGCAAAGATTATTTTCCTAAAATTTGATAGTTCAACTACTTAACATTTTGAGATGCTCCCATAAAACCGCCTAAAGGTTGAAAAAGTCAGGTCATAAAAGTAGCTCCCACTTTTTTTCCCAAGCTGGCTTTCTTCACATCCACTAAAGCTCGCTTTTTTAGAAATACCGTCTATTGTAGAAGAAATATAAACTATAATTCCAGCAGCAGTAAACTATTCAACATGCCTAAGGTATCTGGAGCTGGGGTGGAGACTGAGATAGCAAAGATTTCTAGTAACTAAATGATTCAGAGGGGTGATACCACCAGCAGACGGAAGAGCAGACAGCCTCCCTGTAGACTGGAGGAAGGGCAACAAATGGTAAAAGATATTAAATGTTAAGTGTCAAAATTATGGATATGGGGATGATATAAACCTGACTGACATAAATACTGGTGGGATCTGAACTAGAGGTGTCTGTGCAAGAAATCTGATGTTGTTACAAGCACACGAGTGCTGGATTGCAATCATGTCATCATGGGGATGCTGTGAGGACCAGAACTTTGAGGTCCATTTTCTTCAGCAGCGCCATTACTTTGAAGAGGACTGAACAAATGGACATAGGTGTACAGAGTGCTTAAACATTATGGAATTGGCAAAGCCAAGACCGCTTTGTTCTGTGGCACCTGCAACTATCTTCCAAGTAGCTGACAAAGAGAGCATGTTCTCCCTCTAACTCAAGAGGTTCACAAACCCTAAAAACAAGGAGGAAGATTTGGCCAATCATGGCCCGCTTTGTACCCTTGCACACACATGCCTCCCAGAGATCTCAGATCATTCGCAGTGGCTTAAAGCAGCACAAGCCGTTCTTCTATCCCAGCCCTGACAAAAGACCAGTATAGGACCACTTGTCGTTCCTGAACCATGAGTACGGGGAGCCCTTGACTCACGACCGAAACTGAGCCCCAGCTTTTTAAGTGAGACATTTGTTAAGTGAGTTCTGACCCATTTTATGACCTTTCTTGCCCCAGTTAACTGAATCACTGCAGTTGTTAAGCTAGTTAGTGGTTAAGTCAATGGCTTCCCCATTGACTCTGCTTGTCAGAAGGTCGCAAAAGGGGAATTGCATGACCCTGGGACACTGCAACCGTCATAAATACGAGTAAGCTGCCAAGCGTCTGAATTTTGATCACGTGATCATGGGGCTGTTGCAACGGTTATAAGTGTGAAAAACGGTCATAAGTCAGGTTTTTTTTACAGTGCCACTGTAACTTTGAACAATCACTAAAAGAACCGTTGTAACTCGAGGCCTAACTTATGCTGCTCTATGTATATGGCACAAATTGTTCCCATTCTTATTATTTTGGTAACCTTGATGATGGGAAACAATAAAATGTTGTTTCTGCTATAAATCATATTCTCTTAGCACTTTACATCAGCCATATCAATCAGTTTCTTGACATTATCAGCAATATATCTTGCCTCAGTGTAACTGCATTGATCACAAAGTCATCTGAAAAGGAGGATGGCTCCTAAAAAAGCAACATTAGCTGCAAAGTAGAGATGGAATTACCATGTCCAATTGTTGCTGGAGATCTTGATTCTGCAAATATATAATACTAGGACAGTATTATTAAGTTGTCTGTGTGCTGATTCTAGATGTCCCCCCTTTCCTCATTCTCAGTTATGAGAAATCCAAGATCTCAACACAACCCATCCAACCAATATAGGTGGATTTCTAACAAAGATACTAATAAATTGTGAAACTAATCAGGCTTGATTCAAGCTAAACTTCTCCCCTTCTTGTAGATGTTAAATCTGATGCCTAAGGGGCATTTCACCCAACTAAATATACAGGAAGATCAGAATGAAATGTTTAAAAGATGCAAGTGGATGCATCATAGTAGTACAGCCAGGAAGGAAGGACTCTAACCGCTAACAGATCCCTTCCACCAAGTGGGAAAAGACAGGAATGCGTAAATTGATCTTTTGCAAAAAGAAAAATTCTTTTCAAAAATTGAATTGCATTGAAAAATTCTTGGAAAAGGTCAAATCAGAACTGCTGCTGCCCATCTCACTTTTTTATATCACCTCACCGGACTCTTTTCTCATTTGTTCTGGTTAGCTAAGCAACAAATCAGCAACTCTGAAGGACAAATAAGGAAAGACTCACAACAGAGGGTAAGAAGAACATTTTTGAGAGTGTAAAGCTTTCCTCTAGCTGTCGTCCCTAAGGGAGTTACCGAATAATAAACTAACAGTTTTACAAGTGCAATCAACACCAGTACCTTTAGAAAGAAAGTGTATTGAATGCTACCAGGATACAGTTAGGATACATGTAATTGCAAAGAGTAGGCAAGGAAGCCAGGGGGAAGAGTAATATTTTGAATCAACTATTATAGGAAGGGGTATAAGATATCCCTGGTGATATATATAGAAATCTAGAGACAGTGAGGAAAGAAATAAATGTACACAACTGAAGATCTGGGGGTGGGGGGGGGAGAAAGACAAGGGACAGCGGCAGCAAGAGAGTTTGGCAGACATTCAACTCTCTCTGCTGTTTTCCTTTCAAGCACATCTATCGATGTAACGTCAGTAGAGCCGAAGGGAAAATGGGGGGAGGGAAAAAGGAAAAGGAAGAGCCTGAGACTGAAAAAGAGTGAGACTGTTTTAAGGGTTGCCAGCTTCTCGGCACATAACACAAAAGCTGTCTGGGAAGCCCACTTGCTTGACAGAAGCAAAGACTAAACTGTTCCCATAGCGAAGCATAGAAAAGAGAACAATTTATGGAAAGGAAGGTTTAATACAAAACACACAGATGTACACATGGAGGTAGCAGCCAACAATTCTCTTCTCCGGGCGTTAAGAGCTCATTTCATCTATTTGGGGAGTTCTAAGTCCCGATGCAGACAGGAATATCAAACTCCTGCTTGCAGAAAGAGGTCCTTTCCACATTATGCAATTTGCTGCATTTGTTCCATTTCCACCCTTCTGCTTTCTTAACTGCTTTAGGCAAACAACAGAAGGGGAGGAGGGAGCAATGACAGTCTGGGCACCCAGTTTAAAAAAACAGACAGCCACTCATGTTCACACACTGTAAGCACCTTGAAGCAGATTTAATTTTATGTACTCAGAACACAGGTATGGAATAGAAAGTCAGTCTGCGAGGGCAGATATGATATTTCTCCCTTCTATATATCACTCTCACTCTGTAGAAATTTAACCTTGGGTGCATCATCCTTCAAAGCACTTACTTAGATCATCAAAAATACATTCCTAATTCCTTGCATTACTATTAGTGCAGAATATTATGGTGGAGACAGGTTGAGAAGAATGGCAGTGAAAATATCCCAAGCTAACTTCCTGAGATTGACTCTCCTTTCAGAATCACCAGGGCCTTTATGCAGCTTGTGTGCAGCTGGTGAATGTTTTCATTTGAACATCCCCTTTTAACATCTCCAGATTAAAAGTATCATAAATCTCAAAATGCTCTGACAAATGACTCTGTCCTTGGCCAACTGTACCCTTGGAGACTGCAGAATCCTTTTAACATGCAGAGATTTTAAGATCAGACCCTTTTTTATCTACGGCTGCAGGATACGGAAAACGCCACTCAATTCTGACATTGGGTCCAAAGCCTCAGAAGTGGCTATGAGACATTCTTTGGGGAATCCATGTATTTTTAAAAAACATTACAGAGAACAATACTTGACTCAGTAAGTTCATAAATGACTGTAATCTCACAAATCAAGCATTTCTTTTTTGCTTCAGTTCTTGAATCAAACAAAAGATAAAGCTTGATCCATTACAGGACTAGTCTTTTATCAACTGCCCTCCAGATAGAGTTAAACTACAACTCTATCTGGCAGACATTAAGGTTATGTTTAGTAGTCAGCCTAAGCATAAGATTACTGAACCTCCAGATGGGGCGTTGTCTTACCTGAACGCCTTTTCTCAGCGTGATGAATGGAGAATCCACCAATGGGTTATCTTGGACCTCCTGCCCATGTAGACCAAATCAATCAAAGCTGCCACGCCCCTCTGGTTGAGGGCACGCCCCCAGTTTCGAAAGGGCGAAGCCAATGACTGTACGACGTGCTGGCTCCCAGACCCTAAACACTGGACCTGACTGCGTCCAAGGGATGGGTGTGGATTCTCCATTCATCACGCTGAGAAAAGGCGTTCAGGTAAGACAACGCCCCTTCTCCAGCGTGAAGAATGGAGAATCCATCAATGGGACTTACCAAAGCCCTACTGTCCCAATGGGAGGGGAGCAGACTGGGCCAGTGTCCCTGCTGCCGGCACCACCTGTTGCAGTACCCTGCGGCCAAAGGAGGCCTCAGCCGAGGCAAACTTATCAAGGCGATAATGGCGCACAAAAGGGGAAGGCGAGGACCATGTCGCCGCCCTGCAAATGTCCTCAATGCTGGCCTGTGTGGCCCATGCTGCCGAGGTAGCAGCACTGCGAGTGGAATGTGTCGTCAAATGACCTGGAACCGGTAAAGAAGATGTCTGATACGCTTCGGAAATACCGGCTCTAATCCACCTGCCAACGGTAGAAGAAAATACCCTCTTACCCTTGGAGGCCGGATGGAAGGAAACAAAAAGGGCCTCAGATCTACGAAAGGACTCCGTCCGCCTGACGTAACAGCGCAACGCCCTGCGAACATCGAGAGTGTGCCATTGCCTTTCCAAAGTATGAGACGGATTAGGGCAAAAGTTCGGTAACACGATCTCCTGTGCCCTGTGGAAAATGGTGTTTACTTTAGGAACAAATGAGGGGTCCAAGCGCAGGACCACTCTGTCCGTGTGAAAAACACACAAGTCTTCTCTGACAGAAAGAGCTGCAAGCTCCGAGATGCGCCTAGCCGAGGTAACTGCAACCAAGAAAGCAACCTTAAGAGACAAGGACCTAAAGGTGCAGGACCTAAGGGGTTCAAAAGGCGCCTGAGTAAGGGCCTGTAAGACCCGGGGCAACTCCCAAGTGGGATATCTATGTACTACCGGTGGTCTACTGTTGGTGACCCCTTTCAGAAAGGATCGTACCTTGGGGTGATGGGCCAGTGGCTCTAAGGTGTCACAGGTAAACACCGTGGCCAGAGCCGAGACCTGTCGGCGAATAGTGTTGGGCGCCAAGCCCTTATCAACACCCTCCAACAGATAGTCTAATATCCGTGGAATGGTTACCTCTGAGATAGCTAAGTGATTGCTGTCACACCAACGGCAGAAATGTCTCCAAGTGGAATCATAAATGCGATTGGTCGCCGGTCTCCGGGAGGCCTGAATCATAGAAATCACTCCCAAGGAATAAGATTCTTGGGCCAAGGCCCTGCGTTCAAGTGCCAAGCGGCTAACTGCAGCCACTGAGGCTCCGGGTGTTGTATGACTCCCTGCACTAGTCGAATCCGATCTGGAGGGATCCCCCACGGAGGGACCATGGAGAGGCTCACGAGGTCGGCAAACCACGGTCGTCTCGGCCAGTGCGGGGCAATGAATATGACCTCTGCCTGTTCCTGCAATACCTTCCTGATAACTGCTGGGATCAGAGGGAGAGGTGGGAAGGCATACAGCAGCCCCCCTGGCCAAGGGCTGCGAAGAGCGTCCGTCCTCTCCGCCCCCGGAGAGGGGAACCTGGAAAAGAACCTTTGAAGTTGGGAGTTCGCCGGAGAGGCGAATAAGTCCAGGACCGGCAGCCCGAACCTCTCCGATATCTCCCTGAAGAGATCCGGATGTAGGCTCCATTCCGAATGGTCTACTGTTGCCCGGCTTAAAAAATCCGCCTGACGATTTGCCTCCCCCGAGATGTGTTCGGCTTTCAGGGAGAGGAGATTGTTTTCTGCCCAGGACCCCAATAACATGGCCTCGGCCATGAGAGATCGGGATCGGGTACCGCCCTGACGGTTCACGTGGGCCTTTGCCGCCACGTTGTCCGTGAGGACCAGCACGTGCTGCCCCGTCACCTGGTTGCAGAAGTGGCGAAGGGCCAGATGAATGGCTCTCAGTTCCAGCCAGTTGATATTGTGTGCCAGATCTGCTCTGGACCACCGACCCTGAGCCAACTGAGATTGGAAATGGGCCCCCCAACCAAACAGACTGGCGTCTGTGGTCAATGTCAGCCTGCTGGGCTCCTTGAATAGTGACCCTTTTGCCACCTCTGGGGAGGCCCACCACAGAAGGGATCTTAGGGTCTGAAGGGGGACCCGTACCCTTTGGTTGGAAGAGCTTGTGCCCAGTCTTTGGAATGGGAGCAAGAACCATTGAAGGTGTCTGGAGTGTAGTCTGGCCCAAGGCACTATCTCTAAGCAAGATATCATCTTTCCCAGTAACTGGGAGAGGACAGCCAGTGTTGCTACACGTTCCCTGCGGATCTTGAGAACCATGTCTCGAATGCTGTTTTGTCTGTCTCGAGACAGATAGATCTGTGTCTATTATCGCGCCCAAGTGTAGTAGGCGTGTTGAGGGAGTCAATTGACTTTTGTGAAAGTTGACTGAGAAACCGTGACCCTGGAGGGTCCTTATGGTGAGGGCCAGTTCCGCCTGGGTGGCCAGAGTGGAGGACGACTGGATGAGAATGTCGTCCAGGTAACATTGGACGCGCACCGGTACTAGCCGTAGGTGTGCGGCAAGTACCGCCAGGATCTTGGTGAAGACCCTGGGAGCTGAGGATAGGCCGAAGGGGAGGGCCCTGTACTGGTAATGATTGTTGGAATAACAAAACCGGAGATATTGCCGATGGTTTGGATGTATAGGGATGTGAAGGAACGCCTCCGTAAGGTCTATGGATATCAGAAAGTCCCCCCGTCTTACGCTTGCCAAGATGGACCGAAGCGTCTGCATCTTGAACTTTCGGTACGACAGGTGAGAGTTCAGGCCCTTGAGGTCTAGTATCGCCCTCCATCCCCCTGAGGCTTTTGGAACAACGAATAGGATGGAGTAAAAACCCTGTTTCAGCTGATCGACTGGAACCCGTTCTATGGCTCGTATGTGTGACAGATGCCGGATGGCCTCCCCCAGGAGGGTTTTCCTGACTGGATTCCTGGGGAGGGGACAGGAAACAAAGCGCCTGGCCACAAACTCCAGAGACAGCCCGTCCCTGATGGTGCTTAGCACCCAAGAGTCCGTGGTCGTGGTCTCCCATTGGTGGAGAAAGTAGGCTAGTCTGCCACCTATGGGAGCCTCCCTCCCCGAGTCACCTGGATCTACGGAAGGGACGGCCGCCCCTGCCTCGAAAGGATCTCTTACCCTGGGCCTGCTGTCTGTATCTGTCCCTGTACCCGGACCGGTCAAATGAACGGTCCGGGCCTGCGGGAAATGGCCGGGAGACCTGTGCTGAGGCCGAATCTGATCCCGTCCGAAAGGGCTGTCGACGGGTATACGGGGAGAAACGACAGCCAGGTCTCCTGGAAAGGTGATAGAGAACCCTTCGTTTCTCCCTGTTTTCGACTAAGTAGGGAGTCAGGGCCTCCCCAAAGAGGCGGGCGCCGCGGTACGGGGCGGAAGCTACGCGCCATTTGTGTCTAGTCTGAACCTTCCAATTTCTAAGCCATAGAAGCCTGCATGCGGAGACGTTGGATGCGATGGCACGGGCAGAGAATCTTGCAGCCTGCAAGGACACGTCCGCCATGTACTGTGATGCGGCCATGAGCTTTGTCAAGTCCTGATGGACTCTTACCTCTTCTGGGGGAATTCTAGCCTGCAATTGGCGGAGCCACATAAGAGAGACCCTGGCGAAGAATGAGGCTGAGGTAGAGGCTCTTATTGACCAAGCTGAAGCTTGGTGTGTCCTGCGGAAAGAAGCCTCGGATTTCTTATCCTCGGGCTTCAACGCCTCCGCCATATCTCCAGGTACCCTGGAATCAAAATATAAGGGTAGTAAGGACTCATCAACCTCAGGCACCTCCAGGGCCTCATTCAGGACTGATTCCGTGTCAAGCAACCTACGGTCTATTCCCCCAGTAGAGGGGGGAGCACCTGGGGCCTCCCATTGACCCTTAATGGATTTTAAAAACATGGGGGGGCAAGGTATATGTTTCTGTAGCACCACCGGTTCTGAAAACAACGGATCCGTGTCTTGGCCAGGAACCTGTTCAGGTACCGAAGGCTGAACCGAATGTATCCTACCGGTCGCGCAGGCTTTGTGGAGCAGGGACGGAAATAGCGAGGGATTAAACAGTCCTATTAGAGGGGGAGGTTCCTGAGTAGGCTCCTCATCGTCCGACCACTCTCCCTCCGCCTGACTGTACTCCGCGTATTCCGAGCCCCCGCTGGCGGAGGAGTGAGGAGGTGAATCGGAAATTGGGTACTGGAGGGCACCTGACCTTGATGGGTCAGGTAATGGCATAGGAATTATGGGAGCGGGAGTCTCTTGAGGACGCCTCATGGGCCTCATGGCTTGGGCAACTGCCTGAGAAACCAATTCTTGCAGATGAGCTTTAAAGGATGGATCCTCCAGCTCACGAAGCCCCGCTGCTGTGGGGGTAAAGGTGGCAGTTGGAGCCTGGCCCACCAGGGGTGATCCCTCAAGGGGTCAGAGCCCCGCTGCAGTTGGGGTAAATGTGGCTTCTGGAGCCTTAGGGTCCTGAAGTCCCTGTTCCTCTTCAAAGAGAGAAAGGAGTTCCTGATAAGGACCAGTTGAAGGAACCCCCTCTGAATCCCGCTCTGGTGACCATGGGGCCTGAGGCTCAGGTTGAGGGCCACAAGGTAGTGCCACCTTTGTGGTAGGGGGCGGCTTAACCGTCTCCCCTACAGCCAGTCTTTGTGCACGTGAGAACTGTCTCTCCAGGGCATGATGCCTACGGTTGGCCAGTTTGTCGGCCACCTTGGAGGCTGCTTTCTTTGAGCCGGCCTTGGTCTTGGCCTTGATTTTTGCGGCTGCCTCCTGACTAGAGGACTTACGCTTTCCGTGTCCACTGGAGGTGGTAGCCTGTGGCTCGGTGTTATCTGCCATTGTAAAGCGAGAGTTTTCAGTGGGGTGCTGAAGCGTCTCGGTCTGCAAGAGATGCGGCTGTTAACCACCTGGGTGGGACTGGCCTCCACGTGGATCAGTGATGGTCCGGCCCACCGGCAAGCGTGGACTCACACTTAGCGACGGCTGTCGCGGGTCACTAGCGATGATGAGACTGAGCGTGAGACCTACTTTGAGGCCAATTTCGCGTTTAGTGACGGGATCAACACATGTCTCACTTAGTGACGGCAAGCGCAGTATTGACCGTTCACTAGATGCAGACTATGGCAACAGGCTACGACTGGCAAAGGCCCAATGGGTGCAGCTGCTAAAAGGTAAACTGCTGTTTGTTTGTTTGTTTTTTGCCTAGCAATACAGGGGACTCCTACATCCCTGATTAGGGACTAAATCTCTGGACAGACCCCAGACTGATGATTCTGAAAGGGTAAAGACAGAAGTGGGGCCTTTTGGTCCCTCCCTGTTTAGTGGCCAAAGATGGCGGTCGCCAGAAGGGAAAACGAAACTAAACAATCCTCCTGGAGTTGCTGGGCCTCCTTTCCGTTCTCTGAAGGGAAAGTGAAAGCGAGGTAAAAGGGCCGTTTTCCACGCGGCGCCAAAAATGGCGGCCGCGACGATCGGGAAGGAATTGGGAGACCCCGGGGCAGCCTGCAGAATAGGGGCTCCCCCCTCACAGCAGCAGCTCTCCAAACAAAAAACCAGCACCTCACAGTTAGAAAGAGAGAGGCCGATCGAGTCGCGGCAGCCAAAATGGCGGCCGCAACGATCGGCCGAGAATCCAAGTGATCAATGCAATCTGGAAATGGGGAAACACACTCCTTCCCCCAAAGGATGACTAACAACAAGATAGAAATCAAAGGCAACGAAAAACAAGCAAAGAGAGAGAGCCGATCGTCCGGAGCCTAAAACGGCCGTTGCGATGATCAGCTGGAGGGGAAACACAAGCCTGATGAAAGAGGCACTTTCAAAAGGAATTTTTACTTATCCAGAAACAGCGCTGATCCCAGCGCTGGCCAGATAATTAAAGGGAATGGAAGAATCCACCAATGGATAAATCTTAAATAAAACCTGCTTCTCAAGTCGCTGGGAGCCAAATCTACCACGTCCGTTTGGGCTGAAGACCAAATCGAAACTGGGGGCGTGCCCTCAACCAGAGGGGCGTGGCAGCTTTGATTGATTTGGTCTACATGGGCAGGAGGTCCAAGATAACCCATTGGTGGATTCTCCATTCTTCACGCTGGAGAAGTGCCTGACTACAATCTCTTATCATTCACAACAGCATGGTGAGTGTGGATCTGTATGACAAAAGCTGTGGTTCAACACGTCTCCATGTTCAGTACGGTTAGACTTAGGCCAGGGGTAGGCAACCTTGGCTCTTTTATGACTCGTGGACTTCAACTCCCAGAATTCCTGAGTTTCTGGGAGTTGAAGTCCACGAGTCATAAAAGAGCCAAGGTTGCCTACCCCTGACTTAGGCTAATTGTTCTTCAATCTTTTGTTGTCCAACTTTGGCAACTTTAAAATTGGTGGACTTCGACTCCCAGAAATCCCCAGCCAGCCACAGATCTTAAAGTTGCTAAGGTTGGATACCCCTGCTTTTAAGACTGCTTCTAAAAACATGCCACTGAAAAACTGTGAATTCTTCACCATTGAAGACTGCTTTCTCAAATCCCTAATCTCACAGCACTTTTAATTTCCTCTATCTTGAAAACATAACAACATAATGGGGTTTCTTATCATCACTTCAACTGCTGTTTCAGGGTGAAAACAATTGTTATGAATATATTTTCAAACTACTTTGCATTCTTACAGCAACCAGGATGACAGCCAGGTAAATAAATAAAATATGCAATAAAACAGATGTTATATAAGAAAGCAAATTAACAACAGAACGTAACAGCACAGCAGAAACAGCTCACAGCTACTGAAACATGGGGTGGAAATAATATCAGCCTCTAATTGTAAAAAAATGCTTAATATTTTACTACTGGTTCTCATAACTGGATTCACTAGGGCTATAAGGAGAGAGAGTTCATAAGCCACAATAAGGACATACCTCTGAGCTGTTTTCAGTCATGAACAAAGAAACTGAAGTCAGAATAAAACAAAAACTGTGTCAGAATAAAACAATTTCAAATTCTGATCCACTGCAGAAAAGCATCTTGGACAAAAAAATGAATTAGTCTTCTTTTGAAAAAATCTAAGGATTTTTTTCCATAAAATGAACAATGGTGAATATCAAAAATGTTCCCACTAAGAATCCATGGATTAATCTATTAATCCACAATACCCTTCCTTCCTTCCTTCCTTCCTTCCTTCCTTCCTTCCTTCCTTCCCTCCCTCCCTCCCTCCCTTTCTTTCTTAATTTATATAACTGCACAACTCACACATAGGTGGTTCCAGGAAACTTTCAATAATTAAAGAATTTAAAAGATCCATCATCATCATCATCCCTCTCTACCTCCCCCCCTCCCCCCCCTCCATGGCAGTAACCGTACAATCAAATCAGCCACTTGATCAGCTCCATTCCCATTTATGGTCCGCAGGCCTGCTGACAAAACCATGTTTTTATGGTCTTTCAGAAAAGGAGCAGGGTGAAAGCCAACCCTACCTTGAGGAGAATGAAGTTCCATAAAGAAGGGACCACCACTGAGAAGGTTCTTGTTCATGGTCCCACCAGATGACAATCCTTAATCAATGGGACCTGTCTCATACCCTGTCTTCCTGCCCCAATGAGCCGGGTAATTGTAATAGGGGAGAGGTGATAACCAGAACCTTGAATTTTACCTGAAGCAGATCGTCACCCGGCTCAACTCCCACAGAAGAAGTAACACATGAGCAAGTCAGGTTTTGCGCAAAACTATTTAGGCCAGTGCATTCTGAATTAGCTGAAGCTTCCGAATACTCTTCAAGGACACCCCCATTAAGAAAATCCTCCTATTTCCTTCAATTTATTATTATTACTATTTATTTACTCTTATTACTATATGTTGTCCTAGACTTATGACAGCAATTAGAACAGAAATTTCCATCGCTAACTAATATGGTTGTAACGTGCGATCACATCACTTAGTGATGGCAATTCGTAAGTGTGAAACGGTGGCCAAGTGCCCAGATCATGGTCATGTGACCTTGGGGGTGCTGGAATGGCCAGAACTCAGAGGAATGGTCACAACCACCGTTTGTTCACCACCACTGTAACTTTGAGCAGTCATTGAACGAATGGTCTAGTTCAGGGGTCTTCAAACTTGGCAACTTAAAGACATGTGGACTTCAACTTCCAGAATTTCCCAGTCAGCATGTTGCCAAGTTTGGAGAGCCTTGATCTAGATTAAGGACTACCGATATTATTTCTACTCTCCTTTCTCCCATAAGGCAATAGAAAACCAATTATTTGAATCTTCCACACAAAAAGTCTGCAGATATTTCAGGAATATCATCCACATTTCTCTCCCTCACTATTTGTCATTTAAGACAGAGAAGAGCTCACCTGCCCACTGGACCCATTCAAGTTTTCAATGTGACTAGTGTAAATGTGATCAATTTTAACTTCCAACAAAAACATTTTCCAATGCAAAAACAATTTTTGGGTGCATTTTAAGAACCGTTCACATGACCTTCAGATCATTATACGCCATCCCCATTCTTAAGAAGCTTAAGAAAGAATAGCTTTTTATCACTGATATTAAACATCTTCAAATCAATAGTGCTTTCTGAATACTAATATCCTGAAAAGAATGTAAACTGCTTTGATTAAGGATATGCACAAATGCAAACTCAGGTTGTGCCCAAAATACCTTAACTGGTGTCAACACAGGAAGCATTTTATAGAAAAGAAACAGCAAGCAAAGTGAAACGGTTATCATATCTAGTTATTAATACAGGAAGATGGACAACTTAAGATGAAATCAAGAGAGTAATTAACTGCAGAGGGCTTTCATTTTCAATGGTTTTTATATGCACAATTAAAAAAAGATTTATTACACTGTAGACAAAAAGATAATGGAGGCTGAACAACACAAAACAGAAAATGAAAATGAATTGTGTACAAATTATGAACATGTGATTGCAAGAATATACAATTTTTTTAGACTTGAAGCAGATGAAGAACAAATTAAAAGTTGAATGATTAAATGGCCTAAGAATTTTAATTATAATATACAGATGGATCAATGGGAGAGAATGTGGATAAAAGGACTTAAATTCGCATTGTTTTATAATTTAAGAGAGAATTTTTATAAAATGCTGTGCATTTGGCATAGGATCCGAGAAATTATCTAAGAAATATAAAGGACTTACAAAAGAATAACAGAACAACAGAGTTGGAAGGGCCCTTGGAGGTCTTCTAGTCCAACCCTCTGCTCAAGCAGGAGACCCTACACCATTCCAGACAAGTGGAATGGTGGAATGGAGGCTTCTTAAAAGCCTCCAGTGGTGAAGCACCCACAACTTCTGAAGGCAAGCCATTCCACTGTTAATTGTTCTCACTGTTAAGAAATTTCTCCTTAGTTCTAATTGGTTTCCTTAATTAGTTTCCAACCATTGTTAGGAAACTAATTGTTCTAATTGACTTATGGATACTCAATTAGAAAAGACAAACAATGATTTTATATATGATCATGGCAGCAAGATTATTTTATGCACACCAATGCAAAAATACTGAAGCACCCGCAATGGAGGAATGGATTGTGAAGATAGCAGAGTTAGCAGAAATGGCAAAATCCGACCTGTTTGGTCACGCACAAAACAAGAGAAGAAACCCTTGGACTTTTTGATGAAAATGGAAAAAAAGTGAAATTGTGTTTTCTGGATTTGATGCTTAAAAATGGATTGGATGGGCACTTGTAATGCTAAAGAAGGAGTCGGGATAATAAGTTTAGAACTATTGTAAAAGTCAGAAGTCACTTTTTTATTGCTATTTTTTCCTCTTTCTTTAACTGAGTCTTTTCTGCACATTTTCTTTTCTTTTTTCTTTATATATTTCTGTATTTGGGTTTTCTCTATGTAGAAACAATAAAAATTATATTTAAAAAAACCTCAAAGTCTGCTTCTTTATTTAAGCAATTGTTTGTTCTGCAACATTCAGTACTTCAAAACTCTGGTGGGTTATACTTACTGTGTGTTTTAAAAAAACAAAAAACAAAAGACACACTCTGAACCAAGTAATCATTATGAGACAAGAGAAGGACACCTTTAATCCTCATATCCTCTGATGGGACATGAGGGAAGACTCTGGCAAATCTTTCACAATCCTGTTCACAACAGCAGTGCAATTCAGAAGAAAGGGGCTGGATGTATAAGAATGAAAGCAGAGGACTCCTTGAAATTTGGGGCAATGGAAAACGTTTGACATTACAAGTAGTCCTTGACTTACAACAGTTCATTTAGTGACCGTTCAAAGTTACAACATCACTGAAAAAAGTGATTTGTGACCATTTTTCATGGTTATGGCTATTGCAGCATCCCCACGGTCATGTGATCAAAATTCAGACACTTGGCAATTGACTCATATTTATGACCTTTGCAGTGTCTCAGGGTCATGTGATCACCTTTTACGACCTTCTGACAAGCAAAGTCAATGGAGAAGCCAGATTCGCTTAACAACCGTGCTATTAACTTAACAACTGCAGTGATTTCGCTTAACAATTGTGGCAAGAAAAATCATAAAATGGGGGCAAAACTCACTTAACAAATGTCTCACTTAATAATATAAATTTTGGGCTCAATTGTGGTCATAAGTCAAGGACTACTTGTAGTTGCCTGTCCCTGATCAAGGGTATAGCACAGGGGTAGGCAACCTTGGCTCTTTTATGACTCGTGGACTTCAACTCCCAGAATTCCTGAGCCAGCATGGCTGGTTCAGGAATTCTGGGAGTTGAAGTCCATGAGTCATAAAAGAGCCAAGGTTGCCTACCCCTGGTATAGCAGTTTAATCCATAGATATGATGCAACGAACATTTCACTATATAACTAATATCTTATTCAGGCACTAGCAGCATACATTAACCTATGAAACTGGCAATTGTCCTACTGAAATCTATATAAATATCACCAACACTCATTGACAAAAGGATCATTGCCACTGACCTCAAACTAACACCAGTCATTTCCCTACTATGCGCCAATGGATGGGTATTTATTGTTTTTAATTTTTACAATAAATTTCCAAGGCCTGGATATTTCTAAAATGCACAAAAACAGCCACAGTTCTTAAGGTGTGTGCCTGAAGATTGGAACATTCCCCAAGATTTCAAAGTTGATCCATGGATTTTTAAAATTAACTCTGGCTGTAACGAAGATTCGTGTTATTAACATGAATGGCTTTTCTTGTGCCGAACAAGAAGAGGAAAACATTTCTTATTTCTGTAAAAAACATTTATTATTGGTTCAATGAGCATGTTCTATCACATAAAGAACAACCATTTCAAAAACAACTTTACGGCTGACAGTATCTCAGTCCGGAGCTTCCCTTTGGCAATGACAAGGAAAGAAAAAATAGTTTCTAAACCTGGGACTTCAGTCTGAACAAACAGATATAAAATATCTGAAGTAATGACAATGCCATAAAGCAGTGATGGCGAACCTTTTAGAGACTGAGTGCCCAAACTGCAACCCAAAACCCACTTATGCATCGTCGAGTGCCGGGTAGGTGTGGCCCATTGGCTGGGTGTGGCCAATTGGGTGGGCGTGGCTGCGGTGGTAACGGCAGACTGGGTGGGACTAAAAAGTTCAATCGATCAATTCCAACTTTGCAAGATCTTTTTTTTCCCGGAAGAAATCGAAATTGACTGATTGAACCTTTTTTTTTTTGCACACGGCGGCGGAGGCCTAAAGCGAAAAGGTTTTATAAAACCCAGCTGAAGGCCTAGGACTGGGGCGACGGCACGCGTGCCCACAGAGAGGGCTCTGAGTGCCGCCTCTGGCACCCGTGCCATAGGTTCGCCACCACTGCCATAAAGTGAAGTGGGGAGGAGAGAAAAGGAGAACCGATAGCTTAGTATTTTTAAAATACATTTTACTGTACTGTCTAGTTTACACTGAACATCATAATGTGTTTTTGTTCTTTTATTAGCCACCATTTGCACTGAAGCTCACATCAACCCTTGCTACTGACCATATTGACTATATCCCTCAGTGGAGTTACAGAGTTGCATGGTAAGCCTTAATTCCTTCAAAGTTTGCGATTTACTTTTGTGTAAATACATGGCTGCATGCATCTTCTCCAGCCTCACTTGGGATACCTTTACTTCTTAAGCCCCTGTTTCTTCCAAACTCCCCTTTATTCTATGTCATACATCTCTGCATTCCAATACCCTGACCAACAATTGTGCAATATCCGTGATCCTGGAGCTGTCTCAAACACACACAGCAACAGAACTGCATTCACGTACTGAATCCACAACTAAAAGATAATCATAAACGTAAGGATAGGACTGCAAACATCACATCCTCTTCCAGCAAAGGAAAGCGAATACCATGGTAAGGTCACTGTGTTATACCTGCCCTCAAGTGTCTTCTTTTCCATCCATATTCTCTTCCATGTAACAGCATAAAAACAGAGGCCCTGCTACAGCCCACTGTTAAACAGACAATCCTACAACCTTCTATAATCTTCCTCCAGCCTTACTCTCGTGTGCAGAGAAATTCCAAAGGGTCTACTACTAATCAACACAGCAGTCACAAGCCATAAAACTGCAGATGGAAAGTACTATACTCATGTTGAAACACCATTTTGTAATTTGGTGTTACTGCATAGGGAAAGAGTAAAAACCCTTCCTTTCCATTTTAAATAGAAAATACAGAATTCCTGAACTGTGGAAGACAACACAAACTGCTAAAGTAACTACATATCTCATCCCACAAAATTGCTTATATTGACTATAACTCAACCATGTTTTTGCCAATTCCTGCAAAACAACTCTCAGAACACCACATGGAAAAGTAATGAACAGTAAATGTGCCTAATTTTCTAATATACATACAGTATATCACGGAACTGACCTCTTTTTTGGCACACAATTACCATTGTTAAATCCTAAGGAAGAAATAATTCCTTTAAAGCTTAAGTTTAAATAAAAGTTGTGTAAGTTGCACAGGCTTAGAAGAATGTACCTTGCAGTATAATCAAGCTGAATTTTATTAGCACATCATAAAAATTTGAAGGGAAATGTTTTGGTAGATGATCATAGCAGAATGGAGTTTTGCTTCACATATTTATACAGTACAGGTAGTCCTCAACTTACAACCATTTGTTTAGTGACCGTTCAACAGCACTGAAAAAAGTGATTTGTGACTAGTTTTCACTTACAACCATTGTAGCATCCCCATGATCACCTGATTAAAATCCAGACACTTGGCAACTGGCATGTATTTATGACAGTTGCACTGACCTAGGGTTATGTGAATTGCCATTTGTAACCTTCCCAGCTGGCTTCCAATATGCAAATGGGAGAAGCCAATTTGCTTAATGAATGCATGATTCACTTAATAACTGCAGTGATTCCCTTAATAATTGTGGCAAAAAAGGTCGTAAAATGGGATGCAACTCATTTAACTCTCTTGTTTAGCAACTGAAATTTTGGGCTCAACTGTGGTCGTAAGTCGAGGACTACCTGTATAGTAAAGAAGGAAGTAGAGACATAATACGATTTAACCTTATGGAGGAAAAAGCAAGAGTGGGCTGCAACTGTCACTGCAATTAGTCTCAGCTATACTGTACAGATCTTTAAGCATTTTTAAAATTGAAAGTTGACCATATTTGTTCTTAAACACTTTAAAAGATACCCAAAAAAAATACTGTTTTGAACCCTGGCTAATTGTTACTATCTACAGTCCATATAATTACTAATAAAAGGGAACAGGCTCATCATCATTGGGAGGTGAAGACAGGGCAATTAACAGTTTTTCTATACGTTGGTCATTCTTAAATAACCCAGCAAATAAATCTGGAAGCTAATAGCTGACAAAGTATAGCAGCCAATCTCCCCCATATTGGCAGATTGAACGAATCACCTTCCAATTAACTCCTCCCTACTTAGTTAGCTTTAATAAGCACAGACGAAGAGGGTGCATTCAAGTCTATTAAAGAGAGGTTACGCCAGCACTAGAGTCCATTAACATTATAATAACTGTTTTAACTGAAAAAAATGTTTAAGGTATGATAGCTGGCTTGTGCTTTATCCATTCATATTGGACTACCTTTGCAACATTTTTAAGTTTGGTTCCTACAGCAACTCCTTTAATCAAATAAAGGCAGCATTTTCCTACGGCACCTTTTTTTTGGGGGGGGGGGACCTCAGCTCCTGCCTCTTTACCTAGATGGGGTCCGTTACGGCCTTTCTGACTAAATGCCAATAGTCTGTCATGTCCTTTGTTTCAAATTCCAACCCGGGCTATGCTTCCCCCTGTTGCTTTGTTGCTTGTCGCTATTATGGAAACGCACAAATGGATACCATTTACACAATACATTGTGTTTGTTATTAGGAATCATTTCACCTGTCTTACCAACCCAGTGAAGAAAATTCAGACTAATTTTCTGGCACGGAGGTTCCCAGAGTTACGCACAGATGGCGGCCATCTGTTCAGATCATGACTCTCCCCTGTCAGATATAAACAAGCTGGAATACAGCAACCCATCTAATCCTGCTGTGGTTGGGACAGACCCTCCTCAAAGGGGTGAGGTCTGCTGTCATCTCACTTCAATCCTCCAGCAGCCACAAATATTTTTTTACATTGGCTCCATCCAAAACAAATATTCCACAAGCAATACGTCTGTTTTCTGCTAGTTAACTACTGGCTCCAAAGTTTGCTCTGGAGGAAATGCAATATTAATGATATGGAAATGTAAAGACCAAGAGATTACTTTGATATCTTCAGCAAGTCACCTGTCTTCTGAAGATTTTCAAAAGTTTACTCTAGACATGCCATGAGAGATGAATGACCTATTTGTTTAAAATACTAAAAATTCCAACAGAACATTGCAAACCTGGCGCTTATTTGTGTGGTTTTTAATCCCAGATTAAAATATATTAACCAGATGGAAAGTGTCTTTTTTTAAAAAAAAAAGAAAAGAAAAGAAAAGAAAAGAAAAGAAATGTAGAAAAATGTAGAAAAGAAATCAAGGATCAAAAGCTTTTTGAAAGAAGATGATCATAGTTAGGCAACTCACTTTTAATATGAAGTACATCCCTTTGAGAAAGCAATTCCATACTTTTGAGACTTCTAAACCTTAATTAAATGGATGATACTGTAAGAAAGGAGATATTTTCTGCCCTGAATTTGGACTGAGGCATGTTTTAAAAATGTATTTTATCAGGAAAATCCAAACAAAATATCACACCAATAGGAGGAAAGGATAAATTATGATTATAAAACTATTATATACGTCTTTTTTTCTGTTAATTTCTTCCCACACTTTGTCATGTTTAGCTTAGTTAAAGATCAAAACTGATGTACTGAAGCTAAGGGAACTGCATGGACAATCAACATGCCAGGCAATACCATAATCTCTGATTGTGCAAGAGGGGAAAGTAGTCTTTGAAACCCACAAAACTGCCTGAATCATTTTTAAAGGTAGCTTCATTCGTCCAATTTAAATTGGATGTCCCCAAGGCCTAGGTTTGCCTTCCAGCAGCAGAGCTAACCGATAAGACAGCACAAACCATCTTAAATAGGATTCACAGCATAACCTGGAGATATTTCACATATGAAGCTCATCTTAAAGGAAAGTATATGATCTACTGGCCCAACGATTCCGTCTACTACCAATCATAAGCGTAAATATAAAAACAGAACTCCTCATCTGGATTTAATGAAAGGAAGAATTATCATCAGTTCACAGGAGCTTATATCCAAAAACTATTTCCTCCAGATGTTTCTACATATGTATAAAATCATAGCGAGGAGGATACTGAACCTTTAGAACCACCATTATTGAGAATAGGTTTTGCATGACCTCAGAGAGGAAACCTAAGACTCAGAAAATGGCAAAAACCTCCATAACTCAATATCCCAACTTCCAGCCTCAAAAGTGGAGAACAAAGGAATTACAAAACTGGAACAAGCTATTTAAGCCATCTAGTCCAAACAAATAAAAATATTACTTCAGACTGTTAAATTTTATCAATCAGTGTCTAAATAATGTGAAATTTAAATAAAGCAAGGAGGGTAAACAAAAAAAATAGTGGTTTTATAGCAACTAATTCTACTTTCCTATGAGAAAATAAGCAACTCACTAGTGCAGGGGTAGGCAACCTTGGCTCTTTTATGACTCGTGGACTTCAACTCCCAGAATTCCTGAGCCAGCCATGCTGAGGGGAAAGGGAGAGGTTTCCAAGCTGAGCCATGCTGGCTCAGGAATTCTGGGAGTTGAAGTCCACGAGTCATAAAAGAGCCAAGGTTGCCTACCCCTGCACTAGTGCCTTCAAAATGCTGTGTAAAACCACCTAATCATGTTTCAGTTACTTCTATTCTTACACCTACTGTGAGCATGCAATGTTCCATTTCCTCTACACGATGACTGTTGGCTGCTGCACCCTTGTTTAACACAAAGAGTACCTTTCAGTTAAGGATCTTTCCTAAGGAATTTTAAGAGACCGATAACGCTACGTCAGCAAAAACTAAAATTAGAATTAGGTTTTAAGAGACACTTTGCTACTGTAAACCTCTCTCTTGATTTTTTTTTCTTCCTAGTTTTTTCTGCAAGTGAAAAGTCCTTTTTTAAAAAAAATCAATCAAGTGTTGATCATTGGTTGCATCAGGAATTGACATCTGGCATGTCGCCTAAGCTTAATGTCATAGGCTGAGTGACTGGCCCAAAGTCGCCAAATTGGACTAGAACTCACCATCTCCTGATTTCTAACCTGGTGCCTTAACTGGTAGACCGAACTGGCCTCAAGCCTTCACCTTGATCTGTTTTCTAAATAAAAAAAATCAAACTAAATATATTTTGTCTTAGTTTAGCTAAGGTTTTAAGCTGAGTCTATAAATAGCTACTCAAACGTAATTAGAACTAAATCAACTGGAGCTTGCTAAGAGGAATATAGATATTGTATTGCAGGTTGTATCTTGAGGAAACTTTGTCCAAAGGTTGAGACCTCTCCTGTCAAATCAGAGAGGCAATCCCCAGCATTATAAGTACAGATATAAATAGCTTGTTTACTTCCTCCCTGGGCAAAGCAGTATTAGCTATTATTCTCCTTTTGGCAAAAGGAACTGCAGCTGTATTAGAAACTACTCTCATTAGTAAGAACAGAAATTATTTGAATTATGCTCTCTTATGACTAAAGATTTCTCTGGCAGAATGTTTCATTTAAAATAGCTCTAAGCAGCCCATCCAAAAATGCCAATAAAGCAGAAGCTTTAAATAACATTGCGCTATCTTACCATTTAAAATGGATAAAAAACGGTGATTAAAACAAGATTTTTAAGAGACAGCCAATAAAAGAAACTTGTAATGATCACGTTTAAAATGAAATCTGAGCACAAATATGTTAAAATACAGACACACAGAATCTTTTGGTGAAACACTGGTTTACCCAATTAAGCTTCTAGAAGATTTTGCATACTGAAAGACTAAGTAAGCAATTTTGCTGGGATTCACAAATAAAGCCAAACAAAAATCCTTAATTCATAGATACATTCAATAAATATTCTGTAGTCCCATAATGCAAATGGGCTGCACGACAAGAAATCTGAATCATTATTTATTTAAAATATAAAATATGTGGTTATTAAAAATTGTAACAGCAAATTTGTAACATATATATCAAGTGACAGGGCCTAGCTAACCTTGGGTGATCTCAAAGTGGAACCAAGAGTAGATCGGGATTTTACTTACCGTAAGATGGGAGACTACCAGGCTACTGATTAGGAAATTAAATCAAATCGGTCTTTATTACAGTCATAAATCAGCGGAGATCAAGACTTTTTAAAAATATGCTGGAAGTAAACTACCCTATTTTCTCAGAAAACTACACTGGTGTTTCAATTAAATCACTGCAAATTGAGCTTGACTCAAATGAAACTTTATCTTGTATTTTATTTATATGGTAAATTGTCTTGATTCATTTTACAAAATCAATGTATTTTATTACTGCTTCAAATATTTGTGTTCTAAGATAGTATAGATCAGGGATAGGCAACCTTGGCTCTTTTATGACTCGTGGACTTCAACTCCCAGAATTCCTGAGCCAGCCATGCTGAGGGGAAAGGGAGAGGTTTCCAAGCTGAGCCATGCTGGCTCAGGAATTCTGGGAGTTGAAGTCCACGAGTCATAAAAGAGCCAAGGTTGCCTACCCCTGGTATAGATCATTGAGAGCTAGGCTACACACAGCAGGATTTGAAACCAAATGGACATGAATGCCAGAAACATACATTACCAAGTCCTCCTCCAGATGGATCACCGTCATATCTTTTGTTCTCTCCACAAGACTAGTGAGATGTCAGATACCTTGCAACATTAGTACAAATACTGTCAAATGACACAACTTTTTTCAATAATCAAAACGGCTCTCTATTAAGTTAAACTATCACTTGGAAGCGGCAAGTCAGAAGAGCAAAGAAGGTGTATGCTAAAACCTATTACTGACATAATGTAGTATCATGAAACTCAGTAAGCATTTACTCAGCACTTCTGAAGACCACAAAAGCAAACTGATGCACCAATTCATATGTATGAATTCTACAATTCTTCTGTTACTTGCTATTCAAATTGCTCTGCACAAAATCTGGCATCTATAGATAGTCCTCGACCTACGACCACAATGGACCCCAAAATGTCATTGTTAAGTGAGATATTTGTTAGGTGAAATGTTATGACCTTTCTTGCCACCTTTGTTAAGTGAATCACTGCAGATGTCAGTCACACGGCTGTTAAGTGAACCTCGTTTCCCCATTGACTTTGCTTGTCAGGTCACAAAAGGTGATCACATGACCCCGGGACATAGCAATGTCTATAAATATGAACCGGTTGCCAAACATCTGAACTTTGATCACATGATTATGGGGATGCTGTAAAGGTCGTAACTGTGAAAAACGGTCATAAACCTTTTTTTCAGGGCCATTGTAACTTTGAATGTTCACTAAATGAACTGTGGTCGAACTATTGCTGAATTTGTCATAAAATGGGCAAAACTATATCTTTCCCCACGTAATTTTTCCTGGTTCTTCAATCCCCAAATAGTTTCATGGCCGTCCACAATAGTAAACCTACAGTTTCACTTTCCTTTGGATATTGTTTAGAGAAAAAGCACAGAGGAGATATCCTGCAAGAGGCAGAACCGTAAAATACTTTTTGCTTGTGATCCTGTTTCCCGCTCCACTAATTTCAAATTCTTGGAGAGAAACTGCTTTGACTCTGACTCAAGGGAGGTTATGGCTATGAACAGCTCAAATAGAAACTGAGATGAATAGCTTACAAGTGACCAATACCATTGTTTTACTTTTCTTGTTCTTTTGGCAATCATGATTCCTATCAAGTGCTAGCGATAGCCCAGTGACACACACAAGAGTTTGTCAACCTTTTGACTTCAAAACTACGATAGTCAAAGGACATGGCTGAGATCTAAAAGAAGCTTGCTTAAATCACTAAACTGAGTATTTGAAAAAGTCTGGAAATATTAAAAGACTATATTCCACGGAAGGTGGATACACATCATTCTCCTCTGAGTCGTCATCATAATCTCAAAGACAGGTTTTGTGGGCGGGCAGTGCAGTTTTGGGCTCTCGTTATTAATGGCTATTATTCCAGGACATCTATTTAAATTCACAACTGAAATTTTAGAACAACCTTATCCAATTTGGTGCCCCCTGTTATGCTAGAATTAAGATGATCCCAAGAGTCATCTTAATTTAACAATTTAAAACTGTTTCAAAGGACATGCACAGAACAGAACTCAGCAGTACCATCCCTCCACCAGTAATTCTGTAGAATTAGAAGCATTCAAAAACTAACAGCTTTGACACCCCATGCAATATTTTATGTTACACTGCATTACTGACTAAGAATGACTCAGAAAACATATGTAGCACATACAATAGGGCTAAGCAACCAGGCAATCTCCAGCTGTTTTGGATCAGAACTCTTCTAATGCCTTGCAATTGAACATGGTGTCTGGGCTAGTTTGCAAATTCAAGATATTCAGACTCTCATCAAAGGCCAAGATAAGTAAATTGCTGATAAATTGCTGGAAATAGTTGAGTCAGTTCAATGAACAGCCAAGAAATAAGGTAAGTATGAATTACCAAACAAGCAAACGTGGAAGATTTTCTACTTCTTAAATTGGAAAATTATAGTTAAAAACTAGGGAAAATATTAATGCCCTGGCAATCATAATTTATTAGTTCGTCTTGGACAAGGAACTATAGCTAATGGAACACTTCCTGGTTTGTTTGCCAGTTCATGAAAAGAGTGAAGGCAGTCTCATATTTAGTTTAGGTTATTAAAGTGAAATACAATGATCCAAACAAAGCAATATCATCTAACCACTGTTTCAGGTCAATTAAGTTTTGAATCACAAAGAGTTGTCTTTATGTCTTGGCACAATACATTGGCTCCCATGCAATGAATTGAGCTATTAGCCAATATAAACACGCATTCTCCATAATTTACTAGATGGTGTTTCTTTTGAAGCATTGGGGGCCAAAGAAAACGTTTACTTTGAGAATTAGGAGCAACTATTTTAGAGGTTTTCCAAAATATAAGCATATACAGCTGCTAGACTTTCCTAACATAGGTCCCTCCAGCTGTTATGGACCACAACTTCCAACAGAAACAAACAGGAGTTCCAGGCACAAAATATCTGAAAGCACTCAGTTTCTCAAATAATTTTCCCTAAGGAATCATATATCACTCTTTAAAATAAGGAAACTTTTATTCTACAAGACCTTTCAGAATGCTATAATTTAAAATATTTTATTAGAAAGTTTCAAGACTGTCATACTTTAGATGATTCAACTGTATCTGAAAAATGGCAAGATCATTTTACAAAAGAACTTGAACTCAATCAGCCAACATACACAAAATAGTTCTGCACATACAACTTGCAAATTTTACAGTATTTAGTAAACAACTATTTCTGTACAAATCACACCATAGTTCAGCTTACAAGACAGTAGTATTTCTGCAACTTATAGTAAGTAAACTTTGTAAAAAGGATCCCACACATCAAAGTACATTTTTTTCTAAAATTGTGTTGAACAGCTGGCAATGAAAGGGCTAGGGAAATTCACTCTGAAAATTATGTTGGACTATTTATCTATTTACAGGTAGTCCTCAACTTACAATGATTCATTTAGTGACCATTCAAAGGTACAACGGCACCAAAAAAAGTGACTTATGACCATTTTTCACACTTACAACTATTGCAGTATCCCATGGTCACATGATTAAAATTCAGGCGCTTGGCAACTGGCTCATATTTATGACGGCTGCAGTGCCCCAGGGTCAGGTGATCCCCTTTTGGGAACCTCTGTCAAGCAAAGTCAATGGGGAAACCAGATTCACTTAACAACTGCAGTGATTCACTTAACAACTCTGTCAAGAAAGATCATAAAATGGGGCAAAACTCACTTAACAAATGTCTCACTTAGCAACAGAAATGTTGGGCTCAATTGTGATTATAATTCGAGGACTATCTGCATTTGCTTTTTGGCAGTGCCTGACTCCAGACCAACTCAGTATTAACCTTACAAAACACATCAGCACAACTATGAAAGGAGATGAAATATATTAGACAGACAGCTCCGTAGTTCAAACACTAGCGCTATGTCTCACTGTTTAAGGACCTGAACTTTAAGAAAATATTACCAAGAGGCTCTTTGTGGACTTCTAAAACAATGTTAATAAAAATATATGGATTTTCAGACTGTTCCTTTATATTACACTTTAAAAGACAACCATGCTCCATTCACAACACTATATGAAGATGCTCAAAGGAGTTACAATTGAGAAATTAAACTGACAGATAATAAATTAAGTGCCGGTGCTGCTTACACACTAGCAAAAAGCATGCAAAAATATTCAAATGTTCTCCAAGATGTATAGCACTACCTTCTTGAAACAGTTCGATAAAGGGCCAATTATTTTGGATGTGGATTTGGAACAGCATCTGTTTACACTAGGTTTGTTTTTAACAGCTTGTCTGGTAGCCCACAAGCAAATAAGAATTCCATGATGATGAGTGACAAGTCTGGTGGAGGAGAGATTCTTCCACTCATTCACTTGTTTCCCTGATAGCCATAATGAAAAGAAACATCTCTATACTCCGATCAACAAAGAAATATAAGCTAATTACTGCACTGGCCAGCAATTCCTAAAGTCTATAGATTGGAATCACATATTGCCTAAGAAATAGTTTTAAACATAATTTGCTGAATAAATCCCAATGATAGGATCCACGCAATACAGTATAATATAGCAAGTCATAAACCATAGTTTACAAAACAATGTGACTGTGGTCGTACAACACACTAACAAAACCAAACAAACCACATCACAGGTTAGTATTAAATTCTGATCTAAATAAAAAAAACTGCAAGCATCACAAAGCCAAATCCTAACTAGGCCTTCTTAGAGATAATTCACTGGGACAAATTTCATAAACTTTTCTGTAGGATAATTTCAGACTGTAAACTGAATAAATAAATATTCTTTATCTAGGAATCAAAATCAATGTATTCTTCCTTTCTCAAACATATCCTCCCTAGATCGCTATTGTAGTCTGCTGGACATACTGTAACATAGCTAGTACAGTATGGTCACTTCAAAACTAAAAGTCTCACTCTTGTCTGGAATGTTTAGTAGAAATGTCCAAGTATTAAGGAGAGAAAAAAGAGAGAAGAGAGTTTTGGAAAAAACAGGGCTGCTGCAAGAGGAGATAGGTATACACCTAAAAAGTGAACACAAAAATTATTTTGGGATTTTACAGTCCTACATCATTACATAGACTTTGCTTATGTTATAGTACAGACATCAGGACAAATATGCAAAATTAGTAGTTAAATATGCCCCAGAATAAAGATGCTATGTCAACATGTAAAAGAATGGAGGCATCAGGGTGCAAGACACCTTTCCACAATACAAGGTGAATTGTTCAGTGAAATCCACATGCTTCCTTAATACTTGTCTTTAATCTCACCCTAGTAATATTTGGGATTAATTGCCACAGGGCAGGAAATTAACCAGCAGAGAAGAAAAACAGTGTGGCAGCTAAGTGTTTCAGGCAGGGGAGCTGGATTCAAAATTCTGCTAATGAGAATCATAGGGTTATTTTTCTCAGATCAATCTATCTCACACAACTAACACAGGAGGTAAAACCAGATAAGCTATAATATACAAAATATAGTTCCCCTTAAAAGGGAAGGATTGCAGGTTTCCAGAAATATAGAACTTTTCCATTTAAACAAGACAGTAAATGTAACAAGAGTCAGGAAGACACTAAAGCAACACTGCTTGCTCTAGCAGGGAGATAGGCAAATAAGACTTGAGAAAGGCAGAACATAAATCTAACAAATAAATATCCCCCCCCAAAAATGTAAACAAGGTTACACAGTAATATTTGTATACATATAAATCTATTTGACTTTACATTGGCAATTCATTTACTTCATTCTTAGATTTCAAATCTACCAAGACTCAAAAAAATGCGTAACTTTAAAACTGTCAACCTAATTGACATACTGTATACAGAAAAATCATTCAGAGATCAATGGTGCTTTAAAAATCAAGGAGACCTTAGAATGACAACATCATGCATGTAAGCTATATAGCAGACTCAAGCCCCAGCTTGCTAAATTCTCTGCCATAAGCTACATCCTTCACTAGCAATGGTCACATTGCTGTCCAACAGGTTGCCCAATACTATTCTTACTCAATGTAAAGGTGAGCTGAGTTTAGGAGCCAACTATTTGTCATCCAACAAGCTTGGGCTTAGAAAAAAATTGAGTAGCTTTCCAACTTCCTTCTGTGGACACTTCACTGTCAACCTAACTGTTACAGACTATTACACCACTTCCATTGGAATTATATTTAAGGATCATCAAGCAAATATGACACTCAAACTTTCTTCTCTTGCTACTCTATCAGATTCCCAATTTTATCCTCTTCCTGCTTCTGAAAGCAACTGTGCTTTAGGACTAGTTAAAGGAATTCAAGTGCATACTAGGACAGTGCAGTGCTTTGGATCTGAAATACTCTAGCTGGATGCCACTGTTAATGTAGTACCATCTGCACTCTTTAAATCAGCCACATCCTTTCCTAGGATCACCCTCTGCAGTTGCGCTGTGTGATCTCAGGAAAAGTCCTGATTATGAGTTACAGGCAAGTGCTTGTATTGATGCTCCAAAATACCTTTTAGGATTTGACTCTGAAGCAATGCATAGCCCTTTACTTATTACCCTAATGATAACCATTGAATAACACTAACAAGGGATCAATAAAGACTAAGGAAAGAACAACAGGGCAAAGTATGTTTATCACACCATTTAAAAACACTCTGCTGGTAACCAGGGACTAACCTAAAATTATAAATGCAGTTTCAGAATAACAAAGAGTTGGAAGGGACCTTGGAGGTCTTCTAGTCCAATCCCCTGTTCAAGCAGGAGACCCTATACCAGTGATGGCGAACCTTTTAGAGACTGAGTGCCCAAACTGCAACCCCAAACCCACTTATGCATCGTCGAGTGCCGGGTGGGTGTGGCCCATTGGCTGGGTGTGGCCAATTGGGTGGGCATGGCCCATTGGGTGGGCGTGGCTGCGGTGGTAACGGCAGACTGGGTGGGACTAAAAAGTTCAATCAATCAATTCCAACTTAGCAAGATCTTTTTTTTTTCCGTGAGAAGTTGAAATTGACTGATTGAACCTTTTTTTTTTTTGCACACGGCGGCGGAGGCCTAAAGCGAAAAGGGTTTATAAAACCCAGCTGAAGGCCTAGGACTGGGGCGACGGCGCGCGTGCCCACAGAGAGGGCTCTGAGTGCAGCCTCTGGCACCCGTGCCATAGGTTCGCCACCACTGCCCTATACCATTTCCAGACAAGGTAAGAGTTCAGGTAAGAGTTCTGTTTCAGGAAAGATTGTAATAGCAAACACTGAATATATTTTATAACATTATGCAAGTTAGTAGCTCAGAGAAGAGAAAACTGAAAAGTTAAGAGCCTATCTTGAACAATAATGTAACAACAACTCAATAATATCAATTAACAGATGTGATTGTTATATTCTTTTAAATACACACAAATGCTATTGTAAGGACACCTTTGAGTCAAGCTTGATTTTTGATACAAACACAAACATCAGATGTTTTTGGCAATAACATCAACATGATTTCCAATTACCATCTTGATTTCCCAATCTAGTCTATAGTCCTGGAGTTCCTGGTGGTCTCTAATCCAAGTACTACCAGGATGAGCACTATTTAAATTACAAAGCTCATTTAAAACCAGCCATGGGTTGCCACCCAAGGCCCCCAAATTTAGGATTATCAATTGATACCATTATATTAAAAACCAAATTTTTATCTTGCCATATTAAATCCATCCCTATTTTTGAGAGGATCTGGGAATCTGAATAACATACATACTTAATAAGATAATGAAAAAATATTTCCACTGACAAATTTTACTCTCCCGTGAAACAACCAGTAGCAGTGACAATTATGCACTAGATAAATGTAGTACATATGCCATCCTTCAAAAATGATTCTCTCACGTATTTTTACAAAATTTTCCAGGCTGCTTATCGATTAGATATCACCTTAGAGAATTTACATATACATTCTCAAAAATCCTCTCAATAACCTTGCAAGGTAGCACTGTAATCTTGACACTGCAGATGGCATAGCCTGATAAAGAGAGGTCTTGATATAAAGTCAGTTTCTGAGCCAAGAACTGAACTGGAAAATTCCAGCACACAGCTTACTAGTTGCATTTCTACAATTCTGAAACTCTACAATTCAAGGTAGACCTGGATATCATTCATTACCACTAGCAAGATTCAGCAAGCATGCAATTCTTACCTTATCTTTTTCGTGTGGAAGGAGTGAGACTGGAGGAAGACAAGAAAGAGATTCACAACTCTCTTTCCCATCTGCATTTGTGGCTGCTTTCGTGTTGAGCTGATACAAAGGTCCATCTTTAAGAAGTCGGCCATGGCCAACAGCACGCTTAACGGCCAACCGCAACTGCTGGTGAAAGGTAGAAGGGGCACTGCTGGCAAACAAAGCTGACACATCCTTCTGCCCTTTCAAGTAACGTTCAATGTTCTTCAAAGATGAACCAGAAGATTCTGCCAAGCCCTCAATCGCCCGTTTAATCAGTTTATTCCAGTCCACATTTGGTTTACCATCCAACTTTCCATGGTTCCGTGGTTTAGGAAGTGCTATTCGCCCAGGGTTATCTGGATCCTTATAGGAATTAAGTCCTTTATTAGAAACTTTTAAAATAGTCCCATCTTTAACACTCAGTTCCAATTGTTCCAGGACAGTTTTGCGATCCAAACCATGGGATGAAGACACAGCATTGCATATCCTCTCTTCTGACGGCCGTTGTTTTTGCTTCTTGACCTTTTTAATTGCCTCCAAAATCCACTCAGTGTACAGCGGGTTAGCGAGTTTTACCATGGTGAAAAATTCTTTATATCCATAGAGTCGTTATCCCTTATCCCTATGCTGAAGGAGTTTCACACAATGGGAAAACAGATGATCGGAGAAAGAGGACCAGTTAATCATAGCATATACGTTTTTGGCCCCAAATTGCTCTTTTTTTTTTAAACAAGAGTATTTCCTACTTCTGATTCATGTTTTCCAATAGCCCCCCCCAAAAAAAAAACCAGACGAAAAAATGTATCACACAAGTAAAAAGATGTCAATACATTTCATTCCACTGCTTTATATTCCCAATTTGACAGGCAGACTGTGCACCTGCAAGAAAATCAGAAAAAAAACCATAGATTAAGCAATTTATCAGAATGCATGAAAATATTGTTGGATTTATTATCTCATAACAGCACTGTTTATAAACATCCCTCCCCAATTACCTCTAAGAATACTTTATTTGTTCTACAACTGAAACTGAAAGCAGTTCAGAACTGGTATTTTAAACAGCAATTATCAGTTCTTTTTTTTTTCCCCAACAACTCTGAACTTTTGGCAGCCAGATTGCCATTTATCTAGACGAGGCACTCCAGATTTACACCACCGAGGCAAACTCCTCGAAAAGAAGTAGAGAAACAGTGACCAGAAAAACCAACTCCTTTCTATCCACATGCAAAAAAACAGACTTGAAAATAAGCCAAAGGCGGCGAACGGGACAAGTGACACTGTCAATATTTCCAGAGGGAAAATAAATCGGGGCAACTCAGCCGGCCACTTTCTCAACTCTCCGCCCCCGAATGAAAAAAGGAAGCGCAAAATCCGGAGCTCGATCGGGATCGCCTCAACAACTCCAGTTTCCGACGCGGAGAGGAGCCGGGAGGCTCTCCCGAAACTAACTTTCCCTGGGAAACTTTCCATCCTCTTTCCGGCCGCCAGGAGCGGCTCCCGTTCCGGGACGGCCCGGCCGCCAGAGCCAAGCAGCGGGCGCATCTCTCCGAAGGCGACGGGGAAGCAAGAGCCTTCCGGGGACTCCCGGCGACTCTGCCAGCCGGAGATGCCCTCGCAGAGAAAGGCAGCCTCGTTATGTAAAGGGTAGAAGCGGCCACGCAGGAGCCGGATCGGCGGGCGGGCCGCGGCTGCCTCGGCGCTCCAGCCCAGAGGAGCAACCCCGCTCCGGCGGCGCCTCCACCCCCAGCCCTCCAGGGGGGTCCTCGCCGGGAGAGCGCGGCCCGAGCCAGCCCCCGCCCCCGGCCGAGGAGAGAGGCCTAACCCGCGGGTCGCCCGCTACGCCCCGGCCGCCCAAGCGCCGCGCCGCCGCCGCCGCCGCTCCGGCCTGCGAGACGCCCGGAGGACGCTCCGTCGCCAAGGCCGGCTCGGCGGGAGGAGCGGGGCCTGCGGCTCGGCCCTCGGCAAAGGCGGCCTGCACCTGCCGCGGCCCCCGCGGGCCTGGCGCAGCGCGAGCGTCGGCCGGGCCGGAACAGGCCGCGGGGCCTGACGCGAGAAGCCCGCGCAGGGCCCTTTCTCCCCCCCGCCGCCGGCTCGGAGGCGAAGTCGGCGGCGCGGCTCGCGGCCCCCGCCGCCGCCGCCCCTCCGCCGAGGCCGGCCGAAGCCCCGCGGCGGCGCCCGAGACTTACCGGGGCCTACGAGAGGCGGAGCCCAGGCGCCCGAGGCCAGACGGCAGCGAAGACCCAAACTGACACGGCGGCCATCTTGGGTCCCCAGCGCTGCGGAGGGCGGAGAGGCCCTTGGCAGCGGAACAGCCCGCGCGGGGAGGAGTCGGCCGCGGGGGAGGGGTGTGGGAACAGCCTCTCCGAGAGAGGAAAGAGCGGCACGGAAACGGGGGAGGAGGGAGGGGCGGCGGGTTGAGGGAGCAGCCACGGTCTGTGTATGTATGTGTGTGCGCGCGCGATTTGGGGAGAGGGAGGGAGGGGGCGCGCGCGCGGCTCTGCGCAAGCGCGGAGCCTAGGTTGGCAATCCGCGCAGCGCGCAGCTTTGCTGCCTGCCGGTCTGCGGGAGCCTCTGGATCCCTTCTTGCGCGTTTATTCCGGAGTAAGTCAGTCGCCTGCTGCGGGGCAGGGAAGCTTGCAGCACTGTCGCGAGAAGGGCCGCCCGCCTCACCTGCGTCTTTCCTCGAGCGTAAGCCGGCCTCTGCGATCCAGGGGAGCCCATCAGTCGCCAGTAAGCCAAGCAGACGCGCATTCAGCAACCGGGCCCGAGTTGCGCGGCCCCTTTCCGTGCTCTTTCGGCAGTAAGTTCGAGGCGTGCTTACCCCCCGAGTAAGAGGGCATCTCCAGCCTTGCAAACGCCCCCGATCCCTCCCTTCGGAGCCGCTCCCAAGTTAGCACATCGGTCGGCGAGAGCTTCGAGTCCTTTGCGCCTCCTTTGCCTCTACTCGAGAGTAAATCGCTCCCGGCCTTCCCACGGGCCTTACGCACGAGTAAGCAACGTTTCCCACCTCCACCGGATCTCTGTATTTTCCAATAGGGCAGGGGTCCTCAACTTTGGCAACTTTAAGACTTGTGGACTTCAACTCCCAGAATTCCTCAGCCAGCAAAGCTGGCTGAAGAATTCTGGGAGTTGAAGTCCACAAGTCTTAAAGTTGCCAAGGTTGAAGACCCCTGCAATAGCCCCCCCCCCCCCCCCCGGTAAAGTTGCCCACATCAGCCTCGGAGCTGTCTGGCTTCCGGAGTGTCCTCTACTCTCGTGCAAGTGTATGGAGCGCTGCAGGACGGGTTTCAAAAGTCGCTTTATTGGCAACCTGGATGTACTCATTCCCGAGCAAAGCGGGTGGACCCCGCTCAGTTCCCTGAAGTGTTCAGTTCAAGGGTCTGTTCAGGAAAGCCCTCCATCAACTGTCTTCTGAAGGGGACGTCTAAACGTGCAAAAAGACCTCGCAGAAGTGATGTCCCATTCCAATTACGGTATATTTGTTCTGAAGTATCCCCACCAGTTCACAGGTCTGACTTCCATGCTTGACAGTTACAGCTGCAAAGAGGCCAAAGCAAAACCATCACATCCTCTCAGGAACTTAAATAATCCAAGGTTACCGTAAGGAACTCAGTTCCAACTGTGCACTGATTATCATCGGCTTTCCAGAGAGTGCAGGGCTCGTGTCATGCTTTTAGTGAGGGCAGGGGTGCTAGATAGGGGCTGGAAACATCTGGATGACCACTAGAGAATGGGAACATCTGTACTTGGTTATTTATGGGATTATTTAAATTGATCGACTTCACAAAGTTAAAAGGGCAACTGTTCCACAAAAACACCAACGATCCTCCCAGCGTGCAGAAGCATCCTTTCACATCTCGCTCCAACTTAGAGGGCTGGGCCCTCAACCCAAAACCCCACAGAAAAGCTGAAAAAATTAAAGAGTGCTTGAATGCAGGTTATCTTCGACTTACGACCGGTCTCTTAGTGACCACAGCTCCAGTAGACCAACCTGAGGGGCACTTAACAATCCACATTCAAAGTTCTGACGGTTGGTCTCATGAACACACTTTGGGCCCCTTGCAACTGAGCTGCATTCATAACCATCATGAGTTATGACCATGATGGGCAGGCTCCAAGATGGTCATAACTCAAGGACTACCTGTATTTAAAATTAAAGAGTGTGTGGAGGTGGGTAAGGTGTGTGTAGGGCAGGGGTAGGCAACCTTGGCTCTTTTATGACTCGTGGACTTCAACTCCCAGAATTCCTGAGCCAGCCATGCTGAGGGGAAAGGGAGAGGTTTCCAAGCTGAGCCATGCTGGCTCAGGAATTCTGGGAGTTGAAGTCCACGAGTCATAAAAGAGCCAAGGTTGCCTACCCCTGGTGTAGGGGAATGTAAATCTCTGAGGAGATGTCATTCCAAAGGGCTTGTTTATTTTATTTAGCGCATGGCATCTACAGAAGTCATGCAATCACTGATACAGAAATTTACTTTAAATTAAGCATCAGCACATAACACACACGCACACAATATAAGAGATAATGTATTAAATTAAGATAAAACCATAATAAAATCACCATAATATGGAGCCATAGAATTGCAAAAGGCTGATGCAACGACAGAAAAGAACCCCATCCTGGGGCTAGGTAGATGACACTGATTGATGGGACCCAAAGCAGGAATTCCATTGGAGCTTACAGGATGGGGAAACGCTATGGAGAATAAATGGTCCTTCAAATAGCAAGGATCTGTAACTTGTAGGGCTTCGTAGTGATAAATCTTGTATTGGACTTGGAAGCCAACCAACTGGTGCTCACAGCAGAGGAGACTGAATGGGAGACAGCTTGAACCACTAATCTACCCAAGCCACCTTAGCTTTGCCTAGTATGTTATGAGAATGCATCCCCCGAGTGGCAGGGTCTGCGTAGCAACAGGTAACCCCCAGCATCAATACAAGGGTTTTGGAGCAAGAAAGGCAAGGAAACTACAGAGATTTTAGTTACGGATGCTGTATCTATTAATGTATATTATATATATTATAAACTCCAGGCTGCAAAAATCTGGAGGACCCCTGCACTTGACTGTTTGCTGCCATCCTGTGGTGGTCAGGATTTGGTAGCCCCCCCTCTTTATTATATTTATATTACATAATTACCGCAAACATTGCAGAAAAATGGTATTTCATCGTTTACGAAGAACCTGGAATTCAACTAAGAATCATTCCACGCAGGTGAGAAAAAAGAGGTTAAAGCATGTTTGTTAGAGATGTTTTATTGTACAAAAAATAAGATGGAGAAGATATTTCTATATGATCTAGCTTTAATAATATTTTAAAAGACAACTTGTTGCACACTCTATATTACTATATGAAACTATAAGTTTTTTGGAACTTTTATTTTAATCTCCATTTGTAATATCATACCAACAGAGGGATAGAATCAAGATCAGGTGAAATGTTAATATCACTTGATAATGCCTTGGTAAGACCACACTTGGAATATTGTATCCAGATTTGGTCACTATGATATAAAAAAGATGCTGATACTCTGAAAAGAGTGCAGAGAAGAGCAACAAAGATGATTAGGGGGCTGGAGGCCAAAACATGGTTGCAAGAATTGGGAATGGCTAATCTAGTGAAAAGAAGCACTAGGGAGTGACATGATAGCTGTTCAATATTTGAGGGGCTGCCACAAAGAAGAGGGGGTCAACCTATTCTCCAAAGCACCTGAAGGCAGGACAAGAAGCAATGGACGGAAACTAATCAAGGAGAGAAGCAACCTGGAATTAAGGAGAAACTTCCTAACAATGAGAACAATTAACCAGTGGAACAGCTTGTCTTCAGAAGTTGTGAGTGCTCCATCACTGGAGGCTTTTAAGAAGAGACTGGATAGCCACTTGTCTGGAATGGTATATGGCAGGGGTCCTCAACCTTGGCAACTTTAAGACTTGTGGGCTTCAACTCCCAGAATTCCTCAGCCAGCAAAGTTGCCAAGGTTGAGGATCCCTGGTATAGAGTCTCCTGCTTGAGCAGGGGGTTGGACTAGAAGACCTCCAAACTCCCTATTCTGTTATTCATATTAGTATTATTTACTTTTTTATTCATCTCACTATACTATAGAATAAAAATATATTTAAACATTTATTTGCACCTATGTATCAGTCCAAAGGGAGGGGAGCATTAAAGAATTAAACCTAAGCTCTAAAATTCACCTGTTTTACCTGGTAAAATATCCCAGCTCAGCACACAAAATCAAATTAACGGTAGGACAGGAATTTCAGAACCAGAGAATTCTGGATGCCTGGAACAAAATCAAAACAGATTTATTTGTAGAGAATTGCATCATTTGTCATCTTAAACATGAATGGGCAGGCTGGCTCTTTCAAGTACAATATTCTTGGGGAACAAGGCTTAACAGACGTTTTTTTCTCAGGCTGAGTTCCTCCCCACCCATTCTTGGACTGGCAGAAAACTAGACCAGCCTGAAATTTGTTCTTTTCCTTGCCAACCCACGTCCAGCCCTTCCTCCGTTCCCAGGGACTGACTTGAGTGCTCTCCAAACACTGGATGCCAAAGGCAAGCAGATTTCTACACAATTCGAGGCTGTTCTTGGTCAGAAATAGAAAAGATACAACAACAACAAATCTTTATTATGGCAGAATGTACTACATATGAGCTATAATAAAAAAGTGGGTACATATAAAATAATATACAGGTAGTCCTTGACTTATGACCACAATTGAGCTTAAAATTTCTGTGGCTACGTGAGACATTTGTTAAGTCAGTTTTGCCCTATTTTACAACCTTTCTTGCCACAGTTGTTAAGTGAATCACTGCAGGTGTTAAGTTAGGACCACAATTGTTAAGTGAATCTGGCTTCCCCATTGACTTTGCTTGTCAGAAGGACACAAAAGAGAAAAAAAAAGAAAAGAAAGTCCAGTTGCCTCGTGAAAAAGCACCTTTGGGTCAACCATGACCTGGATGACTGAGTATCTCCATAAACAAGGTCACGATCACATGACCCATGAAATTAATGTGATAGTACTAGGTTCTGGCACTGACATAAGCCAAACCTATATCTATAAGGCAGCATTTTTGATGCATCTTCGAACAGCAAGGATAGGTCTTACAAATTTTAGGGTAAAAGTATAGATATGACCATCAAATTTGATCTCAACACAGCTAAAGATGACTGAAGCTTGCCTCGTTCATTCATGGGCTGAGAATGCGAAGACAAAGGGATCTTTGTGCCATGGTTAGGAGCAAGAAAGGAATGATTGACTGATTAAGTGCCATCAAGCCAAATTCAACTCTTAATGACCCAATAGATCAGGGGTCCTCAAACTTGGCCCTTTTATGACTTGTGGACTTCAACTCCCAGAATTTCTCAGCCAGCATGCCTGGCTGAGGAATTCTGGGAGTTGAAGTCCACAAGTCATAAAAGGGCCAAGTTTGAAGACCCCTGCAATAGATATATTTCTCCATGATGATCTGTCCTTAACCTCATGCTTCAAATCTCCCAATGGTGCACTCAGGGCCACTGTAAGAGAATTCATCCACCTTGCTGTTAGTCATCTTCTGATCCTTCCATCTTTCCCAACATGAGACTTTAATCCAAAGAGCTAAATCTTCACAGGATGTGTCTGAAGTACAGTAAGATAATTTGAGGCCAGTCATCTGTCCTTCGAGTTCAGAACTCTGGGTTGGTTTGTTCCATGATCCATTGTTTTATTGGATGTCCATGGTATTCTCAGGAGTTTTCTCCAGCACCAAACTTCAAAAGCATCAATACTCTTTCTATCCTGCTTCTTCAACTTTTCCTTCCATAGAGTGTCATGGAAGTGCAGTGTATGGCTTGCACTATTCTGATCTTCAGGGTACAAACACATGATAGCATTTTAATCTTTTGCAAGGACTTCATGGCTGTTCTATTAAGTACAAATCTATCCTTATTTTTCACAAGTAATATAATTCAGTTACCCATATTTACCTCCTCTTCTTCAATTCTGTATTATTACATTTACTTGTGTTCACCTATTAATGCTTTACACGAGGAATCCAATTTTCTGGCTGTACAGAACACATTGAACTACCAAGTAACTTTGCAAGCTGGGTTTTCACATTTTCAGCTAAAATGGGGATAGGTTTGTGATTCTCTTTAAGCCAGTATGCTTACGGAGGTGTTTCCTAGGCAGGAGAGTTGATAAACCTATTTATTATAGTATATTAAGTCAATTAATGTATTGTAATGCAGTGTATTAATGTAATGTAATGTAATTTAATTTATGTAAATTGAAAGTATGCAAATGCAAATATTAACATACTAAAAAGATTATAAAGAGTGTCACTGCTTCATTAGCTCAACCAAGTTATGATTTGCTTGAAATTAATAATCAAAGAAAACAGCCTTTATGAACTAACATGATTTGAAGCTGGATTTTTAACAATGAAATAAAACTATTCCAGATGCAAATGACAAGTATTCCTGGAGTTTTACAAAGTCTCTTTGGAGAGTTGAGGTTCAATGAGCTGGTTCTTCCATCTCATTTAAGTTATGGTTTTGTTAACCCTGATTCAATATCTGAATAACAAAAGGCTGAGTTTGTAAAATATGCTAAGCCACGAAGAGGGTTTTCAATTACAGATGGCTTAAGATTCAAACTACATCATATTGTGATTTTAGTGTGCTGTGTGAAGTCGACCAGGGCACATTTCCACATCAGCTGAGATGTTCAAAAGACCTTCTTCCACTCTGAAAGTAGTACAACGATGTCAGCTTTGTGAGCTACTCCAGACAAGAAGCCTCATCCATGACTATAGGTAATTCTCGACTTAACGACCACAATTGAGCCCAAAATTTATGTTGCTGAGTGAAACATATGCTAAGCGAGTTTTGCCCCATTTGCCATAGTGGTGAAGTGAAACACTGCAGTTCTTAAGTTAGTATCATGGTTGTTAAGTGAATCTGGCTTCCCCATTGACTTTGCTTGTCAGGTCACAAAAGGGGACCACATGATCCCAGGACACTACGACCATCATAAAGATGAACCACTTGCCAAGCAGCTGAATTTTGATCATGTGACCATGGGGATGCTGCAAATGTGAAAAAATGTTGTAAGTGTGAAAAATGACCCTAAGTCACTTTTTTCACTGCCGTTGTAACTTTGAGCAGTCACTAAATGAACTTTTGTAAGTTGAGGACTACCTGTACTTTTAGACTGATAGAAATGTCCCTCCTGGTCTTTACAGTCCAAGAAGCTGGAGAAGGTCCCTTCTGAGACATTTGCCATGCCCCCATTCCTTCGGTGGGCTCAGCTGCCTCTTATCTGACCATTGTTTAGTCTTTATCCTGTCCCTGAGGTCATTCCCACATACCATTTTTAACGGCAATCCATTGCTTCATTGCATTAGTTTATGGGACAAGCAAATCATTTCAGTCTTCTTAATTTCTCACTTAGCAGATCTGGGCTGCAAACATTGACAACCGATAGATGGTAGGAAAATTGTCGGAGTGTGCCGTTTGAGTAGACATCCGGAATGTGGCAATTCAGGTTACCCTAAGCCACCGTTTGAGACGATGCCAGCTTCTTTGTGAAAGTCTGAGCTGAACTTTGATTCTGGATTACGTGTCATACAATAAGTAAAAACTATTTTACTTCTTATACACACGTCAACTTGATTCCTTACAGTATGCGTTGAAGTACTGTCCTTTGTACAGGTAGTCCTCGACTTACAGTCGTTCGTTTAGGGACCGTTTGAAGTTACAACAGCACTGAAAAAAGTGACTTTTGACCAGTGGTGGGATTCGAATAGGTGAACAACCAGTTCTCTGCGTGGATGCCGCTTCCGGAATTCCATTCTGGGCCTGGGCAACAAAAAATTAGCTACCGGTTCTGCCGAACTGGTGCGAACCGGCTGAATCCCACTACTGCTTTCGACCATTTTTCACACTTATGACCATTGCAGCCTCCCCATGCTCACATGATCAAAATTTGGATGCTTGGCAACTGACTCATATTCATGACGGTTGCTGTGTCCCAGGATCACGTGATCCCCTTTTGAGAACTTCTGACAAGCAGGGTCTATGGGGAAGGCAAATTCACTTTACCAACAAACCGCAAGTGATTCACTTAACACTGAGCCCAAAATTTCCATTACTAAGCGAGACAGTAGCTAAGTGAGTTTTGCCCCATTTTACGACCTTTCTTGCCACAATTGTTAAGTGGTTCACTGCAGTTAAGTTAGTAACACGGTTGTTAAGTGAAGCTGGCTTCCCCATTGACTCTGCATATCAGAAGGTCACAAAAGGTGATCACGGGACACTGCAACCATCACATGACCACGAAGATGCTTCAATGCTTGTAAGTGTGAAAATCGGTCATCAGCTGTTGTAACTCTGAACAGTCACTAAATGAATCATGATAAATTGAGGACCACCTGTATTGTGACTCAAGTTCAGTGACTTTGTGAATATTGTACAAATGCCACGGTAACGAAAAAATATAGCACGTACATTTCACAACTCTATGCAAGTAGTCCTCGATTTATAACATAATTAGGGCCAGAATTTCTGTTACTAAGGGAGTTGTTAAGTGAGTTGTGCCCGATTTTACGACCTTTTCTGCCACAGTTGTTAAGTGAATCATGCAGCCAGTAAGCAAATCCAATTTCCCCCATTGACTTTATTTGAAGAAGAAGAAGATTGAATCAGGCAGGGAAAGTTCACCACGATTGGTGAAGCAGAATCAAACGTGAAATGTGAAATGGGGCTGGAATTTCCAAGGCAAAATAAGAGATTTAGGCCTTGAGTGAGAAACCCAATTATGCTGGCAATAAAAGAGATTGACTGCCATATGGTTAAAAAATAAAAACTCCTTTGAGCCTTGGGAGTGACGTGAACACATCTGATTTTTCGACAACAATATAGAAGCTGCCCTTAGCCTTTCTCAGATTTTTTTTTTAACTTTCCTGCGTAGCCTCCAAATACCGAAAAAACTTCGCTGAGCATTTCAAGATCAGCTGAGGTTGACTGGGCGCTGTCACTTTGCTTGTTAGGTAGCAGATTGCTAACCCTAGGAAAGAATGAAGAACGGGGCAGGAAAAGCAAGGCATGGTAGCAACTCCTGCCATGGGCAAGGGGTTAGACTAGAAGACCTCCAAGGTCCCTTCCGGCCCTAGGATTCTATGATTCGTTAATAGCTTTTCACAAATACAGGTGGTCCTCGACTTACAACGGTTCATTCAGTGACCCATTCAAAGTTGCAGCGGCACTGGAAAAAGTGACTTATGACCATTTTTCTCACTTACGACCATTGCAGCATCCCTCCCCATGGTCACGTGATCAAAATTCAGATGCTTGGCTCATATTTACGACGGTCGCAGTGTCCCGGGGTCACGTGATCCCCTTTTGCGACCTTCTGACAAACAAAGTCAAGGGGGAAGCCAGATTCACTTAACAACCGTGTTACTAACTGAACAATTTGTTACTAACTTAGCTTAACAACTGTGGCGAGAATGGTTGTAAAATGGGACAAAACTCACTTCACAACTCCCTCGCTTAGCAACAGAAATTTTGCGGTCGTACGTCGAGGACTATCTTTATGCGTCCTTCCAAATGCTTCTACCTATAATCGTTGAGGACCAGAGGCAGTTTCATCAGGTGTAATTCTCACCTGCTGAAACCTTTACTTTGTCTGCTCGGTCATTAAAGATCCCGGCCGGGCTGCTTTGGGCCTCAAAGGGGTTTACTAGATTCCCAGGTTCAGAGGGAGGTTGGATGCCCGGCCGGCCGTCGGGTCGCTTGCAGCACAGCAAGAGTTAACAATAAATGGGAGGCTGCTACTTCAGGGCACCAGCTGCTTTTGCATCGGATTCACAAGGCCCTCGGGATCTCTTAACCGTCTCATAAACTTGGTGTTAGTGGAGGCCAAGCCTTGCATCATTAGCATGGGGGTGGGGGCAGGCAGGGGGCCTCTCTTGTAAGCACCAGCCCTTGCACAAAGAAGTCTCTCCATTCTGTTTAGCTACCATCTTGTCCCAAGATTTGCAGACTCCAATGAGGTTTAACATTGTGGGACGGAGGGGGGGGGGAAGCAAAGGCCATTCCCGAGGCATCATTTGCTAATGATTTGAGGCCAGAAGCTGCTGCCAAAGATTAAATCAATTGTTTCCAGTCTTAATGGATGATTGTCAGTCTTCTCCTCCCCCTTCCTTTCCCATTCTCTTCTTCCTCTTCCCTCCCCTTCCTCCTTTCCTTCCTCTTCCTCTTCCATTCCCTTTGCCCTCTTCCTCTCCTCTCCCCTTCTCTTCTCTTCTCTTCCCTTCCCTTCCCTTTCCTTTCCTCCCCTTCCTCCTCTTACTCTTTCTCTCCTTTCTTCTTGTCCTCTCTTCCTCTCTTTCTTCCCCTCTCCTCTATGCCTTTTTACCCCTCTGGAGCTCAGCTATGTGTGAGGTGACTCCTTTCCCCCTTATCCAAAAGGGCTCTGCCGTGAATGGGGACCTGCTGAAGTCAGAGCCCTGAGACACGCTGAAGGTCAGGCCTGAAGGACACGGATGCACAATGAAAAAGCAAAGTGACATTCGGCCCCTATGGACTAGCAACAGCAAAAGACCATCGCAGAATTAGGAAGACTTGACTCCTCCGGCAAGCCCCAGACGGCAGAAGTTGCTTTGGGGCTGGCTGGCTGGCTGGCTGGCTGGCTGGCAGGACAGGGGAGGGTCCCAGCTAGCCTGAAAGCTTTCTTCCCAGGGCCACACTCTCTCCTCTGACGAACTATTAGGAGCAGGTTTCCCCTAATTACTCACTGATTTCTTCACTTGCCAAAGAATCAGATGCGGCCTATTTGTTGGCTGCGGGCAGCTTGCAATGCTAAAATAGGAAAATATTTTCCAGCAGGAAAACAATATCTTGAAATCTCCGCTGCTAATTAAGGCTTGCTTCAAAAGCTCACAAAAGAGTGCTGTTTTCATCCGCCTGCCAAAAGATGGGGCTAACTGGACCTCCGGGAGAGGCTGTTACCCACCGGGAAGGGGATGCTATGAGAAAGCCATCTACCATCTGCCCTGATGCCCCAGGGGACCCATCACACCCCCTCTAACTAGATTGTGTAGGGCGCTTGGCTGGGCGTTCCAAGAAGGATCACTCCTCTCGGTCAATCTGGCCAGTCTTCCCTCCGGCTAGGCAATGGGGGAGCTTTAAAAGCCAGCTAGCCCTCCCCCATTTTGTTCCTATTCTTCTCTTTTTCTAGGAGCTGCCACAGTCAAAAAACTCAAAAACATTAGCTGTAATGGTGCAATCAGATGCTGAGACTCTAGAAAGAGTGCAGAGAAGAGCAACAAAGATGATTAGGGAGCTGGAGGCAAAACATACGAAGAACGGTTGCAGGAATTGGGTATGTCTAGTCTAGTGAAGAGAAGGACGAGGGGTGACATGATAGCAGTGTTCCCATATCTCAGGGGCTGCCCAAAGAAGAGGGGGGGGGGTCAATCTATTCCCCACAGCACCTGAAGGCAGGACAAGAAGCAATGGATGGAAACTAATCAAGGAGAGAAGCAACCTAGAACTAAGGAGGAATTTCCTGACCGTCAGAACACTTAATCAGTGGAACGACTTGCCTCCAGAAATTGTGGGTGATCCGACACTGATGGTTTTCAAGAAAAGATTGGATGTCCATTTGTCTGAAATGGTATAGGGCAGAGGTCCCCAACCTTTTGGGCACCGGTTCCGTGGAGAGAGGTTTTTCCACAAACCGGAGAATACGTGGTTTTGTGTGCTGCCTGCATCCCAAGGATGGGGCTTTGCTTGTTTGTGCGGACTGGTTGCTGGCATGCTGCGGCCCAGTGCCGGTCCACGGACCGGGGGTTGGGGACTCCCAGTATAGGGTGTCCTGCTTGAGCAGTGGGTTGGACTAGAAGACCTCCAAGGTCCCTTCCAGCTCTGTTATTGTGTTATTCTTATTGTGAGTGGTATAAGGTAAAGCTTTGGTTGCACTACTGCAACCCACCATTTTGACTTTTCTGACCACCCCCTGCTGACAGCCCTGTCATTTTCCTTGCATACAGGTTGTCCTTGACTTACAACCATTCATTTAGTGACTGGTCGAAGTTACAACAGCATTGAAAAATGGGACTTAGGACCATTTTTCACACTTATGACTGTTGCAGCATCCCCAGGGTCACATGATCAAAATCTGACCACTTGGCAACTGGCATGTACTTATGACAGTTGCACTGTCCCGGGGTCATGCGGTCGCCATTTGTAACCTTCCCAGCTGGCTTCCGACAAGCAAAATCAAAGCGGGAAGGCAGAATTCGCTTAACAACTCCGCTTAACCTGATTCACTTAACAACCTCAGCGGTTCACTTAACAACTGTGGCAAAAAAAAAGGTCGTAACAAACTCACTTAATTCCTGTCTTGCATAGCATCAGAAATTCTGGGCTCAATCGCGGTCGTAAGGCGAGGACTACCTGTAATCCTGGCGCTTCTTGCCTGGACTAAGTCGGAGGCCTGACGCCATGCGACACACCTCTCCTGAAAATTCCCTTGCACAGAGATCCTTCCGTTAGTGGTCCCACCAGTGGTGGGATTCAAAGGTGTGAACAACCGGTTCTCTGTGTGGATGCTGCTTCCGGAAGTCCATTCTGGGCCCGGGCAACAAAAAATTAGCTACCGGTTCTGCTGAAGTGGTGCGAACTGGCTGAATCCCAGCACTGGATGGATGGATGGATGGATGGATGGATGGATGGATGGATGGATGGATGGATGGATGGATGGATGGATGGATGGATGGATGGATGGGATGGATGATGGAGAGAGAGAGAGAGAGAGAGAGAGAGAGAGAGAGAGAGAGAGAGAGAGAGAGAGATACAGTGGTGGGATTCAAATATGTGAACAACTGGTTCTCTGTGTGGATGCCGCTTCCGGACGTCCATTCTGGGCCCAGGCAACAAAAAATTAGCTACCGGTTCTGCCGAAGTGGTGCGAACCGGCTGAATCCCACCACTGGGTCCCACCCAAGGACCTTTGGGCTGCAGCTCCCACTGTGCGTGCTGACTGCCAATTAATTTCTGGACACAGCTCCAAATGAAAGCTTCTCACCTCTGTAAGGTCTTGCATCCATACAAATGCAGAGGTTGGTTGCAAGTTCGTGGCGTGGCTTCTTGTACGGCAGTGGCAGGCTTTGGAGAGGCTGGAGGGACGACGGCATTTTTTTTCCCCTGTTGTTACAAATGGGAAATTCAAGAGCATCATTGGGTGATCAACTTTCCTTGTAATGAAAATGGGCGTCTACGGCCCACTTGCTTATCAAGGACATCTTGTTCTTTGGGGAATAGGATACATATCCTGACAGAGATTCCTTGGAGCAGTGTTTCTCAACCTTGGCAACTTTAAGTTGTATAGACTTCAACTCCCAGAATTCCCCTGCTAGCAATCTTATCTTAGAGCAGGGGTCTTCAAGCTTGGCCCTTTTATGACTTGTGGACTTCAACTCCCAGAATTCCTCAGCCAGTCATGAAGGGGCCATAGTTCCCCCATGCTGACTCAGGAATTCTGGGAGTTGAAGTCCACAAGTCATGAAGGGGCCATAGTTCCCCCACGCTGGCTGAGGAATTCTGGGAGTTGAAGTCCACAAGTCATAAAAGGGCCAAGTTTGAAGACCCCTGTCTTAGAGGTTCAACTTCCATTGCATTGCTTTACAGTTAAGAAACAGCAGCAGACCCCTATAAACAATTGTCAGTTGAGGTTTCGTCTCCCATGGTTATATATTTTTGTGTTTCGCAAAATGACATAGCTATCCTTAGTAAGGTGAGTAACTTGAAATGGCTGAGTAGCTGAGCAAATACAAACGCACTTTTGAAATAGACAGCTATTTGAAGTTACAACTGCCAAAACATTTAAGGGAGATATTTACGCGAGCGAGATTCGAACAGCTCGACACAATGGTTAGATACGGGAGATTCCATTCCATACCCTACAATGAACGTCTCTGCATTTGCGGAGCGCCAGAGGGAGAAGTGCTGGCTCACATCCTATTCGATTGTTGCCTGTATAAGAGGGAGAGAGACAGGTACCTCGGTCTACATACCAAACGAATGACCCATTGGGATCCCCATATCAAAACAACCTACCTTATGTGCAGCCAGAATCTGAAAATGACATTTAACACAGCACAGTACTTAAGCAAAATGGCCCAGTTGAGATCTGCATATGTGGGGCTGATTGGGGTAGTTTGCAAGGGTGACACCGAAATATAATTTTATCACATTTTATCTATATCTTAAATTATTGTATTCTATTCCAATTTCATTTTAGACTGTATTTTATCCCAATTTCATTTTATTTTATTCCCATTTCATTTTAAATTGTATTTTATCTAATTCCATTTTAAATTGCTTTTATCAAACTTTAGTAATAATTTGTTTCTGGAACTTTGCACTTTGATAGGGCCCAAGGGCTAATCAATCAATCAGTAAAATAGTGAGGTGGGCCTAGATATTGTTGTGTTTCCAATGACGACATATAAATAAAATAAAATGTACACTGTTTCTTCCCTTCTCTCATTCTATCCTAATATCCTTTCCTTTTTCTTGGGCTCTTCGTATATCTCAGAGAACAAGGTAAGAGTAGGAACTGGTAGCAAATACAAAGAATAGCTGGCTGCAAGCAGTTCTCGACTTACAGATACCGTTCAAAGTTATAGTAGGGCTGACAAAAGGGACTTGTGACCAGTCCTCAGACTTGTGACCATTTGCAGCTTCTCTACAGTCACGTGTTTGTGATTCCGCCTCCCTTAATGACCATGGCACTTGACAGTGCACTTTCTGGTCCCAATTATGGTTGTAAGTTAAGGATTCCCAGTAGTAAGTCAGTCCAACATTTGAGAAGCTTTGCATGAAAGAAAGACAACTGTAGAGTTGTGGTATTTTTTGCACAGGTTGAACAAAGACAACATACTGGAATAGCACAAAAAGGGAAGTTTTCTTAAGTTAAGCTTGTCTCCTAATGGCTTCACGGGGATGCCCATCTAATTTTTTTTAACAACAATACAGAATTGGCTTGCCATTCCCTATTCCTGGAATTTGTTTTTAACCCTCCCAGTCTAGCCTACAGCCTTGAGGCATCTTAGTGGTCTCGCATTCAAATATTAGCAGGTGCTAATTTTTTTTGAGATCAGCTAAGATCAACAAGGCTGTTACCTATCTGAGCTAGCAGATTCCTAAAACAGAAAATACCTTACACCAAGACTCCGTTCTTTACATCCTATTTGCAGGTACATCCTAGTCCTCCACACACATGCCAGTTGCAATGTCCAAGGCCGTGGGCAGGGGATCGGACTAGAAGAGCTCCAGGGTTCCTTCCAGTCCTATGATTCTGTTCTGTTCTGTTCCGTCCAGTCCCATCCCAGATTTTCCATTCTGTTCCCTTCCATCTGTTCTGATAATTCCTATTCTGTTCTGTTCCGTTCCATTCCGTTCTATTCTGTAATTCTATTCTATTCTATTCTATTCTATTCTATTCTATTCTATTCTATTCTATTCTATTCTATTCTATTCTATTCTATTCTATTCTATTCTATTCTATTCTATTCATTTCCTATTTTATTCATTTCCTATTCTATTCTATTCCATTCCATTCCATTCCATTCCATTCTATTCTATTCCATCCCATCCCATCCCTTCCATCAATTCCAATTCCAATTCCAATTGCAATTCTAATTCTGTTCATGGAATCCTGGTTTCTAATCCAGCATTTTCACCACTACACCAAACTGCTGCTCCTTGCTGCATCGGTTGCCACTTCCACCTAAACTCAACCCTCCCTTTTTAAGTCTAACCAGCTTCAGCCCTGAACTGATCTTCTGCTCCTGCCAGCAGCTGAAGGTTCTGCACTAATGCCTGAGGGATTTCCACCCCCACACAAGAACATCTTGTCCTTAAAGAAAAAGAAAAAAGAAGGTGATGACGCTTGACTTGCCAGGCAATGCGGTCAATTGCAACCATCAAGGCAGTAAGAATATGCCACAGCTTTTCATCAGATCCTTTCTGTCAGGGAATTCTTGCCCTGTGACTAAAATTATTCTTTTGTTTTCAAAAGATCTAGTTTAAAAAAAACAACAAAAAAAACCTGTAGTGGATATTTGTAAATCAGTACAGGTAGTCCTCGACTTACAACAGTTCATTTAGTGACTGTTTGAAAAAAATGGACTTATGGACTTATTACCATTTTTCACACTTACGACCAGTGGTGGGATTCAGCCAGTTCGCACCACTTTGGCAGAACCGGTAGCTATTTTTTTGTTGCCCAGGCCCAGAATGGACTCCCGGAAGCGGCATCCACACAGAGAACTGGCTGTTCACCTATTTGAATCCCACCACTGCTTACGACCCTTGCAGCATCCCCATGGTCACGTGATAAAAGTTCAGATGCTTGACAACTGACTCACATTTATGACAGTTGCAGTGTCCCGGGGTCATGTGATCACCTTTTGCGACCTTCTGACAAGCAAAGTCATTGGGGAAGCCAGATTCACTTAACAACCGTCTGACTAACTTAAGAACTGCAGTGATTCACTTAACAAATGTGGCGAGAAAAGTTGTAAAATGGGAGAAAAACTCACTTAACAAATTTCTCACTTAGCAACATATATTTTGGGCTCAATCGTGGTCATAGGTTGAGGACTACCTGTATAGTTCTACCTGTATAGCTTCTCCCTGTATAGAAAAGCTCATCCTTGCAAAAACGATGACACTCTGGGTCAGTGATGGCGAACCTTTTAGAGACTGAGTGCCCAAACTGCAACCCAAAACCCACTTATGCATCGTCGAGTGCCGGGTGGGTGTGGCCCATTGGCTGGGCGTGGCCCATTGGGTGGGCGTGGCTGCGATGGTAACGGCAGACTGGGTGGGGCTAAAAAGTTCAATCAATCAATTCCAACTTTGCAAGATCTTTTTTTTTTCCTGCGAGAAGTTGAAATTGACTGATTTGAACCTTTTTTTTTTTTGCACACGACGGCGGAGGCCTAAAGTGAAAAGGTTTTATAAAACCCAGCTGAAGGCCTAGGACTGGGGCGATGGCGCGCGTGCCCACAGAGAGGGCTCTGAGTGCCGCCTCTGGCACCCGTGCCATAGGTTCGCCACCACTGCCCTATGGGTTCTCAAGGCAGGCTGTTTCGATAAAGATGGAGTTCGGAGCACTTGCTGCAGTCCAGCAGTGCACTAGACCGGGGTCTCCAAACCTGGCAACTTGAAGATTTGTGGACTTCAACTCCCAGAATTCCTCATCCAGCTCACTTAACAACCGTCTCACTTAGCAACAGAAATTTTGGGCTCAATTGTGGTCATAGGTTGAGGACTACCCATAATATTTCTTCTTCTTTCTCTCTTAGGCCAAAGAGAGTCAAGGCAGAACACTGCAAAAAAATCTGTCCTGCAGCAGAATCAAGACTTGGAAAAGTTCTAGCCTTTGCAACTTTTTAGTTCAGCAAACAAAGAATAGGAAACCTGACTTAGGTTTAGAAAATATGGAGTACTTTTCAGAGGGTAGCTGGGATACAGCAGTTGGGCTGCAACAATGCATCTCCTGCAGCTAGAGAAATGCATCTTAAATTTTGTGTTTTATATATCACATTTTTTTACACTGCCTATCTCTCCTAAACACCTCTGAGTCTTCACTGAGTCTACTTTACTGTTACTTACAATGAAGTCTTAAGTCACCTCTGAAACAGGAAAATTTACTGATTCCTCTTTCCCCTGCATTAAATTCTGCCCCATCCTTATCTTCACAACCATCCTTTCTACACTGACATTTAATAGCTCTTCATCTTATAAACTCTAATAATAGCTCTTCATCTTACAAACTCTACAGCAGGGGTCCCCAACTTCTAGGCGACAGCCCACCACCGGGCCGTGTCCTATTCGCAACCGTGCCGCATGAGTGGTGGGCCGGCGCGCCCGGTCTCGCACACAGCTTGACTTGCCTAAGCGGCAGGCTGGCACACAAGTGCACGCAACTCAATTTGCGCAAGTCAAGTTGTGCACCCATGTGTGTGCGTGGCAGCCTGCCACTCATGTGAGTTGAGCTGTCTGCGCATGCACACTGGCCTGCTGCTCATGCAGCCCAGTTATTCCCCTTCCCCCCCCCCCGCCCCAGCCGGGCCACCAAGGCACAAAGGTTCAGGATTGCTTCTTTACAGCATGTAATGCAAGTAGGCAGAGAAAGAGGTTTCTACACTACTTAGACTTGAAATCAACCTATAAAGCTGTCAACAGAATTACAACAGACAAATAATCTCCATCTTCAGATTATAAGATAGGGAAATGTTTCTATGGATGAGTAAACAATCGTTAGCTTGTATGGCTTTACTAAACTGATAGAGGAGGCCTTAGGAGTATTAGTCCTGACAGTTCAGTGAAATCACTTCAGAGAGCTTATTCTTGCTATAATATTTAAAAATATTCTGCTTATGAAAAGTAGAACATAGAATCATGGCGCTGGAGGTTGACCAACCCCCTGCTCCAGACAGGAGACCTTAAAGCAGGGGTCTTCAAACTTGGCCCTTTTATGACTTGTGGACTTCAACTTCCAGAATTCCTCAGCCAGCATGCCTGGCTGAGGAATTCTGGGAGTTGAAGTCCACAAGTCATAAAAGGGCCAAGTTTGAAGACCCCTGCTTTAAACCATCCTGGACAAATGGCTATCCAATCTTTTCTTGAAAACCTCCAATGAGGGAGCACCCACAGCTTCTGGAATCAAGCCAGACCACTGATTAATTGTTCTCACTGTAATCCCTCTTTATGTCTAGGTCAGTGGTCTGTAACCTTGACAACTTTAAGACTTGTGGACTTCAGCTCTCAGAATTCCTCATCCAGCTATGCTGGCTGCAGAATTCTGGGAGCTGAAGTCCACAAGTCTTAAAGTTGTCAAGGTTGCGGACCCCTGGTCTAGGTTGAATCTCTCTTAATAACAGGGATCTTCAAACTTGGCCCTTTTATGACTTGTGGACTTCAACTCCCAGAATTCCTCATCCAGGCACGCTGGCTAAGGAGTTCTGGGAGTTGAAATCCACAAGTCATAAAAGGGCCAAGTTTGAAGACCGCTGCTTAATAAGCTTCCACCCATTACTTCTTGTCCTGCCTTCAGTTGTTTTGGAGAATAGGACGCTACTGTAGAAATACTTTTTGGTTTTGCTCAACCAACATGCTAAGATCTAATGGGCTTTGATCTGAGCTCGGTGTGTTGTGAGAATTCAACCACTGCATGATTTAGTGGGCAGGGTGACTTGTTTTTTCAATAAACCATGTTTAACCAAATGGTTTCATGTGTGAATCCTGTCTTAGTCTGAGTAAACCAATGTTATGTTTAGGTTTATGTCTATGGAGATTCTCAGTCATCCAGGTCGTAGTTGTCCCCAAAGTGCTGTTTCAAAAGGCAGCTGGACTTTGTTTTTCCTTGAGGACGTTTCCCTGCTCATCCAAGAAGCTTCTACAGCTCTTATTTTTAGGTTCTTAGTTTTGCATTCTAACTTAGCTTTCCTCATTCTGATGTCAGAGTGCTCAATGTGTTGGAATTCAATCTGTCTGGAATTGAAGGAGGAATGTTATAAACGGAGCATATTCTAGTATAGATAGTCGTAGACTTACAACCACAAATGTGTCCAAACTTTCTGTTGCTAAGCAAGAGTTGTTAAGTGAGGTTTGCCCCATTTTACAACCTTTCTTGCCACAATTGTTGAATCACTACAGTTCTTAAGTTAGTAACATAGTTGTGTGGGAAGTCAGCCCCCCAGAGAAGGAAATATTAAAAGGGCAGAAAAATATATTTCCTCAAAGGATCTTAAAGAGGCAGAAAAGCATGCCCAGTTTTTCTGTCTCCCTCCCCCAAGCAGAAACCAGCTCTATAGAAATGCAGATGTAAATCCAGGAAGGTTGGAGCTAGAAGCTTAGGAAGACAAAGACTCCTAAAATCTACATACCCCACCCAAAGTCTAAGACAGGACATAATAGGATTAACTCACAGATGCCAAAGGGACACAGGTCAAAATACATGACACAGGAAATAGCCTCAAACAGGAACAGGAAACAACTCCAAACAAAAGGCTCAAGAGGGTATAAAAACCCACTCCCTACATGTGCTCACTCTCTTTTCTGCCAGAGCCATCTTTCTGTCTGGCTCTCTTCTTCAATAAACTGCAACCTTCTTTCTAAAGCAGTCACCATGTTTATTCCCAGCTTGGACTGAACCACGATGAGGACTTTTCTTTCAACGATTTGGCACCCCAGATGGGACTCGAACCCACAATCCCCAATTGTTGAAAGAAAAGTCTTCATCGTGGTTTTCTTCAGGTGACCATGGGGATGCTGCAATGATTGTAGGTGTGAAAAACAGTCATAAGTCACTTTTTTCAGTGCTGTTGTAACTTTGGTCACCAAACAAATGGTTCTAAGTCGTGGAGTACCTATTAGGTTACTCACCATGAAGTCTTAAGCCACCTCTGAAACGGGAAAATTTACAGATTCCTCTCCCCTGCATTAAATTCTGCCCCATTCTTATCTTCACAACCATCCTTTCTACACTGATATTTACTTCACATATTGCAGTAAGTTAGAATCAAAGATTCAGACTGCAAAAACTTGATTGACCAATAAAATGGTTGCCTGTTTTAATTCTTTGTTGCCTTTTTAAGCCTTTCACCTGTACCTAATATTCAACTGTATTGTGCTTTGTTAGGTTTTTATTTAGAATGCTATGAGTATCCAGGCAATAGAAGTATATAAACGATAGGTTCTTCTTGCAAAGTTAGGAAAATTCTTGGTTACAAATTCTTATTTCTTTTAACCTCAATGAGAAAGAACTCTGGATTTGCACTGTGTGATAGACAGATTTTGGGTTTATTTATTTATATTTATTTGGTTTATTGGTTAAAGAATCAGGGGGATTTAAGAAGATAGACACTTGTTAACCAGACTTTTTCATTCAGCTAGTGTAAAATTTAACAAGAGCATTGTGACTGTTTAAAAACTAAAGCTATTGTTGCACAAATTTGTGAACTGATCACACACAAAAATAAGCAATTAATAATTTGATTTGTATTTTAAGTTGTCATGGGAACCTTTGTTGTTTTTGCTTCAAACCTAGAACAGTTTACTATTCCCAGTAAATACCCGTCAGTTATCCAAAAGGTACTTTTTCCAAAAGGCAACTGGACTTTTGGAAAAAGCCCCTTTGGAACAACCATGACCTGGGTGCTTGAGAATCTCCATAGACACCCTTCAGTTATACTAATTTTGTTAAAAATTTAGTTTTTGTAAACAAAAATTGTTTTAAATTTAATTTTGTTGTTTAATTCAGTTTATTGTTTTATGGCCTACTTGGGATCTAAAATCATTCCAAAATAATACAAAGGAGAACATATAAATATATGGATAAACACAAATGCTTTGCACTAAAAGGTAGTTACACTCCAGAGATCACATCAATCCTTACGATCCCAGACCAGAACTAAAAATCAAAACATTAAAACAAAATGAAACAGAATAAGGCATAATTGTATTTTACAGTGATATAATATTAGCGTACATTACACCCACGGATCACATCAGTTCAACTACCCACACCACTGGAACGAAGTTGTTTAAAATTTTAAAATGTATAGTATAATATTCATACTGAATTGCTGGTTTCAGATTGCATCTAGGCTTCTGCAAAGCCAGCCACTGGGGTCTATCCACCAGGATTGATAGGTTTTACACATTGGGTGAACTTGGTGGCTAAGGCAATCGATAATAGTTAGGCAGGGTGCACACTCAGTTCTGCAAAGGGCTTTTATCACTCTTCCCAAACTAAGACCCTTCCTGATGGTGAATTATGGAAATGGAAATCTGGAGCAATTGGGAAGATCCAAGTTGAGCTAGGATGTAACTTGTAATTATGAATGACTTATCAGCTCCATAGCCCGTACACATAACATTATTGTGCTAAGCCTCAGTTCTGTTAGCCTTGATTTCTAGAAGTGTAACAGGTAGTCCTTGACTTATAACCATTCATTTAGTGACCATTCAAAGTTACGACGATACTCAAAAAATGATTTATGAGAGTTTTTCACTTACAACCATTGCAGCATCCGCAAGGTCACATGATGAAAATTAAGATGTTTGGCAACTGGCTCATATATATGATGGTTGCAATGTCCTAGGTCATGTGATCGCTTTTTACACCACTCTGACAAGCAAAGTCAATGGGGGAGCCAGATTCACTTAACGACTGTTGCTAACTTCACAGTGTGAATCACTTAACAACTGTGGCAAGAAAGGTTGTAAAATGGGGCAAAACTCACTTAACAACTGTCTTGCTTAGCAACAAAAATTTTGGGTTCAATTGTAGTCGTAAGTTGAGGACTCCCTGTACAGGTAGTCCTCGACTTACCACCGTTCATTTAGTGACCATTCAAAGTTACAGCAGCACTGAAAAAAGTGACATGACCGTTTTTCACACTTATGACTGTTGGGGCATCCCATGGTCACGTGATTAAAAATTCAGACGCTTGGCAACTGACTCATATTTATGACGGTCGTAGTGTCCCAGGGTCATGTGACCTTCTGACAAGCAAACAACTGCAGTGATTCATAAACTTGCTTGACCACAGAAATTTCGGGTGCAATTGTAGTCGTAAGTCGAGGACTCCCTGTGCTGACGTTGTTAGTTTGGAGGTCTGCTTGAGCTCTGACACACCCAAGATGGCTTATGTGGTGGGAACACTGACACTGCTAAGCAGCAACGCCTGTCCGCTTTTCCTTCTGTAGCTACTTGGTCGTAAACTGAGGACTGGAAGTTCGTCAAGACGAAGCAAGAGGGGCGCAAAGCAGCGCGGAAACGTCGCCAAGGCACCCGCTTGCCTAAATGCGCATGCGCGGCCCGCCCGTCACATGCCGCACGCCGAGAAGGGGAACTTCACCTGACCGCGTAGCAACTGCCCCGTTGCTATAGAGCCGCAGCGACCCGCCTCCCTGGTTCCCGCGAGCCTTTCAAGACCAGCCAATCTCTTGCTCCTCTTTTCCCTCGGCTCAGCGTTTACCGGCCTCCCGGGCTGCCACTCGGGGACGATGCCGGGACTTACCGACCAATCGATGGACTGCATTAGGAGGCCCCGCCCTGCCCCAGCGCCACCAGTTCTGTCAATCGGAGCTGTCAGGAACCGGCGACGGCGGCGACACGGAATAGGAGGAAAGGGGGGGGGGTCCTCCGCTGGCCAATCAACGACGAGGGTGGGCGGCTTCCGAGGGATCTATTCCCCCCCCATCACGGTTTATTTGAGGAAGCGGCTGCGATGCGGAGGAGGTGAGCAGGGGCTGCAGTCGGAGGCTGTGAATTGGGGTCAGGGGCTCTGGAAGAAGGTAAGCTTAGGGTCTCCTGCCTGGCTTGGACCTTCTGGGTTGAGATCCGTGGGAATCCCTTGCAAAGAACATGTCCATTTGATCTGAACTCAGAATCTGACTTCCGGAGACACCGGGTCCTGGTTGATAGATTGAGCCAAACTGAATCATTTACCATGGTTCTTTGAATAAGCCACAAATGAACTGGCTTTGCACAGCCTGCTTAATAAGCCACAAATGAACTGGCTTTGCACAGCCTGGTAATAAGCCACAAATAAGCTGGCTTTGCACAGCTTGCTTAATAAGCCACAAATGAACTGGCTTTTCACAGCCTAATAAGCCACAAATGATCTGGCTTTTCACAGCCTGGTAATAAGCCACAAATAAGCTGGCTTTGCACAGCTTGCTTAATAAGCCACAAATAAACTGGCTTTGCACAGCCTAATAAGCCACAAATGAACTGGCTTTGCACAGCCTAACAAGCTGCAATAGGGTGGCTTTGCATAATGTGCTAAGCCCTAAATCCTGGTTTATAAAGAGGCTGAGACATCCACACAAAACTCCACAAGCCGCATTATAGCTTCATGCAGAGGGCAAGGCCAGTTGGAGGATAACTGGGGATGAATGGAAGTGAAGGGGGGGGGGCGCTGGCCTTCTGGGGATGTCAGGAAGTTTCCCTGGAAGGAGGAGGAAAAAATATAGGGAGAGGGGGTCTCACATGGGATTTAGGACAGTCTAATGTTTGGGAGAAGAGATTTGGCTGAAAGAAACATAGTCTTATTGGCTTCAGATGCATTGTAACAATGAACTCTTGGGGTGGCTGCAGAGAAAGTCTGTGGTGTTTTGGAGCTCTTTGAATTCACTTCCCCGAAGAGATTTTGAGGGCCCCCATCTTGCTTTTCCTAGTTGCTTTAAGGCAACACAGGCCGGAACTATGTTCCTGCATTTTGGCAATTCAAGCCTGAAGCATTACATGGCACAACTGTTTAATACTGATGGAAACAGCCTGGTCTTCATTCCCCACCACTTGTGTGCACAGCAATAAATAGTAGGATGTAATCAAAACCATCCGGAGGTAGAAAATTGCTTAATCCTGGTTTAATTATTGATATACTGCCTTTTTCAGTGATGGAAGTTTGGTATAAATGTGGGGACTCAGACTCCTAAGGTTGTCCAGCATCTGTAAAAGGAGTTATAATTGGACGTTTAGCAGTTCAGGTGTTTTACTAATACTGGGAAGACCCAGGTTCAGATCAATCCTTAACCGTGGAAGCTTCTTAGATGACTGGGCCAATGATGATTGTTGGACCAATCTACCTTACAGGATTGTTGTGTTAAAAAATATTGTGCCAGGAATATTACAATCTTCTGGGAAAAAAATGGAGGATATAAATTAAACCAAAACAGATTAATCTTCAAAGGGGAATCAGGTTGGTGTTCAGATGTTGGACCAGAGCAGGGGGAACTCTAGTACAAATCAACCCTCAAGCTATGGAAAGGGATGGGATGATTTTGGGACCAACCTATCCCACAGGATCATAGTTATAGAGGGAAAATGGGAAACAAAAGTGCTGCTTCTGCCAGGTTGAGAAACACTGCTGTAGAGCAGGGCTTTTCAACCTGTGGTACGTACCACTTGTGGTACATTAACAAGTGGCAGGTGGTACGCAGCCCTGCCTAGCCAAGTGTAGTGGGGAAGGGAAAGAGCCAGCACAGGCAAAGACTTACAGTGAGAGAATCCTCTGGAGCTGCAGATTTTACTTATGAATGGAGCCATTTGGGGAGGCTGCCTTAGCCGGCAGCCAGTACTTACATTTTTTTTCTTCCTTAAGTGCCGGCTGGGCTCCTTACTTTCCTTTCTAGCCAGTAGCTAATTCTTAAAGGGGAAGTGCCTTTTTAAGCTAGTTCACTCAGCAGCTTGTCTTTTCTGTCTCTGGAGGCCTTTCCTTGTTTGATCAATATATGGAAGAGGGAAAATATGGGGGGGGGGGTTTCCAAATTCTTCCTTCAGAAGGAGATGGGAATGAGAAAAAGGGAGGCAGGGAAGGGAGGGAGGGAAGGAAGTCCCGCCTTAGCAGTTGGCCACCAGCAGTCCTGCCATTGACTTTACTTGTCAAAAGATTGCAAAAACATGACCCTGGGACACTGTGACCATCATAAATATGAATCAGTTGCCAAGCATCCAAATATAAATCCCATGACCCTGTTGCTGCAATGGTCATAAGTGTGAAAAATGGTCATAAGTCATTTCAGTGCAATTGCAACTTTGAACAGGTTTTTTTTTTGTCACCAAGTTTTTGACACCTTGCTAGTTGGTACTCGAATATTGCCATATCCTAAAAGTGGTACAATCAGTAAAAAGGTTGAAAAGCCCTGCTGTAGAGTATAGGAATGGGGACAGAGAATGCACACTATGCTGGCTGGGGAATTCAGGGAGTTGAAGTCCACACATCTTAAATTTATGAAGGCTGGAAGCATCATTCTATAGGACAGGAATGGGATGGAGAAAGTACGCTTTGAGGTCCTACAACAGTGATGGCGAACCTTTTAGAGACCGACTGCCCAAAAACTGGCCCTGCCCCCCCCCCTGCCCACCCCCACTCCGCCCCCCACCCCACCCAGCCAGCCACCCACCGCCTCCATGGCCCACCGCAGATCGCCCAGGCAGCCCAGCAGTGCCATGGCAGCCACGCCTTCCGTCCGCACCCCACAGCATCATCTGCGTGCGATGGGGCACGAGGGTGGAGTCTTGTCCGCTCTGCCCGGCTGCCATGTCCTTGGCTGCACTGCTCCGTGCGGGCCGCGCTTGGGGGTGAATCTCCTCCAGGGGGGCTGCTGGTAAGGGGGCCGCGGGGGGAGGCGGGGCTGGGGCGATGGTGCGCGTGCCCACAGAGAGGGCTCTGAGTGCCGCCTCTGGCACGCGTGCCATAGGTTCGCCACCACTGTTCTACAAGATGGCATTGCTTAACTGAAGGGACCACAAGCACCAAAACCCTTTTTCTAGACAGACAGAAATTGGGGAACGGCAGTCTTAACCAGGGGTCTTCAAACTTGGCCCTTTTATGACTTTTGGACTTCAACTCCAGAATTCCTCAGCCAGGAATTCTGGGAGTTGAAGTCCACAAGTCATAAAAGGGCCAAGTTTGAAGACTCCTGGTCTTAACTGAGCCGAGCTATATAGATCAGGGCTTTTCAACCGGTGGTACGCGTACCACCAGTGGTACTTTGGCACGTGGCAGGTGGTACGCGACCCTCCTAGACAATTGTAGCCGGGGAGGGGAATGAGCTGAAGCGACCCAAGCCTGAGGGAAAGGCAGCTGGAGCTGCAGGGCTGGCAGGGCTCCAGCTGATTGGCGCTTCCGGAAGCAGCGCATAGCTGGAGGTGAACTGAAGAGAAAAGGGGGGGAGGAGAGGAGAGGATATAAAAGGAGGTGGTTTTGGCGGGAAAGGGGAAAAAAGAAAGGGGAAAGAGAAGGGGATGGAAAAGAATCTGTGGAAGGAGAGCTCAGCAGGCAGGGAGGAAGAAGAGACAGAGAAGAAGAACTTCCAGCAAACTTCCTCTGTTGCAGTAGAAGGAAGCATTAACATTGACCCTCAACTTTTTGCTTTTCCATAATATTATAAACTAGCCATTTCTATACCAACAAAATGAATCTAATCAGTAAAACCCAAAATCCCCCCCCCCTTTTTTTTTAGTCATCAAGTTTCTGACACCTCGCTAAGCACTGGTGGTACTCAAATATTGCCATGTCCTAAAAGTGGTACAATCTGTGAAAAGGTTGAAAAGCCCTGATATAGATGACAATCAGCACCTTGAATCACACCTGGAATCTACTTGGGAGCAAGCACACCTTGCAAGAGGTGTCGTGAATGTAATGAGATGCATCCTTAATAGATAAAATGATTCTGGTATTAGATTTTTTTAAAAAATGAATAAAAGGTATGTTTTTCAAGGCTCAAGGTGAGTCCTTGTTTCCCCAACACAGAGCAACAGTGGCTGCAGTATTGCATTTCCCAGGAGCAAGAATGCATTCTGGGATTGGTTATAAATAATGGAAAAGGGGGCCGTAAAGGAGAAGTTTAGGTGAGAGGAAGGCATAAAAAGCTTGATTTGTAGGTCAAAAGTCATTGCAGGCTTGTGAGCATGTGGGGGGGGGAGCGTTCACATTTAAAGAATTGTACAGATAGTCCTTGACTTACGACCACAATTGAGCCCGAGATTGTTGTTGCCAAGCAAGATAGTAAGTTTTGTTTCATTTATGACCTTTCTTGCCACAGTTGTTAAGTGAATCACTGCAGTTGTGAAGTTAGTAACACGGCTGTTAAGTGATTTCTCCATTGACACTGCAACAGTCATAAAAACGAAGCACTTGCCAAGCGCCCAAATTTTGATCACATGACTCTGGCATGGTGAAATGGTTGTAAGTGGGAAGTAACAGATATAAGTTACTTTTGTCAGTGCTGTTATAACTTCAAATGGTCACTAAACAAACTGTTATAAGTTGAGGAATACCTGTACGGGCAAAGTCAGAGCACTGCCAAAACTCACCCTGGGCTCCGATCCAGTGGGCAGTTGATCTACTGCAAGGCCGAAGAACATCCTCAGTAAGGTTTGTTTCTTTGAAATAGGGGCATCTATGGGGGATGTCCAAGTAGGCAAGATGGCGGCCAAGACCACATGATCAAAGCCCCGCCCACTTTTGTGCATGGCCACCATCTTTCCTCCTTTTTTTTTTTTTTTTTTTAACATGCCCCTCTTTCTCGGATGCCCCTGTTTTGAAAATGAAAACTTCTACCCTGACGTTCTTTAAGCCAGTTCTTAGCTGCAGTTCAGATTCCTTTTGTCTCCAGTTACCTCTCTGGTTACAAGTCCTTAAGGCAAAATCTTACCTGAGAAAAACCACCAGCACTTCTGCAATGGCTGGCCCCCTTTTTCAAATTTCTCCCTTGATGTTGCAACAGCAGTCTAAATCCTGCAATGTCTTCCCGCACCATCTTCATGTGCTCGTCCCACATTCTTGCTGATGATTGTGTTGGCAGCTATAAATCGGCTTGCGCTTCATTCTCTTAGCTTATTGCATGCTCAGACCAGGAAAGGCAGCAAATTCCGATTGCGGTGGAGAACCTTGAGGCGAAAGGACAGACTTAAGAAATCCTACATGCTTGCGTGTATTTGTGTGTTGATTTTTAGACCTGAGGAGCCACAGAGCAGCTGATCTCTGGGTTGGCAACGGGTCCTCAGCGGTGGGCCTCCTTCTGGACCAGCAATGATTCACAGCCTTTTCCTCATCAACTCCTCTGGAGACATTTTCCTGGAGAAGCACTGGAAGAGCGTGATCAGCCGTTCAGTTTGCGACTACTTCTTCGAGGCTCAAGAACGGGCTTCGGAGGCTGAAAATGTGCCCCCGGTGATCTCCACCCCTCACCATTATCTTCTGAGCGTGTATCGACACAAGATCTTCTTCGTGGCCGTGATCCAAACAGAAGTGCCACCGCTTTTCGTCATTGAGTTTCTTCACCGGGTGGTGGATACGTTTCAGGTAGGTGAAATATTCCGGGGATTTAGAATTAATGCACAACTGTCTGGGTTTTTTTTCGGGGAGGGGGTGGATTGTGAAGTGGGTGTTTAAAAAGTAGCATGCAGGAGCATGGATAATGAAATTCACAGAGGTGCAAAACACATGCGTCGAAAGATGACATGGCTAGGAGGAAAGTTAACCATGGCTAGGAGGAGGAGAACACATGATGTCTTGTGATGTAGGATTATGCAGTGTGACTGACAAATGCTTTCTTCTAATTAGGTGTAAGAAGTCCTTGTTGTAAAAATATCATCGCTGTGAAAAAATGTATCGTTAGGGAACGATTGTCAGTATTTTTCCCCAGATTTTGGGCTCCTTTTAAGGTCCTGTTCAAAAATACAGTAATGCTATTAGCATTAGTAATAAATAGTTTTGTTCAATTGTTGGCAGATTCGTTATCTTGTTAATTTCAATTACCATTAGTTGCAATTAGTTGCTGTATATAACTAGTTGATTCTTTGGACTAGGTTTGGCATTGCAGGATTTGGATATGGCTCACCTAGAGGAAACTAGGACGAGGGGGGTGACATGATAGCAGTATTCCAGTATTTGAGGGGCTGCCACAAAGAGCAGGGGGTCCACTTATTTTCCAAAGCACCAAAAGGCAAGACAAGAAACAATGGATGGAAACTAATCAAGGAGAGAAGCAACCTAGAACTAAGGAGAAACTTCCTAACAGAACAATTAAGCAGTGGAACGGCTTGTCTCCTGGGGTTGTGAGTGCTCCATCGCTGGAGGCTTTTAAGAAGAGAGTGGACAGTCAAAGTCTCAACATATTTTTTGTAATGTGGTGACCAAAACTGGATGCAGTATTCCAGGTGTGGCCTTACTAAGGCTTTATAAAGCGGTATTAAAATGTCTGCAGGGTATTTTATTTACAGTATTTATGTATTAGAGTTTATTTATCCCACCTTTATTATTATTTTTAAGTAACTAAAGGGGGCAAACATATATAATACTCATGCCCCTCTTATTTTCCTCACAACAACCCTAGGAGATTGGTTGGGCTGAGAGAGAGTCACTGGCCCAAAGTCACCCAGTTGGCTTTCATGCCTAAGGCAGGGCTAGAACTCACCATCTCCTGGTGATTGTCCCCAAATCATCCAGCCAGCGTTCATGCCTAAGATGGGAGTAAAACCCACAGTCTCATGATTTCTAGGCCAGCACCTTAACTACTGCAACAAACTGGTTCAGAATGCATATGTCAAATGTCAAGATTGTCAGCCATAATGATATGACTAAAGCGGTACCTACATTATATCTTGTTATGCCATTAAAAATGGGCAAACCTTTTTACCATAATATTGTGACTACCATCTTGACTTTTTACCATACTCTGTGTGCATTGGGGAGTGTGTGTGTGTGCTTGCTTTTTATCGTTTTGAGAAAGTTTGGCTCTATTCCCCCACTGGAGAAATTCTTGTTTCTCTTCCTGAGCTTCAGGTTCTGTAAGGGGATGGTTAGCTTGTCAGCGTCACCCAGAATTGTTGGGAATTCCAGAAATTGTGGAGTTATACTTGAAACCAGTGGTTTTCCAATTTGGCCCCTTTGAATGGTGGCTGGGGAATCCCAGGAGCTGAGGGCCACACATCTTAAAGTTGCCCAATCTGCCAAAACACTCTAAGCCATTCCAGTAAAATGCTCTAGGTTGGTAAAACGTTTGCGGACGGTAACGAGTGTGGGACTGTGACAACAGCTTAAAACTGAGCTGGGCTACGCAGTCAGATTGACACATGCTGTGTCATAAGATAGTTTGCCTGCCTTTTGCTTAGCGTGCTTCAGGGCCTCCTTTTGCTTCTCGATCTATGCCTTACCCACTAAGCCATATTGGCTGGGTCACAGCACTCTTACCCTAGACCCAGCCATTGTGGTTTATTTAGTAAACCGTAATCCGAATATGAGTCAGTATATGAACCAGTCCGAGTGTGGTGCCAGGGGTATCCATGGTCCGGGTGTCAGGAAAGTAAAAAATGTGCCCATTTTTAAAGTTTAAACCAGTGTTTCTCAACGTTGGCAACTTGAAGACTGGCTGGGGAATTCTGGGAATTGAAGTCCCCACATCTTCAAGTTGCCAAGGTTGAGAAACACTGGTCCACATTTTTTGCAAACTGGAGCAGGGATCAACCATACAGGTATCCACCGTCTACCTTTTGATCCCTCCCTGCAAATGCCTTTCTAACATGCCCCTTTTCTACTCTACTGCACTGGTGGCAGGTTGAGAAGACAACCTGGGAGGCAGGTAAGGGGAAATGGAACAGCTCAAGCTTGCCCTGCTTGATCAGCCTGTTTGGCAAAGCCAAGGTACCCTGGGCGAAAAACTTTCATATAAGTACTGTGAGCCCAGGGGTGATTAGCATAAAGGCAGGACTGGCCTTGCCAAACAAAGCAGCTATTTCAAACAGGATTGGCCGCAGGATTCAGCCTGCTTTAAAGTGCAGGTAGTCCTCTATTCTGTATTCTGTCGCCCTGCCTATTTAACTTATATGCAGAGCACATCATGAGAAAGGCAGGGCTAGATGAATCAAAAGTTGGAATTAAGATTGCCGGGAGAAATATCAACAACCTAAGATATGCAGATGATACCACTCTAATGGCAGAAAGTGAAGAGGAACTAAAGAGCCTCTTGATGTGGGTGAAGAAGGAGAGTGCAAAAGTTGGCTTGAAACTCAACATCAAGAAAACCAAGATCATGGCATCCGGCCCTCTCAATTCCTGGCAAATAGATGGGGAAGAAATGGAGGTAGTGACAGATTTTATCTTCCTGGGCTCCAAGATCACCACAGATGGGGACTGCAGCCAAGAAATTAAAAGACGCTTGCTCCTGGGGAGGAAAGCTATGGCAAATTTAGACAGCATACTAAAAAGCAGAGACGTCACCCTGCCAACAAAAGTGCGTATAGTCAAGGCCATGGTTTTCCCAGTTGCAATGTATGGCTGTGAAAGTTGGACCATAAGAAAGGCTGAACGCAAAAGAATTGAGGCCTTTGAACTATGGTGCTGGAGAAGACTCCTGCGAGTCCCTTGGACTGCAAGGCGATCAAACCGGTCAGTCCTAGAGGAGATCAACCCTGATTGCTCCTTAGAAGGCCAGATCCTGAAGTTGAAACTCAAGTACTTTGGCCACCTAATGAGAAGGAAGGATTCACTGGAGAAGAGCCTAATGCTGGGAAAGATGGAGGGCAATAGAAGAAGGGGACGACAGAGAATGAGGTGGATGGATGGAGTCCCTGAAGCAGTAGGCGTGAGCTTAAATGGACTCCAGAAGATGGTAGAGGACAGGAAGGCCTGGAGGAACGTTGTCCATGGGGTTGCGATGGGTCGGACACCACTTCGCAACTAACAACAACAACAACAAGTCCTCTATTTGCAACAGTTCGTTTACTGACCGTTCAAAGTTACAACGGCACTGAAAAAAGCGACTCATGACCGTTTTTCACACTTGGAACTGTTGCAGCATCCCGCTGGTCATGTGATCGAAATTCTGACACTTGGCAACTGACTCATATTTACGACGCTCGCAGCGTCCCGGGGTCACGCGCTCCCCTTTTGCGACCTTCTGACAAGCAAAGTCAACGGCGAAGCCAGATTCTCTTAATAACCTTGTTACAAACTATAACTGCAGTGATTCACTTAGCAACTGTGGCAAGAAACGTCGTAAAATGGGGCAAAACGCACTTAACAAATGTCTCACTTAGCAACAGAAACTTTGGGCTCAATTGTGCTCATAAGTCGAGGACTACCTGTATTTGAAGAAGCAGCTTCTTGGCCACAGGATTCAGTGTTCTCCCTGATTTAAAGTGCAGATTGTCCTCGACTTACGACAGTTCATTTAGGGACTGTTCAAAGTTACAACGGCACGGAAAAAAAGTGACTTACGACCATTTTTCACACTTACGACCATTGCAACATGATCATGACTCATATTTATGACAGTTGCAGTGTCCCAGGATCAGGTGATCTCCTTTTACAGCCTTCTGGCAAATAAAGTCAATGCTGAAGCCAGATTCACTTAACAACCTTGTTACTAACTTAACAACTGAGGTGATTCACTTACAACTGTGGTAAGGTGGTAAAATGAGACAAAATTCACTTAAAAACTGTCTTGCTTAGCAACAGAATTTTTGGGCTCAATTGTGGTCGTAAGTTGAGGACTAGTTGTAACTTTGTTTATGGATTTTGACGTGTTTCTGCGTGTTCAATCCAGCCGATCCAGACGAAAGCTGGACTAGAATGCCCATCATCCTGCTCCCTGGGTAGCACCATCCAACTTAGGGACGCCAAGTTGGGGAAGGTGGTGAAGGCATAATAGAGAAGCCATTTGAGGCTTCCTTGAGGCTTCCTTGGCTGATCATGGGACCGAGGGATTGCTGTCTGATAAAGGCCAAATTTCATGTGATTTCAAATCTCACTTTGCTGTCCTCATCTGCCTCTCCCTCTGTCATAAAGAAATGTTGAACTTAAAATAGACATCCTGTTGTTGAAAGGGAGGGGAGGAAGGGAATCCAGATCAGCATCCGTACTGGATGGGAGGGTTTTCATTCTTTCCTTGCACTTAACTCTTTCCCATTGAAAACTAACCTTGGAAGTATCAACCTCTAGCACCATTTTTCTGCAGCAATGGCGGCCCCACTGGGATGGTGGTGCAGGACGTGGAGGGGGCTTCGTCTGCTTTCTGGCAGGTTGATATCCATTGCTGCTATGTGGTTAAGAGTGCACTATAACAGGGTTGGAAGGGAGTTTGGAGGTCTTCTAGTCCAGCCTCAAGGCAGGTGACCTTATACCTTCCTGGTCAACTGGCTTGAAAATCTTCAGTGATGGAGCACCCACAACTTCTGGAGGCAAGCCGTTCCACTGATTAATTGTTCTCACTGTCAAGAAATTCTTCCTTAGTTCTAGGTTGGATCTTGCTTTGATAAGTTAGTACATTTGAACAAATAAATATGTTTTGTGACTGAACGTGCCGACTATGGCAGCCATTTTGCGAAGAGGCAGGTCTCTCATGGCAGCCATTTCAGAAATGTACCTACCTCATGTTTCATACAGCTCCCGCCCAGAGAAGACTTCCTGTCTTAGGGGAATGAGATTCCAAGATAAATTTGATTGTTGACATCAAAGTTACGGTCTCTGAGAATTTCAACTTTCCTACTGACAGAAGTATGAATCTTTTGAAACTTCAGGAGTCTGTAGCCCCATGATATCTGAGATAGACCCAGATATGGAGTGGCAACAATTTTCCAGAAATTCAGATGAAACTCTCCCAAGATGTGACTAAGTAAAGGGGCAGTTAGGATTTTTGGGGACCTCATGTCCCAGAACTTGCAAATGCGCTGTATATGGATATATACTATTATTTCCACTAGACTATCCATTATGGATGGATAATCTCCATTTCAAGATGAAGTAAACCAAGGGTGTCCAGTCTTGGCAATTTTAAGACTTGTGGATTTCAACTCCCAGAATTCCCCAGCCATCTATGAATTCTCCTAGAATTCTGGGAGTTGAAGTCGACAGTTGTTAAAGTTGCCATCGATGGACACCTCTGAACTAAACAATTGGTGCTTTCCCAAGTCTGATTTTCTCTATAGGAAGAGTTACAAGAAAGGGAAGACAAGGAGTAGATAGCAAACAGCTCGGATTAGTTTGGAGTTCAATTTTATACATTGACCCAAAGGGTTGGGAGACGGAAAGGCAAGTCATCTGGACATATCTTCATCCTTACTTTGAAGATACCAGTGGTTGAATTTGAGAGCTTCTACATGCAAGGACTCTGCTTCCTACAGAGCTTCGGTTCTTTCCATTAGTCCACATTAACAGAGGGATAGAATCAAGATCACGTGAAGTATTAATACCACTTTACAATGCCTTGGTAAGGCCGCACTTGGAATACGGCATCCAGTTTTGGTCACCACGATGCAAAAAAGATGTTGAGACTCTAGAAAGAGTGCAGAGAAGAGCAACAAAGATGATTAGGGGACTGGAGGGTAAAAGAACGGTGGATAAAAGAAAAGAAGAAGATATGAAGAACGATTGCAGGAATTGGATATGCCTAGTCTTAATGAAAAGAATGACTAAGTGTGACATAGCAGTGTTCCAATATTTGAGGGGCTGCCACAAAGAAGAAGGAGAGGGTCAACCTATTCTCCATAGCACCAGAAGGCAGGACAAGAAGCAACGGATGGAAACTCAACGAGGAAGGATCCAACGTAGAACTGAGGAGAAAATTCCTGACAGTGTGAACAATTAACCAGTGGAACTGCTTGCCTCCAGAAGTTGTGGGTGCTCCATCACTGGAGGCTTTTAAGAAGAGACTGGACAATTACTTGTCTGGAATGGTATAGGGTTTCCTGCTTGGGCAGGGGGTTGGACTAGTCACTAGGAGACCTCCAAGGTCCCTTCCAACTCTGTTATTCTATTATGAATTTTCTTGGAGACATATTTTAAATATATTAAACTATTGACATCTATATTTTAGTTATTTTAAATATACATGTCTGCTTTTTTTCCCTTGGGGTCTTCTCAGTTTTTCCCCTATCCCCATATAGATAGTTCCTTACAGGCCTATATGAAATTATGTTGAGCTCTTCGTTGTAACTTGGACTCCTTTATTATACATGTTCCTGGTTTTCAGTTTCTGTTGGAGCTTCCTGATGGTTGTAAAATGAGAAATGCTGCTTTTGTGGCCTTTGAAGCAGGAAACCCACAAAGGGAAGCTTTCTCCATTCCAAATCGTCTTCAGATGAACGGAAGCAGACGCTTTAAATTGTACCTCCGTCTCTGGTCTGATGATGGGATGGGCCATTTCCAGATGGTTTTAGTGGTCCCACAGTACAATCCCCCCCCCTCCCGCCTTCTTTGCTGCTGAGGCTGGGCAGGAGACGATCCTTTCTGACCCATGGCTCGTGTTCCCTTATTTTGGAGGCCATTTATAATTTTGGTTCTCACCTAATTCCTGGGCATTTAGTGAATCTCTCTTTTCCTGAGGCAGCTCACCCCAAGAATGGAGAGCTGCTCAATTTTGCTTCTCCCCATCCTCCCCAGGATTATTTTGGAGTCTGCTCTGAGGCTGTCATCAAGGACAACGTGGTGGTGGTCTATGAAGTGCTTGAGGAGATGCTGGACAATGGCTTCCCCTTGGCAACAGAGTCCAATATTCTGAAGGAGCTGATCAGACCGCCGACAATCCTCCGGACAGTTGTCAATACAATCACAGGTAGGTGGTTGTGACTGGCCTCACATAGTCCATTAGGCTAAAATGGGGTTGCTTGATTTGTGGTTTATGGGGTTGGCTGAATAGCCTACTACAGTACTACTGAATAGCCTACTACAGTTAGTGTATGGCGAAGTGTTTAGTACAAACTAAACTCCTGGGTCCAGTTTTGCATGGCGTAGAGCAGTGATGGCGAACCTTTAGAGACTGAGTGCCCAAACTGCAACCCAAAACCCACTTATGCATCGTCGAGTGCCGGGTGGGCGTGGCCCATTGGCTGGGTGTGGCCAATTGGGTGGGCATGGCTGTGGTGGTAACGGCAGACTGGGTAGGACTAAAAAGTTCAATCAATCAATTCCAACTTTGCAAGATCTTTTTTTTTCCCGTGAGAAGTTGAAATTGACTGATTGAACCTTTTTTTTTTTTGCATACGGCGGCGGAGGCCTAAAGCGAAAAGGTTTTATAAAACCCAGCTGAAGGCCTAGGACTGGGGCGACGGCGTGCGTGCCCACAGAGAGGGCTCTGAGTGCCGCCTCTGGCACCCGTGCCATAGGTTCGCCACCACTGGCGTAGAGTGTTACACTGACACAGCCTACGTGGGCTTTTTGTCTGATTGTGGAAGATGGGCAGAAAGGCTGTGGGCAGTTATCCTACCAAAAACCAATGCTTTGTTTGATTTTGGGTTAACATGACAATTATAATATACTTAACAAACATGGTTAATCAAATCATAGGTTAATGTGATATGCATATTTACTTGGGAATAAATTCCATTAGGATTTAACGCTGAGTTAGACTGGCTGATGGTGTGGTGTAGGATTGTGCTGAGGAGGACCGATTACCCAAAGAGTAAAAATCAGCATTGTCCTCTGTAAAATATTTGAATATTTATTTTACTGTTGTTTATTCTCAAGGTAGTGTCAGATGTACAACAGCATAGCCAACACTGTTTTATTTTGGGGGAGGATTGCCATTTTAAAGAGATATGGAAAACAGGAGGGAAAAAAGCAAGGAACCCGTAGAAAGATTCAGAATATTAAACTGCACATTTATATTAGGAAAGGGTCCATGCAAATAAAATTGTAGAAGAGAATGTTTGTAGCTCATGGTTGAACTATGGGGTCCTTGGGGCTCTCTGAGCTTGCTGGTTTTCTTTCAGACGTTTCATTACCCAACTGCTAGCACTGATGATGTTACATAGTTTGGTAAAAAAAACGTCTGCAAGTAAACCCCCTAAATAAAATTGCTTCTGTTTGGTGTCTAATGTTTCTAAGACAGCAGGCTGGTTGCATAGACCGCCCAACCCCAAAGCATTGCTCTCTCCCTCTGTGTTTGTGTGTGTGTGTGTGTGTGTGTGTGTGTGTGTGTGTGGGAGAGAGAGAGAGAGAGAGAGAGAGAGAGAGAGAGAGAGGTCATAGCCATGATTACATGGTGAAAGCCTACCTACTTTCATGTGACTTGAGACACATGTAAAAAGGAGCAGGGCTTTGATTGTTGGGTTGTGGCCACCATTTTGTCCTACGTTATTGCTGCAGTTAAACTGACTTGTCTGGCGCGTGTTCTGGATTCTTTCTCCCTTCTTCGTCTTTCCAGGAAGCACCAATGTGGGAGAGCAGCTCCCCACAGGGCAGCTGTCCGTGGTGCCCTGGCGACGGACCAGCGTGAAGTACACCAACAACGAAGCCTACTTTGATGTTATTGAGGAAATAGATGCCATCATCGACAAATCAGGTATTCCAATCATGTCCTTGCTCAAAGACAGCAGAAATCTCGGCATTTATAGAAAACCACATAGCCTTTGTCCTTTGCTTAGCCAAATTTTTGGAAGAAATTTACCCCTGCCTTCTTTTCCCCGGAGCTGACAGAGAGACTGCCCCATGTTCCTGTGCCTCAGGCAGACTAGAACTTAGTGATCTCTTCCAGCATCTTCACCTCTACATCAGATTGGTTTTCTTTTCTAGTTTACTTTCCATAATTAGCTAATGAGTGGTTGCTTTGCCTACAGCTTGGCAAATATAAACTTACTGTCAGGCATGAAGAATCTAGACCAGAGGTCCCCAACCTTTTGGGCACCAGGGACCGGTTACGTGGAGAGAGATTTTTCCACGGACTGGAGGGGGCGTGGTTTCGTGTTCTGCCTGCATCCCGCAGATGGGGCTTTGCTTGTTTGTATGGCCCGGTTGCTGGCATGCCACGGACCGGGGGTTGGGGACCCCTGATCTAGACCACAATCAAGTTCCAGTTAGGAAGATTTATTGGTCATGCCTATTCAAAAAAATCTAGCCAACTAATGGTCAATAGTAAGTTGGCATTAGATAAGAGTCAACAGAATTCAAGAGGGGCTGGACTTGGATTGTTTGTGGGAACGTAACGACTCTAGGCTGATGACTTGCTTGACTCCACCCCCAGACTCTGCTTGCTCTTCTTCTAAACTTACCTTTTGAAAAAGGAATACAGATAGTCTTCAACTTACAACCACAACTGAGCCCCAAAATTCCATTGCTGAGACAGTTGTTAGTAACTGAATTTTACCCCATTTTACTACCTTTCTTGCCGTTGTTAAGTGAATCATTCCAGTTGTTAAGTTACTAACACGGTTGCAGATTGAATCTGACTTCCCCCTTGAGTTTGTCAGAAAGTCACAAAAGATGGTCGCATGACCCCGGGAGACACTGCACATGTCATAGTGAGCCAGTTGCCAAGGGTCCAAATTTTGATCACGTGATTAGGGGGGGGGATGTTGCAACCATCGCAAGTGTGAAAAACAGTCGTAAGTCATTTTTTCAATGTTGTCATAAGTTCAAATGGTCACTATGAGGGTTAGAGTGTTTAGACTAGCCCCAGCGTCCTTCCTGATCTATGTGAATTATTTTTTGCTTTTTTGCACGTGTTGCAGGTTCCACAATTACAGCTGAAATCCAAGGGGTGATTGATGCCTGCGTGAAATTGACTGGGATGCCTGACCTTACCCTCTCCTTCATGGTAAAAATGAGAGGGGAAAGATCCCTCTTGCCCATCAGTTGCAACAAATTCCCTGGCTGCCCTTTCACAGCCAGCCATCATGGAGCCGATATCCAAAATAGGAAAGCAGTAACATCTTCCCACGAGTGGTATGAAACAGTAAAGCCAGAGCACGGGTGTTCTGCTTGACCGCCATAAATCCATAAAGTTGGTGTAGGTGACTTTGGTTCTTCATCTCCTGGTGGATATTAAGATTCTGCCACAGTTTATTTCCCGGCCTGCAGAGATGGATAGAAATTAGGAACAACTCAGCTTTGTTTTAAAATAGGGGAAGGGTCTTGTGGAAGGGAAGGGTGATGAGAAGAGTTTACATCAGGGGTCTTCAAACTTGGCAACTTTAAGACTTGTGGACTTCAACTCCCAGAATTCCTCAGCCAGCCCTCAGGGCTGGCTGAGGAATTCTGGGAGTTGAAGTCCACAGGTCTTAAAGTTGCCAAGTTTGAAGACCCCTGCTTTACATCTTTGAAAATGGGGATTGGGAACCGTGTCAAAGAGAGAAGACGAAAGCACAACATAATGTGGCTATGGCTGAACTGGGCACTTCATGACAAGGGAGTAGCAACGTGTTTCTCAACCTGGTTAACTTTTAAGACCCGTGGACTTAAATTCCCAGAATTCCCCAGCCAGCAAAGCTAGCTGAAGAATTCTGGGAGTTGAAGTCCACAGGTCTTAAAGTTGCCACGGTTGAGAAACACTGGAGAACAGCACCACCAGCCAAGGAACTTCCAGCTCTTCTGTCCTCCTTCTTTCAGAACCCCAGATTGCTGGATGATGTCAGCTTCCACCCCTGTGTGCGTTTCAAGCGGTGGGAATCCGAACGCATCCTGTCCTTCATCCCCCCCGATGGGAACTTCCGCTTGCTCTCTTATCACGTCAGCGCTCAAAAGTAAGATGGATTCTTCCAGCGTTTGGGGCTTTCCCCCTTTATCTAAGGGAAGAAAAGATGGCTCCGTGGAATCTTCCACCAGAGAATTCTACCTTTGGCTTGATACAAGTATCAGGACTGACATCACCCCTATCTTCTTGGTACAGTCCATTTGGATGAATGTCCCTAACATGCCGTAGTGCAGGGGTCTCCAAACTGGGCAAATTTTAAGTCTTGCGGACTTCAACTCCCAGAATTCCTCAGCCAGCCATGTTGGAATTCAAGCCGTTTCCTGAAAGGAAAGGTTTAAGTCGGACAAGACTGGCAGAAGGGCTTTTAATCTGGAAGAGGAGGTGGGATGTATAGACATTCTAGAATATTGTCGCTGCCTTGATTAGATGGGTTTCCCACCAAATGGCCACCAACCTCGGCTGGCTGGGGAATTCTGGGAGTTGAAGTCCACAAGTCTTAAAAGTTGCCAGGTTTGGCGACCCCTGCCGTAGTGCGATGCTTTCTATCTCAGCAAAGCGGCAAGACAAGAGAATACTGCTTTTGTGAGATAGCAAAGCTGCCAAGGTTGGTGGGCATTTGGCGGGAAACCGTCCAACCAAGACAGGGACAATATCCAAGAATGTATATACATCTCACTTCCTCAGGATTAAAGGCCCTTCTGCCACTCTGAATTTGCCCTCTCTTGCCTGGCTTAACCCTTTCTTTTCAGGAAACTGCTTATTGCCTTCCTGGCCTTCTCCCCAAGCTTTTCTCTGTGCAGTTGGCCAGCCTTCTAATTAGAGCATTGGGCCACCTCCGTCTGACATGTTTAAATTTCTAGAGTAAAAATGGTAATTTGGGAAAAGAAAGATTGTGATGATCGGGGATCCTAGAGGGCAGCTTCTTATTTACCTTTCTCTACATTTGAACAGCAAAATTAAGATGAGGTGGCAGCACCGAGGGAGGTGTCTATGGAAACATGGATGCCATGGACACCAGGTTGTCTCTGCTACTATGGGAGTTACACCACTTTGGGTACCCAATAGTTTTATGAGAAAAGAATATTTGTAGCTCAGGGTTGAACTGTGGGGTCCTTGGTGCTCTCTGAGCTTGGTTTTCTTGCAGACGTTTCATTACCCAACTCGGTAACATCATTAATGTTAGAAGGGAATGGGGTTTGCAGAGTGAAGGAACAGGAGGAAAAAGACTGTTGGGTCCTTGGTGCTCTCTAAGCTTGGTGGTTTCCTTGCAGACGTTTCCTTACCAAACTAGATAACGTCATCAGGGCTAGAAGGGTGTGGGGTTTTCTCTTTGTTTGTATGTTAGTGGCTTGCCCTGTCAGTGCTGGTGGGAGTGTTCTTAGTGCTTCCTTGAACCATCAAGCCTACTCAACAACCTAATCAAGGAATCACTAAGAACATTCCCACGAACAAGGACAGGGCAAATCACTAGTATATAAACAAACAGCCATCCCACACCCTTGTAACGTGATGCTGTTACCTAGTTTGGTAATGAAAAGTCCGCAAGAAAACAGCCAAGTTCAGAGAGCACCAAGGACGCCACAGTTTTCTGAGATGCCAACAGCTCACCAATCTTCAGGCCATGCTTGTTCTTTCCACTTGCTCTTGCCGTGATGCCAACCAGGGATTAGTGGGGTACAACTCCTTTTGCCATGATAACGCTCTTCTTTTTCTGCAGCTTAGTGGCCATCCCCGTCTACGTGAAGCACAACATCAGCTTCCGAGACAGCAGCTCCCTCGGCCGCTTTGAGATCACGGTGGGGCCCAAACAGACCATGGGGAAGACGGTGGAGGGGGTGCTGGTAACCAGCCAGATGCCCAAAGGAGTGCTTAACATGACCCTCACACCTTCACAGGGGACACACACGTTTGATCCTGTCACAAAGGTGAGGAGGAACCTTCAGTCAAGTCTAGTTCTTGGGATGATCTGCTTGTCATCTTTCCCTGTTGTAGGAGAAGGAGTGGCAGAATCTAGGGGCAGAGTTAAAAGAGGGATCAGCCTAGAATCCTCACATAGCCACAAGCAGACTAAGTCCACCCCCTCTTGAATTCCATCGACCCGTATCTAACTCCAAGTAATGTTGACTGTTAGTTGAAAAGATTCCTACGCATAGGCTGTTTAGCAATAAACCAGTTTAATTGGAAGTTTTTTATTAGAGGGGATTGTCCTCTTTAGTGGGATGGCTCAGGGTGTGTGTGTGTAAAGGAAGACATAGCAACAGAGAAGATGTAGTCCTTGACTTACGACTTCAATTGAGCCCAACATTTCCATTGCTAAGCAAGACAGCTGTGAAGTGAGTTTTGCCCCATTGAACGACCTTTCTTGCCATAGCTGTTAAGTAAATCACTGCAGTTGTTAACTTAGTAACATGGTTGTTAAGCCAATCTGGCTTCCCCATTGACTTTGCTTGTCAGAAGCTTGCACAACGCTTGATCACATGACCCCAGGACCCTGCAGCCATCATTAATGGGAGTCAGTTGTCCAGCATCTGAAAGCAAATCACATGACCATGGGGATGCAGCAATGGTCATAAGCATGAAAAAGGATCATAAGTCACTTTTTTCAGTGCCATTCGAATGGTCACTAAGTGAACTGTTTACCTGTAAACAGTAAACAGGAAGTTGAGGATTGCCTGTGTTGGAATCACAATCCCTGAATGGAAACTTTGAAAGGGAAGGTGAGAGGGATAATTGGGAGCTGACCTCGTTTGGCTCTCCCGGACCACCTCCCACCCCTTCAAGAAGAGGAGATTAGAGCCAAATGTTTAGCTGTGATAGTTTTGTTGTTTGGTATCCTGCCATTTACCACTGGAAAGATTCTGAGATGGATTCCCAGTTCTGTAACAACCTGTTTGGGCTCTCCTCCACATTCCAAAGATGAGAGAGCACCTTGATAGGCCATTTTTGATCCACCACTAGTGCTTATTGGTGTTTTTTTTAAAAATAATAATAATAATAAATTCACATAATGCTAGCCATTTTAATGTGTCCATTGTTTTTGAGACAAGGTTCTGCCAGGATTCTAATCTTACATATAAACAATTAAATCCCCCCATTCCTTGGAAAACAATGGTGTTGCTTTGCCTTGTCTTCTTCTTCTTCTTCTGCCATATCCGTTATCGGACGTTGGCGATCATGTTGGCGATCCTGTTTTTATCAGCAGCCGCACGAAAAAGTGTTGCTGAGTTTTGTCCAAACCAGTCCCTTTGATTTTGAAGCCATGATGTTCTTCTTCTGCCTGGACCTCGTTTGCCTTCAATCTTTCCCTGGAGGATTAAATGGAGTATGCCGTATTTTTCTGGGTGTCGCATCACATGTCCGAAATATTCTAACTTTCGTTTTTTAATTGTTTTGATGATTTCCCTTGGCTTTCCCAGGCGGCTTAAAACCTCCTCATTTCTGATCTTGTCCACCCAGCTTATACGTAACAGCCGCCTGTAAATCCACATTTCAAATGCTTCTAGTCTCTTCAGGTGGCCTTCTGTCAGAGACCAACTCTCTACTCCATAGAACAGGATAGAAAAAATACAACATCTGACAATCTTAGGCTTATGTCGTGACTGCAGAAGACCTTTTTCATTTTGAAGAATGCTGTTCAAGCTTTCTCTATCCTTGTCTTTACTTCAGCGGTCATGTCCCAGCTTTCATGTCAATTAGAACCGAGGTGCGTGATATCCAGTGTGTTTGCCTTGTCACACACTGGATATTATCAAGGGCTGCCTCAAGCAAAGCTGTAGACCAGACTGTAGGATCCCGCCTCTCCATTGAGATATTATCTAAATATTTCCATTGCTGAACAATAACTAATTTGGCTGCCAGGAGGAATAACTTAAATGAGATTTTTTGCTGTGCAATTTCTTATCTTGCCTGTCAAACATACAGTATGTGGCAAGCCTGACTTTGAAGAGAATGGAACTAATTTGGAGATTATCGATTGAATGTAATTGCCTAAAGCCGCTTATCTAAATTCATTTTAGAGTCCAGTCATGGACCGCAGCAAGTTTCCTCTCCTGAGAAAACACAGAGAGTGGTGCTAAAAGTTTGCTGATTGCCAAAACGTCAATTAAATGGGGAGATGAGGACTTACAGATTGATAAATATCATCGAATACAGTGGGCTCAAAGCAGCCTCAAAAAGGAGAAATGTAATACAAGTAGTCCTCTCCTTACAAACATCCGTATAGTGACCGAAGTTACAACGGCACCGAAAAAAGTGACTTAGGACCGTTTGTCACACTTAACAACTGTTGCAGCATCCCCAGAGTCACGTGATCAAAATTCAAGAGTTGGCTGATATTTATGATGGTTACTGTGTCCCTGAGTCATCTGATCTCTCTTGTGACCTTCAGATAAGCAAAGTCAATGGGGAAGCCGGATTCACTTAACAACTGTGATACTAACTTAATAGCTGCAGTGATTCACATAGCAACGGTGATAAAAAAAAGGTCATAAAATGGAGCAAAGCTCACTTAACAACTGTCTTGCTTAGCGGTGGAAATTTTGGCCACAGTTGTCGTCATAAATTGAGGATTACCTGTATAGCATATTCAGAGTGTCCCAGTTTGGAGAACACTCAGGTTCAGCCAATCTTCTGGGGTCAGAAAGTCCAGTTTCTGCTGGTCCTATCAAGCTATGTTGGTTTGTTCCAATCTCTTCTGTAGGATTAAGATTAAGAGCCCTGGTGGCGTAGTGGGTTAGAAAGCAGTATTGCAGGCTGACTCTGCTCACTGACAGGAGTTTGATCCTGACCGGCTCAAGGTTGACTCAACTTTCCATCCTTCCGAGGTCGGTAAAATGAGGACCCAGGTTGTTGGGGGGGAATATGTTGACTCTGTAAACCGCTTAGAGAGGGCTGTAAAGCACTGTGAAGAGATTATATAAATCTAGTTGCTATTGCTATTAATTCACTGTGAACTATCTTGTTATCTCTTTCTCCATCCTTCCCTTGAAAGCTCCTGACATGGGACGTGGGGAAGATCAACCCTCAGAAGCTGCCCAGTTTGAGGGGGACGATGAGTCTTCAGGCAGGGGCCTCCAAGCCTGATGAGAATCCCACCATTAACCTCCAGTTCAAAATCCAGCAGTTGGCGATCTCTGGTTTGTGATCTTCCAATTCTCTGACTGTCTTTTTTTTTTTTTTGCCCCTTTTTTAAAGCAGGGGTCCCCAACCTCTGGTCCGTGGACCAGTACCGGGCTGTGGCATGCCAGCAACCGGGCTGCACAAGTAAGCAAAGCCCCATCTGCAGGATGCAGGCAGCACACAAAACCACACCCCCTCCGGTCCGTGGGGAAAAACCTCTCTCCATGTATCCGTGGTGCCCAAAAGGTTGGGGGCCTCTGTTTTAAATCATCCTTTTAAGGCCCAATTGCGATTAATCAAAGGGATTTAAAAAGAGGAAGCTAAAAGTGCCAGATAAAGAAAAATAGAAAAGAAAGAAAAAAAGATTCAAAACTGTGACTTCCAATCTTCTTTACTGCAGCATTAAAACAGTGGTACCTCGGTACTCATCGTTAATTGGTTCCGGAAGGGACAGTGAGTACTAAAAATGACAGGTACCAAATTATGTGACTAACGTATCTGTTTCGGCTGGAAAGGGTAGCAAGTTACCAGGCAACCCAACAGTGACAGGTTCTAGCTTGCGTGTCATGTAGCAAACAAACAACGAGTACCAGGACAACATTTTTGTGTCCAAATGCGTTGAGTACCAAACTCGATGAGTTTCAAAGCAGTCGAGTAACGAGGTATGACTGTACAATTATCAAGTTACGGTCACTTGCAGTCAAATTTACCTCTTTCCCTAAAGTTACATCAGGACTCTCTCCCTTCTATATCAAAACCTTAAATCACAGGCTCATTTTATCTATCGTATGCAGAAAGCCCATCTCTTGTGTTTTTAATCAGTTCTTAGTCCGCTTGATAAAAGAGTATTTCAGAATTTCCTTCAGAAGAGAATATCAGGGGAAAATATTTTTAGAGTGTTCTTGCATTTTTTAGAGGCAGGCAGTCATGTCGGTTGGAATAAGCTTCGTGCCGGTTTGCAAGGACCTGCAGCCTCTCTTAGTTCCCATACTTTCATTAAACTCTAGAGCAGGGGTCTCCAACCTTGGCAACTTTAAGACTTGTGGACTTCAACTCCCAGAATCCCCCAGTCCACAAGTCTTAAAGTTGCCAAGGTTGGAGACCCCTGCTCTAGAGAAGACCTTGAAAGAAACTTCAGTCCCGTATTGTTGGTGTTAAGAGGAATTGTGAGAAACTATTGCGAAGGGTCTTCCTCCTTTGAAGAAGTTCAGAGAAGTCATCCACCCAATTTCTCCGCCACAATTGGCTGAACGTTTTGGAAAACGTTTTGGGTGAAATTTGTGCCCAGTTTTTGCAGCCTCCTCCTCCTCCGTCTTCCCCATTGCTTCCCCTTCACACCTCGTCTTTTCTGCTCGCTCCAGGTCTGAAGGTGAATCGTTTAGACATGTATGGAGAGAAGTACAAGCCTTTCAAAGGAATCAAGTACATGACCAAGGCTGGGAAGTTCCAGGTCCGGACCTAAGACAGCTGCTGCCCAGGAGAAGACGTGTGATTACTACTACTCCACCTCTGCTCTCCTCTTCCTCATGGTTGCTTCTTGATGTGGCCCATCTGGATTTCTTCTGAGACAGGCAACCTTTTCCCCAGTTGGGGCCAGCCCTTCTTCCTTCTCTAACACTGGAGCTCCCTGATGGCAACCAAGAGCAGTAGTAACTTCTCTTTGGGCTTGCTGGCTTTCAGCTTCAACAGAGCGCTTCCCCCCCCCCCCCCCGCTGGGTTCATGGCCGGCTGGAGCTGCAGCAGAAGAGATGCTGGAAAACACCAACAAGGGGAGGCTGAATGATCTTCCTGCTTATTGCATGGGATTCTGATTGGAGAAGAGTTCCGTGCCCGTGTAAGGTCCAGCTGAAGGGCGTCTTTCTCTCCCAACCTGTCTTCTCTCAGCCTGTCTTATTGAACTGTATCCGTGTGGACGAAAACAGGAAAGAGACAGCTCCTTTCTTAGAAGGTTGCTGGTGATTTAGAAGAGGCATTTTAGCCCAGTGTAAATATGCTCAGCCTGGCTGCTGTCTAGGGAGCATTTGCAAGCTTGGAGTTTGAGAAATGAGTGTGTTCCAGACGTATGGAAGCAAAGTGGAAACAAAAAAACACGAGCATATATTCTGTTAGAACATAGCATCTGTTGTAGCATTGGCTGCTAAAGAAACGGGGCGGGGGGGAGCGCCGATTTGGGCTGCGAGGGTGGGGTTTCCGGGCTGCTGCGTTTCCTCTTGCATGTGCTTGCGTGTTGCACTTCCAGCTGATCTCTGACATGTGTTGCTGCTATACTAATAGACCTGCTTTCCCCGGTCTGGTGCCCCCTGGCTGCTTGGGTGTGTGGCTGCTGTCCCTTGGTGTTCTCTTGCTGGATCAGAATGGCCGTCCCAACAGGTTTTCTCCGTACCAGGCTGGGCCACAGGCTGCTGGTCCCTTTTTTGGTGCAACCTCTCTTAGGGCTTCGGGGTGTTGCTCTTCTTAAGCCTGAGCTAAATCCGAGCTGCGTGTGTGTCCATTCTGATCTGGACTCACCCCTGTTTGCATGCTTCTGTTTTGTTTGTTGAGAGGAAAAACTGGAGACAAATCCAAGTAGACTGTCGTTTGGCAGCTCCTTTCTGGAAGGCCCTAACCGTGCCGTGAAAAACTCCAAACCCAAGGAGGTGACATCTGCCAGTCAGCTTGGCAAATGCAGAGGGTGTCTGACTGTGCCAGAACACTCTCTCAGCATGACGACTTTGCAACTCTCCCTCTCCCTCTCCCTTAAAGTGGGTGTGAGTTGGGATGCTGTTGCAGGACAGGAAGGAAATTATGGCCCGGCCATTGCAAGGGGGTGTGCCTGCCTGCCTGCCTGCCTACTTGTAGCAGCAGGATTATTTTTAAAAGCCTAGGCTTTTTAAGAAAGCCTCCATCTGAGACCGGCTGTCATCTTTTATTTGCACTATTTAACCAGGATTTAACCAGATGTAAAATGCAGATATTGCATTCTTAGTAGATGTTTGTCTGAGATGTCCATTGTTTGCTTTTGTGCATCTTGTGGTCAAAGTTTAGCTCTTTGGCACTCCTCTTTGTGTTATGCTCTAAGAACTTTGCAAATCTCCCAGTTCAGCAGCTTCTGGATCTGGTGTTCAAAAGACTCAAAAGAACATCCACTTGTCTCTCCTGTCCCAAAATCCAGGCTCTGATGCACCTTTTCTGACCAACCAAATTGTATTCAAGGCATACTCTTTTGTTTTTTAGGCCTTTGGTTGGAAAAGGGGCTGCCGGACTCTTTCTGAATTTTTGCCACCTTGTTTGCGGACATAACGCTCCTCCTATCGTCTCCTCTGCCCAGTGACTGCTGGCTCTGGCTCCTTCCCGCTCTGCTTGTACTTTTCTGTGAAGGAGAACTGGGAAGGTGGAGGACATTTCTCAAGAGCAGGATTACATATACGCTCTTCTCTGTACATGCGCAGTTAGCAGCCTTGACTTATAAGACTGAGGATTTCATTCTGGAACAATGCTGTTGACCTCACCCAACTTTCAGTGGCCGCCAGTGATGAGGGATGTTGAGACTTGCAGTCCAGTAGGATCTGAAGAGTAGAGATTGGTTCTTGCTGCTTTAATGCAGCCTGTCTTTTATGCCTTCTGGGTGTTGTTTCAATTGAAAGAAATGGTGCCTAGCAAAACATGGAACTTCTGCAGGCCCTAGATCAGGGAATCTCCAAACCTGGCAGTTTTTAAGACTTGTGGACTTCAACTCCCAGAATTCTCCAGCCAGCCGTGCTGAGGAATTCTGGGACTTGAAGTCCACAGATCTTAAAGCTGCCAAGTTTGGAGACCCCTGTCCTAGAGGGAGTATCTAAATCGGGGGTCTTCAAACTTGGCCCTTTTATGACTTGTGGACTTCAACTCCCAGAATTCCTTAGCCAGGCATGCTGGCTGAGGAATTCTGGGAGTTGAAGTCCACAAGTCATAAAAAGGCCAAGTTTGAAGACCCCTGATCTAAATATATTTAGTTTCCTGAACAATCAATGAAATCCCTTTTAGGTTTTGTGTTTGAGATCTAATGAAGAGAACTATGGAAGGTGGTTTGGAAGAAGATCAGGGAGAAGAGTTGGGTTGTCCAGGGCTGATTGTCGTGTCTATGGGAAAAGCTGGGGAACTTTCTCCTAGTGTCTATACAGGGCGGGGAGGGGAAAGAGTAAGGATGATTACAAAATAGATATTAAAAAATAGATATTCAAATGCTCTAGTTCTAAAGATCTAGCAGAGGTTTGCTAAAGTAGCTGAAGGGCCAGGCTAAGTTTTTTTGGTCCTTTGGAACTCGAGGGGAAGAAAGACGGTGCCTAAAGCCTCCTTTCCAACATAATCCCAATTTGTGTGCAGAGACAGCCCCTTGCCAGTTCCATTTAAACTAAACGCGTGAAAATCTTAAGGGCCACTTGTTTCCAAGTGGTGGTCCTAGGATAATCTCCATCAGAACAGATTTCTGGAAAAGATCTAGGCCGATTAAAAGCAAAAACTTGACTCTTAATGCTGAGAAAACATCCCACCGGGTGTCTGGTATGTCTCCAGGAAAGAGGGGACTTTTTTTCCCAGGTGACACCTGTCTCGATGCAAAAGATACGGGCTTCAGAGGGATGGTTCCTGGAGCCTTTTGAGGATGCACCGTCTCCTTCAGTTCAGCAGATGGAGATACAAGCCCAGGAGTTAGCGTGCTTTTTTGTGAGCAAACCAAGGGGACTTCTGAAGAGAGGCAGCCTAGTTTGAGGAATCAAAAGAGCTTTATGGTTCCTACCAGAGGGGAATTCTGTACAGAAGCTCTGTCTTGAGGTGAGAGGCTCATTTCCAAGGAGCCTGCAGATACCCAGGTGTGTTCACCACCAAGGCTGGGGACGCAAGTGGCCCTCAGCCTCCATTCTTTCCAGTTTCAATCAAAAGCTCACGGTCTTTCTGTCCCTCCCAGCCGTTTAGATGGGCTAATTATTGTAGTTGGTTTTTATTGTCTTTAAAAATTGCTTCTATTTTTAGACGGTTAGCACTTGTCTTGAATGATGCCTTGGGGGACAGAAGGGAGCACAGACTTTGAAATAATAAGCAAAATAAATCTTTAGGCAAGTGTAGGAAATGGAATCAGAACTAATTGGGTCTTCTTCAGACCCGGCAAGACGACTCTTGCTGCAATTTGGAGTTAAATGTCTTGGGTTCAATATACACCGGTATGTCAAGTCTAATGAAAAGAAAGAAGAAGGGAGACAAGATAGCAGCGTTCCAATATTTGAGGGGCTGCCATAAAGAAGAGAGGGTCAACCAATCACTGGAGACTTTTAAGAAGAGACTGGACAGTCATTTGTCCCGAATGGTATAGGGTCTTCTGCTTGAGCAGGGGATTGGACTAGAAGACCTCCAAGGTCCCTTTCAAATCTGTTATTCTGTTATTCAATCCAATGGATGCATATTTTAGTATGTGCTCTGTGTTTCATCTTGAAAAATCCCAACATCCTGTAGCAAGTCTGATCGTTGAAAAACCCATTAGATATTCCAGGGAATATTCCCTTGTCTAGGTTTCTCCATACGTTTTGACCTGCAGTTTCCATCAGCCACAGCCAGACATGGTGTATCCGAGTTGTAATGGGATTCTAGTTCCCTAACCTTTCATTAAAGGACAAATGTTGCATTCTGAAGTGTAGAACTCCCCCTAAAGCTCTTTGGTCGAGTTCTGGCACTGCCAGATTTGGTCTGACGCAACCCCTCGTTTTATTTATTGTGCTTCCGTTTCTGCCATTCCTCCAAAGCAACATACAACAGAGCACATGACGTTCCCCTCCTTCTCTCAATGAAACAAATGGGGTTGCATTTGCAAAAACCCCTGGACCACATTGCAGTGAACCAGGCAAGTGAGTGCAGTTAGCTGATTGCTTAGGGCAGGGATGTCCAGCCAACTTGTCCACTTTAAAACTTGTGGACTTCAACTCCCAGAATTCCCAGATAGTCCACATATCTTAAAGTGGCCAAAGTTGAACACCCCTGCTTTAGGGCAAAACCAGAAACTTAAGTAAATGGAATAAACATGATTCAGATAAACCTGTCATGAGAACACGGCCAATGTCCAACAAGACAGAGACACAGGCTAAAGGGAACTTCAAGCCATCAAAGGTGTTGGGAGTTGAATGTGTGTATCCTCTGCTCCCTGCCTCATCTTAACTTGGCACCCTGAACCTCTCTGCCCTGTCCTTCACCAGCTTCCTCTAAGCTATGCCAATCTACTTGATCCAAGTTGTATTTTTTCCTTCTTTCTAATCATTATTCTTACTTTGGTATACTGGAGCAACCAGCTGTTGCTTTTTTGCTCAGTTGCTTCTCAATCCCTTGTTTGACCGCATGCTTCAACCAGAGTCCTTCTCAAGGGAAAGATCTTCCCTCTGCTTTGCAGCATCTAACCTGACACAGAGATCTTGATCCTGTGGTGGCCCCCAGCATTAACCAGAGCTTCAGTTAACAAATTCCAGGTATGTGCAATAATGGTCTGAGAAGATAGCCAGTCCACCCCCCCAGGATGCTCGTTCACCATAACCTGCATTGGCTGAATTTTGCCTGCTTCCAAGTAATAAGAAGATTAGCATATGTGCTATGTGGTTTACAAGCCATAGCTTGCTGTGTTATGTGAACCACACTTATGAATTCAATAAACCATGGCTTAGTGTAACAACAAATCCTAATGGAATAGTTGTCCACACATAAGTGTCAGTTTGGAACTCGCAACATTCTAGACCAGGGGTGTCCAACCTTGGCAATTTTAAGATTTGAAGACTTCACCTCCCAGAATTCCCCAGCCAGCAATGTTGAAGTCCACAAATCGTAAAGTTGCCAAGGTTGGACATCCCTGATCTAGTATGTTGCAAGTTCCAAGCTGACACGTGTGGACAACTATTAGTTATTAAATTTAATATCTCATCTTTAGGAGGTCCAGAAGTTCTAGGAGTTCAAATGACTGTACATAGTACTTCTTCCTTCTGTGTAATAGTATGTAGGAATGAGCTTGGAGGAAGAGCCACAGACTAGACCAGGGGTGGCGAACCTATGGCACGCATGCCAGAGGCGGCACTCAGAGCCCTCTCTGTTGGCACGCGTGCCGCCACCGCCAGCAACAGGTCCACCAGGCCGCCACCACCCAGAGCAGGAGCCCCACCCAGCACAAAGGAGGAGAAGCGGCCAACTAGCAAGCTCGAGTAGAGGTGGTAGAGCAGAGGTCACCATTGTCGATTGGCGGACTGGAAGAAAATGGAGGGGGAAGCATTTTACATGCGTGTGTGTGCGCACGGGGCCGCGAGCATGCACGCGCTGCAAATGAGGCGGGGCTAGTGCCTGCGTGATATTCACTAGCCCTGCCCCATTCTTGCGTGGTGCAGCGCCTTGTATCTGCACCCCGTGGTGTGGCGGCAGCCGTTTTTACGCCTTGCAGCACGGTGGCCCATTTTTGCGCCCCTGGTTTTTGTGTGCCAGAGGCGGCACTCAGAGGTGCCTCCCTGCCCCCTCCCCGAGAGCACCACAATGCTGATGGGCCCCTGGCACTTTGCGATAAATAAGTGGGTTTTGGGTTGCGGTTTGGGCACTCGGTCTCTAAAAGTTTCGCCATCACTGGACTAGACAATGGTCAGATAAGAAACAGTTGAATCTGCAGAATGAATGGGCAAACATCTTAGAAGGGACCCTCCCTAGTTTCTTGGACTGTAAAGGTGAGGTGGGGGAAGAGAGATGTACTTTCAGACTTGCAAGATTCTATTCACGTAACCTTACAGTAAAGTAGAACTTGCTCATCGGGGCATGCTGCTTGTCTGGACTACCTCGCAAGGATGACGTCAGTCTTGCAAGTCTGGATGTACACTCCCCCCCCCTGTTTCTCAGTCATTCCCACACACCATTACAGCACATGTCTCCTGATAAAAGCCATTCTGTGAGAAAGGTTGAGCTGTGAGAAAGATTTGAGTGTCCCCAGGGGTCTTCTGGGATGGAGGGAAAACTGGAACTTCCAGGTCTTCCAGGTCAGTTGACACATATTGTGCTGTGTTTAATTTAGAGTTAATGTGTACAAGCCACACCACAGTGGCATGTAAACAATGTGTTGATGTCTTTGTTTCAGTCAATTGTGATTAGTTCAATAAACCACAACTGAGTGGTAGCTCAGCATGATGTGCAAATTCTGTGTGAGCGAAGCAGAGCTGTTGGCCCTGATGTCATGACCTTGATCTACCTTTGGGTCACATTTCACAATTTGATTCTTCTTTGATCCTGCCTTCACGTCTATTCTTTGTTCTCACAGCAGAGGAAACCGTTGCAAAATCCAGGTGTATCTTGCAAATGTTGGCTGCCGGCAGAGCCACGCCAAAGCCACGCAACGATACACCTTTTTGTCCTGTTTATACGAGACAAGCGTTACTTAGATCTCTGAGGTGTCTTTTTTTCCTGCCTGCCTTTGTGAACTGGGTCGAATGAGATGCCTGTTTGTTGGACACGAGGAGAACATCAGCTTTAAAAGCCAGTTTTAAATCTGATGTTCTCCTACCTGTCAACGTCCGACATGCTCCATGCCCCTTTCTTCCCGCTTCCCGTTTTTGTCTGGCAGGTTGGACTTTCTTAGGAAGGTTGGTTGGCAGTTTGAAAAGGGAAGTTCAGTACATCTGGGGGGGGGGACCAGTTTGAGAAGGTTGAGGTCTCTTTATACTGCACTGGTAAGGCCACAGCTGGAATACTGCATCCAATTCTGGTCACCACAATATGAAAAAGATGTTGAGATTCTACCAAGAGTGCAGAGAAGAGCATCACAGACAGAAAGAAGTCTGGAGGCTAAATCATACGATAAGACAGTTAAGGGAATGTCTAGCCCAGGGGTAGGCAACCTTGGCTCTTTTATGACTCGTGGACTTCATCTCCCAGAATTCCTGAGCCAGCCATGCTGAGGGAAAAGGGAGAGTTTCCAAGCTGAGCCAGGCTGGCTCAGGAATTCTGGGAGTTGAAGTCCACGAGTCATAAAAGGGCCAAGCTTCCCTACCCCTGGACTCTAGCCAAACAAAGATTAGGGATAACATGGTAAGTCTTCCAATATCTGAGGGGCTGTCACAGAGAAGAGGGGATCAGCTTGTACTCCAAACCACCTCAGGGCAGGACAAGAAGCAATGGGTGGAAGCTCGTTAAAGAGAGATCCAGTCTGGAACGAAGAAGAAATTTCTTCACAGAATAATTAATCCATGGAACAGCTTGCCTCACAGAATTGTGGGAACTCCCCTCACTGGAGGTTTTCAAGAAGAGACTGGACTGCCACTTGTCTGAGATGGAATAAGGACTCCTGCCCTCTGCAGGGGTTGGACCACTAGGAGACCTCCAAGGTTCCTTCCAGCCCTAGGATTCTATTCTAGTAACATTTAGTTTAGCATCATGCTCTCTCCCAATTCCAGCCCCTCTCCCACAAGGAACTCCATAATTGCCCAAAGGTCATTCCAACCTTCCAATGTCTTGGTTTGAGCTTGTAGTTTCAGGAAGATGTAGGACACTGGTAGCTCTCTAGATCTAAATGAAGCTCCTTTGAGCAGGGATCATACTGGCAGAGCTGATAAGACCTTGGAATTTAAAAGGAATGTAGTTCTATGATCCTTGACCCAAGGGATTAAGTTGCTGTATGAAGTTATTTCCTAGAGGAGGAAAAAGCACAAGTGAATGTTGGCAATTATTTTTCATTGAGTTAACTTCTGGAGTGATCATTGTTCCCAACCCTGTAGAAATATTAAGGGATGCGGTCCATTTTCGGATTACTAATAAGTCTTTCTGTGCTACTTGCGGACATCTGAGAGACACCTGATGAGTTCCTCTGAAAACAAGACCCCGTAACTCTGTAGGACTTTGGCCTGATCTTAATGTCATTCTACAAAGAAGATTGAATATATTCATATTCATAAATTCTATAAGTCCCATGGAGTTCAGGTCTATGTAGGATTTGCACTTTGCTAAGAGAAGTCTGATAGGCTATTTGTAGCTCAAGAGTTGAACTGTGAGGTCCTTGATGCTCTCTGAGCTTGGTGGTTTTCTTGCAGATGTTTCAGGTCTAGCACTCATGTTACCTAGTTTGGTAATGAAATAATGTTAAGAGAAATCTTAACAATTCAATGAGGCAATGATCGCACCATAAGATGGTATTGCAATGTACTGTGTAGCAGGATCAACAGTAGACTTTGGAAATTTTGAAGAAAGCATTCTATGGGTGTATCAGGAATGGGGAAGAGAGAAGAAAGGGGCTGACCCAGACTTCAGACCAGACCCATTTGTCTTCTGAAAATAAAGGAGGCCCCCCTCGTAGCTGAATATCTCAGCAGGCAGGATGCAAGGAGTGATCATCCCCTATCCAAGGATTGCTGCTACTGTTGAAAGAATCCCAATTTGGGAGTTGCCTCTTAACTAAGAGAAATACGGGTAGTCCTCGACTTTTGCTTGTTTAGTGACCGTTCAAAGTTACAACGGCACTGAAAAAAAGTGACTTATGATTGTTTTTTCACACCACTGCACAATCCCCATGGTCATGTGATCAAAATTCAGACACTTGGCAACTGACTCATATTTATGACGGTTGCAGTGTCCCAGCATCATGTGATCCTCCTTTGCGACCTTCTGACAAGCAAAGTCATTGGGGAAGTCAGAGTCACTGAACAGCCATATTACTAACTTAGATTCAGTTAACAACGGTGGTAAGAAAGGTCGTAATATGGGGCAAAACTCACTTAACAAATGTTCCACTTAACAACAGAAATCTTGGGCTCAACTGTGGTCGTAAGTCGAGGACTACCTGTACGGGGCTGCAGCACTCAAGGACTGACAGAGAGAAAGGGAATTCACAGAGCAGGCTCAGTTCTACTGCAGTTCTATATCAGGAGTAATTTTTACGTAAAAACTGCATCTTATATAGAGATAAAAACCACACACACACAAAATCACATCCATTTCCATTAAAGGCAGCTGCTCTGAACATAAATGTCTTTTACAAGCAGTGATAATATCCCACAAATGTGTATCTGATGCATGTAAAGTTCTTTATTCGATAATATCATGAAATGCCCAGCTGTGGGCGTTTTACCCCTGTCCCCCTACAAATGCCCCTGCCATAGTCCAGTAAGTCATGCATAAACATAGCAGGCAAACTCTATGTCAGGTATGGTGTGATGCACAATGAGCAAATCGAGGATAACTTCAAGTAACTTAAAATAGTTTAATGCATTAAAACATACAAGAATTCTCAAAAGTGTCCTTGATGAGCAGAAGACAGCTCTGTCACTTTGCACATCGGGAAATGGGGCTTTGATTTTATACAGAAAATGTGAAATATTTACAGAGTATAAAAATAATCTTTGAAGCTTTATGGACAGAGGGTGCCCAAAGTGACTACCGATTCCTCCTTTAAATATATATATATAAAAAACCCTTAGTAATTAATTCTATGATTTGATTTTCCCCCAAGGATTTCTTCAGTATTGTAGAAAAGACCTTGAAATGCTTCCCTTAATTTATAGAAAGCAGTTTTTTCAAAAAAAAATCAACCAGGGGAGGCATATTTGAGGAACCCCCAAGGCCAGCCTAGGATCCTTCTACTCAAGAGTCTCCCAAAGAAGACTAGAGGCAGAGGCAATTCTCAGATGTTGTTGTGACAAATAGAGGTGGTCCTCAACTTACAACAATTAGTTTAGTGACTGAAGTTACAACAGCACTGACTTATGACCGTTTTTCACGTGATCATTGCCACATCCCCATGGTCACGTGATCAGATTTTGGATGGTTGACCACTGGCATGTATTTATGATGGTGGGAGCGCCCCAGGGTCACATAATCCTCTTTTGTGACCTTCTGACAAGCAAAGTCAATGGAGAAGCCAGATTCCCTTAACAACTGTGTTAATATCTGGCAGCCAAAAGGCATGATGAAAATTCTTTTAATTTCACAACATATCAACAGATTTAACCATATAGTTTCAGTTGGGGAAATGTGACAATCCTAGACCAGGCCAAATCCCAAAAATGCTAGGGAATTTCTAGAAGCCTGGCAAATCCACCATCAACAGACACATAGACATTAGCAACATCTGTAGACTATGCAAAAGAGGCAATCAACCAGCCCCAAAGAGAGGAAGACTCCGGCCCCTCTCCAGCACTCAGATCAGCACAGATTAGCTCCAAGGCCAACTTCAGACCAACAGTCAAGGAAGCAAGACCCCAATCAAGAAACTGCCACAGAGCCATTAGTAAACAGCCCAACCAGAGAATCCCTAAGACCTCCCCCCCACCCACCCAGACAGCCAAGACCCCCAAACAGCACTCCTTCCTAGCACTGATGATGTTACCTAGTTAGGGTCATGAAACGTCTGCAAGCTCAGAGAGCACCAAGGACCCCTCATTTCAACCCTAAACTACAAATATTCCCCTTCATTAATATCTTAACAATTGCAGTGATTCGCTTTACAATTGTGGCAAGAAAAGTGGTAAAATGGGGCAAAACTCACTTAACAACTCTCTCACTTAGCGACAGAGATTTTGGGCTCCGTTGTGTTCGTAAGTTGAGGACTACCTGTAAGTGTTTGGTCTTAGGCCTAGAAATGCTTCTTGGAAAAAATCTATTGTTTGAGCCCGGTTCCTAAGCACAGCCGCACAGACCGCTAACTCATCGTTACAGGAGAGAGGCACCGCACAAAGTGTGTGTCCTCCTCCCCAAGAGCAACACACCAGCTTCCCAGCCCGGTTTCCAGTGTGTGATTCCCTGATGCAAGGAGGTCCTGGGAGGAAGCCCAACAGCTCTCAGTTACGCATGTTCTCCTGGATCCAGTTCAGGTAGCGAACCACTCTGGTGTAAACGCCCGGCGTGTTTTGCGTGGCACAACCCACGCCCCAGCTGATGATACCCATTAACTTCATGCGGCCCTCATTCAGACAAACCAGGGGGCCTCCCGAATCGCCCTGCAGGGGGAGAGAAATCGGAGAAGGAGCGAGTGAGAGGCAACAGCTCTCCATAAGGTCTAGCTTTCTTTTCCGGTGGAAAGACCATTCGTGACCATTCGTGACCACTCAGGGTTACAATGGTACTTAAGAAGGTGACTCATGACCGTTTTTCATACTTACGACCGTTGCAGCATCCCCGTGGACATGTGATCAAAATTTGGATAGCAATAGCAATGGCACTTAGACTTATATACCGCTTCACAGTGCTTTACAGCCCTCTCTAATAAGCAGTTTGCAGAGTCAGCATATTTGCCCCCAACAATCTGAGTCCTCATTTTACCGACCTCGGAAGGATGGAGGGCTGAGTCAACCTTGAGCCCGATGAGATTCGAACTGCCAAACTGCTGGCAGCCGGCAGTCAGCAGAAGTAGCCTGCAGTACTGCCTTCTAACCACTGTGCCACCATAGCTCTTAGTGGCAACTGGCATGTATTTATGACAGTTGTAATGTCCAGGGGTCATGTGATCGCCATTTGCCACCTTCTGACATGTAAAGTCAATGGGGAAGCCAGATTCATAGAACCAACCATGTTATTAACTAAACAATTGTGGTGATTCCCTTAACAACTGTGTCAAGAAAGGTGGTAAGATGGGGCAACATTCACTTAACAACTGTCTTGCTTAACAACAGAAATTTTGGGCTTAATTGTGACCATCAGCTGGGGACTACCTGCATTGCGCATGTCTAAAGCATCGCAAACCTCTTCTTGTTCTGAAAGAGTTACTTCCAGAAATGGCCAATTACCCCAGAACATCTGAATCCACATGTTCCAGGAGGAAAAAGAGAAATTCTGTTCAGTCTTCAGCATCCCTGGCACCTGGTTATCTACGCTCAGAAGATGCTGGACCTTCAGACCGATCCTACAAGATCATTCTTAGCATTTTGGATGTTACCTGGCAGGCGTCATGAAGGTGTCGGGTATCTCCTGCACACAACATATTCTCGGTGACCGTCCTTTTTGCAAGTCGTGCAGATGTACACAAGCTGTCTGGATAGAGCCTCACATGTCCTTCCTTTAGACGTTCTGAGTGGAAAGGAGAAGCTGTTTGGGAAAAAGGAATATTGTGAAGAGAGGGAAAAGGTTCTTCTGGGTCATAAATATTGCACTTGGGTTCATACAATTTGCTCAACCTTAATTCTGGGTTCACAAAAATAAGCACCTTCACATGATATTGAATGCTCAAAGATACCCTATCATGATGATGTAACGGTATACCGTGTGAGACCAAGTCAAGAAAACAACATTTCCCAGAAAATGTTGACCCACAAGTAACTCTTGGAATCTAGTCTAGAGTGCTGTGTGAATGCAGATCTGATTTAACTGAAGCACAGGGCTTCCTTTTGTGGCTTGACTAGGTTGTAAATTGAGGACTACATGTAAAACCTTGTGCAAGCTTTCCAGCAGCCAGGAAGCAAAAGACAAGTATCCTACCCTGTTCAAAACAATACTCTTAATTTTTTCCTCCACTCTCCTAGCATAAACTCAGCATCTGACTAAGAGAATAAATTGAAGTGATTAGACAGAAGGGATTAAAAGACATCCAGGAACATCCAGATAGGGAAGACAGCCTGTGGATTCTGCCATCAGAGAAATTATTCCTCCATGCAAAAAAAAAGAAGATAAATCCATAAATATAAAAAGGTAGATGCTGTGGAATTGGGCAAAATGTAGACGTACGGCCATGTTCTCCGAGCAGCACCCCAACACCATTGTCCACATTGCCTTCCACTTTAATAGAGGTGGCAAGCGTCTGCCTGGAAGGCCGAAGCAAAAATGGCGAGGTACAATAAAGATGCTGTGGAAAAACTCGGTTCTTTTGCATACAAAAAGCTATTGCAGAATCCAATCTGGGTCGGTCACTGGGATCAGAGGTTTTGCTGGAGCCCATCTTCAGGGAACTTCTCTCTAGTCAAGTCTATGTTTTGTGCTGTTCTGTGTGTGGTATTTATATGGGGCCTGTTGTATGTGGCTTTTTAGATGTTGATTAGGGTGTTGATGGCTGGCTATTAAGTCGTTGGCTGTGGTTTGCTTGTGCTGCCAAGCCTTTGCCTCCTAAGTGTTTGATAAGCTGGTGGTAAATCAACATTCCTGTCGACTGACGAGGGGCCTGTTTCCCAGGCTTCCCTGGCTGTTTTTGTGCCTGCTCGTCCAACAATCTTAGTAGCTGCAACATTGAAGTATGTCCTTGTTCACTGCAGTGTGAGGCTATCAATGAGTTCGGGTCTCCTCGTCTGACCGCTCACTTGTGTTCTTGCAATCTGGTCGTTAGCTTCCTCACTGGCTGTCCTACATAGTTACAGGAGCAATCAGAAGCTCGGAAGACCCAGTGACTGACCCAGATTGGATCCCGCAACATTGTCCTGGGACACGTAGATTCACCTTCATTCAAAAAAGCTACTGCTTGGTGTTTGAGCTTTGCATCTGGCCATCTCTGAAGTCCTTTCCCTGAGCACTGGGGCCATGTAAGGCTGAACTGCCACAATCATAGCACAGGGATTTGAGAAGAAGGGGAATTCTAGGAGGAGAAGGTTATGACTTGAGGATGCGATGTGCTCTAACAGAAAGCAGATGTCTTTGGATGTAAACATGGTCTAGCCGTATCAGCTGATTAGCAACTGGATAGGAATGTAAGTCACAGACATGGCTGCTGCATCAAATTCAGCAGAAGGAAGCTGTTTGTTTAGGGAGGGTAGAGTATAACAGATGTCTTTTTTCCACCATGAATTGACCCAGCTCATTTTCAGCAAAAAGGAGGCTCTCTCTAGAGATTCCATGACCCACCAGGCTGGTCTCAGAAATTTCTCAACAAGACTCTTTCCCCCAAAGCCCAGTATTGCTGGAAACAGACCGGACTTTTTTAAAATTCTGATTTTTATTTCTCCTCCCCCTAAAACAGGGGTGTCTAATCTTGGCAACTTTAAGACTTGTGGACTTCAATGCCCAGAATTCCCCAGCCAACATGAGAACACCCAGGCCCTCTTTCCAGCAAGGGTCAATTCTGCCCTAGAAATCCTGTAATACAATGTCCAGCACTCCGTCTGTCCAGAAGCTTCTGCAGCCAGATTGTCCTCCAGCCCTCAATGCTGGTGAAAGAGATCCTCACGTACACATTTCATGCTTGCCGTAGCCGGACACCTCACACTCCGTCCAGTCGGGCAGGTGGAGCCCAGCTTCAGGGAGACAAACGGGACGGACGCTGTCAGTTTCTGTGGCACAGTTTTCGGAATGTTGTTTCAACTTCAGCAGGGCTGTCAAAACAGAGAGAAAAAGAGAGAGAGAAAGGCCCATGAGAACCAGAATTCAGAATAACAGAGTTGGAAGGATCTTGGAAGTCTTCTAGTCCAACCCCTGTTTGAGCAGATCAGTCAGAAGCTGATCTCCTCCAGGCCAGGAGGGAGGCAGGAAAAAGGCTTACCAATGTCATTATCCAAAGTCCTGGAGTTGTGCTTCTCATGCGTAATATATCTCTCTACTTGGAAGATCTGTTCTGTGTCTGATGATTTCACACGGAACGTCCGACCCAGGACAACTTTGATGCGTTGGGGGTTAATGCTCCTGTACAGAAAACCACAGGTGAGGGCCAGCTTCCAGGGGCAACTTTCCTTCCCTCCAAATGCAACTCTCTCATTTCTCTTCCCAATAGGAACCATGAGCAGACTAGGACCTCCAAAGTCCCTTCCAACCCTATTATTCTATATTCTATGGTGGGAGGGCAGGCAATGGCGGCGGTGGGTGGGTAGCTTAGGACAGCAGTTGTGAACAGGAGCTCAAAGATTTTAGTTCAGGAGAAGACAAACTCCTTGGAGAAGGGCCTGTGCTCAGTATTGGCTATCCTTCAAGGAGCTTCCATGAAAAATCTGAGTTGCAATGTATGGCTGGGAAAGTTGGACCATAAGAAAGGCTGAGCGCCAAAGAATTGAGGCCTTTGAACTATGGTGCTGGAGAAGACTCCTGCGAGTCCCCTGGACTGCAAGGCGATCAAACCGGTCAGTCCTAGAAGAGATCAACCCTGACTGCTCCTTAGAAGGCCAGATACTGAAGTTGAAACTCAAGTACTTTGGCCACCTAATGAGAAGGAAGGACTCACTGGAGAAGAGCCTAATGTTGGGAAAGATTGAGGGCAATAGAAGAAGGGAACGACAGAGAATGAGGTGGCTGGATGGAGTCACTGAAGCAGTAGGCCTGAGCTTCAATGGACTCCGGAAGATGGTAGAGGACGGGAAGGCCTGGAGGAACCTTGTCCATGGGGTTGCGATGGGTCGGACACGACTTCGCAACTAACAACAACCACCCAAAATGTGAGAAAGGGGAAGGACTGCCCCAAAATGTCCATTCCCCAAAATGACACCCCAGGGGGACCTGTGTGAGCTGAAAACAGAGGATGGTGACGCTGGTTCTTTCTTTCAGAGCAGGAGAGAGAGGATATATTTTTTTTGGCTATCTCTTTTATTTAAACCTGGCAACTTTAAAACCTGTGTTCTTCAATTCCCAGTATTCTCCAGCCAGCATGTTTGAAGTCTCTTCCTGTAGGCTGAACTTACTTTGCATGGCTGGCTGGGGAATTCTGGGAATTGAAGTCTACAGGTCTTAAAGTTGCCGAGGTTGAACACCCCTGTTTTAAACCCAACATTTTAAAAAAAAAAAAGGTCAGGTGGAGCAAGGATCCGAGGGACACTATGAGTACAGGGAAGGAGACACCAACATCTATGGACACCCTGTTGCCTTAGTTCAAATCCTAGTCTGGTCTGATACACACCTGAGGGCTCTCCCCCCCCCCCACCTACATCCTCCCACATCCTACTGTGAAAATGGGGAGAGCCAAGGCTGGGTCAAAGAGTGTTGTGAATAACTGCAGTATCATTAGTGTTTTGTGTCTTGGAATGAATGCACTGTGTAAATCCAGCCGCTGGATATATTCAAACAACACACTAAGCCCAAAAAATGTGGCTTTGCTTCTTTGTGACATAATATACAGGATAGCTTAACCGTCATGGGTTGGAAAGCAGGGTGAATGGATTAGCATCCCATTCACATCCAGCCAAATTTTTCTTTACTCAATAAACTACAGTTAAGCCAACCAGGATTGCTAGATCTTGGCTGCAAAACTCCCAACAGCAAAAGGAGAAAACTCTCAATGTGTTGACATCCATTGACTGCTCGGGTTTTTACAGCTGTTGAGTGAAAAGAGTTTCCATAATGTGTAAACCCAGCCCACTGTGGTTGCAACAAACCATGGCTTATATAAACCACGGTTTGGTGTGATAAGTCAACTTAGACAATATCTCTGCAGAATATTTGGGTGGGAACAAGCATCAATGTCTCTGCAGATGATCCAGGAGGGCTTTTTTTATGTTCTAAGGAAGTTACACCCTGCAGTCAAATGCACCTACACAGCCCAGCACATCCTCCTCTGTTCTGTGTACTTTCCAGGGTTTTTATTTATTTACTTATTTATTTATTAAACGAATTGCCCGCCTCTCTTACCACAGGGTAACACAGGTTTGGAAGATGCTCGCAATATTTTGACAAAGCAAATGCAAAAACTGGGGAGGTTCCAGAGTTGGAGGAGGATGGAGGTGCTTGCAAACTCTTGGGCAGCTTTAAATCATGGTCAGAAGGAAAAGGGGGGGGGGAATGCAACTTGAAGTTTCTTTGGAACCCCTGATCGTTCCACAGCTTCCTGGGACATAATCTGCCCCTTGTGAAGATTTTGCAAGAAGAAGAAACTTTAACTTTCTTGCATGCAAGAGAAGGTCCCAGATCAGTTCCTTAGAGTCACCGGGAAAGAGCAGGAATCCCTGCCAAACTGCTGTGAACACTGAGCAAGACAAAGGATCTTGGTTAGAGGGCTCGGTCCTCTGTGCCTAAAGCAAAAATTCTCCTCTGCTATCAAGGAATTTGCTTACTAGCCAAGGTCTAGAGAGTGAGTCACAGGCTGATTTCTTACCCTTTTGGAAAGCAGTGAGCAGCTGAGAGGACCCAGCAGGAATTGATGAGGATCCCACCACACTGATAACCTTCTGCTCCTCGGTTGGTCACAAAAATGCCCGCCTGCCACGGGTGGGACTCAATATATGAGTATGCACCTCCTTTGATCTGGATCTCAGCCACTTTGTGCTTCCTCAATCCACAAGTGGCTGCACAGGGGAAGGAAGAAGCCAAGGGATAAGATTTAGAGGTGACAAAGCAGTGAAAATCAACATCTGTTTACAGTCACTCTAGAAGCCTGGCGTTTGGACAAATTAGCCATCAGTAGACACAGAAACAACATCTACCTACTGTGCAAAAGAGACAATCAACAAGTCAAAAAGGGAACAAGAAGACCAAAACACCTCTACACCAGCAATCAGCACCCAGATGAGCACAGATTGACTCCAAGGCTAACATCAACAATCCAGAAGTAAACAATACCCCAATCAAAGAACTGCCAAACAAGCCCAACCAAAGAAGCCGTAAGACCACCCGCACCAACACTGACAGGGCAAGCCACAGAATATCAATTGAGAGGAAACCCCACTCTTTACTAGCTTGGGTAATGAAATGTCTGAAGAAAACCACCAAGCTCACAGAGCACCAAGGACCCCTAATTACAACCACTCTGGATGAGGGAGCAACACCACCAAGGGTTTCAGAGATCACTGGTGGGCCTTCTGCTGTGGCTTGCCCATCATGTCAAACACCGGTAGAGATCCTGGATGAAGTCATGTCCTGAAGTGATTCACTGGTTGAGTTCACACAACTGGCTAAATCTGGGAGCACAGTTGTTCTGTTCACAAAACATGTTAGGTCTGAATAGATCAACTGCAGGAGGTGGCCTAGCTCCACAAGACGCTTGACCACAAACTCCATTGAACCTAGCCTTGCATATTGTGCAAATTCAGCCTCTACAGGCAGAAAATACAATCCTGTCCAGATTATATATTGTATAATGTATAGTATTATATAACACATTGTGAGAAAAATCACATTAGAACTAAGGAGAAATTTCCTGACAGCTAGAGCAATTAATCAGTGGAACAACTTGCTTTCCAGGAGTTGTGGGTGCTCCATCACTGAAGGTTGGTAAGAAGAGACTGGACAGCCATTTGGCTGGAATGGTATAGGGCAGGGGTAGGCAACCTTGGCTCTTTTATGACTCGTGGACTTCAACTCCCAGAATTCCTGAGCCAGCCATGCTGGCTCAGGAATTCTGGGAGTTGAAGTTGAGTCATAAAAGAGCCAAGGTTGCCTACCCCTGGTATAGGGACTCCCGCCATGGGCCGGAGATTGGACTACGAGACCTCCAAGGTGTCTTCCCATCCTATTATTCTGTTCTATGTTCTAAATCTAGGAAATCCTGCCCACACCCATCTGCCTGCTGCTCCCCTCACATTGTCCCAGCCACCAAAGAAATGCTTTCTCCTCTAACCTGTAGAGATTAGAGGTCTCCCAGAGAGATTCCTCCATGGCCTTTCCTAGCTCCAATTCCCACAACTCCTTGGAAGAGGCACCGATAACAAGTAATGGGATATTTCTACAGGGTGTCGAAGACTTGTTGCGTGCTCCACAGAGGCTGGATGTAGTCAGTATAAGAGGGGTAGACTGTAGGCTGCAAAATGTTGCTTAACCGCTATTTCCCATTTTGCTCATGCCAGCAGGGAATCTTAGGAATTGTGGTTCAGCAACATCTTGAGATCCATTAGTTCTCCATTCCCAGCATAAGGTTTTGGCCATAATCGCTGTGAAGAAGAATCTCAGATAAATCAGAGAAAGGACCCACTTACAGCAGGTTGGCACGTCACAATGTTCCCATTTTGTCACACCGTTCTTGAATATATGGCACCATGGCTGAGTGTCATTGTCAGGATTCCTGTAACACACAAGAAGTGGGAAGGTTGGGAAGACTGTAATCCCCAGTTGTTAAGTGAATTGCTGCAGTTGTTAAGTTAGTAACACGGTTCTTAAGTGAATCTGGCTTCCCCATTGACTTTGCTTGTCAGAAGGTTGCAAAAAAGGTCGCATGACCCCAGGACATTGCAACCGTCGTAAGTACATGCCAGTTGCCAAGCATTCAAATAAGTCAAAGAAATATCTCCAAGTTTCAAACTCAGGACAAGGCAGAACCACCACCCCCCGGCCCAAACCTCACTCACTGTGGCCCTCCTGCTGCCAAAGAACATTCAACAGAGATTCCATCATTCAAAGCCCACTTAGTTGAGTTGGGCAGCTATAGAAATTGAATAAATACATTTCTGGTTCACCTGCAGTAGTTGTGGCTGCTGAGGCCTAGTTGACGGGCATTGGAATGAAAGGCGTTGTAAACTTTCTTGTCAAGGATGTGGGAGTCCCATCTCAGACAGGTCACCCCAGATGCTGTTTGGTGATGGCTGCCCCGATAGTCAGTGCCTCTTCCCAATACACAGGAATGTTTTTCTTTGGCAAACGATAGGAAAAGGGATAGGTTTGATAGAGAAAGTCCCATTTTCTCGTTCATTAGCTTGGAGACCCCCTTCTAGTGATGTTGGGGAGTATTGCCCCAGGCTGAATATAGGGAAAGATCCGGTCAGATGCAAGCCACCAGATACACACATGTAGAGTTCAAGCAAACTACTTTAATGTATTCTGCCAATAATACAGGAATCTCCCCAGGTTGGTAGCCTTCGCTTGGGAATAGATCATGTTCCAGGGAGCTTAGGGGATGTCACCTTTGAATCTTTTATGATTCCAGGCTAGTTCCCGTCTTGAGCCTTCCTCCCTGCCTGGCTGGGCACTTCCTAACAGCTCCCTCGCTGAAGTAGGGGCCAATACTTGAACGATGAGAGGGATCCTAACTCTTCATACAAAGCTGCAAAATAGATTTGTTAAACTATAATCCTGGAGATTGTTATAGTGATGGGTGTCTGGGCAGCCATAAAGCCCTGAAATGTTCAATTCGCCCACTGCTAGAGCAAAAGCATCTGGAGACAACGCATATCTTTTCAACAGGGATCTTTAGTAAGCAACTACAAATTGCCCAGAAAGCTCTCAAGTTGGCCTGATATTATAGTAAAATGCTAATTTAAAAAAAAAGGTAAAGGATTCCCCTGTCCAGTCATGTCCAACTCCAGGGTACAATGCTCATCTCCATTTTCTAGCCAAGCGTTGCCCGAAGATGCTTCTAGGGTCATGTGGCCAGCATGACTATACACTGAGGTGCACGGAAAGCTGTTACCTTCCCACCGAAGTGGTACCTACTTATCTACTCGCATTTACATGCTTTCGAACTGCTAGGTGGGCAGGAGCTGGAGCTAGTGACGGGAGTTCACCCCGTCATGCAGTGCTTGGGTCTCAAACTGCCAAACCTCCGGTTGACCAGCCAGGCCACTGCACATCCGAAATGCTAATGGCACCAAACAAATACAGAGCACTACATGTGTATGTGCGTGCATATGTATGCAGACATACTGTACATACATATATACAAATACAGATATATGTAAATATATGTATAAATAAATTACAACAGGTCCCTCTGAAAATTCCAAAGTTCCCCAACCTGCCCAGCCTATATATGTATCGTGAGCCATATTATACCTCTCCACTCATGACTTCACCAATTATTTAGTAAGCCATGAATAAATAAACCACAAAATGGAACCTCATCCAAATCTGGGCTTGCAGTTCCAGAAGAGAAGTGGGGAAAAAGAACTGCTTGTTTTGAAATGAAAAGCTCGGAGTAACAAATCCCACTTTTAGCCAGCTTAGGAATTGCATCCTCTCAATTTTTTCAGTAAACAACAATAAAGGGCTTGAACTTACGGTTGGCACAGGATGTAATGCTGCAATATTCCCAGACGTACATATTTTTTTTAATAACATGGCACCAGGGTTTCGAGCTTTTATCTGGATTTCTAAAGAAGACAACGATAGAATATTCAGGGTTGTGAATCTATTGGAGGGAGGGAGGGAGGGAGGGAGGATCCTGGAATTAATAATCCATATGAAAGTAATTCATAAGGAATATGCCTAAGAAAACATAATATCCTGGTGTTGTATCATTTCCACTAGCTTCCAAGGCCTCTCTTTTCTTAATTAAAACACTTTTACTAATCTCTAAACCTGTTCATCAATCAGAGATTTATCTTAGCATTTTTCTGTCCAATGTATTTAATTCCAAGAATACATTTTTGTCCGCAGTACTCACACTTAATACTTTTTAATAAGACTTGTTCATCAGAAAAGATGCTACCAAACTCCTGATTTTTGGCTCTTGTAGACCAGCGTTTCTCAACCAAGGCAACTTTAAACTGTGTGCACTTCAACTCCCAGAATCCCCCAGCCAGCCATGGAACTTGAGGAGCTGCAGAGTGGCCTGAAGTCCTCACAGCTTAATGTTCCCCAAGACTGAGAAGTACAGCTATAAAACATCTCAGTTCCCCTCCAAAGTGTGCATGATACGAGGAAGGAGAAGTCAGACAAAGCAAGTTACTGGATTCAACTTCTTACCGGCAATAATTGTGATCACCAAGACCCAACAGCAAGGCGTCTGGACGATCTGCGTGGAATCTCTTAAAGCGCAAGGCTTTGGTCTTCCAGTTCACACATTCTGCACCACTCTCCGTTGTGCTCCATGTCCCCCTGTATGTGTCCCCTATATCCTGGTAACACACAGCTCTGGTATCTGAAGAGGGGGAGAAGGAACATTCCCCTGAGTCTCTTTCAAACTGCCTCTGGAGAACTCTCCACGCACCTTCTGGAGCCAGGGCAGGAAACTAGACCGAAGAGCAGGGCTCTCCAAACTTGGCAACTTTAAGACTTGTGGACTTCAGCTCCCAAAATTCCTCAGCCAGCATAGCTGTAGAGCAGTATTTCTCAATCTCGGCAACTTTAAGATGGGTGGGTGTCAACTCTCAACCGTGCTTGAGGGGAACTCTGGGAGTTTGACGTCCACACATTTTAAGATGGCCAAGGTTGAGAAGCACAGCTGTAGAGCATGCATGAAACTAATCCCACTCTGCAATTTTCCTTGCTTTTTAAAGCATGTGTCCCTTGAAGGGAAGCAATAGATTCGCAGTTGGAGTCTGAGGTAGATTTTTCTTTTTCTTTCTTTCTCTCTCTTTCTTTCTTTCTTTCTTTCTTTCTTTCTTTCTTTCTTTCTTTCTTTCTTTCTTTCTTTCTTTCTTTCTTTCTTTCTTTCTTTTTCTTTCTTTCTTCTTCTTCTTCTTCTTCTTCTTCTTCTTCTTCCTCTTCTTCTTCTTCTTCCTCTTCTTCTTCTTCTTCTTCTTCTTCTTCTTCCTCTTCTTCTTCTTCTTCTTCTTCTTCTTCTTCTTCTTCTCTTGAAGGCTAGCACCAACAACTGGTTGAACATTGTGGCTGTGGACAGACTACACATTAGATTTCTACAAGCTCTTCATGCTTGGTCCCTTTTAATTGTTGAAATTGGATCTGATCTGGAGCAGGCGGCTACTATTATATGTATTTACACTGAGTGCTGCACATATAGAAATGGAGTCTGCAAAGCTAGAGGGAGGGACCACAGCACGCCTGTGGTCTTCCTACAGTGAGTCTTCCTAGATGGCTCACTGTAGGAGATGACCAGGCTGAGCCGGAGGGAGGGGTCATGCACATCATCGATCTCAAGTCCCTTCATGCCCACAAGAGATCTAAGTCCAGCCCACCTTGAATTGACCCTTATCCAGGGCTAATTTGCTTTGACCGTTAATACTTCAGATCCTTGTTGAAAGCGTTAGCATGTGATAAACTTTTATATTCATCTGAACTGCCTGAATCTCCTGATTTCCTGCACCCGACCCACCCATCAGTTCATCCTCCTGTCACATACTCACCAATTTCACAGAACTTCCCCGAGAAGCCTGGGGGGCAGAAGCAAATGAAAAGGTTGGGGGAGTACAAGGCTTGCTGGCAGCGGCCCCCATGGAGGCAAAGTGGCTTTATGCAGCCTGTGGGACAGAAAACAACAGCCCCTTAATTTCCCCCTTCCGTGGCGAAGGAACAGAACCATTATGCAAAGGCAGAACAGCTGGTTTTATATGCAGAGAAGCCTCCCAGTCCAGTTTCCAGTCATTCCCACTACAAAGGATTGCAACTAACAGCTGTTGGAGATGGTTTTCTCCCAGCCCAACTTCCTTCCAGCTTAAACTGCACTGGGTGGCCCCACCTTAACTGGTCCAGCATTTTGACTTTTGCAAACTGCTCCTTCCTACTTGTGTATTTCCCTTCTGCAAGCAAGCTGGTTTCTTTCTGCAACCTTCCCATCTACTCTAGACAGCCAGTTAGCGGTAAGGATCAAGGTGCTAGACCAGAATCTAGGAGACTGTGAGTTCTAGTCTTCCTTTATGCACAACAGCTGTCTGGAAGACCTTGGGCCAGTTCATCCTTCTCAGCCCACGGTGGGGTAGTGGGCAAAGGGGAGACCCAGGGTCTATTCTTCTCTCTCCCCAGAAGTTCTTTCCCAGCCCAAATGCCAATGTGGGATAATGATGAAGTGCTGGAATGGGGCAGGAAGTCCTGGGTTCTGCACACCAATAAACTACATAGAATCACAGGGCTGGAAGGGACCTTGGAGGTCTTCTAGTCCAACTCCTGCCACAAGCAGAAGACCTTGTTGCATCCTGGACTATTGGTTGTCCAAACCTTTCTTGAAGGCCTCCAGTGATGGAGTACCCACAACTCCAGGAGGCAAACCATTCTGTTGTTCTCTTTAACAAGCTTCCACCCATTGGTTCTTGCCCTGCCCTCAGGTGCTTTGGAGAATAAGTCAACTCCCTCTTCTGTGTGACACTCTTCAAGTATTGGAAAATGGCTATCATGTCCTTCTTAACCCTTCTCTTCGTTAGTACCTAGTTCCCTTTAGCATTCATCCTATGGTTTAGCTTCCAGCCCCTGAATCATCTTTGTTGCTCTTCTCTGCATGCTTTCAAGGGTCTCAGCGTCTTTTTTGTATTGTGTTGACCAGAACTGGACATAGTATTTCAAGTGTGGTCTTACCAGTGTGGTATAAAGCAGTATTATCACTTCTTGTGGTCTTGATGTTATCACCCTGTTGATACAACCTAGGACTGCACTGGCTTTTTTTGGCAGCTGCCGCACACTGCTGGCTCATACTTAAATGGTGGTGTACTGGGACAGGTAGATCCCTCTCACAGTTGCTATGTTAGAGCCAATTACCACCTATTCTGTACCTGTGCATTTTTTTTTTTCCCTGCCTAAGTGCAGGACCTTAGAATTTTCACCACCGAATCGCAGTTCTTTTGATAGTGTCCAGGTTTCAAGTCAGTCAAGATCCTTCTGGAACTTGGGTTTATCTTCCAAAATGTTACCAATTTAGCAAGCTGGCTCCTACTTAAGTGGTGGTCCACTAGGATGCCACGAGGACACCACGGAAACCCTTTTGGAGACTGTGGGCCTCCCCCTCAGCCCAACAGAGTTGGTACTGTGACGAATATAGGAAGATGAAGCTTTACGTATGCCCTGTCTACAAAATAAAGGTGGGTTAGGAACCTAATAAATCAATGCCACCGCTGGATTTGTAGGCCCCACCTGGGACTCACCTTTGACAGGTACTGCATGGCAGAAGATGCCACTGTTCTCACACCGACAATATTCCGTTCTCTCTTTGACTCGGCGGAGCCAACTCTCCCTCTGATTGTAGGTCTGTTTGGTGAAGGGGTCTCTGCATCTGCCTGTAATCAAAAGACAGGAAGTCCTTCCCAGTTTCGATGGCAGGGCACCAGTTCCGCCTTTCCCTTCACCATTGTGTGTACAGCACAGAACAATCTACAACCTTTATCAACTCTCCTCCGAGCCTCATTTCCCCCCCCCCAAAGGAGTAGTTTTCTCCTTCCAAAGATTTGGCAAGCCCCTCAAACCTCGTCAGATAAGTGTTCTCTGCAGTGCCAGTTCACAACCTATTTATTTGCTTGGGCAGTAGAAGTTGTTTTTATAAAGCTGGTTGACCTGAGTGAACAATTGTGTGCTTTTCCTGCGTTTATCCCGCCGCGATTGATGTGGTTTTATTATTGGGATGGTTTATTATACTAGGTTTGTTTTTCTGGTATTTCCTACACCAGCCTGGCATTCTACGAGGAAAGGCAGATACACACTTATTTTAACATAAAAGAAAGAACGAAGGGTGTGCCATATCTGAAAGCAACACACTTGTCTGTAGGCACAAAGTCTGTAGGCACAAAGCCTGGCTAACCCCCTAGCCCTCTTTTTCAAAACGTGTGAATCTCCTGGCTCTCTTGAGGAGCCCTAAGAATCTTCCCAAAAATCTTGTAGAGGCACAGAAGCTGCAGAGAGGGAACTGGATTTCTACTCCTGTTTTGGAGGATCCGTGCAGGCAGTTCATAGGATCTGCAGATATTTGCAAATGCACTGAACTCCCATCCCCCCCACTCCCCCAGCATTTACTCTTTGGGCGCTCTATCCCTTGGGCGATCAGCCATCTTCTTCCTATTTAGAATATAGAATAATAAGTAGAGTTGGAAGGGACCTTGGAGGTCTTCTCATCCAACTCCCTTCTCAAGGCAGGAGCCTTATGCCATCCCAGTCAAATGGCTGTCCAGTTCTCTTCTTGAAAACCTCCCAGTTCCGGGAGGCCAGCTGTTCCACTTGTTCACTGTTCTCACTGTCAGGAAATTTCTCTTTAGTTCCAGGTTGGGTCTCTTTAAGGAGCTTGCCTGAGAGGCAGAGGGTGGAAGTGGAAAGCATCCACAGTCTCCTCCAATGGGCGCCTTACCTCTTCTTAGCTGACCTTCTCGGCCACTGTGGATAATGCGTACAAACAGTTCCTAGAAAGAGAGAAGGAACAACCAAAATAATCAAGAATAGAAAGTTGATTAGACCCCAACGCTCAGGAAAGTGGGAAGCTTGGACCATCTTCTAGTCCAACCCCCTGCTCAAGCAGGAGACCCTATGCCATTTCAGACAAAAGATTGTCCAATCTCTTCTTGGAAACCTCCAGTGACAAGGACCCACGACTTTTGAAGGCAAGCTGTCCCACTGATTAATTGTTCTCATTAATCTTTTCTCCTAGTACTACTCATTATCATAGTTCTCATTACTCTTAGGACAATCTGCTTGAGTCTTTAGAAGAATAGTGTTTCATAAACCAGGGTGTCCATAGGCTGTGTATGTGCATCACAACGTGCGACATGCAAAACCCCAGTGCAAGCCATGCTTTTTTGTGCAGATGCACCAGAGGGACAGAGCTTGCACGAGGACACCATGGGCACCACCTTCGGATAATGACCCTAACCTTCACCCTCCTTTTCCTTGGATGCTACAGTTTAGAGATACAACTAGTGAATGAAAAAGAAACGAAGGCAGGTTTTTTATTCTAATAGTAGAAATGCTAAGAGTGAAAAGCGGCAGGAATATTTCATTCACACCTGAGAACATTAAAAAGCTGAGATGATAGCGGTCTTCCAGTACTTGAGGGGCTGTCACAAAGCCCCTGAAGGGAGAACAAGAAGCAATGGATGGAAACTAATCAAGGAGAGAAACAACCTACAATTAGGGAGAAATTTCCTACCAGTGAGGACAATTAACCAGTGGAACAGCTTGCCTCTGGGAGTTGTGGGTGCTTCATCAGTGGAGGCATTTAAGAAGAGATTGGATAACCATCTGTCTGAAAAGTTATAGGTTTTCCTGCTTGAGCAGGGGGGTTGGACTAGAAGACCTCCAAGGTCCCTTCCAACTCTGTTTTTCGATTCTGCTATTCTGTTAAGAGCCTTCCTTTTTAGAAAGCTGTTTGTGATTGGACTTGGATCCAGCTCAGAGATTTGCTGAACTGGATAATTCTCTCATCATTCTTCCTTTTGTATCTTTCAAAGGTCTAAGCCTGCATGCAGAGAAAGGTCTTACTTCTCAGCTCTGTGAACTTGGCAGTGAGCCTTTTTGTTCCAAGAACCAAGTAAATATCCTTTTGATCAATGACACCACTTGAGCCAAGCTTAGGAAACAAACCCCATCTGTTTTCTGACGCGTCCATAAAACCAGGCTCAGCTGCCCAGCAAAGCCAGAGAAAAACAGACCGATGGGCGCGCTGGCCTCTTACCTGGCACTGAAGCAGGGTGATGGCTCCTGCCAGGAGGAGGAATAGAAGAGTCTGTCTCAGGCCCATTTTATTCCCTTTCAGCCAGCAAGAAAACCCCTGAAAGACAACCAAGGAGAGAGAGATGTTAGCATAAGGAGGCAATGCGACGGGCGCAGATTCAAGGCGAAAGCCTCGGAGCTTCATTTGCAAGGCGGGGGCGGGGAGGGCAAGCAAACACACATAAGCCAGAGGCATAATGGGAACAGATGGCTGGGGGAGGATTTCTCCTTAGTCAGCTAAAGATTGAGCAGCAGCAGCTGCAGGACAGCACCATGGACACCGGTTTAAGGCAGCTAGGCTGATCTGCTCACGCAGCTTATATCCATCCCATAATATTGCCCCAGATCTGCTGTTTCCTTTCTGGTCCCTGCCTCCGAGTGTTGAAAGTAGCTTTTTTGGCCTGAAAACGGGGTTGTGGTTTTGGCTTTTTGTTGGTCTGTTGGTCTGGGTCACTCGGCCTTCACTTCTGTGACTCATTCATCCCAGCCATAACAGACTTCCCAGGTCTTTAAGTCAGCTCCCAAAACTGAAGCTTTTCTGGTCTTGGAGGAGCACGGGGCCGCACCTGGACCGTCCCACCGTCTTCGTGTCACTGCAGTAGTTGCCCAGGGCAAACTTTATCTTTCCTCATGCTCAGTTTCCCTGATTTGAAAATCACCTTCTGTAGAAATCCTCTGAACAGTTTTGTATGGTACGTACCGAGGTGTAATCAAGCCACACGCCGAAGAAGTGTTAAGTTGCTGGGGCCAACTGGGAAGCAGAGGGGTGGCAGATCAATGAGTCACTTAGCTAGAAACCGAAACAGAGAAAGAGATAAAAGTTCTGGGTTCAAACAAGAATGGGCTTCGAGCAAAAGTAAACTAAGTGTAAATGAACAATTTCAGAGCTTCCAAAAAGTCAAACAGGAGGAGAGGGAAGAACAGTCACAGGGTTTTGAATTCCCCATTGTTCAACATCAAAGGTGCCAAGTTATCTGGATTAAGCTGCAATTGGTCTGAATGACTACCAATGGCTGTTCTCCAAAAAGGAAAGTGGATGAAGCCAGGACAAACCTTAACGTGGAATTAACCACCTATAAGGTAGCTTCTACTGAGAGTGGTGTGGTGGCCTAGTGGTGAAGACTCTTGCTGCCCACTCGGAAGGTTGAGAGTTCAATCCTAGGTAGTGACAGATGTTTTTGTCTTCTAGGGCGCAAAGAAAAAAATATCTGCTGCCATCCGGCCAGTAAATGCTCAGCTTCATCCAGTCGCTCTGACTCTACCCCGAATTAAGGGATTACAGGGTCATAAAAGGGGAGTTTTAAGGTAGATTCTGTTGAGAGGGATGGAGTCACTGGCTGGAGGATATCCTAATAGTTCACTTCCTTTTCACCATATAACCCCAAAACTGGATTGTGCCTACCGTTTAGAACAGGCATGTCAAACTCGCGATGTCATGTGATATCACACGACGTATCGGGACTTTTTCCCCATTGCCGGCAATGGGGTGGGCGTGGTTTTGGCGTGACGCATCTGGCCCGCGGGCCGGCAGTTGGACATGCCTGCTTTAGAACATAGACTAGGGTTGGAAGGGACTTGAAGGTCTTCTAGTCCAGCCTCCTGCTCAAGCAGGAAACCCTGTACTATTCTGGATAAATAGCTCTCCAATCCTTTCTTGAAAACCTCCAGTCCTAGAGCACCCACAATGCTGGGAAACAAGCTGTCCCATTAATGGTTCTCACTGTCAGGAATTTTTTCCTTCATTCTAAATTGGATTCTCTTTAATGATTGTCCAACTGTTACTTCTTATCCAGCACCCAGTGCTTGGAATGTAGGTTTAATAGCTCCTAGAGAAAAATCTCTCTGTGTAAGGGAGATGGGTTTTTTTCTCTCTTAAATATGAAATAAATAAATAAAATACAGAACTGGCTCAGGGTTTCCACATAACCTGAACCTCAAATGAAATAGGAACCCAAGGCAGAACTTCAAGGGCCACCAGGATCGAGGGCCCTGTGCTACCCGAGGGGCTTCTTGACAAGTGGGACGTTGAACCTACTGTTTCCAGTCCTTGGCCAACATCCTTAGCCCCGTGCCATGCAGCTCTTACACCTGTCATGCGACATGGGGCCCCTGATAGCAATGAGCTATTTCTTTTACAGGTAGTCCTCAGCTTACGACCACAATTGAGCCCAAAATTTCTATTGCTAAGCGAGACAGTTGTGAAGTGAGCTTTGCCCCATTTTATGACAGTTCTTGCCACTGTTCTTAAGTGAATCACTGCAGTTGCTAAATTAGTATCACGGTTGTTAAGTGAATCTGATTTCCCCATTGAGGAAAGGTCGCAAAAGGGGATTATACGACCCTGGGAGACCCTGCCACTGTCATAAATATGAGTCAGTTGCCAAGTGTCCGAATTTTGATCACGCGACCGTGAGGATGCTGCCTACGGTCGTAAGTGTAAAACACAGTCAGTGCTTCAAATGGTCACTAAACAAACTGTTGCAAGTTCTGGCTGCTGTCTGTAATCATCTGGATTTTTGCAGACCAGATTTGGCAGCTCCAGTTAGGATTATGTGAAAGAGTCTGGCCATATTCTCCCTCTCTGATGACAAAGTAGCATGCCTGTCCCGCATGGATTTTGAGAGCCAAGAAAGCGTTTCTCCTTTAGGTTAAAGTTCCATAATTGTACCATAATATGCTAGTGGGTGAAAAGGCAGATTTGCAGTGAGCATTTTGCTATGTTCGTGCATATGCATTTTTTTTAATACATATAGCATGTGAAGGAAGCCACAAGAAAGAAGATCAGCGCAAGGACTTTTGACGCAATGTACAGTAGAGCAGAGCAAGACACGAACTTGCTGTTCCCCTGGTCAGGCACAACATTTCACAACCCATAAGCCAACAAAGCTTTTGTCTCACCATGGCAGCCACCCCCATGATCCTTTAGACACCCCTGTAAACCAGGACGGTTCCATTCCTTCATCCTGGATTTGTCTCTCTTCTCTCTTGCAGCTGGAAAATTGCAACACTCAAGGGCAGGGGTCTTCAAACTTGGCCCTTTTATGACTTGTGGACTTCAACTCCCAGAATTCCTCAGCCAGGCACGTGTGCCTGGCTGAGGAATTCTGGGAGTTGAAGTCCACAAGTCATAAAAGGGCCAAGTTTGAAGACCCCTGCTCAAGGGAATCCCAAGGTGGAGAGGAAGTCTTTGAAGATCTCCCCACTGGCTGTGATTGATGAATGATAACACCCTCATGGACCCCATCTTCGCTCTTTTGACCATGCCCTGCGGACACCCTTACTCTCACCTAACTACAAATAGTCCACAACTTAGAACCACAATTGAGCCCCCAATTTCCAATGCTAAGCAAGGCAGTTATTAAGCAGCTTCTGCCCCATTTTACGGCCTTTCTTGCCACAGTGATTAAGTAAATCACTGCGGTAGTTCAGTTAGCAACTTGGCTGTTAGGTGAATCCAGCTTCCCCCTTGACTTTGCTTGTCAAGAAGGTTGCAAAAGGTGATCCCATGATCCCAGGACTAGTGCGACCGTCATAAATACAAGCCAGTTGCCAAATGTCCGAATTTTGATCAAGCGACGGTGGGGATGCTGCAATGGTGGTAAGTGTGAAAAACCGTCATTGCCGTTGTAACATCCAACAGTCACTAAACGAAAGGTTGCAAATGGAGGACTGCCTATAAGTCACGTGAACAGGTCTTCAAGGGCAGCAGTTTGCATTTTGCCTCCGTCGCCTGCTTGTGTTTTGGAAGGATGACTCACGGGAGAGAAATTAACAAAGAAAATAAGAAAAAGAGACGATGGTTTGGCACTGAATCCAGTTGCTCCGAAAAACAAGCCGGCTCAGCGTTCAAGCCTCAAAGGAAAGCTGTTTTGGAATGAATCAAGAAGAGCCCAGAGAAGGAGCGGGGTGGGGTGAATGCAGTTAGACAACTATCCCAGTCAACGCAAAAGCCCAGAAAGACGGCATTTTCTTACATTCATAAACTGAAGGAGCTTTAAGACTCTTTGCCTGAGTTAAGCCCAAGGTTAAGGAGACCTCAAGCCCCTGTTTGCAAAATATTCTGTGCTCAAAAAGCAATAAACAGGCTAATTTAACTGGCTGGGTAGGTTAACAGAAATAACAGAATAATAGATTGGAAGGGACCTTGGAGGTCTTCTAGTTCAACCCTCTTAGTTAGACACATCGGGCTGTGCCAGGAATAACTTAGCCCCATTCTATCTGAGCAGGTGATACAAATCCAGCCTTTTGTTTTTGGGGCGCGAAGGCCAACATGCAACAGTCTTCCCAGAGCAACAAATTCGGGATTTAGAACAAAGCAGAGGCAGCCCCGTGCTGGATTCTGTGGTGCCAGTGAAGGGCAGGTGATGTCCTTAGGCCACGTTGACCAATGGCGCCACCTCCCGCCAATGTGAAGATTCGCATCGGCAGAATGATTCAGAAACGGTGGCTTTGGCACCCTAAGCCAGTGTTAACTCAAACTGCCCCTGGCACTCTGGTCTATGCTCCCAACCCTTTCAGCTATCTGAAATCACGGGCATCCGTTGTGGGTCTGTCCTCAGGTTTGCCCCAAGGTGGACCAATAGATTGCCCAAAATGCCCAGTCAGAGCAGGCTTCCGGCACTGTTAGTGGGCAACAGGTTGAAGAGGCTCAGATACCCAGGGAAGGAATTAAAGAGGCTAGCCGCACTGTCTTGTCCCTTTCTCTCTTTTGGTGTTATGTCATTTTGTCTTTCCTGCTTTAAAGGAAAGTAAATGGATATGGTAGTTTGTGCAGGGGAGGGAGGGAAGGAGGGAGGAGAGAGGGGGAAGGAAGGAGGAAAGAAAGAAAAAGAAAAAGAAAAAGAAAAAGAAGAAAGAAAGAAAGAAAGAAAGAAAGAAAGAAAGAAAGAAAGAAAGAAAGAAAGAAAGAAAGAAAGAAAGAGGGAGGGAGGAGAAAGAGGAAGGAAGGAAGGAAGGAAGGAAGGAAGGAAGGAAGGAAGGAAGGAAGGAAGGAAGGAAGGATCCTAGAATTAATAATGCAAGGAATACTAAGATGAATAAAACCAAGTTTTCCTGAAACACACCTCCTGGTGACTTAATGAACACATCCTGCAGTTTTCTTGGCAACAGAAAAAAAGAAAAGCGGTTTGGCAGTGTCTTTTCTGGAATGTTTTATAAGTCTGATGAAAACCAATCTGGTTAATTTTCATTCCAGCGCCAGAAGGAATAATGGAGTGTTGAAGCAAATAACTCCAGTGACTTGCAGTCCAAATCCCCACTGAATTGGAGGAGCAGGGGCAAGGATTCTGGTTCATTTTCCAGTAACTTGGCAATTATTTTTTTTTTTTGTTTAAAACAAAGAAGTCTTGTTTTAAGAACCAATTTAAAGAAGACAATCATTGCCTTGGCCGCCAGTTCACTTCCTAAGATGCAGAGTGGAAGAAGGAAGTGGAATGTGCTTGTTTTTTTAAAAAAAAAATGGAAAAAGTTTGACCAGGAAAACAAAATATAGTAACCTCTCTTTTCTGTCTCACATAAATTATTTGCAGAATTCTTTCACTCTATGAAGAAGGAAAGTCTATCCATCTGTCCATCTGTTTGTCCCTTTTTTGGATAGGGTGTGAAAACACCAAGGGCCAAACTCAACCCATCATTAGCAAGAATAAAATTTAACTGTAACTTTTAAAAAAAAATCCCCAAAGGCAGCAGTGTCCATAATCACTAGGACAGTGATGGCGAACCTTTTAGAGACTGAGTGCCCAAACTGCAACCCAAAACCCACTTATGCATCGTCGAGTGCCGGGTGGGTGTGGCCCATTGGCTGGGTGTGGCCAATTGGGTGGGCGTGGCTGCGGTGGCAATGGCAAACAGGGTGGGACTAAAAAGTTCAATCAATCAATTCCAACTCTGCCAGATCTTTTTTTCCCCGTGAGAAGTTGAAATTGACTGATTGAACCTTTTTTTTTTTTTTGCACACGGCGGCGGAGGCCTAAAGCGAAAAGGTTTTATAAAACCCAGCTGAAGGCCTAGGACTGGGGCAACGGCCCGCGTGCCCACAGAGAGGGCTCTGAGTGCCGCCTCTGGCCCCCGTGCCATAGGTTCGCCACCACTGCACTAGGAGCTGAGAAGTCATTTGCATATTCTAAATTGTACTACCTCTTGCTAAAAGTGAAGAAAGAAAAGGAGTTGTCATATAATCAACCTCATAAATCCCCCCCCTCAAAAGCTGTATTAAATGTTGCTTCCTGGCATTCTGTGTAAGAGAAGGAATGGCAGAGACTGCGGGAGTGGTGAAGAGGGTTCAGCGTGGAATCCCTACATAGCCGCAAACAATTTAGTTCAACTTGCCTTGATTGCTGTTAATCCTTATCTAAATCTAATCAGGTTTTGATCATTACTTGAGCTGCACATAGGCTCTTTAGCAATATATCAGTTTAATTGAACCTTCATGTATGGTCCTGGCCTTTTGTGCCTAACATGCTAGTTTTCTGCATGTAGAAATAGTAAGAGGTTCCCTCCCCCCTTGGAGTTAAGTGAACATCCAAATGAAGTTATTCAGTATGGGAGAATAACATCCTTGTGGTTCCAGAAGCCAACTTGGGATCATGCAATACAGCAGGGATGTCCAACTTTGGTGACTTTAAGACGTGTGGGCTTCAACTCCTAGAATTCCCCAGCCAGCATGGTCATCTAGTCCTGGCAGTATTGCGAAGGACAAGACCTAAATGTTAACTCTATTGACTTTCTCCATTCATAACCGGATAGAACTTTTTGACATATGTCTGGTAGCAAAATCCGAAAGTGATTTTAGAGACAAGTTAGCACTCAAGGAGAGGGGGTGGGAGGCAGAGGGGGGAAGGAGGGAGGGATGGGAGAGAGAGAGAGAGAGAGAGAGAGAGAGACCCTTCCTGGTCTTGAGTCTGTTAACCTGCAAGGGCCAGCCCTAGCAAGGCAGTTTCCTAAGTTTTCTGATCACTGCTGAGTGGGGCCAACAGATTGATAGGGGAGAGAATTATGTCATGCAGCTTCCTCTGAGCTGCCTAAGAAAGCCCACCTTCAGTTGCCAGGATTCAGCAAAGAAGGTTGTTTTGTTGTTAGCAATGGAAACAAGACTTTAGCGCCACTTTAGTTGGCATTCAGCTGCAGGTGAGGGCACCGACTTATTTCATTTATAGCAGGAGGTTCACAGGCTGGAAGATCTACCGTCACCTTCAGATTTTATCCTCCCTGCCACATACTGCAATCGTATGGCTTGACCTCAAAAACTTTGATGCATCTCCTTGAGTACCTCCTAGACTTAAAAGATGTTGAACAAATTGTATAAAAAAAAATGAAAATAAACAGGACTCTTCAGGACGACCCTAATGCATGTTGCTTGCCCCTTTTCTGTCTGGAATGGTATCAGGTTTCCTGCTTGAGAGGGGGTTGGACTAGAAGACCTCCAGGGTCCCTTCCAAGTCTGTTATTCTGTATCTCTTCCCAGCACTGGATACCTCAGCTGCCAGCAGCTTGCTAAAGACTTGGTCCTGTTTTCCACCCGGTAAGAAGGAGGCCGTTCAATGAAGATAAGCTATCTAATTGAAACCAGATGGCGAAAGGGATCTCAAAAGCCCAGAAGTGTTTACATGTGAGGGATCTAGTTTGGTAAACAGAGGAAGCAGCTAGAGAGGAAAGACACCAACATTGTCCCCAGCCCCCCTTACCAAGTCTTCCAGCCTGAAAGTCGGTTGGCTAATGAAGCTTTTCCACTAAGACAGGGGTCTGCAGCCTTGACCACTTTTAAGACTTGTGGACTTCGGCTCCCAGAATTCCTCAGCCAGCTATGCTGGCTGAGGAATTCTGGGAGCTGAAGTCCACAAGTCTTAAAGTGGTCAAGGTTGCAGACCCCTGCACTAAGAGGATCCATCCTACAAAATATAATCAGGACCCAAACAAGATCACCTCCGTCCACATTGCCACAATCCTGGTATATTCAGTTTGGCTATGGCTTTACCAAGTCAAGAGTCTCGCCAGATGAAAGGTATAACCTTCTCGCCTACTGCAGATAGTTCTCGACTTACAACAATTCGTTTAGCAACCATTGTTGCTGGGGAAAAAAAAGACCTTTGGATGTTTTTCCACACCTACGACTGTTGCGGCACGCCGATGGTCATGTGATCAAAATGGAATGACGCGATCGATCGCCCTTTGCAGCCCACCCAGCCAGTTTCCAATAAGCGAAGTCGTTCAACGATCACATAATTCACTTAACGCTTACATTCGGACGCTTGGCCACTGGCTCGTCTTTAATGACCATTGCAGCGTTCCAGGGTCATGTGACCCTGTTTTGCCACCTCCTGATGAGCAAACTCAATGGGGAAGCCAGATTCACTTAACAACAGTGGTGCCAATTTAACAACTGCAGCGATTCACTTAACAGCTGTGGCAGGAAAGGTGGTAAAATGGGGCAAAACTCAGTTAACAACTGTCTCGCTTATGAACAGAAACTTGGGGCTCAGTCATGGTCGTAAGTCGAGGACTATCTGTAGATATATCCTGAGATAATCTAGGTTGTGGCTAACCTGGATCCCTTACTCCCCCCTCTCCTCTTAATCTGGGCTTCTGGGTGGTGGACGGGGCTGCCTGCTCTTGGGACAGCTCTGCCCAAACTCCTCTCCTCTCTTCTCCAAGCGCCCACTGCACCATGGGGCATCCTGGAGCTATTTAGGTCCATCTGAAACACTCTATCAGCACTACACTTAATTCCAGCTGAGGTCCACGTGTCTTCAGGCTGCCAAAACGGAGAAAGGCTGTCCTAAATGGTTACTCTCCTTGCACAGTTTCACTCAACCTTCTGCCACCCTCACCTTTCCGCTCTTGTTGAGGATGATGGGCAGTTGTTGAACACTACGTCAGTCTGTGCCCACCTTGAGTTAAGCAAGGTCCTAAAGAAGGGCGACAAGCCTGACGGTGAATGACTGGAATATGAATGTGATCTGGAGAATCCCCAGCTGCCAAGGATGTGATAAGGCTAATCAGAGGAAAGCCTTTCTCACTGGGATGTCGAGAAAGGGAGAGATGTGCTTCACAGTGACCAGAAGACAGTGGCCCCTCCTCCCAGGAGGCCCTCAACCATCTCCATGGGGCATTTATGGGGCAGAAAGGCACGACTACAAGCCTGCTCCTCTCTCTCTGAGGGGTATGTGTTTGCCACTTATCTGGTTTTCTTGTAAGAATCTTTTTAAAGGGCCAGAGGGGGTAAAGAGTGTGTAGGAATAACGGGAGGTGTTTGGGAGACCTCATGAGTTTTGCCCAGGGTTCCTTGATACCTAACCTTGACATTCCCACTCTTTTATCTTTTCAAGGTCATGCAAATGGGGCTCCCTCCCTTTTTTACAACTCTGTGAGATAGGTTTGGCAAAGAGATGGCAAACATAGTTATCTTGGTCCCAATCCAATAACTCTGCACTGGTGCCCAGCAGTTGGAATTCCAAGGCCGAGACCATCTGGTGCAGCATATGGTCTACGGCTGATAGTCATTAATAGCTTACGAGTTCTCCAATTCCCTTTAAAGCTGTCCTTGCTTGGCAACTATATCACAAGATCTTGGACACTGAGTTCCATAATGAACTCTTCAAGGTAGGTGTAGGAGAAGGAGTGGCAGAACCTGGAGGCAGAGTCAAAAGAGGGATCAGCCTAGGACCCCTAGTAGCCACAAGCGGAGTAAGTCCACCCCTCCTTGAATTCCATTAACTCTTGTCTAACTCCAAGCAGGTGCTAACCCTTCCTGTGTACAGGCTTTCTAACAATAAGTCCATTTAATTGGACTTTCAACCGTGGACCTGGTTGGTGGGTCAACCTAGAAACGCAATGCCCTGTGGGTCAGAACTACTTTTACTGTAAAGCCATGGTAACAGAATCTTGCAAGTCGGAATGCATTCCCCCCACACATACACACACACCAATTATCTTTGTCAGCACTAGGGAGACTTTTGCTGAGATGTTAACTTGAATAACAAAATAACAGAGTTGGAAGGGACCTTGGAGGTCTTCTAGTCCAACCCTCTGTTCAAGCAGGAGACTTATACCATTCCGTACAAATGGCTATCCAGTCTCTTCTTAAAGACAGCAGTCTCCAGTGTTGAAGCAGCCACAACTTCTGAAGGCAAACTGTTCCACTGGTTAATTGTTTTCACCGTTAGGAAATTTCTCCTTAGTTCTAGGTTGCTTTCTCTTGATTAGTTTCCGTCCATTGTTTCTTGCCCTGCCTTCTGATGCTTTGGAAAATAGTTTGCCCTCCTCATCTTTGTAGCAGCCCATCAAACATTGGAATCGACTGCTATCGTGTCACCTCTAGTCCTTCTTTTCACTAGACAAGCCATGCCCAGTTCCTGTAACCATTCTTCATATGTTTTAGCCTCCAGCACTCTAATCATCTTTGTTGCTCTTCTCTGTATTCTTTCCAGAGTCTCAACATTTTTTTTTATAATACAGTGACCAAAACTGGATGTAGTATTCTAAGGGTGGTCTTATCAAGGCCACGCAGGGCTTTAAAGTTGACAATCAGTGTGATAAATTCTCCTTTAGTTCTTCTCTGGATACGTCCCCAGGCTATCTTTCATGCTGAGGAAGCAGCTGTCCTCAAACTGTTCAGCTACTTGCTTCCATCTTGCTGTCAAACCAAAACCGTGTGGCTTTCCACCAGCATAACAGAGAATTTGGCAAATATAAGAGATAAGCAAGATAAACAAAAGACCGAATAAGCCGCTGCCTGATCTTGGCCAGACCTTTCTCCAGTTTTGATATGCAGGATGAAAAGGAAGCTTCCTGCGGCCACAGCTGGATCCCTGCCCTGATCACCTTCATATTTCATTTATTTCCTTATTAAAACACTTGAGCACGCATTTCAATCGAAGGAAACTCAGGTGTAATGGGACTGCAAAGCCCATCATTCTTAGCCAGAATGCCGTCGTTCAGATGGCCAAATTTTCTCCTGCAATTGACATCTCTGCAAGAAGCTGCATCAATTAAATATCCCAATGGAAGAAGTGCTTGGTAATTTCATTTTGTCAATCTTTTGTTTCTCTGCATGTTAAAAGTGGAAGGAATTACCTTATCCACATTAGGAGTATAACTCATCAAAAAGATCACAAAGCCAGCAAATGCATCTTGGGAAAAATGTTCACCATATTCAAGGGCGCTGTCACCCTCCTTTGTGCGTTTTTGAAGCACAAGTGCAATCTAGGCAGCATTTGTTCTATGAATGAAGCAAGAGGGTTTTGTTAACCCAGATTTAGGGGTTCCTGTGTTGGGCAGTTCAGCCACCCGGGTGCATTCACAGAACACACTTAACCAGGTCAGTGAAGAACTAACAGGAACCTCATCAGCCCTGATGAAATATAACAAGATGTTTTTTTTTTTTGTGGCTCGTTGTGCTGTGCAAACCAAATCTTGGGGCTTTGTTTTGATTTTTGCTTTGGCTTAGAATTCAGTGCATTGTGCGAATCCAGAAAACACATGAGCCAGCTGTGTGAAAGCACACAGAGGCGAGCTTGTTGTCTCCCCCTTTTTGTTATTATTATTTCCATTCCAGCAAAACTTTGGAAACAAATGATGTGAAGGAGCTTGGGAATCCTGTCTATCTGTCCATCCCACAACAGGATCATGTTCTGAAAGCAAGAACAGAACTGCCACCAAATTTGATGGGTGGAAGAAATCAATGACAGGTCAAGCTTGAAAGCTGTCAGGAGAAAGGCAGAGAAAAACATTTTAAAAAATTCTCCCAGGCATCCCTCCTTGGGGAGCAATAGTTCCTAAGGCTGCCTCAACTGCTCCACACTTCTTCCTGGTCACATGACCCAGAGGGAAACTATTATTAATAATGAGAAAGAATCCCCAAAGCTCGCCCTCCCTGGTTAAAGTCACCTTTCAGGCCCAGAAGAATTAGGTGTGATTCGCCTTCTGCCAAATAAAATAAATCCTCTCTTCACCTTTTTCCATTATATATGAGAACACAATCCTGAGCACCCTTCAAACTTCTTAAGGAAAGCAATTTCTTTAGATATCGAATTTAATCTCTTTTTATTCCCCTCTTGACTTCCCACTTGGCATTCTACCATTTCTCTAAGACGTTTTGGTTTCCTGACATAGTAACAGCAAAAGAGAGCTGGAAGGGACCTTGGAGGTCTTCTAGTCCAACCGTCTGCTCCAGCAAGAGACTCTATACCATTCAGACAAACAGCTGTCTTCTTGAAAACCTCCAGGGTTGGACACCTACAATTTCCAGAGGTAAACCTTTCCACTGATTAATTGTTCTCAGTGTCAGGAAATTTCTCTTTAGTTCTAGATTGGATCTCTCCTTGACAGGTTTCCACCTGTTACTTCTTGTCCTGCCCTCAGGTGTTTTGGAGAATACTTGACACCCCCCCCCCCGTCAGAGCCCCTCAAGTACTGGAAGACAGTAATCATGTCACCCCAGTTCTTCTCTTTGTTAGACTAGACAGATCCAGCTCCTGCAACCGTTCAGCGTATGTTTTAGCCTCCACAGTTTTATCCAACACATGTTATTTTAGATAATTTGGGACTCTTGAGATATTATGGGCTATAAATCTCACCCAGCTAGGGATGAATATGAATTAAATTAACATAAAAAAACCCATATCATACAGAGAGTTCCCAGGATTAGGGATTTGAACTGGCTTTCCCTATTTTCTATTCATATGCTTATATGATTTACACAACTCATAGAACTCAAACCAGCCTAGAACATTCTAGCCCTATATAATATGTTCAACCAGTCCTTGTGATTAATTTATGCTTGTGTTGTGCAAATTCAGAATTCAGGAAATTCAATAAATTACAGTTCGCTGTGAATAATTTTTTCTAATTATGAGTAAGTTGTTTCTTGCCACTCCTGGTTTGTAGGTTGGTTGGCTGGCTGACTTACTTTCTACAAAAGATTTATTTCAAGTCTGGGATTGGTATGAGTTTCACGCAGGAACAAGGAAAAGTTTAGAAGAAATGTATGGAACAGAATACTAAATACAGTAACTCGGTGATTTTTATTTTCTTCCTTCTGGATACCAACTGACTGTGTCAGAGTATGATTAAGGCTGTCATTCCTGAGTTGATTTCTTTTGCAATCTGAACTCATTGGGCCAGTTGTAAAAGGATTTGGAGGGGACATTCCATCAATCCCTTTTTTATTGGCAGTCAACGTAGGTCACACTTACAGGAAATACATAATCATATTTCTTCCAGGGCTGAAAGACACCTTTTGGAGACCCACCTGTTCTCACAGCCAGTTTGGTTTAGTCTAGTGGTTAAGGCATTCGGCCAGAAACCAGGAGACGGTGAGTTCTAGTCCCACCTTAGGCATGAAAGCCAACTGGGTGACTTTGGGCCGATCACCAAGAGACAGTGAGTTCTAGTACTGCCTTAAGCACAAAAACTGGCTGGGTGACTTTGGGCCAGTTGCTCTCTCTCAGCCCAACCCACCTCACAGAGGAAAAGAGGAAAAAGAAGGAATATTATCTATATTCAGCATCTTGAGTTACTTATAAAGTAACAGAGTTGGAATAAAAATCAATCAACCAAACAAATAAATAAACATACTCTGAACACTCTCCTGTTTCTATAATCTCAGTTCTCTCTAGTGCTTTTTCCAGGTCCTTTCTCTTCTTATTGGGCAGTGGCAGTCTTAAACACACATGCACAAAATGCACACTATTTTGAAAAAGACATATATAGGGATGAATCTGGCAACTGTGCCAATAAACGGACCACTTGGCTGGTTAAGGGTCCCAAACTCTTTTTTCTTCTCTTCTTCTTCTCAGATGTGTTAGACTTTATTTCCTACCCATTCCAGCTTGTACCATTGAATCCAGAAGGCCTCAGACAGGAGAGGCTGCGTTCATCTCCCTCCATTGTGATAGGTAGCCAAAGCTGTGATTATCTCACATGCTTAACCAGATCAAGTGAAGGTGCTAATTATGGCCCTCGATTAGGTTCTAGGTCAGGGGTTTCCAACCTTTAAGACTCCCAGAATTCCCCAGCCAGCTCTCAACCTGGAGGTCCAGATTACATTTCATGTCCCAAATCTGCCTTTCATCCGTCTGATGCCTTCTAGATGAATTTGGGGTTTGGGAGCTCAATCCCTCAAAAACTGGTGAAGGCCAGCTGCTGGTTCTGAGAGTTGCAGATACAACTCATTTGTAGAGTAGCAGTTTGGCATAAGATTGTGCTAGGCTAGAGGTGTCCAACCTCCTCAGCTTTAAGGCCTGTGGACTTCGGCTTCCAGAATTCCCCAGCCAGCATGGACAAGATCGGACAGCCTTGTTCTAGGTTTTGCATGCTGCATCCACCCCACCTATTCCATTCATTTAAGACCGGATGAATTGGGCAGATCTAAACAATGGTGTGCTTTCCTTAACTTTACTTCCTTTAGCACACCCCTGGTTTGTCAACGGCACATGTCGGTGGCCAGAGAAGAAGAAAGGGCGTCAGCTATGCTATTGCACCTGCTATCAGTCTGATAGCACCCCCATTTTTGGAGGAAAGGACACCCGCAAGCCAAACCTAACCCAACCTCCGATGCCCCACGTTCCGTTTGCCTGCAATTCGCACTCGCCCATCGCCCAGACAACGCGCAGCGCTAACCCGAATCGCAAGCTCATTCCTCCCACCCTCCACAGCCGGGAACGAGGCTCGGGGCGTTTCAGGCCCCAGGTGGCGGGCTAGAGACGCCCCATCCCCGATCCCGTCCGCCTCCCTTTCTCTTTCTGCCCGGACCCGGGTTGCCAAGTAGCCGGCGCGCAACAGCCCTTACCTGCCCTTCCGCCGAGGATGCCTCCGGTCCAGCTGGCTGGGTGGCTGCGGGTGCTCGGATGCTGCAGCTCAGCCGGGCTCCGGCTTAAAAACCTGCTGCCGGAGGGCGGGGGCTCTGCGAAGGGGCGGGCACGCCGCAGTCCGCGCGGCCGGGCGGGGAGAGAGGGCGGGGGGCTTCTCCGGGCGGCGGAAGCAGCGGGGCTCAGCCAGGCGGGCCACGCCGGGAACTCGGGCGGCGCCCCCGCAGGGAACCTCTGCCAGCACGCCCGGGAGAGATCCCGAGGAAGCAGCGGGACGAAGGAAGCGCGAGGCGAGAGTGGGTCGGTGTCCTCGGAGGCTTCTTTCCGCCGTTTCCCCGAATTTCCGAGGATGGGACGAGAAGTAAGGGATGGAAGCCATCCGAGAGGGATCCAGCCTAGGATTCAGGAGACATTTCCTGACAGTGAGGAATATTAATCAGTGGAACGACTTGCCCCCAGAAGATGTAGTAGGTGCTCCACCACTGGAGATTTTAAAGGCGAGATGGGACAGTCGTTGGTCTGAAACGGGATGAGTCTTTATACCATTTCAGACCAACGATCTCTTCTTAAAAAGTTCCACTCTCTATGGAGATTCCCAATCATCCAGGTCATGGCTGTCCCAAAGGTGTTTTTTTCCCCAAAAGGCAACTGGATTTTCTTGGTATTTTCTTTGAAAATGTATTGCTTCTCACTCAAGAAGCTAGCTCAGTTCAGTATAAAGACTCTTTCCTTGGGCAGGGGGTTGGACTAGTTGACCTCCAAGTTCCCTTCCAACTGTACATAAATATCAATGAATATCAGTGCTGTTTCCTCCATCTAGAGGAGCCCAGGGTGACGGTCAAGGGCCATCAATCAGCCTGGGCTTTGCAGAATATGCCACGAAGGGGCACTTGTCAAACAACTCCTGGGCAGGTTTTTACAGAATTCTATTGTAGGATCTGTGTGTGTGTGTGTGTGTGTCATTTTTAAAACAAACTGTGGTAAGTGACGGGCTCATCATTCCTCCTGGTATAACTGGAATGGAGACGCATGTGCAATGCACTTTTTAGAGAGCAAAAAGTAAAAAGCAAGTACAAAAAAAAAGCAAGGTGGACAAATGGGAAGCTCTTCATCTGGAGGCTTTCGAGCACAACTGTGGCTTTTGCAATCTGGGTGTAGACTTTCCAATCAACTTTATGCTTTGACCAGAAACATCAGCTCCTGTCAAATGGAACGAAACCTGTGGGGTCCTGTGGGCTGGGGGGAACCACCTGCACACCGCCAAGCAAATGAGCCAGGGTTGCAGGTCCTCTCCACCCAAAGAGGTCATTTAAGGCTTTTAAGCAACCTATTGTGTGAGTCCAGGAGAGCTCTGATTCCTAAACTGAAACGAAATATTAAAGTTTGCTTTTAAATTCCAGCTTCTGCAAGGCTGCGGGTTGACACATAAGCTAAACCTGCAGCCCTTAAGGTTGCTGTTAAGTGATCAGAGAAAGCAAAAAAAAGGATGTTTTATCACATTGTATAAATGTGCTCAACATGCTTTAAGTGTGAATTTTTATTTTCCTCAGCTTCTGTTTCTCAAGATAAAATGCTAAGTTACTCAACTGCTGGCTTTTAATCAACAGTGCAAAGTTTTCCCCCCATATGTTGACAACCAATTCCATGAAGTGAATGGAATTATTTTGGGATGGTTGGTCAGTAGAGCAGCAAGTACGCATTGCATTATTGTGATACTAGTTTGTAAGACTTGAGTGTTCCTTCATAAGCTCTAAACCATCTATTTCCCAAAACAATAGCGAAATTTACCAGATATAACAAGCTAAAACCAGATCAGTACATTATAGCTTAAAATGCTTTCATGAGATGAATCTAGATGCAAATGATTTAAACACATTAACTGGGTTAAGGAAGACCTAGTTAACAGGGGTAGGCAACCTTGGCTCTTTTATGACTCGTGGACTTCAACTCCCAGAATTCCTGAGCCAGCCATGCTGAGGGGAAAGGGAGAGGTTTCCAAGCTGAGCCATGCTGGCTCAGGAATTCTGGGAGTTGAAGTCCACGCGTCATAAAAGAGCCAAGGTTGCCTACCCCTAACCTAGTATGTTGTGCAAACACCCCAACCCAGTAATCTCAAGGCTTATGGAGGGTTAGTTTTAGTTTCAGCCATGGGCAAGTGAACAGGAGTGAAAATCTATTATAGAAGAATACCTTCTTCTGACTTCCTAGAATGACCCCATAACAGAGACCCTTCTAGGAACTCTTTCTCTCTATTTTACTTTTCACTCCCTAGTTCAGGGATGCATCATAGCGAAACCGCGCCCACCCCATTGCCGGCAATGGCAAAAAATTCGCGATACGTCACGACACGTCACGTGACGTTGTGAGTTTGACACCCCTGCCCTAGTTGAAAAAGCCAGCCACTCCCTAGCCACTCTGGGGGAAGAAGTGTGTGTGTGTGTGTGTGTGTGTGGGAGCATTAAGGGTCAAAGGGGATGGCGGCAGATAAGTGTCTGGAAGTGCTATCAATAATTGGATCTCCGTGACTTATTTTCAATATATACTTTTAGACCATGGCAATAGGTGACCATTATTCTCACTGCCTTTGCTGTGGATGAATATGTGATAGGTTATATCCGCATTTGATTGAGCCACCCCTGTCCACCTGCTGGATAAATGTTTATCCCAGGGTCAATATTTATCCCAGGTTAGTGGCAGACTGGGTTAGTTGTGTTGTGTGAACAATATAACATGGAGCTTCCACTTTTATGTATTCTTATAGCCACTCGCTGCTCTGCCAATGTGCTGTAGCGGCTCTTGCTTTCTCAGATAAGAGACTGAGGATAAAATTCTGTGGGCCATAAACTGCTATACTGGGGCTGTACTGGAGAAAAAGTTGACAGACTTTCTGCTTTTCTTCCTCTGTACTAAAATACAGAACATAAAATCATAGGGTGGGAAGGAACCCATGGCAGGAGACCTTCTTCCATTCTGGAAAATGGCTGTCCAGTCTCTTCCTGAAACCCTCCAGTGATGGAGCACCTGCAACTTCTGGAGGCAAGTCGTTCCACTGATTGATTGTTCTTCTGTCAGGAAATGTCTTTGTAGTTCTAGGTTGGATCTTCCTTTGATAGGTTTCCCTCTGTTCCTTCTTATGTCCTCAGGTGCTTTGGAGAATAAGTTGACCCCCTCTTTTCCATGACAGCCCCTCAAATATTGGAAGAATGCTATCCTGTCACCTCTAGTCCTACCGTTTTTTAAACTAGACATATCTAGTTCCCTCAATTGTTCTTTATATGCTTTAGCTCCCAGATCCCTTATCATCTTTGTTGCTCTTCTCTGCACTTTTTCTAGGGTATCAGGATCTTTTTTTGTACTGTGGTAACCAGAATTGGATGCCGTCTTCCAAGTGTGGCCTCACCAGTGCAGAATAAAGCGGTACTATCACTTCATGTGATCTTGAAGCTACCTTTCTGTTGATGCAACTAGGAGTGCATTACCTTTTTTGGCAGCTGCTGTATATTATTATATCTACTATAAATTGTGGCATAGGATAGTTCTACAGAGCATTTCCTTCCTTCCTCCCTCCCTCCCTCCCTTCCTTCCTTCCTTCCTTCCTTTTTTGCAGACTCAGCAACTTACAACACAATAAATACAGAATAAATTGTGGATTTATTCACAGATCATGCTTGGTCTTGGACCGTAAATATAACTTTGATTTGAGTTTACAGATCTCTGCATGGCTGGCAGTACATTAGCAAGGCTTTCTGACTTCCAACAGTTCAATAACAAAATGCTTATTTTGGTTGAAATGAAGAGAAGATGAAGGAGCCAGGAATGGATTGTGACCGCCCTTCAACTCTGGTGCTGACCGAACCCATTCCAAGACTCTCAACGCACTCAAATGTTAAGCATGGGGATTTATTGAAGTTCTATTTAAGGGTTTGGTCATTCCCCTCGGAGATGATTTTCCTGAAATTAGGACACTACATCGGGGTGGAATTCTTAACAGGAAGTGAGTAGTGGGGGGCACCATGGCTCAGCAGTTAAAGGCGCTGAACGTGTCAGCTGGAAAGTTCGAGATCCGAGCGCCGCGCAAAAAGACGAGTTCCTGTTCCTGCCCCACCTCCTGCCCACCTAGCAGTCTGAAAGCATGCAAACGTGAGTAGGTAAATAGGTACCACTTTGGTGGGAAGGTAACAGAGTTCCGTGTGTCTCAGGGTATAGCTATGCCTGTCACATGACCATATAAGCATCTTTGGACAATGCTTGCACCCTTGACTGAAAAATGGAGATGAGCATCACCCCGTAGAGTCGGACATGACTGGACGGGGAAACCTTTACCTTTAAGTGAGTTGTATTGACAGTAGTAGTGAGGGGAATTCAGGACAACCATTTTAAATCCCCCCCCTCTCTCCTACTTTACTCTCCCTATCCTCATTCAGTGCCATCTGCTATGACATTCTCATGTTTTGGAATATAGGGCTTATAGAATGGCACTTTGCTTTCCAGCACGACCAGCTTTTGACTGATGCATTGTTTTAATTACCTGAACCTAAACATTCAGGGAGGAACTAGGAACCCATTGGTGCCCATTCTGCCAATCTCATCTAACCCTACATTCAGAAATGAAAAATCTCTGTCTGTGGTTTTCCAGAACTTAGCTCCCCATTGTTAATAGCCAATTACATATCTGGAAATGCTGTAAGCAAAAGTTTGGGGAAAAGGCAGGGACAATTCACTTCTTATAGTTGCCAAGAAATTTGCATGGACATTGTCACGGAGCCATCATCAGTTGAATTCAAGAGAATTTTTAATTATTAAAAAAAGCATCACAGATGACCAGCCCTCTAGAGTCATTTGTAAGCGGCTTCATTCCAAAGACAGTGTTCAGCTGTCCTTGGTTTGGTGGAATTCTCCCAAATACAGTTTACCATGGCTCCCTAGAGAATGGCAGTGAATTTAATCTCGGACAGTTACGCTTTGTCATTATATGAAAATGAGAGCCTGACTCCTCTCCCTCCCTCTGTCTCTATTACTAATTTATTCAGAAAATTCAAGTCACCATTTTTTCAGCACAATGGAAGATCATAACTGTAAATGAACTTTTGATATAAAACATTGTGGAGCTCTACGGCTGGATTCACAGAACGCAGAAAACAGCTAAGAAGAAGTATCTTATAATGTGCTACGCCCCAGTAATTTAACCCATGTGGTGACTAAATGGGATACTGTGGTTCAGACGATATGCCAAGACATGGCTGAGATTCCAGAATAGTCTAAATCTCACTGCATTTTAGCCTAGTTAAAAAAGAGGTCCAGGTAATCCTACACCTCAAAGTCAATGGGGGGGGAGCCAAATTCACTTAATGACCACATGATTCAGTTAACAACTACAGTGATTTGCTTAATCACGGCAAAAAGGTTGTAAAATTGGGCACAAATCATTTGCTTAAGAACAGAAATTCTGGTCTCGGTTGTGGTTTTAAATCAAGGATTACCTGGCCTTTGGATCAAACGGTGCCCACAGCTGAGCCCAACACAAAGGCCTCGTGATGATGCAATGATTTGAGACTTCCATATGTGCCTCACGGAGGACTCAGAAGCAAAGAGGGGTATAAATGTAATAACACTAGAAAAGATGCATAAGCACAGGCATCATATTGGGGGGAGGGAATGGGTCCAACCCAGTCCAGACCAAAAAGATCTCCTCCGCCCACAACTATCTCATCATCCTGCAGCTAATGAAGGAGTTGGATGTATAAAGTCATTCCCAATCTGGTAGCCTCTAAACCATCACAGGTAGTCCTCCATTTACGACCACAATTGAGCCCAAAATGTTTGTTGCTAAGTGAGACATTTGTTAAGTGAGTTTTGCCCCATTTTGTGACCTTTCTTGCCACAGTTGTTAAGCAAATCACTGCAGTTGTTAAGTTAGTAACAGGGTCGTTAAGCGAATCTGGCTTACCCAATGACTTTGCTTGTCAGAAGGTCGCAAAAGGGGATCACGTGATGCTGGGACACTGCAACCGTCATAAATATGAGTCAGTTGCCAAGTATCTGAATTTTAATCATGTGACCATGAGGGATGCTGCAAGGGTTGTAAGTGTGAAAAACGGTCTTAAGTCCCTTTTTTCAGTGTCAATGTAACTTCGAACATTCACTAAATGAACTATTGTAAGTCAAGGACTACCTGTATGCATATCCCATCTTTGACCAGGCACCAACTAAGCAGAGAAGGTGTAGAGATTGCCTTCCGGCACTAGGTGGCGCTTAGCACTTGACTGTATTTTTAAACAATTTCTGCAAGTTGTTTTTTACACTGATCTCACCATTAAACTGGTGTTTTTATTATCATCATCATCATCATCATCATCATCATCATCATCATCATCATCTACCTGTTGTGAGGTAGATTGGGATGAGAGAGAGTGAGTCACCCAGTGTGCTTTCCGGCCTAAGGCAGGACTAGAACTCACTGTCTTCTGGTTTCTAGGCCAGCACCTTAAGCACTACACCTTATATTAAGAGCTAGAACTACACAATTTTCTGAGCGCAAGGCAGTGTACGTGGGCAACATACCTATCTACGAACACACATTGCACTGAATTATAAACTCAGAATGGCCAAGCCAGCACCATGAGCCATAAACAAAGATTAAAATTAACCAAGTTTAGCATGTGGCAAATATAGCTACTAGATTTTAAATGACCAGCTGGCCATGTAGCATAGAAACAGAGAGTGAGCTGGTGTTCAGCTTTCTAGGCAAGTAATAAATGAAAGGGGCTTGGGGGAAATCTGGCTGATACTGAACCTTGCCATTAGCCATCGTTATTTTCTTTTTCTAAATCATGCAGAAGTCGTTCCCAGTTTTCCTTAACTGTTTACAGGGGGTCCTCAACTTACAAGCATTTGTTTAGCGATCATTTGAAGTTACAACGGCGCTGAAAAAAGTGCCTCCAACTGTCGTACCTTCTCCACAGTCATGTGATCAAAATTCAAGTGCTTGGCAACTGGCATGTGCTTATGCCGGCTGCAGCATCCCAGGATCCCAGGATTGCCATCTGCAACCTTCTCAGCCAGTTTCCAACAAGCAAAGTCGCTTAATGACCAATCAATTCACTTAACAACTGTAGGGATTCGCTTAGCAACGGTGGCAAAGATCGTGAATCAGGTGCGATTCACTTGACAATTATAAATTCTGGCTCCAGTTGTGGTCATTAAGTTAAAGGCTACCTGTATTCACTTATTTTCACATTCAAGTAGTTTATGCATTTATTTACACATAGTAAATTCAAGGGAGCATACATACTTCTGCTTCCCTCCCTCCCTTCTTTTTCCCCCTGTAACAACAACCCTGTGATGCAAGGTGGTCTGAGGAACAATGACTGGCCCAAAATTACCAGTGAGTTTCTTGGATCGTAAGTGGATTATTATATGCCTTTCCCTTCCTAGTCTTGCACCTTACTGGATCAACAGAATTAGCAACGGTGCCTCAGTTGGTTTAAGTTTTGAACTTAAACCTTATTTTTATCACTGTTGAATTATTAGATTTAGAGATTGCCCAATTCCCCAAAGACTCTGAGCAGCTTACAATACACACAAAGAAAGACCAAATTAAAAACAGCATGTGCATCCTGAGAGGCAGGCCTTAGCCAACGAAACAATGATCAAAGGCTTGGCATCCATCCTATTTCCAGGCAAAGGGCTGATTCTGGATTCAATTTTCAGCCGTGTTACAGATTCGTAGGCTGTAACAACTGAGGTTAAACCTACCCAGAGACTCGAGCAACTTTGCTGGGCTAGACAGGCCAACAGGCAACTTCATGTATTTTGTGAATATAGTCCTTCCTCCATCATGGTGTTCGTGGTGCATCCGGGTGACCTATATGCAAATACAGGTAGTCCTCGACTTACAACAGTTTGTTTAGTGACTGTTCGAAGTTACAATGGCACTGAAAAAAGCGATGTATGACTGTTTTTCACACTTGGAACCGTTGCAGCATCCCTGTGATCATGTGATCAAAATTCGGACACTTAGCAACTGACTCCTATTTATGACGGGGGTCACGTGATCCCCTTTTGCGACCTTCCGGCAAGCAAAAGTCAATGGGGAAGTCAGATTCATTTAACAACCATGTTACTAGCTTAACAACTGCGGCGCTTCACTTAACCGCTGTGGCAAGAAAGGTTGTAAAATGGGACAAACCTCCCTTAACAAGTGTCTCGCTTAGCAACGGAAATGTTGGGCTCAATTGTGGTCATAAATCAAGGACTACTTGTAACATCAAATCTGGACCAGCATGGAGGCGACCTCACATGACCCTGGATCTTGGGTTGGGACACTCAAAATTCATATAATTGTCCTCTGCCTAACCTACCCTCGGGGGGAGACCGATTGGAACCAAGTCTGGGAAAGTTTACACTTACAACATCGTGTGAGCGCTAGGAGGTTTGACAAGGCTCATGGGTCTTACACCCTTCCTTGACTGTGCGAAGGGGGGCTGGCTTCACACCATAATCCATGGAGGCCCCTGCGCATGAATTCAGAAACTTCAATTATGTTATCATAACTTGTTGCATAACGTGATAAGTGGCACTGAACCAATATCTACTCCAGAATTAAGGGAGGAGACAGAAAACGGATTTAAAGAGAACTGGCGGCTTTGCTTGTTTTCGATAGTATACATAAATATTTATCCCACTGTAGCAACCCTATGGTACTTATTTACTAGAGACAAAAGGAGAATGAAGCAACAGACAGTGCTCACACAATGTTGTTAAACACGGGTCAGGTCAAGATGTAGAAGATGCATCCGCAAGCCCAGCTTTTTGTTCAGTGTTGCAGAAACCCACAATCCCGTCGATCTGTTTCTGCAGATCCAGAAAATGGACTATATCAATGGATTGGATATTTAGGTTTTGTGATTCTAGCCAAAAAGAGCACAGAAATCCCCTCTTAAACTGCAACAAATATATATGCTTATATAAACATATATCTTTATATGATATATAGTAAGCCACTTAGGTATAGTGATTAAGACACCAGCCTAAAAACCAGGAGGCTGTGAGTTCTAGTTTCACCATGGGCACAAGTACAGCTGGGTGACCTTGGGCCATTCAGTCTCTCTCAGCCCTAAGAAGGAGGCAATGGCAATCCACTTCTGAAAAACCTTTTCATGAAAACTAGAGGGACTTGTTCAGGCAAGCTTCGACAACTGGGCACAATTGAATGGAAGGATGTATGTGTATATTTGTGGCTGGGTGGGTTTGAGTGTGGGTATATATGTAACAAAACAAACTAAATACATTTTCTCTTCCAAATAAATGTAGGGAAAGCTGAGTAGTCTTTCTATTTTTTAACTGACATTTTTTGGATTAGGAATGGAGTGGCGGGTGACCCTCAATCTCCTTTTTGTGACTCCCCACACAAAATTAATTGCTGAAATTTAGTAGAAACTGTCCAGTTTTGAGCAGCATGGATTCTTTTCTCTTGGAAATAAATGACTAAGTTTTAAAATGGGATATTAATCCTATAATATAGGGAAGGAGCGAGGAAATGACAGAGGGAGAAGCAGCATTTGGGTGACTTGGGGACAGTTAGGATGTCACCCAAATGCTGGTTCTCCTTCACCAGTACCATCACTGCATCCCATTATCCTTCAGGCAAGCAGCTAACCGAACATGGTTTATTTTGACTTCAGATGATTCCAAGCATTCCAATATCACTTGAATAAAAACAAATAATTTTTTTGTATTTAAAATATTATTGCTTATAACGGCATGCTGGCTTTCCTCCAAAGTTCTGTGTAGCCATCAATCTACTACATTCAAACAATAGCTTGATACATTTTTGAACAAGACACTGAACCATATGCTAACTGAATAGACTGGATTTGCACAATATATGAAGCCACAAGGCTAACACTAAGTTGTGGTGCAAATATTGTTGCTAGGTAGTTACTTGACCTACTTAAACTTCTTGTACAAGCAGAGCTAGAGGAGATTGGCTCCAAAGCATCTTTTGAGCTTCATGTCTGAATAAAGCTGTGGTGCTGGGCTGCCTCTGGCCCACTGAGGGCTTAATTTTACACATTTGAACTTTTCTGACCTACAGCAGTTCCTGATGGAAAATACAGACGAGGGTTGAGACAGGACACTGCTCAGAGGCCATATTAACTAGGGTGCAAATGTAAATATGGCAAAATGTCCATGGAGATTCTCAATCATCCAGGTCATGATTGTCCTAAAGGTGCTTTTTCCAAAATCAACTGAAGAAACTTTTTGCATGAGAAGTGAAATGTTTTCAAACGAAAAAAACCAAAAAAAGGCCAGTTGCCTTTTGGAGAAAGCATTTTTAGGACGTAAATATGGAAAACACTTTGAGGAAAAACATTTCACATCTTTGCTTAGTTAAATGCTTTACCCTCGTTGAAATGTTGCCTGTGTTATCAGTTCAACTGATTATACCTGTACTGTAAAGCTTTCTCCAGGATGCATCTTTTGAATCTCCAAAGGTGTGAGGAGCTTCATAATGGCAGACCCAACCCCTGCCTGCAGAATAAAATTACCCAGGATTGTAGTCCAGCGTTTCCTACATATCATTCTTGGTGCCTACCAAGCTTCCTGTCCTATCATATATTTTTTTAAAATATGGTTTTCATAAAACAGAATGACTTGGAAAGTGATATGTGGCAAAGATAAAGCAACAGCTTCTTAAAACAATGATTGTGGAACCTTCAAAAGTCCAGCTGGGTATCCAAGACTTCCGTTAAGTCGGGGGTGGCCCTTTTTTGTGGACTTCAACTCCCATGAGCAATGCTGACTCAAGAATTCTGAGAGTTGAAGTCCACAAGTCATAAAAGGGTCATGGTTCCCCACCCCTGCTCTAAGTGAAGATTTTGCTACTAGTGGTAGTCAGTAGGTCAGCCATTTTGCAGCAGCAACTTGTTTGTGGCCAATGTTTTGCAAGGAGACTCCACCAAATGTTCCCAAAATTCCAAAATCCCATTAGGAGCCCCAGTTCCTAATGATTGTCTACTTTCAAAAACTCATTAGTGAGCAAACAGCTTTGAATTATTTTCTTGATGGGTTAACCTGCAGCTGTATGGCTGTTTTCCAAATCTTTTAAATGTTCAACTCCACATCTGTAGCCGGATATTGGACTATCCAGGAAAATCTCTATTTTACTAAACATAATACACTATTCTTAGTCATACTTAATCATGGCTAGGACTTGCATCTTAACATATTTATGCTTAACTGTAATAAGAAGGTATGTAAATCTCAAATAAATCTGTTGCCCAAGATAAATTATCAAAATCTCTGCCTTTTGATTCATGAATATGTTTTTTTTACGGTTTGAAGCAAAAAACATGGTCGTTGTAAATTAACCATGAAACTTTTACTACAATAAACACATAGAAAATCCTAAGAAAATTTAACAAAATTAGATTATTGTTGAAATCATGCACACGAATAGTTTAATGACCAAGAAGCAATAGAAGACAAGAAAAGAAACAATGGATGGAAACTAAACAAGGAGAGAAGCAACCTAGAACTAAGGAGAAATTTCCTGACGGTGAGAACAAGAAAGCAGTGGAACAAATTGCCTCCGGAAGTTGTGGCTGCTCCATTACTGGAGGCTGTCAAAAAGAGACTGGACAGCCATTGTCTATAGACACAGTATAGGGTCCCCTGTTTGAGCTGTGGGTTGGACTAGAAGATCTCCTAGATCCCTTCCAGCTCTATTATTCTATGTTCTACAGTTAATTCTGAACATAAGAAACCAGACATTACAATATTGTGATAAAAGAAGCTTTGTTAGCTTCAATAATATTTTTTTCCTTTCTTGTTTTGAAACCACTACAAATCTAGCAACTTAAAAAGAAACAGGCTCACAATAGATGGAAAAATAGTTTTCCATAGAACTTGCAATGAATTGATTCCTGGTTTCTCCTATATAAGTTATAGAATTGTTATTTTATCAGGATTTTATACTAATGTACAATCTAAAAATAGGATTATTTGCCATAAGTTGCTTTGCAATTAGATATATTGTAAATATAAATAAATAAATACATACATACATACATACATAAAGAGAAAGAAAGAAAAAAAGAAAAAGAAAGAAAGAAAGAAAGAAAGAAAGAAAGAAAGAAAGAAAGAAAGAAAGAAAGAAAGAAAGAAAGAAAGAAAAAGAAAGAAAGATGGTAAACTACAAAGAACATGAGTGACTTCGAAGTAATGGGGAAACGGGGAAACAATGTTCATACAATATATTCTCTATATACTAAAAATATTCATCACACTTATCTTTTTTTAAAAAAATCTGCATTTTTCTTTTGTGCTGAGGATTAATACTGAAACCAATTTCAAAGGTCCTCATCCAGGTAATCTGATTTTCAATCAACAGCTATTCTTCCAAAGAAAACTTTGTGAATTTATTGTGTGATGGAGGTGTTATATCACACCAGCTCGATCCCTATGTCATTCAGTGAGCATGCAATGTCAAAACCTATCTCTATTTTTCCCCAGATAGTTTTTAATATTTGTAGGGGGTCAGGGTGGGGTGGGACAGACAAATACTGTTAATGTTTCAAAATGTCTGTGCTAGCAGTTTGTCTTTTAAAATGTGCATTACTTACAAAAGTGATGAAATCAAACAGGATTTTTTTTATCTGCATTGTGATATTGATTATGAAATGGGTTTGTTGATACGACTGGCTGTGAAACAAAGAATGGGTGAAATTCTAATGGAAGAACATTAAGAAAGTCCTAGGCAGCATCAACAAAGGAACAGCATCAAGATCATGAGAAGTGATACTACCCTTCTGTACTGCACTGGTGAAGCCACACTTGGAATACTCCATTCAGTTCTGGTCACCACAATATAAAAAAGATGCTGAGACTCTGGAAAGAGTGCAGAGAAGAGCAACAAAGATGATTAGGGAGTTGGAGACTAAAACATATGATGAATGGTTGCAGGAACTAGATATGTCTAGTCTAATGAAGAGAAGGACTAGGGGTGACATGATAGCAGTCTTCCAATTTTTGAGGGGCTACCACAAAAAAGAGAGGGTCAACCTGTTCTCCAAAGCACCTGAAGGCAGGACAAGAAGTAACAGATGGAAAGTTATCAAGGAGAGATCCAATTTAGAACTAAGGAGGAATTTCCTGATGGTTATAAGAATTAATTAATGGAACAGTTTGCCTTCCAGAGTTGTGGGTACTCTATTGCTGGAAGTTTTTTTAAAAAAGATTGGACAATCATTTGTCCGAGATGCTATAAGGTCTCCTGCCTTGAGCAGGGGTCAGACTAGAAGACCTCTGAGTTCCCTTCCAGCCTTATGATTCTATGTTCTAAGTACTGAACTGCTTAATTTTTGAGCCAGGCCCTGTCTGCCATCTGGTGAGATTCCTTTGCTTCTACCTTAGTGCAATATGCTAAGCCACCATTATGGCTTAAAATCATACCCAATGCCATACACTGTTTTTATTTTAATCTTTCACCAGCACAAAGGAAAAATATGCAAAATTAACAACTATAGCATGCAAACAATCTGTCTATAATCTGTAAGGAAAGTGGCCATTAAAATAAAAGATGGAGAGGTTAAAAAGCTGGTCTGCTGTAAAACAGTAATCTGTACTGCATTATCAAAAAAGCTGTAAGGCTAAGCTGTGCCAAGAAATGCTGTAAAATTAGTAATTGGAGTCTTTTTCTCTGGACAGTTCCAATCAAAGCACAGAGCTGCAGCCAAATGCCATTTTTATTACTTACATTGTGTGAGGGGCCCATATGAGGCTTAAAGCCATTTTGGAAATAAACATGATACTGGATTTCTGATTTTAAAAGTACTGTAATTTTAAAAGAATATTTTAAAGACATGCTCATAGTCCTTAGAACATGCTTCATACTTACTGGACTATTGTTATTTGCTGCTTGGGGTTTTTAAAATTTATTTTGTATACATACATACATACATACATACATTGATATAGCCACCCATCTCTCAACCAACTCTTGAAGGCTGCCAATCAAACATTAAAAGTCATATAAAATCATTTTTAGAACTATGAAAGTCAACCAGTAAAACCATTAAAAAAAACCTAGCACCAATCAGTTCTAATGTACCATCTTCTAATCTTCCCCCAATGCCTGGTGGGACAGCCAAGTCTTTAAAGCCGTACCCAAAGCTAGAAGTCGGGTCTTTAAAGCCTTACGAAGGCTAAAAGGGTGGAGGTCTGCTAAGCTTCAGCGGGAAAGGTGTTCCATAGGGCAGGAGCTGTCACAGGAAAGGCACGCTTCCTAGCTCTCATGTGATGACCATTGGTCAGGGAAGGGTCCAGAAGCGTGCCCACCCTATCTGACCTGCTAGGATGGGTAGATATCCTTAGGGAAAGGGGGTCCTGCAGAGAGCCTGGCCTTGTGCCCTGTAGGGTTTTCAAGATGATGACCAACACTTTCAATTGCAGCCAGAGAAAAAAAAGGAAGCCACTTCAGCTCACCTTGGAAGTGTTACATGGGCCGCATCATATTGTGTGCTGCTGAATTCTGGACCAGTTGAAGTTTCCAAGTGGTCTTCAAGGGCAGCCCCACATAGACAGCACTGCAGTAATCCAGGCGGGAGGTGACCACGAGCAAGGCCTCTCAGTCCAAAACAGGGCGCAACTGGCGCATCTGATGAATCTGTACAAAGCCCTCAGCCCAGCCACAGATGCCAGCTGGTCCTTTTGTATGGGATCCTGCCAGACTTCAACCATTTAAAAATGGTTTAATGCTTCAATTCATTTTGGTAGTTTATATTAATCCTGACACCAACTGACAGAACAGAACAGTTAGAAGGGACCTTGGATATCATCTAGCCCAACCCCCGGCTCAAGCAGGAGACCCTATATCATTTCAGACAAGTGGCTGCCCAATCTCTTCTTAAAAGCTTCCAGTGATGGAGCACCCACAACTTCTGAAGGCAAACTGTCCCACTTGTTAATTGTTGTCCCTGTTAGGAAATTTCCCCTTAGTTCTAGGTTGCGTCTCTCCTTGATTGGTTTCCATCCATTGTTTCTTGTCTTGCCTTCTGGTTCTTTGGAAAATAGATTGACCCTCCTTTTCCTTGTGGCAGCCCCTCAAATATTGGAACACTGCTATCATGTCACCTTTTTTCACTAGACTAGACCAGCCATACTCAATTCCTGCAACCATTCTTCATATGTCTTAGTCTCCAGACCCATCTATTGCCACGCTCAACCACAGGGATAAAAGATCTTTTTTTATTGGAGAGACGGGAAAATTCTGAAATTATTTTTTTCTATGTAATGAAAATACAGCAACGTGTACAAGAAAGCCGTGATTTTGATCTAAATTTTCTTGGGCAGCTATTCCTCTAGCCGTTTATTGTGTCTAGAACTGCATTAAAAGCTCCTTGTTTAGCTCTTATTTTTTAATCTACATTTTTGCTGATGAGATCATTGTTATAGCGGTAACCTCACCAGTATGACAGGAAACCTGATTCAGCCTAGACCGCATTTTGTATTTCTTATATGCCGGTAGTGTGATTTAGTTGTTCATCCAAGGAAGTCCAGGAGAGAGAAAAGGTCTTGCCATCAGGAAAAACTGAAACACCCTATATTGGCAACTTCGCACACCAGCATTTGCTCGAAGAAAATCCTGGTGAATCTCTAAAAAGGGCAAACCTTTCATATGTACTCTTCCAAGACTTTCCCACGTCAGTTCTTGGGTTTCTCTGGTATCGTTGTGATAGGAGTCACAAAGGAATGTTTTTTTAGAAAGATACAGAATGTTGCCAAATGTGGTTGATGCATCTAATGGGCAATGATTACACATCTGTTTGAGGTTAGCTGAGATTTAAGGATAAATTGTTAGGTAACTGAAACATCTCTGACTTAAAAACTGTAGAATAAACAATGGGAGAGACTCTACTTCCCATGAATATTTGTAATACTACTTCTGAAAAAATCAGAGTACGAGGAATAGATAAAAGGTTTTAAAATGGTAGAATGACGGAATTTCCAAGAGAAATAGAGTTTGCTGCTGCCCGATGTTGATAATATAGAGACATGGTAGGCATGTCATGTCCACAATTAAGGCTTGTATGTACTAGGACTAAGGAATAGTTTCATAAATACTGGTGGACAAAATCATATTGAAACAAGAGTTTCACATAGCTACTCTAAGACCACACCTGGAATACTGCAACCAATTATGGTCACCATACTACAAAAAAGATGTTGAGAGTTTGGAAAAGCTTCAGAGAATAGCAACTAAGATGATCAAAGGCCTGGAAACTAAAACATATGAAGAACGGCTGCAGGACTTGGGTTTGGCTAGTCTAAAGAAAAGAAGGAATAGGGGAGACATGATAGCAGTGTTCCAGTATTTGAGGGGCTGCCACAAAGAAGAGGGGGTCACATTGTTCACCAAAGCACCAGAGGGCAGGACAAGAAACAATGGTTGGAAACTGATCAAGGAGAGAAGCAACCTGGAATTAAGGAGAACTTCCTGACAGTGAGGAAATTAACCAGTGGAACAGCTTGCCTCCAGAAATCGTGGATGCTCCATCACTGGAGGTTTTTAAGAAGAGACTAGACAGTCACTTGTCTGAAATAGTATAGGTTCTCCTGCTCGAGCAGGGGGCTGGACTAGAAGATCTCCAAGGTCCCTTCCAGCTCTATTCTATTCAGTACACTCTGAGGCCCTATTGATGTAGGAAATCCATTGCTTCAGCACTTGTCAACACGTCCCAGAGGTACTTTTTCAAAAGGCAACTGAACTTACTTGGGTTTTTTTTTCTTTGAAAACATTTCTCTTCTCATCCAAAAAGTTTCTTCAATTGAACTGAAGAAGCTACTTGGATGGGAAGTGAAACATTTTCAAAGAAAAAGAAAAAAACCCAAGAAAGTCCAGTTGCCTTTTGGAAAAAATGCCTTTGGGACAAGTAGATAAATAGGTATCACTTTGGTGGGTAGTTAACAGTGTTCTGTGTGCCTCAGTATATAGTCATGCTGGCCACGTAACCACAGAAGTGTCTGTGAACAATGCTGGCTCCCTTGGCTAGGAAATGGAGCACACACACACACACACACCAGAGTTGGACGTAATTAGGCAGGGGAAACTGTTGCTTTTTACCTTTTAAGTCTTTTTTACATTTGCTGCAACAGAAGAGCTTAGGCATTGCCCTGGAAATTCAGTATGAATTCACATTGCACCTCAACACAATCGTCTCCAACTTGGTGGCTTCCAGATATTTTGGACTATACTCCTCATCCCAATGGCCACGTTGTCTGAAGATCTAGACAAAGATCCAGGTCAGATCTACATGCATTGAAGCATTTAAGTTACTTAGGTGGCGGAGAAGACAGGCAATGAAGTTGACCAAACCTCCCTATCAGCCAATTTTACATTTGAACGTAAGAAGCCCCATTCCAATTGCACAGGCAATCTCCAAGGCACCCTGTGATGTGTCAGAGGAACGAAAACAGGGCAGCAATCTGAAGTGATAAAACTGTTCCAGAAAAGGCTTATATTAAACTAAAGAGTTTATGGCTGAAACTCTTGGCGGCCTTGTTGGATTTTATTGCTTATTTCCAATCTGCTTTTTGTAAAAACCAAACCCAGGAAATTATTAGTTGCCCACAAATGTACTTTATTCTAATCTGTTTCATCACTGTAAAGTGCTACAAAATTTCCATGACCCAATTCCCAATTCAGAAGAGATATTAAAGAAACACATAATTTAGAACTGCGTAATCTGTGATATTTTCCGAAGTTCACTTTCCATAATGAAGTTGGATGATATCAAGCACTTTTATCTCTGCAACACAGCATCTAATATGCTATTTCCCGGGCAGATACAGACAGACACATCTGAAAAAATGTTCTTGTCTATACACACCCACTTTGTTATTTGTTCCTTGTCAAATGTCCATTCTGGGAAGCACAGCAAAAGTCTGCATCACTGGATGATCCTGAATCTGGTGGCATTCAACTCTCTGGGGAGAGATGGTCTCATAAGTAATCCAGTGCCAAGCTATATGCAGCATTTATATTATCAGTAATGAATTGGTAGAAATTGCATCAACATACCTTTCAATATTTTTAACTTGAAAGAAACAGGGGCTCAGTTTTTAATCAATTCAGGGGTGTTAACAAAGTGGGGGAGGTTAAACTTTTCCTCTACTCACTCTGCTTATGCTTCAGTCAAGTTCATAGAGCATAGAACATAGAATAACAGAATTGAAAGGAACCTTGGAGGTCTTCTAGTCCAAACCCCTGCTCAAGCAGGAGACCCTATAACCAGGGGCAGGCAACCTTGGCTCTTTTATGACTCGTGGACTTCAACTCCCAGAATTCCTGAGCCAGCATGGCTCAGCTTGGAAACCTCTCCCTTTCCCCTCAGCATGGCTGGCTCAGGAATTCTGGGAGTCATAAAAGAGCCAAGGCTGCCTATCCCTGCCCTATACCATTCCAGACAAGTGGCTGTCCAATCTCTTCTTAAAAGTCTCCAGTGATGGAGCATCCACAACTTCTGAAAGCAAGCCATTCCACTGGCTAATTGTTTTCACCGTTAGGAAATTTCTCCTTAGTTCCAGGTTGCTTCTGTTCTTGATTAGTTTCCATCCATTGTTTCTTGTCTTGCCTTCTGGTGCTTTGGAAAATAGATTGACCCCCTCATCTCTGTAGTAGCCCCTCAAATATTGGAACACTGCTATCATGTCTCCCCCGGTCCTTCTTTTCACTAGACTAATTCATCCATATTTAATTTAGAAAATATTAGCCAGGTTCTGCACTGTGACCTTTGCTTCTAATCTCATGATACAGTGAAATAATCATTGCCATTTCATAGAAGAGAACAGGATATTGTGCAGGTAACATCCCTAAATCCCCAACATTTAGAGATAAGACTTGCCATTGTATGTGTCTCAGAGTGACACATCAGCACGGTGAATAGCATAAAAAGCGGAAGAGGAGGTAGGAAGAGGTACATTCAGAGTTTCCTGAAGCTGTGGCACAGCATGTTAGCTTTTTGTACTTTAGCAATGATTGTATTGGAATGTTAGGATGTTCCAAATTGTTACCAACAGGACTAGTCATGTCATAGGCACTAATTGTATGAGACGTGCAGTTTTACTGAAAGAAATACCAAGACGCTACTTTTCAAACAACTGCCTCTATCTCCAGCTCTATTGGATTTGAACTCCCATAATTATTATGGGATGGTAGAAGATGGTAGAGGACAGGAAGGCCTGGAGGAACGTTGTCCATGGGGTCGTCATGGGTCGGACACGACTTCGCAACTAACAACAATTATTATGCACCATCACCATTGGCTTTGCTAGCCTGCAATTCTCAGAGTTGCAATCCAGCTCTGAATTAAGGAGAAATATCCTGACAAGGAGGACAATTAAACAATGGAATAACTTGTGAGCACTCCATTGCTGGAGGTTTTTAAGAAGAGACTGGACAGCCATTTGACCTGCATGTTATAAGGTCTTCTGCCTTGGGCAGAGAGTTGGACTAGATGACCTCCAAAGTTCCTTCCAGCCCTCTGGTTCAATGTTCTATTAAACCTTAGGAAGCACAACATAGCAAGGTGTTCACTGAGCCATTGGACATAGATTTAGATACCCAATTTCTCCTGGAGCAGGTATAAGAAATAACCGTGTTCTCTTATCAATGAGACGGCTTCCGAGAAGGGATTAAGGATTCCTATCTAGCTGCCAGGGTTGAGAGTCTGGAGAGCTTCTGCCAAGTTTGAGTTGGGGAGTTGACGTTTATATTCTCTGCTTCTTTCTTCTGCACCTCCCTCACATTTTCTTATTTCAACAACTCCTTCCCATAGCAGCCAAAGCCAAGGGTCAACCTCCTGGACCCCCTCCCAATCAACCAGCTAATTAGAGACATTCCTGCAATTTCTGGCAGGCAGGCAGGCAGCCAGCAGATGCTTTTGGAATTATTGACAAAGGTAAACTATCCCAGGATCCTACCCCAGGATGGTAGCAGTTACAGTACTAAGAGGGAGAAAAACGTGAATATTTCCAAAGTCCATTGGAGGGGTAAGAAAATTCCTTCTCACCCGAGGAACTGCATTCCTTTCAGGGGGTGAACCAGTTGGAGGCTACATACCAATGGTGCGATGGAATGTGGCCCCACTGCACTCTTTTTCTTATACACACATCCCACTGACATACTTCATTAATCTGCCATCTACTCACACCATACTCTCTGTCTCCTCTTCCCACTTTTCTTTCTTTCTTTCTCTTTTCCTTTCATTTGTATACAACCATTCATTTTGGTGACAGTTGGAAGTTACAATGGCACTGGAAAATCTGACTGCTTTTCACATTTACGACCATTGCAGCCTCCCCGTGGTCGCGTGATCAAAGTTTGGATGCTTGGCAACTGATTCATTTTTATGACAGTCGCAGTGTCCCAGGTTCATGTGATCCCCATTTGTGACCTCCTGCCAAGCAAAGTCAATGCTTGAAGCCATATTCACTTAACAACCGTGTCAACTTAACAACTGCAGTGATTTACTTAATAACTGTGGCAAGAAAGGTCATAAAATTGGGCAAAACTCACTTAACAAATGTCTTGCTGAGGAATGGAAATTTTGGACTCAACTGTGGTCCTAAGTCGAGGACTACCTGTACTGTGTCTATTTAAAAAAAAATTCAAAGTAGTTTAGAATAAAAATGATAATTATTCCATGAGAGATTTGGAGGCAGGGGGACAATGCAATGGCCCTCAGAATCTCCCACACGGCAACTAGGTTTTCTGAAATTATATTTGTATATTTTTCCCCTAGTATTTCTTCTTAAGGCAATCTGCTATGTTGGGGAATGTAAGGAACACTATGAAGTGGATCTTACCTGCAGGTTAGCATTTCCCCATTCTGATTCTGGAGCTCTGTATGTGCAAAGTCCTGGATCAAATAGTCTTCTTTATCAGATCGGATTTTTTGTTTTAGTCTCTAAGCTGCCCTGGGTGTCCAATCTGAAATGAAAAGTGGGATATAGGCTGAAGTGTTAGCATAGTTAATCGGATCAGTTAAAGAATCTGGAACTGCATGTGTAAATATGCCAAGCTGGATTAATTTTAAGCACAGTGGGGTTTTCTTTACTTCAGTTTTCTTTTATTGATGGCTTAGAGTAGTTGTGAATTCAGAATGTTCAGTGCTTTCTGCAAGCCCAGCAAATGAGTTAAGTCAGTAACCAGGTTAAAATGTTTCAATGAAAGCAATAACTAAGCAAACAACTAAGTATATAAACAAATAACAGCAAGATTACACCAGTTTATCTGATCTCATCTGGCACAAATGTCTATGGAGATTCTCAATCATCCAGGTCACGGTTGTCCCAAAGGTGTTTTCCAAACAGCAACTGGACCTTTCTTAGTTTTTTTCCTTGAAAACTGAATTGAAGAAGCTTCTTGGATGGGAAGTGAAATGTTTTCAAGAAAACCCCCCCAAGAAAATCCAATTGCCATTTGGAAAACAACTTGCAGTGATGCACTTAACAGCTGTGGCAATAAAGGTAATAAAATGGGGCAAAATTCACATAGAATAGAATAGAATAGAATAGAATAGAATAGAATAGAATAGAATAGAATAGAATAGAATAGAATAGAATAGAATAGAATAGGAGCTGGAAGGGACCTTGGAGGTCTTCTAGTCCAGCCCCCCCCCACCTCAAGCAGGAGAAACTATACCATCTCAGACAAGTGACTGTCTAGCCTCTTCTTCAAAACCTCCAGTGATGGAGCGCCCACGATTTCTGAAGGCAAAGCTGTTCCACTGTTTAATTGTCCTCACTGTCAGGAAGTTTCTCCTTAATTCCAGGTTGCTTCTCTGTTTGATCAGTTTCCATCCATTGTTACTTGTCTTGCCTTTTGGTGCTTTCGAGAATAATTTGACCCCCTTGTCTTCTTAACAAATGTCTCACTTAGCAACAGAAATTTGGGGCTCAATTGTGGTCATAAATCAAGGACTACCTGTACAGGATGATGGAAAATCTACTCTTGGGACTCTAAAACACTAATGCTCTCATTATCAGGTTAACCTTTTTGATATGGAAAGAAAAGAAGCTATAAAACTGTAGTTTCCTACTTCACTTCCTACATTCCAAGTAATTCTTCAATCCAGCCAGCATTTCCCAAAGCTCAGGAACTTAGCCAATAATTTACCCAATAAGTTCCGATCCCTTGGTGACTACACACTCTGTTTAGATTAATGACTTACAAATGACGGGATCCAAAATTATGCTTTTCCTCAGTGTCAGTTTTCTTTGGACTGAGTCATTCGGCTTGCACTTAATGAATGAATTAATCAATCAGGGATGCAAAATAAAACCTTTTGAAACTAAGGACAATGTTAGCACTGTAGTTTCAAATGCTACTTTTAGGACCACTAGCTAATTTCTAGGAACAACATAAACAGGAAAAAAAGGCAAGACACTGGAAAAGGGCATGGGACTGCATACCATAAATGCAAGGCCTGAGATAAAGGGCCTATGGCAGTGGTGGCGAACCTACGGCACGGGTGCCAGAGGCGGCACTCGGAGCCCTCTCTGTGGGCACGCGCACCGTCGCCCCAGTCCTAGGCCTTCAGCTGGGTTTTATAAAACCTTTTCGCTTTAGGCCTCCGCCGCCGTGTGCAAAAAAAAAAAAAAGGTTCAATCAGTCCATTTCAACTTCTCACGGAAAAAAAAAAGATCTTGCTAAGTTGGAATTGATTGACTGAACTTTTTAGTCCCACCCAGTCTGCCGTTACCACCGCAGCCACGCCCACCCAATTGGCCATGCCCACCCAATTGGCCACACCCACCCAATGGGCCACACCCACCCGGCACTCGACGATGCATAAGTGGGTTTTGGGTTGCAGTTTGGGCACTCAGTCTCTAAAAGGTTCGCCATCACTGGCCTATGGGATAATTACCCTGGGCCCCCAACGTGGAAGCTCCCCCCCCCAAACAAAGCATGAAATGATCCAATAAACTGATACTTAAGGCAGGCACTCTGCTCAGTTAAAATAGAACCCCACAAATTATTTCAGTATTCTGAGTTTTCCTACTTCAGGCTTCCATTCATTTGGCCACTGAATTCAAAAGACAAAAATAAAAGGAAAAACTGACATTGACCAATATACTGAGAAGTGGAGAAAATAAAATAGTCAGCTATAGAGCCCCTTAAAGTCTTAAAAAGGGCCCATAATGTTCTTCAAGATAGGGATGGGCAAAAAATAGAACTGAATCTACTAAGTGATTTGGGGATAATTCCATTTGCAGTAGAGGAATGGATAATTTAATATTGCCAATAGAAATACGCTTCCACTCCCCACTAAAGTTCCCTGGTGGCAAAATTGTGACAGGGTGATGCTGCAGATACGGCAGTGCCTGTCGTCCCTGGCTGACACAGTCAACGTTGAAGGATCATGAGAGTGGCTGTCCAGCAACACCTGGAGGGTCACACTGGACAATAAGCTCCATGCTATTCAGGTACGGGTAGTCCTCAATTTACAACAGTTCATTTAGTGACCGTCTGAAGTTACAATGGCACTGAAAAAATGTGACCTATGCATCCTCACTCTGGATGCAGTAATTGCTCAGATTGGGCACAAACTGGTATGAACAATGGGAAAGACATCTATCCGCAGAATATAATTCCGTGAATAGTCTACTTTGCATCTTCAATTTTCAGACCAGGAGAACATTTTTGTTTTAAACATACAGCTGAAAAGACGTCTTCCCACCACCTCCGTTATATATTTTTTTAATAACAGTAGCACTGTTTTATGATATATACTGCGTTAGAAATGCAACTCAATGTGATGAATGTAATCACTTTGCAGGAGAATCTGTTCTAGAATGTTCCAGACCGATTTGTAGTTCTCTGGTTCCTCATCTGTCCCCTTTTGGAATTAGGGACATTTGCCCTCCTCCAGCTATTTGGCACTTTATTTATTTAGTGGATTTAGAAAGCAGGAACTGGATAAAAGTCTAGTCTAGTAAAGAGAAGGACTGAAGTGACATGATAGCAGTCTTCTAATACTTGGGGGGCTGTCACAGAAAAAAGGGGGACAACCTACTCTCCAAGGCACCTGGAAGGACAAGAAGTAATGGGTGGAAGATCATTAAAGACAGAGCCAACCTAGAACTAAGGAGAAATTTCCTAACGGTTAGAACAATTAATCAGTGGAATGGCTTGCCCCCAGAAGTTGTGGATGCTTCATCACTGAAGGCTTTTAAGAAGAGATTGGACAACCATTTGTCTGAAATGGTGTAGGGGATTTGAACAGTGGGTTGGACTAGAAGATCTCCAAGGTCCCTTCCAACTCTGCTATTCTGCTATTTTGTTATTAAAGTGCCCATCTTCCTCAAAGAGTGACTCATCCAGTCTTTAGAATTTCACAAAAATACTGAAATGGATATTTCGCTAGACCATCAGTGTGTTCCTTAGCACCACATACTAAGTCATGAATTATAGTTTACAAACCACAGTGACTGGATTCATGCAACATACTAAGCCAAAATCAAACTATAAGCTTTAGAATCATTTATGAACCAAGCTTGTATTTATATAATTCTGGGTCTTTATTATATTAAAAAAAATCCTCAGTCCTACATAATAAATAATGATCTTCCAATTCTTTGGTCTACAGTATTTCCAAAAATGTTATACAGAGATGGTCTTCTGTATGTACTTTGCAGTCTGTTAAAACTTTTTGTTTAACTGGTATTTTAGCAACTTTTAGAAACTGGCATTTGAGAAAGTGCTTTGTTTTTTATATATTCTCTTTTCCTTCCTGTTTCAATCTTCTTTTGCAGGGAGGCCATTTATGATCAAATTAGAAGAATTGGGAAGAGCTCAACAAGACCAAAATCCTTAGCGCGTTTCCTTTGGAGCCCATGGAAGTGTGCAAGGGTGCCATCTGGTGGATAAGCACTCACACTGTAGTAGACCATAGCGAGCTTGCTGAAGATAAGATAAGATAACCTTTATTGTCATTTTTTTACTGTGGACACAATGGCACACATCAGAAATGAAATTTAGTTGCCCGCTCTCAAAGTGAAACACATACATGACACACACCTAAAACATACTATATACAACATATGTATAGACCCACACCCACAAATAAATATTAAATGCTGTCCATCTTGAATATATAACGGAAGGAGGAAGCTTGAGAGTTCACAAGGTTAATGCTGTATGGAATGAAACTATGGCTGAATCTGGATGTTCTGCTATGGATACCACGAAGCCCCCTCCTCCCAGAAGGTAACAAGGAAAACAGGTCGTGAAGAGGACGTGTAGTGTCCCAGACAATCTTACGGACCCTGCTCAAGCAGCGCTTCTGTGCTATGTCCTGGATGGGAGGGAGGGGACTGCCAATGATCTTTTCAGCCATCCTCACCACTCTCTGCACCGCCTTCCTGTCTGAAGCAGGGATGCTTCCAAACCAGACTGTGATGCTGTATGACAGGATGCTCTCGATCGTCCCCCTGTAGAAAGTGGTCAGGACAGGGGAAGGAAGATGTGCTCCTGAATGACATCAGAAGCAACTTGAGAAGAGGGGGCAAAAGAATGGGATGGTTCCCTCATACCCTGAATAAGAAATTATTCAGAGTGGAAGGCATTAAACTGATGAATAGAGTGGAAAATTATTAAAATAAAAAGAATCAAGGAAGACAACTGCAGAAGATATGTGCTGATCAGAATCTGTAGGGCTGCTACTTCTACTTCTGGATTCCTGGAGAAAGAGGGTCACATTTAAATCCCGGAATGCTTGGAGTGGGGGGATTCCTATGAATGGCAACAGAACAACCACCATGTGCTTCCCAATGAAACTCTCTAGCTGTGCTCTGCACTTCTCGTGGCTTAATATTTCCTTTGGAATATCAGGCTTTTGATTCATATGTTAAACTAAACAATAGAATTCCAGAGTTCTTTGCAATGAGAAGCCCATGGATACTACTGCAGCATATCCCACCAACGGGACAATTGCCTCACTCTTAGAATACACTGCACATGTCAATCTGGCATTTCCTGGCACAATTTTTTTCCTCAGAAATCGCCTTTCTGCCTGCTTGCTTTTGTGACGAAGGCGTTAGGCAGCCTTGGCTTCATTGCTTTATTGACTGCAGTATGTTTCAAGTTACAATGCTTGCCATTTTACTCAAAGGCTGCTGCTAGGAGACGGTTCAGGCTAAGTAGGAATCAAGCAGGCCAGTTTTCTCTGGGCAGTGTACTGTTAATCCGATTAGAAAAAAAATCACGGAACTGAATAGATTGGATTCTCTAAAACCGAGTTGTGAAACTTACTGGAAAGAGAACAAAAGTGTCAAGAGAAGGCCAAGTGGGGAGGGGCAGCCCTAGTTTCTCTCATAGATTAGCGACAATGAAATAAATTCTCTCTCCCTTTCTTTCCTTCTGGGGTTTAGAAATAAAAGGAGTAATATTTCCAACCTCTGCTTATTCAAAGGCAAAAAGCTAGGTGAAACAACTGAAGAAAAACACAAAGAACTGGAGCCTGCAATTGCTTGTCACATGCCTACTGTTACAATTGCACTACGGAAAAGTATCAAATATATGCCAAAATGTTGTCGAATGATCTTTTCCAATCGATTGGGCACTGTGTTGTTGTTCAATTTTGTTGGCACAGCTTGGTTAGAACCTTGACAGATTTTTTTTCTGTTATTTACTGTATTTTTGTAGATGTTCCGTCAATGGTTCTTGTAGATAGGGAATATCAGGTATTTTGGTACTAAACAGTATGATATTTCAATGAAAAATGTCCAATTCCAGTCATTTACAGAGGGATAGAATCAAGATCACATAAAAATACCACTTTATAATGCCTTGGTAAGACCACACTTGGAATATTGCATCCAGTTTGGGTCACCATATTATAAAAAAAGATGTTGAGACACTAGAGAGAGTGCAGAGAAGAGCAACAAAGATGATTAGGGGACTGGAGGCTGAAACATATAAAGAACGGTTGCAGCAATTGGGTATGTCTAGTTTAATGAAAAGAAGGACTAGGGGAGACATGATAGCAGTCTTCCATTATCTCAGGGGTTGCCACAAAGAAGAGGGGGACAACCTATTCTCCAAAGCACCTGAAGATAGGACAAGAAGCAATAGATGGAAACTAATCAAGGAAAGAAGCGAACTGGAACTAAGGAGAAATTTCCTGACAGTGAGAACAATTAATCAGTGGAACAACCTGCCTCCAGAAGTTGTGGGTGTTCCAACACTGGAGGTTTTGAAGAAGAGATTGTCTGAAATGGTATAGGGTTTCCTGCCTAAGCAGGGGGTTGGATTAGAAGACCTCAAAAGGTCCCCTCTGTTATTCTATTCTATTTCACTTTGCCGACACCTAAGATGCCAATGCATGGTTGAGTCATTTCATTTTTCACTGTGTTTTTAATAAGAATTTCTTGGTAAGAATACCTTACCACTGCCCCCTCCTACACAGTATGAAATGATGCCCATATCTTTGTCACCAAAGTAATCCACCCACTTTAAGAATATTTCACCATTACTGCTACCCAACGTAACTGCCTGCTTGCTTTAGCTGGACAGCTGAGATGACCTTCTAGCTCTGGTGACTCAGCTGGGATTACATCCGCTTGGCAACACTTCCAATGTTCTTTGCTTGTCCCTCCCAGTAACAACACACTGCCAAGATAAGGCAGAAGCACAGCAGGATTTGAGGACAACTGTGTAATCCCATAACAATGGCTCTCGCTTAGATCCTGCTCAGGGGGCTGCATAGGCCTGTAAATGTTTGTTCCCGACTGACTTAACTTCCATAGATTTATCTAGTGTTTTGAAATCATCTAACATATTGACACTGACATCAATATGTAGAAACTTGATGGACTGAATCTCATAGGTGTCATGTGGAATTTCCAGATAATTTAATTTTAATAGATGGTTTACGCAATCACTTCTGAACCCAAAAATTAGAGAGGACATTTCCCTCCATCCTGTAACTATTATTATGATAGTGATCCAGCATTATTGCCCCAACATAAGAGAATTAACAAGTGGCCATATCCAAAACATTGCTCACCTCTTAGCACTTTTCAAAATATGTAGCACTTTCCAGTCTTAAATTGACTTCACAAAATGACTTCAGCTCAAACAAGCTGAGGGAAAAGGAAATTATGATACTGTACTTGTTATGGGGTGTGAGAGAAAAGATTCTTAACGTAGCCCCCATGGCATGCTCAGTTTTAGCCATTTTGGATTTCTCTAAAGCCTTCTGCAAAATGTAGTTCAGAGGGCTACCACAAAAGGCAAAGACTCTGACAATTGGTGGTACATAGACATGAAAACTGATTGCGAACAGTATTTGGTAAATGAAAAGCAGTGGGTTGTAATGTCAGTACAGATCACAAAGCCATAATTATGTGTTCTAAAATCATCATCTCAGCGCCAGAGAGATATCTAGTCTCCCTACAGCTTCTGTAATTGGAACTGTCATAAAAGGACTACCCCATGATAATCCCTCAGGTAATTGACTTCCTGATATGCACAGTGCAATTGATGATGGACTACTTTATAAGCTAAAATCAGATATTTTTGCCTTATCCAGCCATTTTAAGAGCATAGAAAACACCACTTGGACTAGCCGTTGTTAGATATAACAGGAAAAAATATACTACAGTACAGAGGCATGGGAGGGGCTGAAGGAAATTGTCATTTTCTCTGAGCACTGATATTAATTTGCAAAGGAAAATGCAGTCTGTGAACATTCAGCCTGTAAGATGTGAAGGCATTTATTTTTCTTATGGAATTTTTATCCCTTGGAGATATATACCTCAGTTCTATGATGAATAAATGGTTATACTTGTAGCAACGGAAAACAAACTGAGAAGTTAACAGGCAGGGAACCACTATTTCTTATGGTAAATTGATGTTTTATTGTTGATTATGGCCTCTAGGGCAGCCATTTTGTAAATGTGCACAAAGCACTTTCTTAAAATTCCAAATTACCTCAGCCATTTGGAATAATCTGTAATTAACTGAAGGAGATCAGCAACTTCTGAGCTGTTTTGCACGTTTTCCATCCATGGAAAGTCATAATTGGTTACAACTGCTGAGGAAGTTCAAAGCAACACTAATCAGATAAACAAGGCACAATAATGTACAAGTTTCAGGACTTATGAATACAAAAGAATATATTTTTATTTGCTTATAAAAATAACAGGTAACATAGATGTGATTATTAAAAATCACAATAGGTGTGAGGACTAGATCAGAAGGAATCTGGGTTACACATTCTGCTTAGCCTGTCAACTTTAGAATGAGCATGGCTGCAGCCATTTTTTCCTTCTCATTCCTAGTTGCCCCATAGCACGGAGGGAAGGGGGTTTGCCAGATGTTGCTCTCAACAAAACAGACTTTCTCTCTCAGACTTTCTCTCGTGGGAACCAAGGGCATCGGCTACTCCTGACATTGTGGGCTGGGTGTTTCATGAAAAGCCCGCCAACAAGCTGAGTGGGGAAACGTAGTTGCTTGCATAGCCTAAGGGGTGGGATTTCTTAACTTTGTATTGGGGAATTGTTATGCATCTCTTCAGACTTGGGTTTCACTTTTGAAGTACCGATACTCTGTATCAATAAACATGTTCTTTGAGGAATTCTCAAGCCTTGGAGTTCTGCTTTCTTTGTCTCTGTCTGTCGGAACCATGGCATTAAACCAAGTCTGGGTCCCAGCCACCTACCCACTCACTTTTGGGAGAGCGGTAAAGACCCGGTGAAAACTCGAGATGGAGGAGAAAGTTGAAAACGTTGCTAGCGGCAACGGGACTCAACCGCACGTTGGCGTTCCAGCCACCCAGGAGGCGTCACTGGCAGGGGCTCGGCCAAAACCCAGGTTGATCCAACCTGGGAAACTGGTACCGCAGGAAAGAGCTACAGCCTTAGCGGACCTCTTCCAAGCCGAGGCTGCCGGAGCGCCAGCCTGCGCTCCGACAGCCTGAGTCCCGTTGCCGCTAGCAACATTTTCAACTTTCTCCTCCATCTCGAGTTTTCACTGGGTCTTTACCGCTCTCCCCAAGTGAGATTTGGTTTAATGTCATGGTTCCGACAGACAGAGACAAAGAAAGCAGAACTGTTTACTGATACAAAGTATCGGTACTTCAAAAGTGATACCAAGTCTGAAGAGATGCATAACAATTCCCCAATACAAAGTTAAGAAATCCCACCCCTAAGGCTATGCAAGCAACTACGTTTCCCCACTCAGCTTGTTGGCGGGCTTTTCATGAAATCCCCAGCCCACAGTCTCGGGAGCAGCCAATGACCTTGGTTCCCAGGAGAGAAAGTCTGAGAGAGAAAGTCTTTTTTGTCTAGCGCAACACCTGGCAACCTCCCCTCCCTCCGGGCTGTGTGTCAACTAGAAATGAGAAGGGAAAAATGGCTGCAGCTATGCTCATTCTAAAGTTGACACATGCCTTCTCTCTGCCAGATCAAATGGGACAGAGAGATAGTTGGGGAGGTGGTCCCTCAAATAAGTCAGTTCCATGCCAGTTCATGGACTGAGAACCCTGTTCATGGTCACACCCTGACCACGTCCCAATTGGACTACTGCAATATGTTCTACATGGGACTGCCATGGAGGTGATACACAACGCAGCAGCATGAGCAGTAATAGGCACCTTTCGTTCAGCACAAGGAGCACCTCCGCTCTGTGAGCTGCACTGGTTGCCAATCTGCTTCCAGGTTGAATTCAATGATCTGGTAGTGATCCTGTGGGTTCCAGGAGAATAGGCAGGCTCCAGGTCCCATCTGTTAGGGAATGTCATCGGCTAGGTCCCTGGTGGAGACCTTTCTGTTGTGGTATCTTCTCTCTGGAACATCATTCCCCCAGAGCTGCTCCAACCCCACTGGCTTTCTGAAAGTCCCTAAAGCCGGATTTTGTTGCTGATCCCAGGGCCCAGGATGTGCGGTTGAGTCCATATCTTGGTTACATTGACTGTGTTTTTTTCTTAGCCCCTGTATTTTTTATGTATTGTTTTTGTCTCGTATTTTTTAGCAGCACCCACTTGTATCTTTGAGATTGGGGCAGTACAAATTGCATCAATAAATCAATAAATCTCCTCTTTGTGGAGATGGTTGTGAGGAAGGTAGTCAGATGACAGCTACAAAGGATCCAGGAGGAAATGGATTTTTGGGGTCTGTTTCAGTTGGGTTTCAAACTAGGGTATACTATGGAGACTGGACATGCTTGTGAGTGACCTTTGGTGAAGCTGGGATGGGGGTGGGGTAGCCATCCTTGTGCTCCTTAAATGTCTTACTGGGTTTGGATATTATGGTACTCCTTCTGAACCAGCTGTACAGGTTGGGAGTGGGAGCATTGTGTTGCACTATTTTGCCTCTTTCCTAAATGGTCATTTCCTATCAGTGTTAACAGGAGGGAAGAGATCATACTCATGACTACTCACTGTGCAATTCACGTTCTCACAGGGCCTGATTGGCTGCAGGATTGCCTGTCTTCAGCCATTTCTGCCCACTTAGTACATCCAGGCAGACTAGTGTGTCTTAGGTCTCCTCAATTAAACAGCCAGTTTAATCAGTTGTGGGTAGTGTGCCTTCTCTGTCCCAGCCTGTGCCCTCTGGAATAGCATCCATCGAGATGCAAACAGCATCCACCTTCTGGGGTTCCAGAAGGCCCTTAATACTTGGCTTTGTTCTCAGGACTGGGGTTATTGTGTAATTGCAGCCCCCGTGGTGTTTTTAATGGTTATGATTGGTTTTGTCTGGGCTGTTATCTTTGTGAATGCTCATATTAAAACTCAGTTTTGGTTAATTCAATGAACCATAGTTAAATAATTCCAGACTTACGATGATATAGGAGCCAGGCCAGAGCTGAAATCATTTGCATTACTATCAAAGGCTGCACTACATTACACTAATTGGCTGACTTACCAATTGTAAAACTATCCTCTGTACTCCTTAATCTGACAAGGTCACCCATAATTCAATGAATCATGGCTTGCAGGTGTGCACAATTGATTCAATCATAAGGTGATCTTATGGCTTAGGGGTGTCAAACTGCCGGCCCATGGGCCGGATGCGTCACGACAAAACCGCGCCCACCCCATTGCCAGCAATGGGGAAAAAGTTCCAATACGTGCGCGACATCACAAGTTTGACATGTCTGCTATGGCTGGATTGATACAATGTTGCTGGCAGATTTTTGAGTCAGTGGCTACATTTGAACAACCTGCTATACAAGATCAAAACAAGATTGGGTGATTGTGATTCAGTGTGTTCTGAGAATCCAAACTTTGTCTTAACCTGCAGTGAATCAGAGCAGAGCAAAATATGTTTGGTTGGTTTGGCTATTACATATGGCTAACCTGGGTTTAGAATTCAGCAGGTTGTGTGAACCCACTTGAAGAGGGTGGGCAATTGCAGGTCCCTCCACTCAGACCCCCAATTGCATGAGCCGTTTCTCTGAAAGCAGGCCAAAGCCAATCTGGTTTTGCAGTACAGGTAGTCCTTGACTTACGACCACAATGGAGCCCCAAATTTGTTGTTAAATGAAACCTTTGTTAAGTGAGTTCTGCCCCATTTTACGCCTTTTCTTGCCACAGTGAATCACTGCAGTTGATAAGTAGTAACCTGGTTCTTAAATGAATCTGGCTTCCCCATTGACTTTGCTTGTCAGAAAATTGCAAATCACATGACCCAGGGACACCGATACCGGCATAAATATGAGTCACTTGCCAAGCGTCTGAATTTTGATCACAGGACCATGGGATGCTGCAACATTCATAAGTGTGAAAAACTACCATCAGTCACTTTCTCCAGTGCCACTGTAACTTCAAACGGTCACTAAACGAACTGCTTTAAGTCGAGGACTACCTGTACTCTTCGAAACCTGCAGGGTCCGCCCTAGGGCTGGGAGCGACTGCAAAGCCTCTGCCGGCCAGCAGGGGGCAGCCTAGCCTCTCAAGAACTCGGCTCTTCGCTGCCCTCTAGCAGCCGGCCAGGGCACTGCAGTCTGGAGCCTCGGCGGGCCTTCCCTCGTCTGCAGCGCGACCCCGACGCCGGGCCTCGCTCACCCGGCTCCGCGGGCTCCCCGCCTCCTCCGGAGCTGCTCCTTTAAGACCCGGCCTCCAGGCCGCCGCCCTCTTTCCTCCTCGCGACGCGGAAGTGGCTGCTGCCTGGCCTAGCGCGGCTGCTGCTGAGGCGGCAACAATTTCTCCTTAGGCTGCCGCCGGTCTCCTTCGGCCCAGCCATGCCGCCGCCGCCGCCCGCGCCCTCGCCCTCGCCGCCCGCGCCTCTGCAGCCCCTGAGCAGCTGCGGCCTGTGGGAGATGCGCGAGCGGCTGGGCACCGGCGGCTTCGGCAACGTCATCCGGTGGCAGCACAAGGTGAGCGGGCCCCGCGCGCTCGCTCGCGCCTGACAGGAATTGGCGGGAAAAGGCAGGGGGAGGGAGGGGGGGGGGAGTCGAGCTTTTGCCTGCGGGAGGCCGTCGCGCCCTCGAGCCACAGTGCGGCTCCTCCCCGCCCCTCCTTCCCCCCCCCCCGGGATAGAGGGCCTCAGAGCGGGGTCTTTGGGTCGGGGGCCGCCTTGCCCAGCTTTCTTTTTCCCTTCCTGGTGGTCCTGCCTCTTCTTGCTCTTTCTTACTTAGGGATCACTTACTTACTTCCCTCCGCCTCTGAGAGGGTTTTAAAAGTCAGCCATATTAAAACAGAATTTAAAATTCTGTGTATATATGTGTTAGTGTGTGTGTGTGTGTATGTATGTATCTGTATATGTGTGTGTAATCTATCTGTATTATATATTGCTATCTATTATCTACCTATTTAATATATCAACCCCCCCCTCTCTATATATATATACATACACACACACACGATAAAAACAAATTCGAACATCAGGATAACATTAACCAAAAACTGTTTAATACAAGCGCTGAGCTTTATACACACACACACACACACACATATTCACACACACATATATATATATACACACATACATACATACATAGTATATATGTATATGTAGAGAGAGACAGAGAGAAAGTGTGTCTATATTACATATAGTGTGATATATATAAAAGTAGGTTTACGGCTCTGAGGCCCTCTCGTTTTGTTTTCAAGCAGCCTTTCTTACAGTACTTTCTTTTCTGGCTAATTTATGTGCAACTTTCTCGATAGAAGAGAATATTTGTAGCTCAGGACCCCACAACCTCTCTTCCTTCAGTGTGGAGTTGGGCATTATTAGTTAAACTAATAAATAGGGTGCTCATTTTCCAAAGATACTGAGCATCTTACAAATAATAAACAGAAAATGGAAATATAGGGGGAAGTGGAGGAAGAAGTGGAAGTGAGCAGAGGAGATGATGGAAATCAGAAATACAAGTCTATTGAAAAAATCATACCAGCTAACTAACACACTGTTTTGCTATCAAAGTAACAACCCAATCTCTTGCAAGAGGAGCTATGTAAGAATATTATTCAGACAAGCACAAATGCAGAATACCAGAAAAAGGGAATAGACTAGCTATACAACATATTCCAACAAAATGGATCCCTGTGCAACTTTAGCAAAAAATGCCTGACAATTGAACTCACTACAGCACAGCCAATACAAGTTATGAAAAAGTAACACTACCATATATCAAAACGATTACAACTATGCAGCAGCATCACCTTGGTGCCCAAACCAACCAAAGCCCTCCAAAACATCTTAAATAAACTTAAAAAAAACCTAGAAATAAAAATAAGTGTCATCTACAGTATGAAATGTAAGGATTGTAACAGCCACTACGTAGGACAGAGAGGAAAATTAGCAGAGCACATCCATGAATGCAAACTAGCAGTCAAAAGAATTAAAAACTCCTTAACTTCACAAGGGACAAACTTAACTATAGTTTTACTGGCAAACTGGAAGCATCCTAAACCAAGCTAAATCTAAAAATGCTAGGGAATTCCTGGAAGCCTGGCACTCAGATCAGCCATCATCAGGCCTATAGAGATAAACATTTACACACTATTCAAAAGAGACAGAAAAAATGCCCTAAAAGGAAATAAAAAGATGAGAACACCTCCCTGTCAGTAATAAACATCCAGATAAGGGATTAACATCAGGATTAACATCTGACAAAAGTAATAAACAGTACCCTAATGAAAGAACTATCAACTCAGACAAACAATCAAGCAGTAGACAATAACCTAATTATCAAGGAATTATCAAGGAGAAAACAGTATCCCCACCAACACTGGCCAGACAAACTGCTGTATATAAACACAGCAAAGATGTTACCTAGTCTGGGAACAAAACATTTGTAAGCAAACAAAGCAGCAAGGACTCCGCAAATAGAAAATAATCAGATATAGAAGGAGCAAAGGGCATCAGTGGGTTTGCCTTTGAGTTTTTCCTAGCTTTTTTTTTTTAGCGTTCTTTATTTAGTTTTAACTTCCTTTCTTTGTCTCGGTGCCCTATTTCTGAACCTTCAGAGCAACAAACAAAAAAAATCAAAACATAAAAGAGTAAATAACTAGGGATTGAGGGTTTTGGCTTTGAGCTTTTCCTAGCTAGCTTTTGGGTTTTGTTGGTTTGTAGTGTCCTTATCAGTTTGTACAGTGTTTCATTTCTGAATCCTCAGAACAGCTAAGAAGTAATTATAAAATTAAAATATATTTCAAAAATCAATTTCAGAAAGAGCAGAGGGCATCCATGAGTTTTGGTTTTGAGCATTTATTTCTTAGTACTTATTTTGGATTGCTAGTTTACTTCCAAAGATCCAAGTGGCTTACAAATAAGAAGCCTAAATATAAAACCCTTTTTTTAAAAAAAAAAAATCAACAATCTAAGATAACATAACCCCCCATAATTATTGGTTTAGGAATCTTTATTTTGGATAATTTTAATGTTTTTATGCTGTAAGCCACCCAGAGTTGCTTTGAAACGAGATGGACGGCAAATAAATTTAATTAAATAACAGCAAGAAGGCCTTGGTGTACCACTATTCTGGCAATAAGGTCTTCAGGTGTCCATTTTGACAGTATAATAGGGATGGACTGAATATCCATGGGTCTTCTATTCCAGACATAGGGACTATCACTGACCGTTATCGAGCACATGTCCCTCTAAATGCCACTCCATCAGATTTGGGACTCTCAGCAGTCCCTCGGTGGTTGAAAGTAAGAAGGAAGATATCTGCAGCATTCTTTTATTATAATGAAGAGAATAAAATATAGAAGACTTACCTTTGCAAGGACTTGTCATGTCCCACCAGAATGATTTCTGAGATCCACCTGTAGTAGACATATGGTTGAGAAGCTCTGATCTGAATGAAGATGAATGTCCTCTTCTAAGGAATTGAGTCTCAAATTGGAAATTTTGTATGATGAACATGGCCATCAGTTCCACCATTTAATAGCATATTAAAATCTACGGTCTCGACCAAATACAAGTTGTTTTTTTATGGCATTGCTTTTTACAATTGGCATTCAGGAATCTCTGAATAATTTGCAGTATGGTCTAGGTTGCTATAAAAAGTGCTTAGATTACCAGCATTATAAGAATCTCATGCAGAAATATTTTGTGCAGATTTTTGTTTCTGTCCTTAGTGTAGTTGCGAAGTCATGCTTTTATTCTCTTGACTTCACAGCCTTTTGCTCCCTCTCCAATTAGGGCACACAATGCACTTCAGTAGAAGGATATGGATGCTATGCATTAACTATCAGGGGTAGGCAACCTTGGCTCTTTTATGACTCATGGACTTCAACTCCCAGAATTCCTGAGCCAGCTATGCTGGCTCAGGAATTCTGGGAGTTGAAGTCCATGAGTCATAAAAGAGCCAAGGTTGCCTACCCCTGACCCTAGATCATAGCTAAGATTAGATTTCACAAAGCCAATAGAAAACCCTAAATGTATTGCTCTTCCAGGAAAACAAATTATTGTGGTAGAAGCTTGCAGGAACCAGAATCCTCATATTGTGTGAAATGTTATCTTTGATTCCTCCCCCCCCCCATACATTTGATATAACCGTAAGGCCATGAAAGCTTTAATTCAGGAAGAGAGAAAGGGAAAGTGAAGTCTAAAGCAACAGAAAAGGGGTAATGGAAACACCATTTGACAAAAGAGAACTTGGCCAAATTATACGTAACGTGGACTCGGCTTGCTTCAACTTGGCATTTTCCAGAGATATTCACTACAGCTCCATCATTGTCAGCAATAGGGTGGTTGTCAACCGTCCTTAATAGTCAGATTGGAGAAAGCACACTGAAATTGTGTCCTCTATTCTATGCAGGGCAACGTGAGAATTGCCAGGCTGACAGTAGGGGTGGATCCGGGGATTTCAGCAAGAAAGCATGTGATTTTACCTCCCAAAGGATCTGTTTCTCTGCTAATGACAGATTGGTGGGGGGAAATGACTGTCTCCTGGATCTCTACAGATCCTAACAAGAGGCTCTCTAGTGAAAGATGGTAGGGAGAAGAGGAACAAGAAAATAAAAAACATTCTCTCACAACATGAAATATCAAAGTAATTATCAAAGGGCTGTTGTGATCTCAGATTTAACAAGATCTTTTGATATCCCTCTAGCATACTGGCAGAGTTCATTCATCATGCTAAGCCATAAAATAGCTTACATGGGTTTGATACAGTGATATATTAACTAAGATTTATGTTTAAACTGACTACCATGGCTTATTTAATATTTATCAAATTTATATAGTGGCGCATCTCAAAGATAAATCATGACTAAAACATATCATGACTTACATGAAGTATAAATAACTCCTGTTACAGTTTCTGAGGGTTTAAATGTCTTCACATTGTATTTGCATTGTTGGAGAAAGAACAAAAAAAAAATCCTCTTTTTATAGGAAACTGGAGAGCAAATTGCAATCAAACAGTGTCGTCAGGAGCTGAGCCTCCGCAACAGAGAAAGATGGTGTTTGGAAATACAGATCATGAAACGGTGAGTAATACTGTAAAACACAAGTTTCCACAAATATTGTGAGAAGTAGTCATTTGATTTAGCAATTATCATGAAGATTATAATCCTGTTGCATAAGTATTTATTTAGCCGATGGCACGGCTAACGTGATCCAAAGTGTGGCGCTTCCTTGTGTGTCACTTGAAAAAAAATTACTTATTTTGTCTTAAACCAAACGTCCCACCTTGGTAGAGCCAAATCTCAAGACCCTGAGCCTATGAAAGTGGAAACAGTGATGGTGCTGACATGCATCCAGGGTTGCCAAATGACTATTTCTGAGAGAATCTAACCTTTGAGATATATGTAAAGCATTAAATATATGCATGTATCAGTTAAAGTGGAAAACATAGTAAGTTGCCAAGGTCTCTGCATGAATCCTGGATGATCACAAGCAAACTCAGGATCATCGGAAAGCTTAAGAGCGTGCCAAAACAAAACAGAACATTCTATATAGGTCAAGAAATTAATCATATGTCAGATAGAAATACATACAGAGTCATTCTAAGTGTGTTTATTCTGAAGTAAATCCCAATATTTACCGGTATATAGTAAAATAAAAAGATTAAGGATTACCTGAGTATCAATCTATTTGAAGTAAGATCCCTTCATGCTTGTCTTTGAGAATTAGAAAAGTCTTTCTTTTGCTGTTTATCTTTAGATTGTGTATAAAGCGCAGTGTGAGGTCTGGTTGCTTATTTTGTGGTGGGAGTTAATAACTAATTCTGCAGTATTTCTTTTTCAAAATGAAGGTATCTTTAATTAATATACTATTACATATATTTCTGTATAAATAGTATCAGCATTTATTGCTCATTCATTTTTTGGTAATTCACCTTAAATTATTTTAATCTTGCAATGTATGATTTGCAGAGTCGTATTTTATATATATATTTAATTTTCGTAGGAATACATGGAAATGAAAGTATAACACAATGTACTTAAAATATTTAATCTGTATGATAACAAAGGAGTTGGAACAAGAGTGCTGCTTGCATAGGCTAATGATGTGAGGAGAGGATTAAAATGATAAAGAGTATGCTCTTGAATGTGCCCCAGAATCCTTTGCAAAGTTACAACATTAAAGTATTAGTACCGCTTTATAAAACCCTAGTAAGACCACACCCGGAATACTGCAGCCAATTTTGGTCACCTTATCACAAAAAAAGATGTTGAGAGTTTGGAAAAAATTCAGAGAAGAACAACTAAGATGATCAAAGGCCTGGAGACTAAAACATACAAAGAACGGCTGCGGGACTTGGGTTTCGCTAGTCTAGAGAAAAAAAGGACTGGGGGGGGGTGGCATGATAGCAGTGTTCCAGTATTTGTGGGGCTACCATAAAGAAGAGGGGGTCAAATTATTCTCCAAAGCTCCAGAGGGCAGGACGAGAAACAACGGTTGGAAACTGACCAAAGAGAGAAGCAACTTGGAATTAAGGAGAAACTTCCTGACAGTGAGGACAATTAACCAGTGGAACAGCTTGCCTCCAGAAATCGTGGGCGCTCCATTGCTGGAGATTTTTAAGAAGAGACTAGACAGTCGCTTGTCTGAGATGGTATAGGTTCTCCTGCTTGAGCAGGGGGCTGGACTAGAAGACCTCCAAGGTCCCTTCCAGCTTCTATTCTATTCTATTCTATTCTATTCTATTCTATTCTATTCTATTCTATTCTATTCTATTCTATTCTATTCTATTCTTTATTCTATTCTATTCTATTCTTTATTCTATTCTATTCTATTCTTTATTCTATTCTATTCTTTATTCTAAAGTATTCTGTCTTAACCACTTAACGTACAGGCGTTCAATAAAGTCATTGCTTTAAAGTTGAGTGCCAGGTTTGCACGAGTTTTTGTGTATCCTCTTATGTGTTTTATTTCTCATAGTTTAAATCATCCCAATGTGGTGGCTGCCCGGGATGTGCCAGAAGGGATGCAAAACGTTGCACCCAATGACTTGCCACTGCTGGCTATGGAATATTGCCAAGGAGGAGATCTTAGAAGGGTGAGTCTTTTGGCACCTATGTTATTGCATGTCAGAAAGAAGTGGAAATACTTTTAACTTTCCAGAGCATAGTTAGGGTCTTGCCTGAAAATCTGGCATGGGTCTAGAACGATAGTTCTCAACCTTGACAACTTTTAAGATGCGTGGACTTCAACTTCTAGAGTTCTAAACCAGCCATGCTGTTTGGGGAAGTTTGGGAGTTGAATTTCACACTTCTTAAAGTTGCCAAGGTTGAGAAATACTAATCTAGAAGCTGCATTCTTCTGAAACAACTTGTTGCAGTTATAGGAGCCGCAGTGGCACAGTGGTTAGAATGCAGTATTGTAGACTCTGCACACAGTCTGGAGTTTGATCCTGATAGGGCTCAAGGTTGACTCAGCCTTCCATCCTTCCGAGGTCAGTAAAATGAGGATCCAGATTGTTGGGGGGTCAATAGGCTGACTCTGTAAACCAGGAGTCCCGAACCACCGGTCTGTGGACCAGTACCGGGCCGCGGCATGCCAGCAACCGGGCTGCACAAACAAGCAAAGCCCCATCCACAGGATGCAGGCAGCACACTAAACCACGCCCCCTCCGGTCCGCAGAAAAACCTCTCTCCACGTAACTGGTTCCTGGTGCCAAAAAGGTTGGGGGCCTCTGCTCTAAACCACTTAGAGAGTGCTGTAAAGCAGGGGTCCCCAACCTTTCTGGGTTGGCAGCCTGGTGGGAAAGGGAGGGGCAGGCACGTTTATGCGTGCATGCACACACATGCAAATGTGGCTGTGTGCGTGTGTGCTCCGCAAATGGGGCTGCTAGTGCTGGCTTGCAGCTCAGCTAATGACAGCACACGGCTCGTGGCTTCGCTAGCGCTGGAGAGAGGCTCACAGCTCGGTTAGCGCCGGCGAGAGGCTTGTAGCTTGGCTAGTGCCGGCGAGAGGCTCACAGCTCGGCTAGCGCTGGCAAGAGGCTCGCAGCTCAGCTAGCGCCGGTGAGAGGCTTACGGCTCAGCTAGCGCTGGTGAGAGACTCACGCCTCGTGGCTCGCGGCTGAGTTAGGGTCGGTGAGAGGCTCACAGCTCAGCTAGCCCCGCCAATAGGCTCACGGCTTGGCTAACGCCAGTGCGAGGCTCACTGCTTGGCTAGCACCGGCGAGAGGCTCATCACTCAGCTAGCTCCGGTGAGTGGCTCGCCTCATGGCTAGCGCTGGCAAGATGCTCACGGCTTGCAGCTTGGCTAGTGCCAGCGAGAGGCTCGCAGCCAAGCTAACATCAGCAAGAGGCTCACGGCTCGGCTAGCTCCGTTGCACAGCTCGCTGCTCGGCTAGCGCCAGCGAGAGGCTCATGGCTCAACTAGCACCGGCACAAGGGGAGGCGAGTGCACGCACATGCTTGTGCGCACTGGCCAGCCACTCATGTGGGCCGTGGCCCATAGATTGGGGACCTCTGCTGTAAAGCATTATGAAGCGGTATATAAGTCTAAGTGCTATTGCTATTATGAAGTTAATTTATCCTTAGATTCAGGTAGTCTTCACCTAGTGATTATTCAGAATTACAACAGACCCCCCAAAAGTACTTGTGATATGATTTCAGACTTATGACATGTTCCACTTTAGCTTTTTCCTAGCACAACGATTCTGTGCAAAAGGGAAATTAAATTATCAGAAATTGTTAAAAAAAAAAATTAAAAATGCTTTCTAATTCTTATAAGATGAGCTATGCAGGGCAAATCTAATGAAATCAGCCTGTAAACTGGTAGTGATTTGAAAGAAGTTAAAATAAATTTCATCGCTGTGCATAGCATAGAACAGTGGTGGCGAACCTATGGCACGGGTGCCAGAGGCGGCACTCAGAGCCCTCTCTGTGGGCACGCGGGCCGTTGCCCCAGTCCTAGGCCTTCAGCTGGGTTTTATAAAACCTTTTCGCTTTAGGCCTCCGCCGCCGTGTGCAAAAAAAAAAAAAAAAAAGTTCAAATCAGTCAATTTCAACTTCTTGCGGAAAAAAAAAAGATCTTGCAAAGTTGGAATTGATTGATTGAACTTTTTAGTCCCACCCTGTCTGCCGTTACCACCGCAGCCACGCCCACCCAATTGGCCACACCCAGCCAATAGGGCTACACCCACCCGGCACTCGATGATGCATAAGTGGGTTTTGGGTTGCAGTTTGGGCACTCGGTCTCTAAAAGGTTCGCCATCACTGGCATAGAACTTTTGTTTTTACTATTTCTTAAAATGAAAGCAAGTGTCAAAGAATGGGTTACTTTCTGTTTTGGTAAGCAAACCTCAGCAAAGCAGTATTTTCCTGGACCTGAGAAAAAGCCCTTTTCCAGTTCCAGCTTCAAAGGGCACGTCGTCCTGGAACACTCTTTTCTTTCTTCAGTTTCAGTTCACTTTTTATGTGACTCGGACAAAAAATTTAATCGGGATGGAAAAATAAACATTAAAAGGTAGAAAGAACAGACAAATGAAATTGAGAAGATGGTGTTGACTACAAACATGCTCTTCCTTTTGCAAGCCCGACATAGCGTTCTCTGTTGTCTCTGGATTCCTTGGGACTACTCTTCCAAAAGAGGTTAAGGCAGCTGACAAGCAGATTTGGCTTCTCTGTATTGGACCACCAGTACTTAAGATTTAAATCATAACATTTCTTCAAGCTTTCGCAGACCCCCTGTGACAAGTTCGTGCCCGCCCCCCAAGGTTCCACGGACCACAGGTTGAGAACCATTGATACAGGATTTCCTGCTTGAGCAGGAGGTTGGACTAGAAGACTTCCAAGGTCCTTTCCTACTCTGTTATTCTATTATTCTGGCCAAGTGGTTGCAGTAGACAGACATGAGTGAAAGATCATTGGAGACTGGGGGCAGCAAGTGAAGAATGAGATTCTGGGGGAAAAACATCTGTTTGTCCAGAACTGGAATATTACCGGTATTAGGTGTGTCAGCTTTTAGACCAACAATCTGATGATAGTGTACAGTAGATCAGTCGCAGGGTTCCTCCCCAACTGTAAATAAATTCAATATATCTCATGTTGGCTGTATTCCAGTAGGTTGGTAGATTAATTGTGCCAGAACATTTTTTTCCTCTGAAGTGGAAAATAAATACTTAGAGAAATGTAAAATGTTTCAGTATTTTATTTCTATGGAGACTATCTCGTCTCTCAGAAACATGGAGGATTCAGCTTTCTGATGAGTGAACTAATCAATTTTTGCATCTTTTCCTGTGGAGACTTTTATACATCCTGTTCCCTTATAGGAAAAAAAATAAACCCTTTATAATAGATAATGTTCTAATCTGCAAAACATATTGACCAAAGACTGAAGTATGACGAACAACTTTAAAAAAAAAAACATTTCATCCTTCTCCAAGGAGGGTTATGGAAAATGTTAGGGAATATAATTTCCAGTTGTCAAATAAGAAAAATCCATATTTACTTCATTAAAGCAGGACTCAGAACTAAACTTCAGTTGTTGCAAAACTTGGCTTCTGTATGGCATTCAGTTCCTACTTTTATAGGTAGTCCTCGACTTGCAACCATTTGTTTAACGACTGTTCAAAGTTATGACGGTGCTGATAAAAGTGACTTGCGAATGGTGCACACCTTTATGATCCTTGCAGGTCACATGATCACAATTCAGGCACTTGGCAATGTGTGGGTGTATTTATGATGGTTACAGCATCCTGGGATCATGTGATTGCCATTTGTAACTTTCCCAGCCAGCTCCTGATAAAGACAGTCAAATGGGTGAAGCCAGTTTTGCTTAACAGCCACATGATTTGCTTAACGACCATGGAAAAAAGGGTCATAAAATCAGGCATGACTCACTTGATAAACTCATCCCTTAGCGACGGAAGCCTCAGTCCCAATTGTGGTTGTAAGTCAGGGATGTTGTGTCACCGCAGTTCCATACAGATTGCTAAATGCTAGGCTGGTGACATCAAAATCGCTCCCTCTAGAATGCTGTTTTGTAAAGTCTGTTCTACCCCACTCTTCTTTGGGATCCAATACTTATTTTACCTTCAAGGTGCATTATGATTTTAGATATAGAATATAAATATATCCTGCTTTGAGAACCCGTACAGCGTAGAAGAGCTATACTGCTAGGCTTGATATACCCAAAGAAGTTTTTCCAAAAGGCAGCTGTACTTTAAAGTACCTTTGGGACATGACCTGGATGATTGAGAATCTTCACAGACATTTAGACTTGATATATAGTTCTGAAAGTCAGTTCTGGAAATGTTATTTGTTAGTTGACAGATCTCCCCTTGTAGAACTAAGTGATAGATTCATGAAAAATAAAACAAAATTACTTGGCCGTACTGCAAAATGCAAAACTTATATAAAGGTAAGTTATTTTCTTCTTCTTCCATAGCATCTGAACCAGTTTGAGAATTGCTGTGGCCTACGTGAGAAAGAAATTCACATTTTATTATCAGATATTGGTAAGTATCAGATATTGGGGGGCCAAATCTAAAGTAAGAAATCCTCAAGAAGTGGATCAAAGGTAGCAGAGTGGGGTGGAAACAGTTCCAAGTTTGGCCATATTCCAGCAATGGTCTGCCAGATGAGCGTATGGAAACAACCACATGCATTCACAGCACTGTATTTATTACAATTGCTTTCATGCTATTGATTCAGAACAATCAGTTTAGCAAATTTGAAATCTGTTTCCTGCCCCTCCTTTTCAGTTTAATCTTAAAGGCAAAATGCTCATTCTAAGCCATGTGGGTATTTTTTAAAAAATTAATAACATAGATCCTGTGCAGGAAAAACGAAGTTTTTAAAAATAGACTGGACAATCATTTGACCAGGGTGGGTATATGGCAGGGGTAGGCAACCTTGCCTCTTTTATGACTCGTGGACTTCAACTCCCAGAATTCCTGAGCCAGCCATGCTGAGGGGAAAGGGAGAGGTTTCCAAGCTGAGCCATGCTGGCTCAGGAATTCTGGGAGTTGAAGTCCACGAGTCATAGAAGAGCCAAGGTTGCCTACCCCTGGTATATGGTCTCCTGCCTTAAGCAGAAGTTTGGACTAGAAGGTCCAAACTGAAGTCCCTTCCAGCCCTAGGATTCTATGTTTTTATATATTGAGGAGGTTAACTACTAATGCCCATATGCCTCAGCAGTCATTCCATTTTAGAGTGTTAACACCACTGCTCCTATTCCATGAGGGCAGATTCTGTTCAGTGGCCTTATTTAAACGCTCTTTCCCTGCTTCTGGTGCTCTGAGTCTTTGTGGCGTTGTTGCCTGACATTTCCGCTGTTCTTTTCTCCCCCCTGGATTATCATCAAATCCTAGTCTAAGAAAAGGTCATTTAGCCCCTTCAGTTGACGCTATATTTGTCACAGATATCCACCTTAAAGTATCCCTGGCAAAAAGGTTGTCTGGTCTCTGTTTGAATGCACCCAGGAAAGAAAAGACCACCACCACATTAGGTTGCTGACTCCATTGAACTGCTGTTTCATTAAGGACATTTTCTCATACATACAATCAACGTCTGTCTCTTTATCACTAACATATTGTTGGCCAATAGCCTCGAAAAAAGTGATGATGATGATCTTCCCAAAGAAAGTCCAGAGCGATGCACAAAACACTAATTGAAAATAAAATGCATTATAAATTTATGTTTTAAAACTCCCGTAATGTAACAATTTCATCAAAAAGTCCATTAAAATTGCAATATTGCATTTAAAGTATCACCCGAAGCCACAGTGGGTGGTCCAGTTGTACTTTCTTCAACAGAAAGTTTCATAAATGAGTAGCTGCTGTAGAGAAAACCCTGCTCCTAGTAACTAGTAGGATCCAAGCCCACAGTTGGAATCATGCTTAACGAATAAAGGCAAATATACGTGTCCCAGGATAATGTTGCAGGATCCAATCTGGGTCGGTCACCAGAACTTTAGTCTTCCGAACTTTTGAACTCGTGCTGGAGCCCATCCTCAGGGAACTTCTCTCTACTGGAATGTGTGCTTTCGGCTATTCTATGCATTTTTGTGGTGCCTGGTTGAGTGTAGCTTCCTATGGGTTGGTTGCTGTGTTGATGGCTGGCTATTGGCTGTTGTTTCCTTGTTCTGCCAAGTCCTCGGCTCCTAAGTACCTGATAAGTTGGTGGTAAATCAGCACTCCTGTTGACTGACAAGGGGCCCATTTCCCAGTCCTCAATCATTTCCCTGGCTATCTTTGTACCTGCTCGACCAACAATCTTAGTAGCTGCAAAATTGAATGTATGCTTTTGTTCATTGCCGTGTGAGGCTACCAATGAGTTCGGGGCTCCTCATCTGAGTGCTCGCTTGTGTTCTTGCAGTCTGGTGGTTAGCTTCCCCCCTGTCTATCCTACATAGCCACAGGGGCAATCCATGCAGGGGATCCGATAGATTACATTGGAAGTATCTCCCACTTCCAAGAGATCTTTGCAATGCATGATTTGTTCTCAGAAGACATAAGCCTCTGGTGCTGGTGAACGACTCAGATTAAATTCTGGAATCATGCTTCTCCAGAGCCATCTTTTCTCAAACCTAAGCAAACTCAGCTTCTTCAGTCTCTCCGTGCAAAGCATAGTTTCTGTTCCTTTGATCCACCTGGCTTACCTTTCTGAACCTGTTTCAGTTTGTCTGAAAACACAGTGGAGTATTTGTTTAATATGATGGACTTGGTTGGTTGTCATTTTTTCTCAATATCAGCTTCAGCCCTGCGTTACCTTCATGAGAACAGAATCATTCACAGAGACCTGAAACCAGAGAACATAGTTTTGCAACAAGGTGAAGAGAGGGTGAGTAAGATTCTTCTGGTACGTTTCCTCATTCCTCATAAAGTGCAGGAGGTTAGAGCAGGGCTTTTCAACCTTTTCACCGATTGTACCACTTTTAGGATATGGCAATATTCGAGTACCACCTAGCAAGGTGTCAAAAACTTGCTGACAAAAAAAAACCTGTTCAAAGTTGCAGTTGCACTGAAATGACTTATGACCATTTTTCACACTTATGACCATTGCAGCATGCCCAGGGTCATGTGATTTATATTTGGATGCTTGGCAACTGATTCATATTTATGATGGTCACAGTGTCCCAGGGTCATGTGATCCCCTTCTGCAACCTTTTGATAAGCAAAGTCAATGGCAGAGCTGCTGGTGGCCAAGTGCTAAGGCGGGACTTCCTTCCCTCCCTCCGTTCCCTGCCTCCCTTTTTCTCATTCCCATCTCCTTCTGAAGGAAGAATTTGAACCCCCCCCCCATATTTTCCCTCTTCCATATATTGATCAAACAAGGAAAAGCCTCCAGAGACAGAAAAGACAAGCTGCTGAGTGAACTAGCTTAAAAAGGCACTTCCCCCTTAAGAATTAGCTACTGGCTAGAAAGGAAAGTAAGGAGCCCAGCCGGCACTTAAGGAAGAAAAAAAAATGTAAATACTGGCTGCCGGCTAAGGCAGCCTGCTGGCTAAGGCAGCCTCCCCAAATGGCTCCATTCAGGAGAAAAATACTTCAAAATCCCTTGCAGCAAAACTTACAGCTAACAACAGCAGAGCAATAGAAGCTAAAACGAGCCATCAGCCAAATAGAAATTGCCAAACACTCCTTAAGAACACAAAGCCCACATTGCACAAATCCCAGAACTTCAGTCACAAAAGCACATAAGAATCCTTCCCCTCTCCATCTCCCTCCCTCCCTCCATGCCTCACCTCCAGCCATTGCTGCTTTTCATTCCTCGTGGAGGGCGACCCCTCCCCCACTGCATTTCTTGCCTGTTTGCTGCTGCCAGCACAGGTGGCTGCCACAGCAGTTGTAGATTGGCTCATGGCGGGGCCGGCCTGCTTGATCTCCTCTCCCCCCACCCTCCTCCTCCTTCTTCCCCTTTGGTGCAGCTAGAGCTGATTCTGCCTCCTCCCAAGGCTGCTGCTTTTTCTCTCTCTCCCTCTCCCTCCCAAACTGCCTCCTTTTATAGTCTCCGCCCCCCTCCTCCTTTCTCATGGGGGAGGGTGAGCCTGGGGCCTTTGCAGCTCCAGAGGACTCCAGCTCCAGAGCTTTGCAGCTCCAGAGGACTCTCTCACTGTAAGTCTTTGCCTGTGCTGGCTCTTTCCCTTCCCCACTACACTTGGCTAGGCAGGGCTGCGTACCACCTGCCACTCATTAATGTACCACAAGTGGTACGCGTACCACAGGTTGAAAAGCCCTGGGTTAGACATAGCTCTTCCCTTCCGTCAGATATGTGGCATATAAGGAGAAGGCTGGGGATGGCTCACATTCACTCTTTAGAGATGGACCTCTCACATTTAGTTAGAAAAAGAAGGAAATAGAATCTGGAGGTAGTTATGCTCATTCGCTTGCTTAATTAACTAATTCACTGTTTCTCAAGGTCAACCACCCAGATGGGTGCACTTCAACTCCCAGAATTCCCCAGTCAGGGTTGCTAGCTGGGGAATTCTGGGAGTTGAAGTCCACCCATCTGGGTGGTGTAAACAATACTTTCAGGGCTGCTTTCTTTGAGTTGTGTACAAAGGGCTTAGGAACCTTTTCCCTCTTACTCAGACCTTTTCCTCTTACTCAGTTCTTGGCTTGTTGCACAGTATGTTTTGAACTGTGCACAGTGCTTTATGGTGAGGTACTGTAACAGAAACTCTTTGGAAGATACGCTGTATGGAGATCTTGCTATTCAGCTTTAGTAGGCAGGCTGGTTTTTGTGGATCTTTTTTCCAAATTCAGCCGTACTGTGCATCACTTCTGTGGCCCCCTTCCTGTGACAAGAAAGGGTTAGGATTTTAGACAACTCTATGGTCTTGCCAGAGGCATTTAATTGTATCTTTCCAGGGAGTGATTGTTTTAAATAATTGATAAACCACTTCCCATTAAGAGTTTGCAGTAAAATGCAGTTACATTTATACAAGATATTGATCCTAATTTATTGAATAATGTACAATAGTCTGTGTCTAGGCCACCTTCTGCAGTATAAAACATGGTTTGCCAATCATATTAGCTGATTTTACACAACATGTTACATAATAATCCAGCATACTTCGGCTTAGAGAGTTGAGCGAACCCAGACAATAAATTACATCTCTCTCTCCCAGCATTCTTAGCATGCTCACAGATGTCGTCATCATTGTGCTTTTCTTTAGTTAATACATAAGATCATTGACTTGGGCTATGCCAAAGAATTGGATCAAGGCAGTCTTTGCACATCCTTCGTTGGGACTTTGCAGTACCTGGTAAGCAATCTTTTAGAATAAGTAGTGGGGCTTTCAGAATTGTACAGTAAGATTTCACGTGTTAAGAATATAAGGTAAAGGAGTCCCTGTGGATTTTGCTCCACTAGTCATTAGCGTCTGTCGGGGGCGGTGCTCCTCCCCATTTCAAGGCCATTGAGCCAGAGCTGTCCAAAGATGTTTCCCTGCTCATATGGCCAGCATGATGTCACGGAGCTGTGTTGGTACCTATTTATCTACTTGCATTTGCATGCTTTTGAACGGCTAGCTTGGCAGGAGCTGGGACGAGGACAGGAGCTCACTCCATCACATGGCGCTCGGGTCTTGAATCTGGGCTGCCGGCTTTCCAGCTGACAAGCCTATAATATCTTAACTACTGAGCCAGCGTTCTGCCCTGAAGAACATAAGCATATTGAATTTGAGATGAACAGGTTGCCAGGATGACATTGTGGGAAAGCATTTCAGTTAGGACACCTAAATGTTTGTCTTCCTGGCAGAGAACAGTCTAATTTTTTTACTGTATACAGTATTGTCTGGTCCGTATTGATTTGGTCTCTTATAGGTGATAAAATGAACAGAGCTGTCCCAACTCCACCTCCTCTTCCTCTACAGATTGATCTTATCATTTTTCAAATTCATTCTAATGTAACAAACATCACCGTACCAAAGATGCTTTTTCAAGAGGCAACTGGACTTTCTTGTTTCTCTTTGAAGACGTTTCTCTTCTCATCCAAGAAGCTTCTTGATCTCTCCAGAGCTGAAGAAGCTTCTTAGATGAGAAGCGAAACGTCTTCAAAGAAAAATAAGAAAGTCCAGTTGCCTCTTGAAAAAGCATCTTTTGGGACAACCATGACCCGAATGACTGAGAATCTCCATAGACAAACATCACTGTGGTTTATAGTAGTAAATTCCATGACAGATGTGTCAAAAAAATTATTTCCTTTTGTGAGTTCTCACCCATCCATTGTTCTTACCAGGCTTGGGCTCTATGGGGAAAGGGGAAGGGAGTGACTGTCAGAAGAGTTCTGCCTTTTAAAGAAGATTCAGTGGATAGAGGAATGTTCCCTAATTGAAAATAAGTCCTATTCAACTCCTGGGTTTTGCTTTCTGTGTAGGCAAGTATGGGATTGCATTGGTAGCCAGCTTTGTGTTCTTTTAATGTTCTAGGCGCCCGAACTGCTAGAACAACAGAAATACACAGTCACAGTGGATTACTGGAGCTTTGGCACCCTGGCTTTTGAGTGCATAACCGGTTTCCGACCTTTCCTTCCCTCCTGGCAACCAGTACAATGGTAAGTCAGACATCTTATAACTTGGGATCGTTATTACAGGTAGTTGATTGACAATCAGTTGCTTAATGACCATTTTAAGTTATGATGGGACGAGAATGGCTGCCTTATGGCCCGGAAAGCACTTCTGGCTGTTGTAAAATATCATGCCACAAACAGACAGACAATCACGTGGTCCCAGTTTGGGCACTTGGCAGCTGACTCACCTGTTCGTCCGGTTGCAGTGTCCCACGATCACATGGCAATGATTTGCGATGCCTTTTGCCAGTTTCTGACCAAAAAAAAAAACCTATTCGGAAGAATATAGGGTTCACACTTATGACCACAACATTTGCTTAAATGATTGCGTTGATTTGCTTAACAACTGCCACCAAAAATTTAAAATCGGCCCGGAAACTTGATCCTGATTGTGGTTGTCAGTTGAGGGTTACCTGTATAAGTAGGACAGTGGTATGGTACAATGGTTAAAGTGCTGGATTAGAATCAGGTTGAAATCTGCACAGCTGCTGCACAGACCGGCTGTTCTGCAAAGAAATTGGAGGCAGGAATGTCATATGCTTGCTCTTGCAGGAAAAGTAAGATATAAATGGTGTTCTGAAAGCCTTTGAAAATCCAACTCTTTCCCCACGACTGTGATTTGATACTACGACCAAGCCGTTGTTGTTATTTTTAAATAATAGACTTGGACAGAACCATCACAACGCTTATGGCCGGTGCAGATAGCCATTGAGATGAATACTGTGGGCATCTGACAGAATAGAGTCATGTTCATAAAAGCTTTTTGACACAATAAATAGTCCTCGATTTACAACAGTTCACTTAGTGACCATCCAAAGCTACAACAGCACTGAAAAAAGTGACCTATGACCATTTTTCACACTTACGACCGTTGCAGCATCCCCATGGTCACATGATCAAAATTCGGATGCTTGGCAGCTGGTTCATATTTATGACGGTCGCAGCGTCCCGGGGTCACGCAATCCCCTTTTGCGACCTTCTGACCAGCAAAGTCAGTGGGGGAAGCCAGATTCACTTAACAGCCGTATTACTAATTTAACAACTGCAGTGATTCACTTAACAAAGGTGGGAAGAAAGGTCGTAACATGGGGCAAAATTCACTTAACAAATTTCTCACTTAGCAACATAAAGTTTGGGCTCAATTGTGGTCGTAAGTTGAGGACCACCTGTATGAAAGGAGCAGACGTATGCTGGACTGAAATCCCTTATATACAAACCTCCCTTTATTCTCTTAGGCATGCAAAGGTCCGACAGAAGAGTGAGCTGGACATTGTTGTTTTTGAAGATTTATCTGGAGAAGTGAAATTTTCTAGCAAACTGCCCTACCCTAACAACCTAAATAGGTAAGGGATTATATGTCGATCAAAGAACCGATTCAATTCCCCCACCCCTCAGCCTCTTCAGCAGTCGTCTTCCTTCCCACGTTCGCTATTTCATGCTTGTGTTCCTAGTGTTTTGGCTGACAGACTGGAGAAATGGCTGCAGCTAATGCTCAAATGGCAGCCACGGCAGAGAGGGACTCATCCCACCTACGGCACCAATGGCTGCTTCAAGGCTTTGGATGACATCCTGAATGTAAAGGTAGGTTCTTCCAGGTGGGAGAAGTAGGAAGAGTGACATTTAGGAAGGTGTATGCTATCGGGTAGACACGGGGCCAGTTGGAAGTCCGGGTGATGTAAGATGTTATTTCGGGTATCCCAGCTCATTGAGCTGCTTGATAGATTTTTGCCATATTGTTTCGTGAAATGATTGATTGCACATTTTGGAGCGCTGATGGAGGATGATGCAGAGTTACACAATATAATGCTCTCCGGGTGCATAGACTGTAAAACCTAGAGGGCCTTAGTTTGGGATTATGGGCATTGCAGTTCACAAATATCTACAGTTGGGGAAGGAGAATTTTGTTTTATTTGAAAATGTCAGGTACTGTTTAAGGCAGACATGTCAAACTCGCGACGTCACGTGACGTCGCGCAACGTATCGGGACAGTTTTGCCATTGCCGGCAATGGGGTGGGCGCGGCTTCCGCGTGACACGTCCGGCCCGCAGGCCGACAGTTTGACGCCCCTGGTTTAAGGTTTTAAAACAGTATTAAGTTTGAATATGTGTCCAAAATATATTTTAACATGTTAGCCAGATAAAAAATAGAGCAAGGAAAGTGTTATTTTCATTTAATTGAACCAGTTTTTTTCTTTTCTTTTTTTTAAAGGAGGTTTTTGACTCGTGATTATTGATGTGATAGTTCACAACTTATAACAGTTCACAACTTATAACTGTTCATTTACTGACCGTTCGAAGTTACAATTGCACTGAAAAAAGTGATTTATGACCATTTCTCACACTTACAACTGACGCAGCATCCGTGTGGTCACGTGATCAAAATTCAGCCGCTTGACAACTGACTCACATTTACGACGGTCGTAGTGTCCCGGGGTCACATGATCCCTTTTTGCGACCTTTTGACAAGCCAAAAGTCAATGGGGAAGCCAGATTCACTTAAGAACGGTGTTGCTAACTTAACAACTGCAGTGATTCACTTAACAACAAATTCACCTTCTGTCTCACTTAGCAACAAAAATGTTGGGCTCAATTGCTATAGGTTGAGGACTACCTGCTTTAATGTGAGACTCAACTGACAAGAAGAGGGAAGGAACTTTTAGGAACAGCATTTTTTTTGCTTTGTGTTTGTTTTTTGCATTTCTGTTGCTTTATGAGCGTTTCTTTTTCCAGCTGGTTCATATCCTAAACATGGTAACGGGTTCAGCGCACGTGTATCCTCTAGCAGAGGGAGAGACTTTGCAGAGCATAAAGGTTAAGATCCAGGCAGACACTGGCATCCCCGAGCAGGACCAAAAATTGTTACAAGAAGGAGGACTGGTGTTATTCCCTGAGAAACTTGACGTTCAGTATCTGGCTGACATAAAGGTGAGTGTAATATTTTCACTAAGTGGCACTCAGGGTACTGTGGCTGATGCAGCGATATTTTCAGCTATCCTATTTTTCTAGTTAAAAGCCTTTAATTAGTGGGTGGATGTATTTTTCAAGCAAAATCGTTTTCTAAATTTCTTCATCCATTTTCTGAAACGGAAAAGAGAATATTCTTGCCCCAGCACAGTTGGTTAGTGATAAATGCTGTAATTTCACAAATTTAATTTAAAATTCCATGTCCTTAAGCTAACCAGTTGGCCCACTGAAGGGAAAACTGTTATAAAAGGCTGTATCCTAACATCAGCCCTACTGATTCCACCTGAGAGCTGAAAGAAAGTAAACAGCCAATGTAACGTACGATTCTGCCTTTTAAAAGTATGGATGTTTAGAGCTGGGGAAGAGATTCCTCTGTGGGAAATACTTGAAAATTATCAATAATTTTCAGTTGCATGAAATAGCAAAAATGGGATGGAAGATGACTCCTGAAGAAATGAGCTGTGCCTGCCTTGACTCCCAAGGCGGGATCTTGGATATGATCAAGGAAACTTTCACTGATATCAAGTGTCATCATTCAAATGAAATGATTTTTTCTTTCTTTCAGCTTAATGATGCCACAGCTGCTGATACCAACCTTTTCTTCCTGTTTGATGGCCGGAAAGTAGCCTACGAGTCTCAGACCTGTCCACGGCCCAATCCAGAAAGCATCAACTGCATTCGTAAGAATCTGGAATGGGAAGAAACTTCCTTATTTTTTTGCATGAGAGGCTCCAGTAAAGAGCTTTTGTAGTTAGATATAGAATTAGAGGTAGTCCTCGGTTTACAACCATAACTGAGCCCAAAATTTCTGTTGCTAAATGAGACAGTTATTAAATGCATTTTGCTCCATTTTACAACCATTCTTGCCACAGTTGTTAAATGAATCACTGCAGTTGTTAATTTAGTAGCACGGCTGGTAAGTGAATCTGGCTTCCCTGCTGACTTTGTTGGTCAGAAGGTTGCAAAAAGTGATCACATGACCCCGGGACACTGCAACCGTCATAAGTACATGCCAGTTGCTGAGCATCCAAGTTTTGATCAGATGACCGTGGGGATGCTGCAACAGTTGTAAATGAGAAAAACAGTCATAAGTCACTTTTTTCACTGCCGTTAAAACTTCAAATGGTCATTAAATGAATGCTTATTAAGTCGAGAATTACTTGTGGTCTGAAAAGATGCTACCAAACTCCTCCTGGTTTTTGGCTACCAAAAACCAGCTCTCCCCCCACAATAAATTTTTACCTATGTCAGTCCTGTTTAAATGGTACAAATTAGCTTAGCTGTTTCTCAGATTCTTTTTATTCTTTGTGCAATTTTAAGCTGTCTTTAGAATTAGATACTAGTGTTTATTTCTCCAATGGGGTTCCACTTTCTCAAGCCTAGATCCAAACCAAACTCTTGACACTTCATCTCCGTTATATATATAAAATGTAGAGATTGTTTCAGTTTTAAAAGTTACGGGAAGAGCCAAAGGCAGTCACGTGACCATAGCTTCTCACACTTGAACAGGGCACTGGGACTTGCATCTTTTCCTCAAACCAGTAAAAGAAACAACCTTCGTAGTAAGAATGATGTTCCTTTTGCATCACACACAAGTTGGTTTTGTAACATCTACACAGGTCAAGACATTAGTATGCTTTACTTGACATGATTTATTTTGCTTTTGCTCCTCATAATAAGGGACAAGAAATTATACCTGTTAGAAATGGAATCCTTCTAGAAATATTCAAACTTTCTTCCACAGGTTTGTGAGAGCGCAACAAACATTGCCCAGACACAGAGTTCATCTGTGCAGTCACAACAGTTAACAGTTTGCTTAAGAAAGTTGGCTTAGTAGTGGTTAAAGACGCTGAGCGTGTCAGCTGGAAAGCTGACAGCCCAGGTTTGAGACCCAAGCATCACCCAATGGGGTGAGCTTCCATAAATTGCCCCAGTTCCTGCCCACCTAGCAATTAGAAAGCAAGCAAATGCAAGTAGATAAATAGGTATCACTTCGGTGGGGAGGTAACAGCATTCCATGCACTTTGGTGTATAATCATGATGGCCACATGAAGCGTCTTCGGACAACGTTGACTCCCTCAGCTAGGAAACAAACATGAGCACCACCTCCTAGAGCCGGACACGACTGGACAGGGGAAACTTTTACCTTTACCTTTTCAGAAAGGTACTGGAGCTATAGCCATTCCAATTGCTGCACTGAGCTGTATTCCAATTGGCAAGTTGGGCAACATTGGCGTTAGTATTCCCAATTGAGGCTTTGGTTAGATAGAATTTGACATCATATCCAGTTAATCAGGAGATCTAAACCTCTAAAATATCCAAGGTCTTTTCCTAGGAACTAGCATTAGCTTGTTCATCAACTTTGATTTTTTTTTTTAAATATATTTTATTAAATTTTATATGGGTATGGGAAGGATAGGCATAATATGGGTAAAGGATGGGGTTAGGGAGTGGAGTTGGGATAGGGATGGGAATAGGGGTAGGGATAGGTACAGTAGTGGGGTTACCCCCACACAAAAAATCCAACGCTTACACAAGCAGACTCTCGTCCGGGTACACATAATGAATAACAGTAATTAATACAATACTAAACAATTATAGTCATTAATACTAAAAATAGTCATAAAATAAAAGCTTACTAATTAAATATAATTTAGCTCTAACGTAATGCTAACCATTGATAAAAAAATTCCCATGTCCTAAAATACACTGAATCCTCTTTCTCTTTAATCTCCAACGTCAATCTGTCCATTTCTGCACATTCTAAAATTTTCATAATTGTAATCTGATCGTGTGGTAAACTTTGATTTTTTTTGTGTCTGCCAATCTCCATCTCTCTGTCTTGTCATTCTTAGTGATTATATATTTCTTCCTCAGTTCAAGATCCCAAAAGGATCCTCCCCTTCTTGCAGTTGCGCAAAGTGTGGGGTCAGGTCTGGCATGCAATCCGAAGTCTGAATGAGGACTTCAATCAGCTTCAGAAGGGTCAGCGAGCAGCAATGTAAGGGGCTGTCAACGTGTCTTTCTGACCCCATTCTCCCAATTCTTTATCCACCCTGCCATCTTAAAAACATGGGCTGTTTAAGTCAGGAGTCCCCAACCCCCAGGTCATGGCCCACTACCGGGCCTTGAGCGGTTCGGAACTGGGCCGCAGAAGTGGCGGGGAAGTACGCATGTGCACACACATCCCCACTTGTCCAAGCAGTGGGCAAGTGCATGCATGCTTCATTTGCATGAGCGGTGGTTGCATGTGCCTGCTGTTCATGCAAATGAAGCTACACACACATATGTGCCTGCATGGAACCATTCCCTCCCCACCCCACCCCCAGCCAGTCCTCGAAGCCAGAAAGGTTGGGGAACTCTGATGTAATTTACATTTATTTGCCTAAAATGATTCGGCCTATCCCAAAGTGTTTCTCAACCTCAGCAAGTTTAAAATGTGTGGATTTCAGATGCCAAAATTCCCCACCAGCATTCATCTGAAACCTTCTGAAACGGAGAAATGCTGGCCTAGAGGTTCTGTTCAAATGCCTTCCAAAATTTCAAAATGGTATCTTGTGCTGCCCTCCTCAGGCAAGCCCTGGAGAGAAAACCCAAAGTATTAATTCTCAGGTTCATCTAGTTCAAGAATGTCCCCCCAGGAAATTTAAAGGCAGATGGGATAATCTCATCGCAGCCACACCAGGAGCAGTTAGATGGGTGTTTATTTATTTCACGTGTGGCATCTACAAAGGTCATGCAATCACTGATATACAAATATAAATTTAAATAAAGCAGATAGATAGAAAGATAGATTAGATAGATAGATGATTGATAGATGATAGATAGATAGGTAGACAGACAGACAGACAGACACAGACAGACAGACAGACAGACAGACAGACAGACAGATAGATAGATAGATAGATAGATAGATAGATAGATAGATAGATAGATAGATAGATAGATAGATAGATAGATACAGAGATAGATACAGAGATAGACAGAGACAGACAGACAGATGGATGGATGGAAGGATAGAGATAGACAGATAGACAGAGATAGATAGACAGACAGACAGACAGACAGATGATGGATGGATGGATGATAGGACAATACAATATGAGGTAAAATATTAAATTAAGGTGAAACCATAATAAAATCACCATAATATGGCATCATAGAGTCACAGTGGGATAGAAGTTATTAATTCAGTATCTAAGGGAGCTAACCAATTAGATGGTTACAGAATTTATCAGCAAAAATATTAACAAAAGTAAAGTGATAACAGATAAAAATTAGAAAAGACAAGAGGGATTATAATGGTATGTGTATATTTGTATATATTGTATTTATTTATTTATTTATTTATTCAACCTTTATGCTACCCATCTCCCTACAGCAGTGGTCCCCAACCTTTCTGGCTCTGTGGACAGGTGAGGGGGGGGAAGGGGATGGTTTCGCACATGCATGCGCCACTTGCACAAATGCAATTTATTGCACACTCTTGCCCATCTCTTACGTGGCCCGGTTCCCAATGGCTGACTCTAGGTGGCTTACAGTATTCCTTTCTTGCTTTTTTGTTTTTCCTCAATAAAAATTAAAACGTTATAGGACAGTGATGGTGAACCTTTTAGAGACCGAGTGCCCAAACTGCAACCCAAAACCCACTTATTTATAGCAAAGTGCCAGGGCTGCATCAGCATTGTGGTGTCCTCAGGGGGGCGGGGGGCATGGCGCACTGGGTGTCCATGGCTGCAGTGGTCATGGCAAACTGGGTGAGCGTGGCCGGGGCCAGTCCCTCGCCATCTCCGGGGCATCTCCGAGGGGCCAATGCCACTTGCTCGCTCAGTTCCTGCCCTGTTGCTTCCAAACGCCACGTGCTCGCTATTCTGGCGAACTCTGCTGGGGCAATGGCGCGCGTGCCCACAGAGAGGGCTCTGAGTGCCGCCTCTGGCACGCGTGCCATAGGTTCGCCACCACTGTTATAGGATTTAAAAAAGAGAGTTGCCCTGCTGCATTACGTCTTACTTGTAACTTGAATGTCTCTGTTACTACTAATAAAAAAAGGTTCCTCCCTGTCTGTTGAGTCTCTGCAGAGGGTGACTCTCTTTCCCCCTTGGCTTGGTAGGCGGAACCTGCTGCGTCATAACAGCACTCTTTCCAAGATGAAGAATACGATGGCCTCGCTGTCCCAACAACTGAAGGCAAAGTTGGACTTCTTCAAAACCAGCATCCAGATTGATCTGGAGAAATACAACGAGCAAATTGAATTTGGAATCAGTAAGTTTTATTCTCTTTGATAAGACATGAGCAGTTGTTAGGAGTCCTTTTCCCTAGTTCTGATTTATTTCAGGGCTAAATAATAATATAATAATAATGCAACAGGAAGCAGCATGAGCTGAGTTAGGTTGTCCGTCCATCCCATCCATTCTGTCTGTCTACTATCTATCTATCTATCTATCTATCTATCTTATCTATCTATCTATCTATCTATCTATCTATCTATCTATCTATCTATCTATCTATCTATCTATCTATCTATCTATCTATCTATCTATCTATCTATCATCTATCTATCTATCTATCTATCTATCTATCTATCTATCTATATCTATCTATCTATCTATCTATCTATCTATCTATATCTATCTATATCTATCTATCTATCTATCTATCTATCTATCTATCTATCTATCTATCTATCTATCTATCTATCATCTATCTATCTATCTATCTATCTATCTATCTATCTATCTATCTATCTATCTATCTATCTATCATCTATCATCTATCTATCTATCTTGGTTATTTCTGGGGGTATTGGAGGTTAGAATAGCTGTTTTACCCAAAAAAAAGCAAGTTCTAAGGGGGAAAAGCCTCTTAGAATTTGCATCCTGGACCTACTTAGTATGTGCAAAATCTACAGTGCATTTTGAATGGTGCTTTTACTGGTTTGATTCTATTCTAAATACAAGCTATCTTCTCATGTGCAAATGTTTAGGTTGGCACATGATAGCATGAGCAGAAGTAGAGTCCCAGGTTGCCTAAATCAATGTATTTCCCACCAGGGTATTCGACATTTTAAAGTTTTTATTATACGCTAATGAAAAAGCTCAAATAGTCATTTTATTAATTTAGAAAGGAGCACTTGTTTCTTTTAAAACCAAACTTAAAATCATAGTGGTGTTTCCTCTTACAGCTTCTGAGAAACTACTACTTGCTTGGAAGGAGATGGAACAGACTGTAGAGCTTCGTGGAAGAGTATGTTGTAATTTACTTAAAGTTAGATTTGATAGAATACATATTTTTCCCTGCTCTTGTATAGGCTGGTCAAGGTCTCTAAAGGGAGAATCTTTGAGAGGCAAATAGATAGGTACTATGGCCGAGTCTCTCTAGGAAGATTGAGTCGGAGAGATTTGAGTGCTTTTTCTCTGCAGCCTTGGACATGGAGGAGTATGAAAAACCAATTAACAAGAACCTCGGAGGAGTAGAGACTTGATAAGGCATTAGAAGTTGGAATTGAGAAATTACAGGAAGTAGCTCAACTTACAACATTCATTTAGTGATCATTCAAAGTTACAACATTGAAAAAAATGACTTATCGCTGTTTTTCACACTTACGACCATTGTAGTGTCCCTGAGGTCATGTGATCCAAATTCGGACATTTGGCAACTGGTTTATATTTATGACGGTTGCAGGGTCCTGGGATCACGTGATCCCCTTTTGCGACCTTCTGATAAGCAAAGTCGATGGGGAAGCCAGAGTCACTCAACAACTGTGTCGCTAACTTGACAATTGAAGTGATTGGCATAACAACTGAGGCAAGAAAGGTGGTAAAATGGGGCAAAATTCACTTAACAAATGTCTCACTTAACAACAGAAATTTTGGGGCTCAATTGTGGTCGTAAGTCGAGGACTACCTGTATAGGAAGACAAAGGAATGAGGACTCAATTCAATATAGTATATAAGTTATTGAGTAACCCTTTTCTGTGTCCACTGAATGATTTAAAGCATTTCACATTCATTGGCTCCTTTCATACATAGCTCTGAATCAGAACTTTAACCCTGGTTTGTCGAACAAGACAAGATGAGTGGACCTCCCATGTAACATTAATGAACAAACCACAATACTGCTTAGTTCTGGTGTGTGGACTGTGTCACTGCTCCGTACAAGAGTTCTGCATTACTGTGTTTCTGTCTAGGGAAATATAATGTTCACAATGACATTTGATTCTGGAGCTTATTGGCTCTTTGGTGGTCTACTAGATCAACACCATTGTTCGTGTTCTTGTTCAGAATTTGTAAGCAGCAAGTATTACTATCCCTTTAAACATATTGATTTATGCCTTGAGCCATCTTTCACAGTGTATCAGTGAAAATCTTTTTAAATTCTACTTAGGTTGGACTTTGGTTTTGGCACTAAGAATGATGCTTTTTGCTCTAAATTTATATCTAGAGATAAACATTAATCCAAGCAAAATTTAGGCTAATACACAGCAACTTCCAGCAACTTGGGTGAATTCACATACAGGTTAGGTTCATTCAGCATGTCAGGTCAAGCTAAAAGGTTGTTGGATGATTTGTGACTCAACAAGTTGTGAATATTCAGCCAATATCATAGCCTATTAGATGAACCGGCCATTTGATACTCAGGCCAGATAATTTTGGAGCTAAAAAGAAGTGGCTATCACCTAGAACTAAGGAGAATCTTCCTGACAGTTAAAACAATTAACCAGCGGAACAACCTGCCTCCAGAAGCGGTGAATGCTCCAACACTGGAGGTTTTTAAGAAGAGACTGGACAGCCATTTGTCCGAAATGGTATAGGGTTTCCTGCCTGAGCAGGGGGTTGGACTCGATGACCTCCAAGGTCCCTTCCAACTTTATTATTATTATTAATTATTATTAATTATTATTATTATTATTATTATTACTACTACTACTACTATTACTATTACTATTACTATTATTACTATTATTACTATTATTATTATTTGATTAAACTGTAGTTAGAAGCATGTTAATATCACTTTATAATGCCTTGGTAAGACCACACTTGGAATACTCCATCCAGCTTTGGTCGCCACAATGTGAAAAAAGATGTTGAGACTCTAGAAAGAGTGCAAAGAACAGCAAAAAAGATGATTAGGGGCCTGGAGACTAAAACATATAAAGAATGGTTGCTGGAATTCGGTATGTCTAGTCTAATGAAAAGAAGGACCAGGGGAGACATGATAGCAGTATTCCACAAGAAGAAGGAGTCAAGCTATTTTCCAAAGCGCCTGAAGGCAGGACAAGAAGCAATGGATGGAAACAAATCAAGGAGAGAAGCAACCTAGAACTAAAGGAGAAATTTCCTGACAATGAGAACCATTAATGAGTGGAACAACTTGCCTCCAGAAGTTGTGGATGCTCCAACAGTGGAAGTGTTTTAAGAAGAGATTGTCTAAAATGGTATGGAGTTTCCTGCCTGAGCAGGGGGTTGGACTAGAAGACCTCCAACCTCCCTTTCAACTCTGTAATTCTGCATGTAACTCACTAAGGCCAAGCAGCTTTTTCTGCTATTCCTCCTTTCTACCATTTCTTTGCCTCTGAAAGGAGGAAGATGTGGAGCAGTTGGTGAAGAAGACAATGGCGCTGCAGACAGACATTGTGGAGCTACAGAGAATCCCACAGGGCCGAAAACAAGGGAGCTCCTTGGATGATCTGTAAGTTGTTGCTTCTGATACTACTTGTCTAGCAGTCATACTCCTGCTTAAAAGAATGATCTATTCCAGGGGTAGGCAACCTTGGCTCTTTTATGACTCGTGGACTTCAACTCCCAGAATTCTTGAGCCAGCTATGCTGGCTCAGGAATTCTGGGAGTTGAAGTCCACGAGTCATAAAAGAGCCAAGGTTGCCTACCCCTGATCTATTCCAATATTCATTAATTTGGAGCAGCAAAGAATGGCCTTTTTTCAGGACTCTGTAAAATTAATAAGTTATATTTACATGATATGTTTGATTCATCTGTTCTCCTAAGGCCGAGGTGGGGAACTATGGCTCCTTCATGACTTGTGGACTTCAACTCCCAAAATTCCTGAGCCAGCCACGACTGAAAATGTTGAACTATTTGGTGTTGCCAGGGCTGCAATTTGGGACTGGGGAAATTAGGGTACAAATTTTGCTGAACCATAAATCATAGTAGGAGCTATTTTCTATTCCTTGAAGCAGTTCCTTCTTTAGAGAAGAGACAGAGAAACATGTGTCTAATTGACAGGAGGACATGCCTAGAATGGAGTAAAGTCTTACTCCATCTTTCCTCTTTAACTGCATTGTAGTAGCTGCTTTATCGGGGGGGTTTTGGGGGCGGGAGGGGAATACCTTGTGATTAGTAGACTGTTTTCTCCATCAGCCTAGCTGCATATGAAGAATTACAATTCTTGAAAAGCAATATTTGAGATCTTCATTTCTCAATTTTTATTTATTTTAAATAGGGAGAACCAGGCAAGGGACTTGTACCGGAAACTGAGAGAAAAACCAAGAGGTAAATATTCTGCAAAATGTTGGAGATTTCCTCCATATTTTAGTCCAGAGACTACCTTATACCTGAAACCAAAGAGAGATATCATCCAGACACATATTTCAAGTTTAAATCTTCTGTCAGTTTAACATATTCCAGACTTCTCCTCTTTTTCCAAGTTCTTAATCTGGATTTTATTTTACAAAACATAAAGTAGTATTGTTCTAAGAAGTTAATATGACATAACTCCCTTTCTTGTGAAAGGGATGGTAAAAAAACGGGATTTGTTTTTTCATGCTTTCACAAAAATAAAACTGATTTCTAAATAATTTTAGAAAATGCAAGTAAATAGTCATCTGCACTAAGATATGTAACTACACATGTAATTATGCCATGTTTGATGTAAATAGGAATCTTCCTTCAGAGTTTGGTTACATGTGACTAATAATACAAATTAGGGCTATAAATCTTTTCTTCCTGAACTCAAAGAGTAGGAGTGTGGAAGCTGTTTTAAGCAGCTACAGACAAGTGCTCCATTTGCATGCTCCACAATAACTTTTTAGCCTAGAAAAGCATTGCACATTTCTATAATACAGCATCATCAAACTACAGAGCCTGACTTGATTGTATGTTACATTTATTTCCTTTTGTGTGACAACCCAAGACTTGTGCTTGGGAATTCTTGGAGCTGGTGGACCCAAAGCATTGAACGCTACCAGGTTAGCACAACTGCTTTTGAGCCCTCCAACAATGGCAGAACTTAGCAATGTCTCTTTTATCTCTTCTCTTGTCCAAAATAGTTCATCATATTTTGCACACTTCTCATTGTTCTCTAGATCAGAGGACTAGTGGGGACAGTCAAGAAGTAGTACGGTTGCTGCTACAGGCAATCCAGACGTTTGAAAAGAAAGTCCGCCTCCTGTATGTTCAGCTCAGGTAAGACTCTCCAAATTAACTTCTAAAGCAAGTAGGCTGGTAATTTGGAATACAGGTATAGCAGGGGAATACTGCCCGTACGCAGAGAGCTAAAGTTAACCGTACTATCCTGGCCGCCTGTGGTTCAGCTACTAACAGGTGATTTGGTTGTCATTTTTGCAGTAATACCGTGGTCTGCAAGCAGAAGGCCCTGGAACTGTTTCCTAAAGTGGATGAGGTGATGACTCTTATGCACGAAGATGAGAAAACAGTTGTCCGGCTTCAGGAGAAACGACAGAAAGAGCTCTGGAACCTCCTGAAAATTGCATGTGTGAGTGAAATCTCATTACAGTCCTTGACTTACAACCATTCATTTAGTGACCATTCAAAGTTACAACAGCACTGAAAAATAGACTTATATACCACTTCACTGTGCTTTACAGCCCTCTCTAAGCGGTCAGACTATTGCCCCCCCCCCACCAATCTGGGTCCTCATTTTACTGACCTCGGAAGGATGGAAGGCCAAGTCGACATTGAGCCGGTCAGGATCAAATTCTGGCAGTTGGAATGCAGATTTAGCCTGCAAGTGCTGCATTCGAACCACTGCACAACCACGGCAAAAAGTGGCTTATGGCAGTTCTTCACACAGCCATTGCTGCATCCCCTTGGTCACGTGATCAAAATTCAGATGCTTGGCTACTGATTGATATTTATAAAGGTTGTAGTGTCCCCCAGGGTCATGTAATCACATTTTGTGATCTTCTGACAAGCAAAGTTAACGGGGAAGCCAGATTCACCGAACAACCGTGTTACTTAATAACTGCAGGGATTCACTTAACAACTGTGGCAAGAAAGGACATAAAATGAGGCAAAAACTCACGTGTCTTGCTTAGCAGTGGAAATTTTGGGCTCAATTGTGGTCATAAGTCAAGGACTACCCGTATCTAAATCTACCTGATGGGAAATGCTCAAATTCCGTAGTATTGGGAAGGAAGCAATTAAGAAACACCATGTTGATTTAAGGCATCCCGTTAGTTCACCCAATTTCCAGTTTGCATGCAAAGACACCTTTTTTCTTTCCTCTTCTGCAGAGCAAAGTCCGTGGGCCGGTCAGTGGAAGTCCAGATAGTATCAACATATCGCGTCCTAATAACCCTGATCAGCTGTCACTCCAGGTTACAACTCCACAGAATCATTTAGTGGATTTTGGGATTAAAAGGTAATGGTGAAAATAGTGAGCTTCTAAATCGGGATATCTGGCCCTGCAGTTGGTCAGTTGAAGTGGGGCAGGTATTTAGCTACAGTTTACATCATTTCCTACTGTTGTGCTTCAACTGCTTCCATTAATCTTTGAGAAAAAGATCTTTGGTATCATATTCCAAATTGGGTCTTCTTTGAGTTGAACTTTATGTAATTTCATGGCAATGGTTTAGAAATAGTTTGCACTGTTGCCTTCTGGGATTTTTTTTTCCCCACTTCACCTTGAAATTGGGCTTCTGTCCAAAATGCCTGTCTGATCCAGTCCCATTTTGCTTTTTGAGATTAGCCAAGGTCAACCAGGGACTTTCAGAGTTATTGCATGGAGAAACAGGCGTCTGTTCTGTTTTGCATTAAGATCAGTGTCCTTTTGCCTCGAAGCTCCACTCAAAAGCGGTTGATCTTGTTTGCAGAAGGGGAGAAGCCATAGGGAGGGGTGACATGGTCCTGCTCAGCAGTGCAGGATCATATAATGCAATAGAAAAATATTTCAGTCTTTAACACTTTTGAGCCAATCATCCAGGAGATAAGAGCCTTCCTTAGCACATTATTCAGTTATAATCCTCACGAATGAAGGCAGGTATACGTGTCCCAGGATAATGTTGCAAGATCCAATCTGGGTCGGTCACCAGGGCCAGAGGTTTAACTCTTCCAAGCTTCCAGACTCAAGTTAGAGTCCATCTTTAGGGAACTTCTCTCTACTGGAATAGGTGCTTTGGGCTTTTCTATGCTTCATATTTATGCAGTGACTTCCTATTGGTTGATTGGCGTGTTGATGGCCAATGATTGGCTATTATTTCCTTGTGCTGCCGAGTCCTCGACTCCTAAGTATTTGATAAGGTGGTTGCAAATCAGCACTCCTGTTGACAGACAAGGGGCCCGTTTCCCAGGCTTCAATCATTTCCTTGGCTAATTTTGTACCTGCTCGGCCAACAATCTTAGTAGCTGCGAAACTGAAGTTATATTTCTGTCTGGCTTTATATAGGAGAAATGAAAATATATTCGAGCGGGAATTGGTACTGCTTGTCCATTTTCAATCTCACAGATTACCAGCATTAAATAAATGGTTTGTTCCCTTTCACTATGTAATATGCTTTTGCTCTTAACATCTGCAGATGCCATTGTCTATTGAACCAGACGGTTGGCCTAAAACTTTGTCTGCTCTTGACCAGCAGCAACTTATTTTCAGCTCCTGTCTTGAATCTGCTTAATTTAAAATGTATGTCTCCAAGTTCTGATATACAGCACAGCATTCCCATTTTGGCACACGGTCCATTCAATGCATTTTGCTCTCTCTCTCTCTCTCTCTCTCACACACACACACACACACACACACACACACACGCTTAAAATAGAAACAGCTGTTGGAAATCCCACTGCCAAATTTGTAGTAGAGCAGCATTGCTGAAATACTTCCAGTTCATAAGGAAACTTATCTTTCACTTTTTTAAAAAGAGATAAGGGGCACTTGAATGAGTAATGTGATGCTGTTGTGCGTTGTGATTTATATTTAGAGAACAGTAGAGAGCTCTAAAAGCAAACGTGTATGCTTCAAGATGTCAAAATACACGGAACGCAGTGCAGCAATTTTATTAGCTTGAAAATGTATTTAAATGTCCACATTTCCATATACTGTAGCTTTTATGTGGCAGCCTGTAGATTAACACTATCAACAGGTTTTTTTTAAAGCATACTCATGTAAGGAGAGGAAGCAGGTGAGCATGCTGCAAAGAACATGTTAATCTACAGTCCACCTCATACAAGATATATGGAATTGTGGACATTTAAATATATTTTCAAGATAATGAAATTGCTGGATTTCATAAGAAAACTTACCTTCACTTTTAAAAAGAGACACTTGAATGAGTAAGATGAGGTTGTGACACAGTGAACCTGATTGATATTTAATATTGTAATTTATATTTAGAGATCAGTAGAGATCTCTTAAAAGCAGATTTGTATGTTTCAAGGGTAGCAGATTTTGGCTGTGGATACACAGTTCACGAAGGGAATACTTAAGTTTCATTGAGGATACATTAGCCAAAAGAATTTGTTTCGCTGTTCATACAAAACAGGAGTGAACTACTGGTTCCCAATATCTTTATGTATATTGTTTTGTATATTCTTCCAGAGAAAACTGTACTACACGTAGTCTTTGCTTACCGAACATTTGTTCAGTGATTGTTCAAAGTTACAGCAGTGCTGAAAAAAATAACTTTATGGCTCATTTACAACCATTTACTATCTTTGCTGCTTCCCTTAGTCACATGATCGCCATTAGTCAGTATATATTGTCCTGTGCCTGTTTTTTTTTCTCTCGCCCACCCAACAGTGTGGAAAGGGATTGCAAGTGAGCAAGTTATTTGCTTCCGATAGCAACGTGATTGTGCCAGCAGCAAAGGAGATTGCCTACGGAAATTGCTTGCTCTCCCCCCCCCCATGTGGAAAGACACATTATGTAAACAGCTTACAATATTCTCTTGAAATCTTTCTCTCCAATCTCTCTGCTCTGTTGCAAGGTGGGGGGTGGGGTAGGAGAAAAAAAGCAAGCGATCTCTGTAGGCATTCTCTTCTTTTGTCTGACATTTTCTTGCTGCCTGAACAGGTTACTCTCTTAAAATCACTCTTCAATCTCAGTTCTGCTGGGTGGAGGAATCGGGGAAAAGGAAGATTGCCTTTCTCTTCCGCCACCCCAAGCAGAGAAATTGGAGAAAGATTTCCAGAGAAAAAGCTGCTTATGTAGTGCGCCTGCAGCTCCCAACAATGCTTGTGATTGCACTTTCAACGTTCACAGGACAGCAAGTAGGCACATGAGCATTCAAAGAGTGCTTAAGAGGCAAACAAATTTGAGGTATGCAACTGAGTAATTTTGTCTTTTTCCAATCAAAAAGCAGTCAAGGTCATGTGACTGCCCATTCAGCAACCACTTTCCCAATTAGGATCGTTAAGCAAAGACTACCTAAAATGGAAACTGGCAGAATCTGAAATATATCTATTAATTCAGGAGCTTTACACTTATTTTCTTGAATACTATTTAAGAACAGAGTGGATTGTCCTTTGAAACTTTTTGCATTTCGGAAAAAAATCAGTATTTTGCAAAAAAAAAAAAAAAAAAGTACTATTTTAATTGGGCTAGTAGAGACTTCTTAGAGATGAAAAGTTTGCTTGTCCTGACAAAAGTATGCAGTGAGTTAGGAGGTAGCATTTCTTCATACCAAATATTTTTCGTGTGAAATGTCTTTAGTTTCCTTTTATAATTTTGTCTTAGTGAGGATCTACTGGTGGAATCTCATAGCCTCTGCAGTCAGCTGGAGAATGTCATGGTTGATACAATGAAGGATCAAGAACACAGCTTTATGGTAATTTCTTATCCTCAGCTATAAAGTGATGGGTTAGGAGAAAAGTAGTAAGAACAACTCTCATTTTTCAGCCAGCTAGCAATACTGCTTAAACAGAGATAGAGGAAAAATTAAAAAGGGGAGGAGAATTTACTTAATTCATGTATCTATTGGTCTGCCTCAGAACTGAGCATTTTACAGCATGCTGGCCACATCTGTTCCAGTCTGGCCTGGGGTAGCAGGCAACATCATGGGGGGCGGGGGGGGGCATCAGCCTTCCCCAAAAAGTCCTGGTTTCTCATGTGGGAAAACTGTCCATCCCTGGTTTATCTTATGTTAACAAATGCAGAGTACATTAATAGGAACATGCATTTTCTTTATATTTAGACTTTGGACTGGAGTTGGCTGAAACTTCCAGAAGAAAGAAAAAGCCTAGAACAAACTCAGATGTGAAAATAATCTTAATTTAATCACAAAATAATTAACTTTCCATCACGTTGATGACCAGACCTTACTGTAAGTGCTGTTCTTGCTCAGAAATCTATATCTGCAGCCTACTGGGTGACCCGAAGTTTGTATTTGATTCTTACTCAACTGTATATAAAGTATATTTTTCTCTATGGCTTTCGTTGTTCACCTGGTGGTGCCCGTTTCCATATTACTGCTTAATTGCAGACACTGAAGATAGTTAACATACATTTTGTTACACGGATGTACACAAGATTCTCCATTCCCACCAAGAAAAGAATTTGGAGCACTCTTAATATGAGACTTCCACATATCATACAATACCATTAGTATTGCTCTAAATATATTGTGGGACAGCATGTGCATTGATTTCCATGAGAGCTAGAAACATCATAATGTAAGGATAGAGACTTAACACAGTTATCAGTCTCTCTACACCAGGGGTGTCAAACTGCCGGCCCATGGGCCGGATGCGTCATGCGGAAGCCGCGCCCACCCCATTGCCGGCAATGGCAAAACCGTCCCAATACGTTGCACGACATCACGTGACGTCGCAAGTTTGACATGTCTGCTCTACAGAGTCTTTCCTTCTGAAGCCATTTGAAAGTTTGAGTGGCATATGCAGCTTCAATAGATTTTGCTGTCAACACTTTTTTTGAAATAAGTAAAAATCTCATCAAAGAAATAAAAAGATATTGAAGCCTTATTTGGTTATTGTAAGTGGTAAATTTACCACTCTTCTTCAAATCTGCCTGGTCAAAAAGTTTTGGTTCCTCTAACCAGGTTTTGTGTTGGGTTATGATTAAAAAATTGAAAGCAGTGAAATATCTAGGATCTGGGGAACCACCAATATTCCATGGTTCAATTATTCCCAGTGATATTTGTTTCCTGAAGAGAGGAATAAGTGGCTACATTAAGCTTACATTTTAAAATACATTATTAAAATATAACGTTTTGTGCCTTAAAATCTTGCCTGAATTTTTCCCCCAAGCCACGTTTTGCAGGCATGAGAGCAGTTTTAAAAAAAACTGCTCTCCAATTGTAAAGGATGTTCCTATTATTTTTTTTACAGTAGACCATAATGGAAGAAAATGTACTGTTGTAATAAAGGATATAAACTACCATTTCTAATACAGAAACAGACACAGTAGCTATTTTATTAATTTATTTGTTAAGCAGTATTAATTGATAGTATCTGAAAGGCACACATTCTGATAATGATATTCCTTGAGAGGGAAATAGGAGAAAAATAACATATCCAAAATGGTGAGTGCTGCTATTCAGCATGCCTTTCTCCAGTGGCGAAGAAAGGATCATTTAGCTTGCTACTATATTTATTCTCTATCAAGAACTATATAAAAGAATTTAGTTTTTCTACTTGAGAGAGCACCAGTTTTAAATAGTTTCCTTTGGCAGCAAAACTGTTGTGCTACAGAAAGAAATGTCATGCAACCCCCTCCAACAATTATTTTTCTATCTTGGCTGGTTTGGTCCCAAAGAGAGAACATTTAGGATTTTAAAAGTAGCATTAATCAAACAAAGGATTGGGTTCCAAATGTGATTTCATTTATTTCCATTTTGATGCAAAACCAAAGCTTTCACTACAGCACAGAGACCAGTTTTACAAAAGGTCATGAAATGTCGGACATGCACGATGTGATGAAGTAACACAGAAGGATGGGAAGTGGGAGATTCTTCCTTTAACCAGATGCTATGCTGTCTTCCAAGGAACACTTTTAAAATAACTGAAGAACTGAACTGAAATGTAGCATTACAACTTCCATGTAACATTACAACCATTACAACTTCCATGCATTCCTTCAAGTATTGCCCTTCATTAGGTTGCACTCTCCAGACTTCAGTGTTGGGGGGTTACAACAATTCTTTGGAAGAATATCAAGTTCACGCTTTTTGAAGTTTCACAGAAGAGTTTAAGGCCAGAACATGTGGGGTTTTATTTTCTCCTTCATCTTCCAAATAAAGATCTAATACTTCATCAAAACCTACGTTAAGCTTCCAGCTCAAATCCCAGACCGATTTTATGGCCGCCGGTGCTGAAATTCTTGCCATCAATCAAAGTTGAGAGAGTCAACTTCACACCTGGTAGAAATATGTCATTGTTAGAGAATACAGCAGAATAAAGAAAAAAAAATGACAGGCAGGAGAACCCATGACTGGGAAAACTGAAACATAGAGTGGCAGGTCTCAGATTTTAAATTTTTGTTAAACTATCTATTTGCTGGGGAGTTTCACATGAGAAATCTCCAGATTAGCTTCGTTTAATCTAGCTCCCGTCCCTTCATTTGCCTTTCAGTTCTTAGGACAGGATTCTCTCTTGGCATGATTGTTAGAACATGTAGTTCTTTGCCAGATTCATATACTCCACCCCTGTGATCCACATGGAATCCCACTGAGCTATTCTGAATTTCAACTGACATTGCCTGCATGCTTCCAAGCCAATGGTCAGAATCACAAGAAGCTTTGTACAACTATGGTATTATTAAAATGAAAAGTTGAGCATTCACAAAAGCAAATCATTAACATACCAGGCCGGAGAGTCTGAGTGTAACCAAGTCCAATCAGGCTGGCATTATTCACTTTGGCCTAAAAGGAAATAAAGTGTAGCACATAATGTGGGTTTCTTCCTAGGATAAGCATTTATGCATATATTTTGAAGCTGATTTTTTTGAGAATTACAGATAAGGAAAAGCTAGTAACAATTGTCCGTAAAAAAGTTTTGCTGTGCAAGGATTCTCCTTCAGTGACCTTGGACAAAAGAATAGTTCCTACAACCATAGATATAAATCTTGCTGTTCTTATATATAAAACTACTGGGAAATAACTAAGGTGGGCTTTTTTTCAGTCTAGAGGCCATAAATTACTTGACTGCCCACATTTCATTGGTAAATAAATAGCTAAATTTCTGTTAGAGGTTACTGATAATAAAATTGCAATTTTTTTCCTACTCAAGTTCCCAGATCCTCTGAAGTCTGTCCATTAATCCCGGGTTAAGGTCCCCTCCTTTATACACTTAGCTTAAAGCTACCATCAGCAAATGATATATTCACACGTTTTTGTAAGCTAGTAGTGTTCACTGAAACATACAAAGCAGTTCCAAAAGAACAACTCATGAGTGATAAAAGGGAAAAGTTTAATACTACAGTGTTTCCCATCGTGGAAATAAATTAATTAAAGATGTTCTGTGTTCTATATTCTAAACTGAGAAGTAGCAAAACCAGGTGCAACACATTCAGAGGGGAGGTTCAGAAATCTTGCTAAATGATGGTTTAGTGAGATGCGAATAGTCCGTGCTTCCCCTCAGTTCTACTATTCAATGTCACGTCATCCAAACTTGGCAACAGCTAGCAAGTCTACCTGAAATCACAGTTCCTGAAGCTGGCCAAACTGAAATTAACCACAGCTTCTATGGCAGATTCAGAAAAATCATTAACCAACAAGGAGTTTCCAAACTTCTAAGTAAATAGGAGGAAAAGAGAAGGGAGAGAAAAAGAAAATACGACATCCAAATGACTCCATTAACCAACACATAGTTATAATATTCTAGAAAACTGGCAAAATTCTTACCGAGACAGAGGCTTTATCATCCAGCTGATATTTGGTGGCAATGCCAAACCGAGTGTTATTACTACCAGCAGTCCAAGCAAGACTTACAGCTGTTTCAACCTTGTCATTAACCTTCTGGTAGATTGAACCACCGAATTCAGTGCCATCATTCCTGTTGGTAACAAATCATAAGAAATTCCACTTCTGATCCTACTTAAAATAATTCTGCCTCAATTCAAGCCCCCTCCCACACCACCTGTTATTTTCCCTGTTGTCCTTCGGTAAACAGTCTGATAAGAATTTGAATAATCTAATTGAATATTTTTCCTCTGGACTTGGCATTCTTTTAATGTGTCCAACCCTTTAGAGTGAGGTGATGTACAAAGATTCCTCAAGAAGAGTTGGAATTGAAAAGGCTGCAAAAATATCTCAATGGATTTCTCCCAGCTGTATCAGAAGATGGAGCGAGCATGTATAAAGTTAAAAATCAACTTAATCCCAAAAATCAGAAGTCTGGTTGCAACTTTTCCAACTAACATGTTTTATTCAAAGACCTGAGCTTTTATCAGATCTTACCAAATTCCTGATATTTTTTTTGCCATAGCCTTCTTCCTACAATGTTTGTATAAGTCACAGTGTAGATACAAAGAAGAACTGGGCAGAAATATAAATAAGAAGTCCAAATTCTTCAGGATGGACATCACTACAACCAGCCAATTAGCTGTGTCTGCACTCTCTCACACGGCCAGCTATTCTCAAAATGTAGGGCCTTTTTCAAATTAAAAAATAAAAAGCTAATAGCTGCTACTCTACCAAAACCTCAACTGATAAAGACAATTAGTTGTGTCTGCTGTTTCAGGTACAGCAACTTTATTTTAGTCTGAAGTCTGCACTCCCCACTACTACCAAGGACAGAGATCTGTTTAACTGTAACATTTATCTCATTCACACACATACATGCAAGTTCAGCCCCCTCCCCCCTCGTTTTCAATCAGTACTTACACATTTGTATGCAGCTGGAAATCTGCTGCCTTGAAGCCCAAGGCAAAATTATTCTGTGAAAGTTTGGATTTGGCTGTGTCAAAAGCCATCTGATAGCCAGCAAGCCAACCATCATAGCCCAAAACAGCCCAGCCATGAATGGTTGGTCCTGAGAGATCGATGTCAACATTACAACCTAAATTTATGTATTCTCGTTTGTAAGATGTCTTCAACTTCCCACTTTTCTTCCTGGCAAAGGAGAGGTTAAGAAGAAGAAGAGAAAATGGAGTCAGGCTGTCTAGCATATTAGCACACACTACGTTTCATTGACATTTTCTATTACATTTGAAGGATCAAAGCTCTGCCAACCCAATGTTATGAAAACAGTCAGCAACAGTTAGAAGGCATCTATGGGATCCCCAAACTGTATTTTATTGACATGTTAAAAACATGTTACATACATGTAGAACATCTAATCTCCTACAGCTTGGTAATTTTCCAAAAGTGTCTGGGGTTCCAGGAGAGGGATTTAAACTCATGGATTTAGAAAAGTTGCCTGGATGTTACACCACATCCTATGGGGAAGGGATGTAATGAGAGAGATCTTTTAGAGGAATACTTACCCTGTATTTGGTACAAACATGGTTTCAAGACTCAACTTCATTCCCTCAGCCAGCTGGAGTGAAAAGAGGAAATGAATACATTGGTTCTTTCTTCCCACAATCTGGTTACATTTTTGTCCTGTTTTAGGATCCTCTACTTAACATTTCTTGTTCTCTCAGTAAATCACAGTAGAATTGTAACACAAAGAAGTGAAATAACTCCTGCAATGGTGTCCTAAAAGCTGTGCTTTGGTTTTATAGACAAGGCACATTTACCATTATAGCATGAAGCTCAATTGTTTGAAATTGAAAATTTGCCTTTCAAACACCAAATAGTATCCAAGCAGCATTGCTGTGTACTTATATTGAATTATACTTCTTCTTCAATTACTAGAAATTTAACTGTGAATTAAAAGAATGGATAACATCTTAAAATCTCCCCAAAATTGGGGCTTGTGGAATTTAGAACAGTTTCACTATTTTCTCAGATTTTCACTCAGAACTCCCCTTCCTAATCTTTAGATACTAGGAAAAAATCCACCCAATGCTCATCCTCAGATTTTAATTCTCCAAGGATTTTCACAGATCCAGTGCTACCCATGCTCATTCATTATTTATTTACTAATCAAATATATATCCTGCTGCAATCACAGCAACTTACAAAATAGGAAAATACACTAACAGTATAAAAACGTAGTATAATGTTACTTTGATTATCTTTACTTTTGTACAAATTAGTATGAAGATCTGATCTAGGAAAAATATGGGAGAAAATGATTTTTTAAAAATATTTCCTCTATAACACACAAAATCTATTTTATTCTGGACTGTGCATAGAATAAATTAAGTGCAATTAATCGTATTGATTTCTCCCAATACAAGGCGTGTCTTAGCCAAGGTTCCCCATTCTTACCTTATCTTCCATGGTGAGCTCTGTGCCTAAGGTGTTGTCAGTGTTCCATTTCTGAGTGAATGTAAGTCCATAATCCTTAAACTTATACTTAGTCTCAAGGTTGCCTGAGGCTTTGCCTGTGTCTGTGTTGGAAGAGCCACTAGTAGTAAATTCCTGTAAACAAATTACATTTTTCTTAAGTTGCAAATATTTAGGGGTTAGCATGCAATGTTGATAAATTCAAGCTCCATCTAACAGAATAACAGAGTTGGAAGGGACCTTGAAGGTCTTCTAGTTCACCCTGCTCAGGCAGGAAACCCTATACCATTTCAGACAACAGGGATGTCCAATCTACACCAGGGGTGTCCAACCTTGGCAACTTTTAAGACTTGTGATTTCAACTCTCAGAATTCCCCAACCAGCCATGTTGGCTGGGGAATTCTAGGAGCTGGAAGTCCACAAATCTTAAAGTTGCCAAGGTTGGACACCCCGATCTACAACATGATCCATACTTCCTGTGCAGCATTATAAATATAATCTATACTGAATTTCAGGACCTTATCAAGATATATTTCTCCTGTCTGAGGTCTTATAATTCAGTGTGTGCCATGACACCGATAAAATTATACCTTTCCATACCAGTATTAATCTATTACTATTAATAGTCTATTAATTCAGCAAGCTTTCCTGATTTTTTTTCATTCTGGAGCCTTTGACTTATGTTTCTAAACTCCCTTGCAAGAAAATCAGTGTTGATTTCGCTCTGTACCTTCCCTAATAGTCTGCTCTTTGGAAGAGCAAATGTCAGAGAATGAGAGCGTATCAGAAAGCGATAAATATTCTCCATACATTTCTGGCAAGTGCCCTACTCCTTGTTTCAGTCATGCCCCACAGGCAGTCCTCAACAGAGGGGAACAGAAAAAATGCTGTCCATCCCTACCTTAATAAAACAGAATGTCCTTAAAACTATCATACATTAGATCATGTAATGATATTTTAAAATCAAATATGAGACAGAAGAAATAAATCCCATTATTCCAGATTAATATATCTTAAGTGTTGCAAAGATGTAGAGGGTGGTCAGCCCTTCTGGTGGTTGGCCAATGCCACATAGAGCTACTGGGAGAACCATTTTTAATCCCCCACCTCCAGACAAATTTCAAAAACTGAACTCCCCACTAGAAATTCCACACTGTGGTAAAGATGCCAATAATAAAAAAAAACCTCTGCCAGAAAGTATGCAACATTTACAATTAATCTGATCAGGGTTTAGGCCTTTAGACTGCTTTTAATAATCAAGTCCAATTCTAAAATTAGTGAGAATTTCTAAGCAGGTGAAGAATTTACACTGGGTTGGGGCATGGTGCAATGACTATGCAAAGTTTGATGTGATAAAATATGGGTGAATATTTTATGCCAAGCTCTCATTCTTTGGACAGTTCCAATATAAATGGTTCTTCTTAATAATGCAACACTTAGAGCCTGTTTATCACATTTTTTTTAACCCTCGGAATGGCTTAAGAGACAGACTGGGTCACAGTCTAAATAAATAAACCTTAACAAAAAGCATATAGAAGAGAATATAGTGTATTCTTACCAGCTAATTACACATCCAAAAAGTGTTGCATGCAAAAAGGGGGAAAAATTAAATTAGCACTGTTAATCCATCAGTAAAATTTGATTAATCCTACATATTACCATTTATACCTGGATTTCCAATTATATCAATCATATTATATATTCCTTCAATTATTTATCTCTCTTACTATAATTGCTCCAAGCATAGTAGATAAATGCACAATAAAATGGCCATCAATCAAAATCTTTCTTTGCAGGTTACTATATCCACACTCCAAAATATTAAGGTCTGAAAAAGTCGTCACAAAACACTGATAGGGAGGTAAGATTTGGGGATTCTAAAAAGGAATATTTGTTTGTGCTACTTCAGTATTAGATATTTTCCTGGATGTTTCACGAAGCCTTTTGTTACAGAAATTATTTAATAAGGTCACTGCTTACCACTCCGCTGGAAGACTTGGTCTTCAAATCTAACTTGACCATTCCAAACCCTAAAATTAAAATACATACCAGAATAGATGTGATAAACAGCATGTATTTGTCTGAAATAGTTACAGACAAATGCAATGTGACCATGTCACTTAACAACAGCAATTCCAGTTATTTGCCTGATCTTCTGAAGTTCTTACCATGCTGAGGACAAATCTAGAGGTTTATCTGTCCCCACAGAAACACTAGGAATGAGTAAGTTACCATTTTCAGAATTTATTAAAATGGAAGGCAAGTTGGATGTAAATGCTTATAGCAAAAGCTAATATAATTAAGTAAACTGATTTATTAATAATTGTAGATTTTTGCCTCAAAATTATGACATCTGAAAAAAAATCAAGATTATTTATTAATCACGGACCTCTGCTATCACATTCTCCTTATGTCGCACCATTACCAAAGTCTAGAAAAATACATTTTTATCATGCTTGGGTTCTGAGCACTGCAAAAAATCTTGCAAATTTAATGTTATCCAATGATAAAAACCAACATTTTTTTAAGTCATCTGAAAAGAAGATTTCCCTAAGAGATAAGTAGTACCAGAATATAATTTTTCTAGACAGCCAGTCTAAGGCTAAGGTGAAAAGAACAAAATTGGGTTTGTGGGCATTACATTACTCACCATATCCTTTGTTAAATACATCCCTAGCAGATTTCCCCAGGTCACAATAAGCTGGTGGAATATTCATAGGGTCTACAAGAAGCAAGATTACAATAGATTTAGAAATAACTCAAGCACACACATGGACACAACTTCAGTAGTGGTTCACAACTCTTTATATATCACAAGTGATGAAGTCCTGACAGTCTATTCACAAACCTTCAGGGATACCAGGCTTGTGAAAAATACTGTATGTTGAAAAACACAACACCCAACAATTGAATTAAGACTCCAGCAATACATTTCCTCCAAGGCCCTCCCTTTTATATCCTTCCAACAATAACATTATGACTCGTTTCAAGAATTTTCCATTCCTGCCCATCCTTCACATATTTTGATCCCAACTTTCTTGACTCCTCCATAAGAAATTTCCAGGCCTGTGGGAAGCTAGAAGTTGGAAAGAGAGTTGAAGTTCAACAGGATATTTTATTTCTTTGAGAGGAAATGTTGCTTTATTCCTGCTTTATTTTTGGAAACTGGGACATGACTCTTTATATTAATAAATTAGTGCTAAATTGGTTGCCGACTTTGTAATGTGAATCTCTTGCCTTGTTTTTCCACTCACAAAACTGAAATGCTATTCACTAACAACCTTACCTCTATTAAGCATGCTTTCGTGCTTCTCCAAAAGTTTAATAGTTTTTTTCTGAAATTTGATCAACAAGAAATTTAGTCTTGCCAGACTCGGTTTCTAATATGGCCCCACAAAAGACAAACAAGAACTCCTTGCAAATGTTCAACAAAAGGCAAGATCAAACAGTAACTTTCTTATTAACAGCATCTCAGGACTCTTGGTTTCTAATTATTTACTTTAAACATTTGAACGTCTGTAAGAATACGCATATTTATGTAGACATTTATAGAGAGAGAGCGAGAAAGAGATCTACCTGAGACTCTAGGGGGACAGGCGAACATGGTTGCAGACTCTGTATTTCACAGTTGAGCTCCTAAATCATTTACTTCTCACTGTGAATCTACAGAAGGACTCTCCTCTTTTAAGTATACCTGTCAAGTATGGAAGAGAGGAAAAAAGTGTTATTAGAATATAATAACTAGCACTTGCGAGAGACCGCAATATATTTTTTTACTCAAACATAATCCAAGTTTAACTTTTTTAAAAAAATAAATGTACTGTACGTTTAATATTCTTAAAATTCTGAACCCCTAATCCCAAATTTAATTCCTTTGATGTACAGTTAGAATACTTTTCTAATAAAGGGGATCTAATGCCGGCCAAGATGATACACCTGATGCAGCATTATATTTAATACCAGGGAAATTCAGATCTCAGTTTTATTAGACCACAACATTCCAGTGTGACTCTAAATCAGTTTCCATTTCTCAGTCTAAACATATTTCACACAATTCTTTTGGCATCCGTATCTTTTTAAGTCCCAATAAGCAAGTTAAAAGGATTTCTTGGTGAATAGCTTTGATTAACCTCAAAATACATTTGAGTGTGCCGGCAACATACTATTTCAAAATATTATTTTCAGTGACACCAACTTCTATGAGAATCAGAATCAGCATATTGTTAAGTGCTAGATGTACTTTCTCATACTATACCATTATTTGTTGACTAGGTATTCAAGTTTCTCTGAAAAATGCATATTTACCTTTGGTATATGAATTCAAATCTACATTCCTTCTATCTTAAAGATTCTGGATGTAAAAAGTGACAAACACTACTGGCTTTATCCCAAACAAAATTCCAAAGAGTAAAAGTAAGCACTCCTCCAAATATGTAGGAAGCCATCATGGACAATATGTATGGAGAGCAGTGTCATGTAAAAAATGACATTTATTTATTTATTTAATCAAATGTATATGACCACTTATCTCACCCAAAGTGACTCTGAGTAGCATACAATAAAGCCAATGAGTTACACATATTATAAAATCAATTAAAACAATTACATTATTATTAAAACCAAGTTCAAATCAGAATGTTACATGTTGTGCGGTCTCCCTGCTGTCAAGGCACCCCCAGGCCTGATGAAAAAACCATGTTCTGAGAGCTGGATCAGACTATATAAAGGGACATTCCAAGTGTTCCAATAACAGTGTGACCTTGAAGTGTTCCACTTCTGGAACACCTAGGCGGATCCAGTTTGAAGTCAGACCATTACTGGACACTTGGAATGGGCTTGTTTTGATGTTGTAACAATCTGTTCCAGAGTCAGAACTGCGTGATAGAAAATTCTGCATATTTCTAAGCGTGAGATTGTGTGTATTTGAGGGATGCGCCTGTACAATAAGAAAGCACTCTAATGTCGGGGTTCTAAAATGTATCACAGATTCATGCCACCAGAATATACTTTCCATCTGAATGCTGGCAAAATGGATATCTTGAGCAGGTTTTTTAAAAGAAAATAAAAAGTCACACTCGTTTTAATACATTTGTTGAGAACTTGTAAGGAAAGAAATCTGCTATTTTGGGCTGCCCATCAGAAAGGCTATTGATAAGATACAACTGAATAAGCTTCCATACAGAATGTAATGAGGTGATAAGCGAAGAATAGACAGCTCAGCAAAAGCAGCACACTCGCATTCAATAATGCCATCTGTTCCTAACCTTACCGTTTACTAGTCTCTGCAAGTTAATGATTCCCTAAACTTGCAGACCTGTTTAAAAAAACGGAGATTCAGACTAAGCCTTACTATTCTTCGCATTAATTCTTGTCACCATGATTGTCCCAAAATACACATCATTCAGCAAAAGTACATACAAATATTCTTCTACTTTTCTTTGTACCTATGACATGCACACCTTCTGCTATCTAGTTCTTATAATCCTTTTTCAGTTCTGTCCTCGCTCATACCAATTGCTGCTTAGATAAAGTACCTTACTATAAAAAAAAAAAAAGACAGGACCAAGAGTATCTTGCATAGACTGGGTGTAAATGTGGACAAGCTATTCTCATCTCTCTCTCTCTCTCTTTCTCTCTCCTCCCCCCCCCCCCCCAAATCACTTCTAGTATCTGCCATGTTGATCTGGAATGATGACCTACTCATATTTAAGGGAATACAAATAGAATTTGTTTGTTTTTTTGCTTGGCCAAGAAATCTGACTTAGGAGAGGGGAGCAAATGTCTAGTGCAATTTCCAGAGTTAGAATCTACACTATTACAAAGATGTGTCAGTTTCAACTACCATTCAGTTATATAATTTCTCAGGTGAAAGAATACAAAAGGAATTCTATTCAAAAACAGATCTGGGATGCAATTGCCATCTCTGAGTCATGAGAGAAAGCCAACAGCTGTGTGTGTGGAGGCCGGAAGGCACAGCACCAGTCCTAGATGAAATGCACTGGATGGGGTTATAACCAGGCAGCCACAGGTGGGTTTACAGCAACTCTATCAGTTGAGGCACTGCAAGGAAGAAAGCAACAGCAAACGAATTCTTCACATATGCCACGAAAATTCATGGAAAGAAGCTCAATATGAAAGACTATCAAGCTGCTGACTGATGAGACACATACATACATGTTTGGACTTAACTATTTGGCTACCAGGAAAGAACAAAATAGGTAGTATAACATGACTGGATCAACAATTCTGGGAAGTCCATTTGCTTTTATACTGAATTGTTACACTGTACCTGGAAGAAAAACTCAGAACTTACTCAAAGCGTTCAAGCTGGGAACATGGAAATACGATTATTGTTAAAATGGAAATGATACAGACTGGACAAAATGTTAGGAATAAATCAGCTAAAATGGACAGGAATGGGACATTTCCATCAGACAAATTTAGAATGAGTATAGATAATGAACTCAAGAGAAAAAAATGGTATAGAATTATAATTAAAATTCCAGAACATACTTTTATAATGGAATATAACTCAGTCAGTGACAGAATAATCAGATTTATGGACAGATACTCAATTTCACAATTATATAGGTGTATACACAAAGATACTGGAGAAATTGTGGATGAATTCTGTAGAATACTACAACAAATAGCAGATCAATTACTAAATAAGGATGTACTAATAATTACTGGCAATTTTAATGCAAAAATTGGAGAATGTTTAGATTAGAAACCTGCAATGACGCAGGACAATGACTGACAAAAGACTTTTATATAAAAAACAGACTGTGTGTTGCTAAGTCATTACTTCAATGACACAATTCAGGAACATTCTCCATTTTGAATTCAAAGCATCGCTTTCTAATTTATATACAAGTTATGCTGTTTGTCTCATTCATGAAGTTTTTGCAAAGGGCATTTCAAATAATAGCCCACTCCATTTCCCCCCCCTACATGTGCTTACTTTGTTTGAATAGCTTCTACTCAAGATTGCTAGTAGGGAAAAACATGAACTTTGTGTAAGAAAGCAAAATTCATTCTTGCACTGATGCTGTGCTCAAATGAAAGTATACCATGTAGTTCAGTCTTACCAGATGTTGGTTCATGGTATGAACTACAAGATCAGCACCTTACTGATTTTCAAAAGCAGTGCCTGCAACAAGCTTAGATGTTTCTGTGAATAACAACATTGTAAGGTGAGCTCAGAAGGAAGTGCTTTTTCAGACTGCTACTGCAGCACAGCATTTCCATAAGGGGGTACCAAAAAATTCAAATAAAAGCCCTTACAAAATTAATATCTGGTATTAATATGTACCTAGTTAAGTTGATGCATGGTAATCCAGCCAACTGCAAGCTGTAACTATTAGGAACTTTTAAACTAAGTTGTTTCAATTCATCATTCAATTGTTTTGAAAGTAAACACTGGAAGTGAGTTACTTCCTATTTTAGCCTTAGGATAAAAGAATCTGCTTCCTTGAGGCACCAGTAAATTCCCTTTTGAACTGATGTAACAAGTATGAGGGCAGTTTTAGCCTAATCTTCCTATAATGTACTATAAATAAATCACTTTAATAACCTAGATCAGGGGTATCAAACTGCTGGCCGGATGCATCATGGTGAAACCGCACCCACCCCATTGCCGGCAATGGCAAAAAAGTTGTGATACATCGCGGCACGTCACATGACGTTGCGAGTTTGACACCCCTGACCTAGATGAACCACAAAGTAGCATAATCAAACAGGCGAATTTACACAACAGGTTAAGTACAAAAATGCAAACAAAGGTAAATTTAGTTGAGTTTACTAGAACAATGTTTTTCAGCTCTGGCAACTTTAAGATGGATTTCAACTCTCAGAATCCCCCAAAATAAATATGCATGTAGATGATTTATGTTCACACGACTCTAAATAAACAAGAATTTGTGTAGGTATTCCTAGATACAACCCATCTGCTGATTCACAATAGCTCAGGTATTAAAGCTGAAGCACTCTATATACATGGTACAATACATGTACTATCAAATACTGTCTCATATATGATTTAATAGAAGCCTTAAAATATATTGCAAGAGGTGAACTAGACAAAGGACAAGAACATGAATATGTTGGGAACACAATTTTCCATCTTTTAGCCATGTCTTAAGTTTGTTTTCAAAAGATGTATTAGAATACCAAGGTAGCCAGTATTTTCAAACATTTTTTCATTGGTGGATTGTGACATCATTGCTGACTTCACAATACTTGTAATTCCCCATATGTGACCTAATTAGGGATAAGGGAGAAGGCATTATTGCATGCTTTATTCAGGGGTGGCCTGCGGGCCAGATGCGTCACGTGCAGGCCATGCCCACCTCGCTCCGCAAAGGCAAAAAACGTTGCAATACGTCATGATACATCACATGACGTGATTGAGTTTGACACCCATACTCTAATTCATTCTTCATTTTCAAATTTTGACCAAATATTTGACCAAACTGAGCAGAATGACATAAGGTGATGGATAGATTGGGAAGTACTTAGTTGAGCTCCTGATAAAAAGGCAAAATATACATGTGATAAATAACGAGATTTCTATTCAACCAAAAGCTCTTTATGGCCTGAACCTTGTAAGCCTTCAAGATTTTAAAATGTGGTTTTGACCCCCACCCCCTTAAACTAAAATGATGGATGAGGCAATCTTATGGGAGTACATAATTGGAGAGTCCCGGTTGTATGTTGCTTATATGGGTTTCTGGGTTTATGTTCTTGATGTCGTATGGCTATTTTTTTGCAATATAGTATTTTCTTTGGGATTTTATTTAATGTATGCCATCAGAGTCATGAATCCATTTGGGTTGCTTTATAAATATTATGAATACATGCCACTCAGAGCTATTTTGAAGGATGTAATTCAAATATTATTTATACCACATTCCCACTAAGTCCTATCATCCTCTTTAAAAATGATCATAAACTAGTTTACATAAGAATGCTGGTCACCTGCTGCTTGAAGCAGACATTCTTCAAATGTTTTTATCTTACCATCTGAAAGTTCAGATTAAAAAATAAACCAAGTACAATCGCCCAATAGTCATGCTAGTTGAGGTCAGGGTAGTAGCCCACTCTACTAGCCCAGATGGCATCAAGTTGGGAAATTCTACATTAAACTAAGTTAGATGGACAGACATCTGGCCTAATTTAAGACAGCTTAAATTCTATATTTTAAAACTTAAAGAGGCAATCAATAGCCTTTCCATAGCTGTATTTATTATATTCTGCTACCTTACCTTTCTTGCCAAGAAGCCAAGTCACTATATTGGTCCCTCCAATGTTGATCTGTAGAGCCACCCTTGTCAGAAAGGCTAGGTTCAAAAACACTTTCTGCAGGTTGCTCAATGGGTCTCTTTGCTATGCAAGGGACTGAACCTCAATCTAGTCTCTCCGATTATGATCAGCACACTCCATCTCCTGCTTCATTTTCAGCCCAAGCCTCTCCAATTCTAATCCAATATTATAACCAATCCTTTCCCAGACATGTCAGAACTGCAATTCCTAGCAAACACATCTGAAGAATTGGCTTTGGAACCTACCCATCTTGCACAGAGATGACTTTGCTCCCTCCCTGCTGCCCCTCCATGGCAGCCTAGGCCCTCAACATAGTAAACCAAACCCCAAGGTTAATCAACCAAAAAATGTCTTATGAGCCACCTGCCAAGCCAAAGTAAACAATGCCCATTGTGACTTCACGGGATGCACCAGTCTCCACCCCACCCCTCAAGGTCAGGTGTCACGTGTTGAGTTTTGGCTTAGCAACCCTGCTTTGACTGACCGATTGAATTGCATCCCACTTTTCTTTACAAATAACTCAAGGGGGCGAACGTACATCTAACACACCTTCCCATCACGCTTTGTTTCATTTATTTATATCCCGCTTTTATTATTTTTACCAAGAACTCACAAGGGGGCGAACATGTATCCAACACAGCCTCCTCCTCCTATCTGTTGCCCGCCGTTCAGTGCTGGTGGCTCAGCCAGCATCCTCCCCCGCTGGACAAACCGGAGAGGCTTAGTGGGAACTCCAGTTCCACAACCCTGCAGAGGCACCAGGTGCCCGCAGCCTTAGCACGTGGAGGGGGGGAGGGGCGCCTGCTAAGGGGCTCATGATGTCTCCCCGATTTGGACTCCAGAAACGCCCCCCACCTCGCCCCTCGTCCCCCCCCCACAACCGCTCCCCCTTGGCCAACAGAGAAAGATAACGGGTTAAGTCCTGCTTTAACCGAGATTAATAATCGCCACACGAGAAGAGTTCCCCCCTCACACACACACACACACACACACACACACACAAACACACCAGAGCCCTCAGCCCCATCGAAGCCCTCGAGGCCGGGCCTTCGCCTCCCCTCCAGGTTCCACAGCCTCTGGCTGCCCCTGTGAGGGGGAGATGGGTGACGTCCTTCCCGCAAAGCGAAGGGGAGCAGGGGAACCGGCTCTCCCGCCCCCGCAAGCCACCTCACTGGCCCACCGGCCGCACCTCAGACTGTTCCGCCGCCGCCCGACCGTCCCTGCTTGTCAAGCTGAAGGTCTCTCCTTCGTTTCCGCGCACCGCGCAGGCGTAAACGCTCGAGGCCCGGCTTTGGCCACGCCCTTCGCCGAACGCGGCCCTCAGGGCGCAGGCGCATCGATCTTACTAGCGCCGTCGGTCTCGCACGGGTTCTGCGTAGGCTTTTTACCGCGCAGGCGCACTAGGCCTACGGTTTCAACTTCAAACGGAGCGTTTCCTCCGCTTGTTTTAATGGGAGCGCGGGGGGGGGAGGAGGGGGGAGGGCGGCCGTGGGAAAAAAAATGGCTATTCCGCGGGCGCGTAGGATTATTTCACAATAATGGCTTGGAAGTTGCAGCTGAGAGGTTTGCAAGCTTCCAGTTAAGAAAGGGCGTTAAGAACAAAAACATTTCGGAAAGGGTTGGAATATTCCGAATAATGTAATTGTCCTCTAAATACATACACTAATTAAATATTGTAATTAATCATGACGTCAGCAACTTAAATGATAATATTTATTTGCATTTAATTTTGCATTCAAGCCTCCTGAAGTTAGGATGCTGCCCTGCGCGGGAGAAACCAAACGTAGTGCAATGGCACAATGTATAAACCTCTCGCTCTCCAGCGTTATAAGGGCTTCAGCCGATCGATGGGCTTTGTGGTCACGATGCCTGGCGCAGGAGGAATCTGGGGGCCCATTCCATCGGAACCAGCGGGACAAAAGTCACCCGAGTCGAGAAGGCGACATGTCGCTTCTCCTTTAAGGAGGGTGGCCGGACGCTCCGCTTTGACCGGGCATCCCGATTGTGGGAAGACGTCCGGGCGCACACCTGCCCTAGTTTAGATCTAGCAAGTCAAGGCGCGGGGATCAACTGCCCGTTATTGGTCGTTTATTGCGCTAAAACGCTCAGATTCAGGCTGCAGAACCTCGGGAGACCGCCAGATGGCAGGAAAAAGCCGGCGAGCTGTCTCGGAGGGCACCTAGTGGCGAACTGGGGTTTTGCAGCCGTCCTAATAGCGCTTGAGGAAGAACTCTGGGTGACGTTATATTGAATCAATGCAGATAGCCAGTCAAGCCAAGCCAACCTTTCACCCGAATTCCACAGGGGAAACAAGCAGGGAAAGGAGCAAGATGCTCCTGGATTTTTATTTTTTTAAAAAAAGGTGTTATAAATGGTCATTTTTGAACTTTGGAGCTGCTCAGAAGCTGTTGACCTTTATAAGCCTTTTCCTCTGTGGGGAACAGGAGTTGCTGAAGTCAATAGGGGATTGCAAAACTCAATTCTTTTTGCTTACTGGGCGTTTTCATGTTTGCAGAAATGCATATAAGGTAAACTTCTGAAGACGTTGTTAGGCGCATTAGTCTACGATGGCCAAAACAGAAACAAAAAAAGGTTCAAAGGCTGAACACCATTTAATGAAAAGCATCAACTGGAAAAGATGCTGCCAAACTCCCATTTAAGTTTCTTTACAGGTAGTCCGACTTACAACCACAACTGACCCCAAAATTTGTTGCTAAGCAGACGGTTAAGTTTCCCCCCATTTTATGATCTTTCTTGCCACAGTTAAGTGAATCACTGCAGTTGTTAAGTTTGTAATATGGTTAAGTGAATCTGGCTTCCCCCTTGACTTTCACTTCAACCAGTACACTGCAACCGTTGAGTCAGTTGCCAAGCATCTGAATTTTAATCACTACCATGAAGATGCTGCAATGATCATGTGAAAAACAGTCATGTCACTTTTTTCCCCCAGTGTCATTGTAACTTCAAACGGTCACTAAATGAAATGTTTTTAAGTCGAGGATTACCTGCATTTTATTCCTTAACAATTTCTGTACCCCAAAGTTGCTGAGAAATGTTGGCCAGGGATATTATTTTGAATGCTGTTTTTTTGTTAAATCGGTGTAAAAAGTAAAGATGCTCCTGATATTAGCTCATCTAGCTCAAATTAATCAGGTTTTTCTGCAGTATAGGGCCCCATTTCTATTTCCCAGTGGTGTCCCATCCTTATTAAATAGGCATAACCCTGCTTGAGGTCAGACAAAAGTGATTGCTACTTTTGACATCTGCTAAGCAACAAATGTTGAAAAATGGCAAGCATTAGCTTTTAATGTGGAAGTCTGCTTGATTTTCTTTCCCATGTTAAAGCCAAAATAGCTGCCTGCGTAAGTTATTTATTTGCTCAGCAAGGCATGCAAACATTGCATATTAATAAGGTAATTTTCTTTGGTTTTAGAAACATTGATGCAGGGGAAGCATTGGAGGGTGTCCCAGAGATTTGACTAATTAGTTGATTAGAAAGATGCTAATGGCATTGCCAGGTAACTCTGCCCTGTATTTTTGATTCTCTCCTGTAGGAACATGAAACTTTCCCCAATTAGTAACCCCCCCCCAAAGCTGATTTGCATATTGGTGGCAGTTGATGCAGGCATGCTTACCTGAACAAGATAAATCCAGAATAAAATCTCACAAAAGCAATTGGTTCTGCCTGCAGCTCTCTTCATTGCTGCTTTTTTAAATGAGTTTATCGTTAACTTTTGTTACTGCTTATCGTCCCCTATTCAGTCCCAAGTAATATTCACAGCACTTTTCTTGAGGTGAGTTGATGTATCTTGGACCCAGGCTCATTTAAAAAACAGCAAAAACCAGGCTTCAACCCCCCCCCCCCCCCCGTGAATTTAAGATGGGGAAAAGGTTGGAGAGCAGTCCATTAGGGAAGAAGCAGTCATGTGCCACACTCAGAAAGTGACATTATGTTGGAGTCACCCCAGCCACGCCTTCCACATCAGGCAGTTCATGTAAAGCAAGCTATAAAACCCAGCCTTTAACCTTGTGATGCTGTACTCAATGTTAAGAGAGCTAGTTTGGTGTAGTAGTTGAGGTGCTGGCCTAGAAACCAGGAGGCAGTGGGTTCAAGCCCCACCTTAGTCACAAAAGACATCTGGGAGATTTTGGGCTAATCCCTCTCTCAGCCCAACTCTCTTCACTGGGTTATTGTGGGGAAAATGGGAGGAAAGAGTACTATATCCGTTCGCTGCCAGGATAGGCAGGATAAAAAAAAAATCTAGTAACATTAGACACAAGCCACTCGTGAGTAAGTGGCTCATGTCTCTGCGTTCAGACAGCCAGAAAGCCGTTATCTTGGCTTTGGCAAATGGCCTGGAATAGCTTCCAGGAACAAGCCGAACTCTCTTCAAGTCATTCTCTCTGGTTCTGTTCAGCAGCACAGAGGGGAGCATTTCATCCAATGTTACCAACTAGGAGAGGCAATCTCCTGCACATAGGTTTTGAGACAGATTCTTATCTAGGGAATGTGTTTTAGCCAGGTTTAAATGTAATTTACTCAATATTATCTTCCACCTCTTCATTAGCTCATGAAAATCAGCCAAGCAGCAGGAAGTAAGACCCACTGTTGAGGAAGCCATTCTTTTAGCCAGACCCCAGCACTTAAGATGCTGGGCGGCTGATCAGAAGGTTGGCAATTTGAGACCCAACTACTGTGTGACGGAGCGAGCTCCCATCCTCGCCCCAGCTCCTGCCAACCTCGCAGTCTGAAAGCATACAAATGTGAGTAGATAAACAGGTGCCATTTTGGTGGGAAGGTAACAGCGTTCCATGCGCCTTGGCGTATAGTCGTAGTAGCCACATTACCAGGGAAGCATCTTCACACAACACTGGCTCTCTCAGCTAGGAAACAAGAGATGAGCACTACCCCCTAGAATCGGACATGATTGAACAGGGGAAAACTTTACTTTTTAAAAAAAAATGCATACACATACCATCATTTAAGATAGAACCTAGCACTTTATTAAGATTTTTAATGTGGAATTTCAAGAACCAGACATATGTAATAAAACGCCCAGAAAAAAAAAAAGTGGAACGCAAAAGGCACTTCCTGTTTAGGATGCCGACCGTGGGATGGGCAGGTAAACAAGCTGGCTTCTCTGTACAACACCAACCAAGTTAGCCTCTCCCAAGGTCAGGTCCCCCAGCACTGCCCTCCCCTGTTTTACACAAGCCAGACCCCCTGTAGGTTACACCCAAGGCTTTTCTGTAGGACACCTTGGCCTCTCAGGGAATGCTGGGAACTGTCAAGGAATTCATGGTGTCAAAGTAAAGTTTAAAAGCTGCCATTTGAGACAAGGGCTTCTCTGTACTCACACCCCATCCCAAACACAATAAATAAGCAATTATTAAAAAGTTTCAAGTATGTAGGTATCTTCCCACAACCTTCCCAATTGCACGGGTGCTCTGAAGGGGACTGGCTTCTCTGTAGCTACGCCAGGTCCTTCAGAATGCAGGTTGGACTTGATTGTGAAAGTAAACTGGGAAATTTGTGCAACATGAAGTTCTTGGCTCTAACCAAAAAAAAAAAAAAAAAAATCCAGGTGCCCAAAGTGTGCGTCCTACAGGTCCTGGGTACAATCTTCTGACCTGTCTAAAGTATACCAAGATTGCCCAGTGCCCATTTGATAAGAGGGGGGATGAGGTCTGGCTAGTGCTAAAACTGCATAGGATTAAAAAAAAAATGAACCTCAAAGCAGCAGAAAAGGATCACAATGGGATGTTGGACTGAATTTAAAAGCACGGAATCAGGACTGCCTCTGTTAAAGAAACTTTTAAGAACTTCACTGGAGTTCCAAATAGGAGTTGTGTTAACACGCAAGCTCTCTGCTTAGGCAACCGTTGCTCCTAGGAAATCAATTGAGGAGGCGGCCTGGACAGTCTCCAAAACCAGCTGCTGCACTGCCCTGCTCTAACCATCTGGGCAGAAGTGAAACCACAGACTGCACACACATCACAAGGGAAGTTTCTTGGGATTTTTTTTCCTTTTTCTTTTTGAAGGTAAGGTTAAGCCTTTGGGCAATTGCAAAAGATTAGGCCGAAGCACTGTTACGGTTACAGCCTTTCTTCTCTGTGGATTTTTGTACGGTGCCTAGGCTCAACTGGCTCTACTTGTACGTCAAGCACATCAGGCAGAGGAGAAAGCACAGTGCAATTTGCGGTCCCCAGAGGACTGATATTCCTGGTAATGAACAGTGTGCCAAGTTTAAGAGCAGAGGATAGGACCAATTGAGGGACTGGGGCTCTTTCCCACAAAGGAGCCTGAAGGTTTCTCTGTAATGTACACCGACAGGTCTGGGGAAAGAAGCCCAACATATATTCAGTATTTAAGCTTTTTGGGGACTTCCCAGGGGAAGTTGTTCCTACCAAAGTGACCATAGGCTGCAGTCTTCTGATAAATAGGCTTCTTCAGATCCAGCTCCCTGGAATATACAAGTCCGTAACTCAATACACAGCATTCACCCAAACAAAAGCAAAAAGCACCTACATCCCAGGGGGCCGCTGATTTAGTGGGGACGGTCAACGCTTCTTGGCCCCAGAGACCATCATCCTTCTACAAGAGGCAAGATTAACCATTTTAGGGTCACAAACAGCATTGCCAGTGTGCGTCTTGGAAATCTAAGCCCCTGGGCTCAAACTGAGAGCATAACATACTTACCTTCTACTTATGAATGTCTACTTCCCAGGCAGACCACAGAAGCTCTCCAGAAGAGATACTTCCTATCTCAACATCAGCCCACCTCAATGCAGAGACTTCCACTTCCCTGACAGATTAACAGGCACAAACCTACACTCCCTGTCTGCGGAGCTAAGCTTCCCCCAAGTTCACGACAAAGTTCTGCCTAGGATGGTCAGCCTCTGAACGAAAAAGGTAACCAAGGTTTAACTATCAGCCATTTTCCCGATGTCTCTGAAAAGGAGTTAACCCACAACTCTATTGCCTCAGCTCAATCAGTATATGAAACCCATATAAGCTGCAATTACCATATTAATCGTGGAGTTACTTCAGAGTATTATCATATGCTTGCTGTGTAGCAATTTAAAACGTCTGTAAATTCCCCCTACAGTTCTGGCATTGTTCAGAACTAAGATTTCAATTGCTGGTATTACATAGCAAGCTCAATTCCTCCATTAGCTTTTCAAGGAGTCAACCACCTAAAGCAGGGGTAGGCAACCTTGGTTCTTTTATGACTCGTGGACTTCAACTCCCAGAATTCCTGAGCCAGCCATGCTGTCTCAGGAATTCTGGGAGTTGAAGTCCACGAGTCATAAAAGAGCCAAGGTTGCCTACCCCTGACCTAAAGTATATAAGGTCAGCCTCTCAAAGATGTTTTGCTTTCCAGGAATTCCACCCCCTCTCCCCCCACCTGGAAGTTACTCTATGAACTAGCAGTCTTTCAGGGAAGCATCCCACCAAAACTATCCGGTAGAGGTCAGAGGGAATGGCCTTGAGGGAGAGGAGGAAGAGTTGCTTATCAAGACAACCGTCAGACCAAAAAAATAAAAAATCTGAGTCTGGAGGAAGAATCAATGTAAGTCAACATCTCAGACATAAAGGCTGAAGGAGGAGGGAAGGGCATTCAGACCGGCAAGATTCTATTCCTATAACTTTTCAATAAAGTAGTTATTAACCTACACATCTAATCTAATCTAGCTTGACAGCCACATATCAAAGAGCATGCCCCTGCGAGCTAAAGGCATCCAAGTGCACACCCCCTCCCACCATAATGCAGGGACATCACCTCTGATTTGATTGACACTGTAGCCATCTCCTGCGACCACACACCAAGACACGCCGTGCTCGGCAGGCCGATTTCCTCTGTCTCCTCGTAGAGGGTATGGCCCATACAGCAGAAGGACAAAACGTTGGCACATTGGGGGCAGATTTGCCCAATGGCCATTGCTCGTTTATGCCTAGTCCCCTCCTTCCTAGCCCCCATGTGTTTTCCGTGTTCGTATATGGACATGCGCTACCATGTTTTACCTGACAATGACCCCTGGGCGAAGATCAAAGTTCTTCTTCACAATGTCCAGCAGTTCAGGCTCGGTTTTTTGAGAAGTGCCGTAGTGGAAAATAGAGACCGATATTGGGTGGGCGACTCCAATGGCGTAAGAGACCTGCAAGCAAAGAGGAACCACAAGTGGGAAGGAATACAGAGTCGGCCACAGGAACAGAAAACCCCTCCTCCTCTTGTGATATTACTTCCAAAATTATGGAACACGTTTTTCCATGTTTTTCCAAAAACTCTCGTCTCTTACTCATCAATGCTTTCGGTGCTGTTATTTCAAAACTAAATACTGTGTTTTGGGATACAGGCAATGCCATGTCTGCCGACAGAAAACCCAACCCATCTGTAGCCGATACTGGATGACCTGGCACAGAATATGGACCTCAAAATGACATAAAAGACAAAAGCAGTTGCACTTTGAAGGGAAAATGGAGGGAACAAATGCGTAGGACTTTTTTGCTCAGTTTTGTAAGGGATATTAAAGTTTGAATATGGAGGAGGAAAAACAGAAGCTCAATGCAACGTATTTAAAAAGGTTTAACAAAACAAGTCAACAGTCAAGAATGAATAGATTCCCTAATGAATATAAGAGGGTGAGAGGAAGGGTGAGGCCAAGAAAATTGCTGGCGTTGATGAACTTCAGAAGTAGCAAGTGCAAAAGGCTAGATGTAGTATATGAGCAGGATGGAAACAAGCAGTTTACAAAACCATAAAAGGCATGGACTTATATAACAAACAGCACTGTGCACATCACATTTAGCTATATTCCCTTTCACTGTTATGGCATTAATCCCTTGGGCTACTTAATGTAATCTCTTTCTGCACTTTGACAGCACTGCTTATCCCCAAAAGGGAACAGCAAGATGAATATGTCTGAATGAAACTGATCCCAGCACCTTTTACCTCCCAAGAAACTGGCTAAACATACCTGAACGAGCACTCGTCGACACAGGCCAGACTTTACAAGGGATTTGGCAACCCAGCGAGCAGCGTAAGAAGCTGAACGGTCAACCTTTGTGTAGTCTTTTCCAGAGAAAGCCCCTCCTCCATGGGCTCCCCAACCACCGTAAGTGTCAACAATGATCTTCCGGCCAGTCAAACCAGCATCTCCCTAAAACAATTGTATTTATTACAGAATCCTGGTGCAAATCTTAGGTAAGATTTGCAAAAGAAGCGACGGATGGAAACTGAACAAATGGAAGCAACCTAGAACTAAGGAGAAATTTCCTGACAGTGGGAACAATTAACCAGTGTGGAATAGCTTCCCTTCAGAAGTTGTGGATGCTCCATCACTGGAGGCTTTTAAGAAGAGATCGGACAGCCGTTTGTCTGCAATACTATAGGGTCTCCTGCTTGTGCAGGGGATTGGACTAGATGACCTCCAAGGTCCCTTCTCTTATTTGGTTCTGTTAAAACATCTCTGCTACCTTACAAAGTCCTGGCTTTGTTACAAACTACTGCCAAGTGCCTTTGAACTTTCCCAGTGTCATTTCAGATAGCTGCCAATATACTGTATGCCCAAGATCAGACAACAAACAAAAATCCAACTGTTGACATACCTGGGGGCCACCAATCACAAATCGGCCACTAGGTTGCAGATGATAAATAGTATCATCATCCAAGTATTTTGCAGGCACAACAGCTCTGACCACTTTCTCCTTCAGGGCATCTCTCATCTCATCCAGTCCAATTCTGTCATCGTGCTGAATGGAAATGACGATCGTGTGGACTCTAATGGGAATGACGGCACCACGATCCTGCTTGTACTGAACTGTCACCTGAAATGGGAGCCAAAAGGAGCACATCTCTTTTGATGATCAAAAAGGAATCTTTAGCATGCCTACAGCGGGGCTTCCCATTTTGCCATTCATGCAGAAGGTGCCAACCATCGTTACCTGGGTCTTAGAATCTGGTCGCAGCCAAGTCAAAATATGATTCCGACGGAGTTCTGCCAATTTTGCATTCAGCTGGTGTGCTAGGAGAAGAGTCAGGGGCATGCACTCATCGGTCTCATCAGTAGCATAACCAAACATCAAACCCTGAAGCAAGAACGACATGCGGAGAATAAACTTCAGACTCAAACAGGCAAGTGCTAGGAATTCACATTAGGTTCCAGTTTATCATTAATCGATAAGGCCTGAATACCAACCTGGTCCCCAGCACCAATGTCTTCTTCCTTCCTGTCAAGATGCACGCCCTGAGCTATGTCGGGAGACTGCTGCTCTAGAGCAACCAGTACATTGCACGTTTTGTAGTCAAAGCCTAAAACACATAAACGTTTGACCTTAGGGTGAGAAAGTTAAATAGTTCAAAACCAAAAGCTTCCTGATCAACAGTGGAACGCAAAAAGGTAGCTAGCCTAGCGGGCATTCAATCTACTCACCTTTTGAGGAATCATCATAGCCAATGTGCTTGATTGTTTCACGAACAATTTTTTGATAGTCAACCGCAGCAGCAGATGTGATCTCCCCAGCCAGGAGAATCATTCCAGTCTTTGCAGCCGTTTCTGCATTGGAACATAGATTGAACGCAATCAGTTCCAAGTGCAACAGAATCTTTCACCGGTAAAGATACTGAATATACCGTTCAGCCCTTCTATGAAAAGCCAGATGCACTCACCGCATGCGACTTTGGCATTTGGATCCTGCTTCAGATGTGCATCAAGAACAGCATCACTAATTTGATCACAGATCTTATCTGAAAACAAAGTTTCCATTATTTTTTGTGCTTCTAGGAGTATTTTTCACATTTTATGTTTCAAAAAGTACCGTTCCACATTTTAAGAAACCTGTTATTTCACTGACTAATTAAAATAACCTCTCCTTCTCAAAGTCTGTTCTGGTCATCTCTTTTACAAGTAATTTGAAATAGGGTGTGGTTACATGACTGCAAACAGACCTTTCCCCTGCCCTGTATAATCTTCCGGGCTAACCCAATGCTTAGTACATGAACTGGGAGCAGCCATCATTTCTTGTAAACAGTTCATTTCAGAAAAACCTAGATAAAGGGTCACAAGGGCTGGGTTTAAGCTGATGGTGCACAAGCCCAATAAATCAGGAAATATAGCTTCACAAAATTTTGCACACACTTTATTCAAGAGTTATTTATCTATATACTTCTTAGCTTAGTTTTGTGGCAAGGTGAAAACTAGGTTTCTGCTAATTCACTACTTAAGCATTCTTCATAGGAGTTACTCAAAAGAATAACAAAGCTGCAATTGTCCAGATGTCAGTATGTGAACTTCTAAGTCAATCTTGTCCCTGGTAACTGCTTGGAGAAGTCCATGCAGTTTTCTTGGCAAGATTCTTGGAAGTGGTTTGCCACAGCCGCCTTCTTAAGCCTGGAAAAAAACTGGCTTTTCTGCTCAAGCCAGGACTACAACTCAGGTTTCCTTGTTTGTAGCCTGGCACCTTTAAACATTATACCAAAGTGGCCCTTCCTGATATTATGGATGTTTATACTTACTCAACCCACTCTACTTACTAGGTAGGCGTATTTTAAATTATTAAGATCTACATTTGGACACTTCACGGGATGGGAAAGCTTAATACCAAAGTTACAGTTTTAAGGTTTTTACATCCCCTCTGAAAACGCCAAACGTGAATATCCTACAGTCAATTAGAGCTTAACGGAGCCACTACTGATTTACACGCTATTATAAGAGGCTATACCTGCACTCTCCCACTACCCTGCTCTTTAGAGGACACAGGATGGCAACAAGGAGAATAAGGAACAATCCCAGATACAGTAAGGACAAGAGAAAATGTATTGCATTGTTAAATGTATTATCAAGCTAGCAATCAAGGCTCGTCCCAATTCTTTTACAAGGGAATGGTAACCTTAGAAACATGATCATTACATGCCAGAGGATATTATTAACACTGAACATGTTTGGAATTCTATTTGTTATAAAAACTATTGATCAATAAAGCTGAAACATGGAAGATTTGGCTTAAACTATGGTGTAATACTAAGATGATTAGAAATCTTGGAGGTAAAATAAGTGGACAAGCATCACTGCATTCATATCCTGTGTTTCTTGTAGGAATGACTGGTCGCTCTGGAATCAAATGCTGGATTGTTTTGATATGGCTTTGGAGTACCTAAGTAAGCAATACCTTAGACAATGCAACAACTATAAGCAATGGTACTAACTCCTGGACCTAGACAATGCTTGCTCCTATAGCTTTCAAAAAAAACCCCCACTATTTTGGAATGAACATCCCCTCTCAGAGTGAAGAGTAAAGATGTGTCTCCCATTGTTTTAGAATGTAATTCAATATCCTGGTAGATGCCATTTCAGAAAAAAATCATGTACATAGTGTACATACTGATGTTAAGTTCTATAATAAAATATAATTTTATCAGTTTCACAAAATAAATTACAGCTCAGGATTCGGAATAAATTTCAGGGAATTTCTAGTAGTCTCTCCAAAGAAATTTAGTAGAGATTGTGTATCTTTTAGCAACTGATATCCTGTGTTAGCAGGTAAGTAGGGTAGTTTTACACTACAGCATGGCTCCCCAAACAAGTCAGAGTCCTAATTATGGTATGAAAGGAACTACAGTAATGAGCAGTTAAGTGAAGGGGTCAAGGTCTCTTCATTTCATCAAGTACATGACTATCAAGTCTTTTATTTATTCCAAAAAGCAGAGACTACAAAGATCTGATCCACCCTGCAGGGAACATTATACAGTGCTCTTCTTTAATGTGAAACACATGGCGTTCAATGGCTACATGTCAATGGCGGAAAAGATGATCTACCGGTTCTTCCTGCCCTTTTGTAGCAGAGGCTCGGGTGATGCACTAACTTCTCCCATTTTTACATCAAATGCATCAATATTCCAAAAAGGATCTTAACTCACTTTAGATTAACATGGCACAAAAGCTGGTTTTTCCCCACTGCTGGAAATCAGTCCTTTGCAAGCTGAAGTACACCCTCCCGAAAGCTCAGACATCATGGCGGAAGACAATGGAAATGCAAGATGCCTCCAAGATCGTTGGGCATCCAAACCAGGATTGCTCATCTGGTTCAAAGCCCGACCCATGTTCTCAATTCCGTTTGTCGACATAATAAGCCTCCTTTGTTGCAGAAGAGCTCGAGGACGAATGTGATTTTTCTTAAACTTGCATTGATTTAAAGCAACTGATGTTCGATTCTGGCAAGGTGGGTTTTATCCTTCCTGAAAGCTTCAATGCTTCCTTTTGTTTTCTTTAATCAGAAAGCGTTTACCCAGTTTTGCCCTTTAGTCTTGTACCCCCCTCCTCCTCCTCCCAGCCCCCCCCCTCGAGGCGCTCTTGGGTTCTGGTTTTCTTTTCCCCTCTTTTCACCCCACCCCACCATCCATCCTCGCCTCCCAAGGTCTCGCCATGCGGGCACCACGTGGTCGTCTGCAATGCGGCGCGCGCCGCCGATTGTCGAGCGGGAGTGCGCGTGCGCGCGAGGGCCCGCTTTCGTCACCTCGACCCGTACCCGTTCGCCGGTTGGACCGAACGGCCGCTCCGAGGCGGCGAGGAAACGGGGGGGGGGTGAAGGCGGGGGGGCTCCAAATTCGGGAAAGAGAGGCGGATCGTGTTAACCGTCGGGCCGCCCCCCCCAGCCACCCGTGCGTCATTCAGCCGGGGTGCGCTGGCCAATCAGGCGGCGAGCGGCGGCGCGCGGCCGCCCACCCTCGCCTCCCTCCTTCCCGCTCATCTCCCCCCCCCTCCCCGCCCTGGTACAGCCGGGTCCTCCAGCCCCCCCCCCTCATCTCCTCTCACCTGGATGCCCTTCCCCCACCGACTCTGAGGTGAAGAGGAAGGTGCCCTCCTCGATCCTGCTGTCCCGGAAACCATTCATGGCGGGGGCGAATACTGCGAGGCCGAAGGCGAAAAAGCGAAGCGTCAAATCCAGCAGCGGGAATTAAAAAAAAAAAACGAGCCTCAAAAGCGCACAATTCAGCAACACTGACGGCGGTTGTGCAGCACCCGAGGAATGAGGGTGCCTGCTGCCTGGCGCCGATATTTATAAGGGAGACCACGCCCCCCCCCTCGGCGAAATCCCGCCCCTTCCCTTTTTTGGAGGAGGGGCGGAGCAGCAGGAGGCGGCAGGGCGGGGAGGCCGGGGTCCCTCCTCCCCTCCCTCCCTCCCCTCCTCCCCCCTCAGGGTGCGGGGGGGGCGCGGCGCCCCCGCGGCTTCCGCTGTCCTGAGGAGGCTGCCCGGTTCCCCCCCCCGCGCCTCGGTTGACCCACCGGCCCCCATCGCGGAGGCGGCGTCGCCGCTGCCGGCCTCGCCGCCCGGCCGGTCCCCGCCTACGCGCGGAATTTTCCCGCCTCGGTGCCGCGCGGCTCTTCCCGAGCGAGGCGGCTTTTCCCGGGCATCGGGGCCTAGGCGCGCCGGCCGGTGAAGGCCTGTCTCGGGAAGACCCGCCGGATTCCGCTTTGGAGGCCGAAATGCGGCTGGGGGTTCTCCCGAGGGGCCGATCCCCAGAAGCGTGGCTTCCCGAGCACGGGTCGCCACGTCCTCGGGAGCCCCGGATCGCGTCGGGGTTGAGCAGGTGGGTCGGGTCCTGCCCACAGGCCTGCAGAAATGACGCTTGGCCGGCAGGGGGTCGCGGGGTCGTCTGAACGCGGCCATCTACGGGACACGTTTCCTTGGAACGTGTCCCGATAAGCCATAATTCGATTGGTAGGTAAACCACAGTTCCTTTGTTTTGGTGTGTTGTGTGTAAACACCCACCCGGAAACGAGAATGGGGATCAGCTCTAGGAAGCATCAGAAATACCCCGGTGTCTGTGGCTCAGTGGCTTCTTCCCTGTGAAAAGTGTCTAAAACCTTGTAACTATTATTTAATAAATTTATATGGCATCCATTTCAAGGTAACTCTGAGCAGCTTGCAAAGTTACAATAAAACAACCAAGCTCAGAGAACAGCAAGGCCCCTTCATTTCGGCCCAGAGATTAAAAAAATAGCGCTCGGTTGATGTCTATGGAGATTATCAATCATTCAGGTCATAGTTATCCCAAAGATGTTTTTCAGGAGGCAACTGGACTTTCTTGTTTTTCTTTGAAGATGTTTCGCTTCTCATCTAAGAAGCTTCTTCAAACAGAACTGAAGAAGCTTCTTGGATGAGAAGCAAAACATCTTCAAAGAAAAACAAAGTCCAGTCACCTCCTGAAAAAGCATCTTTGGGAGAGCTCTTGGTTGACATACGGGGTCCTTGTTGCTCTGAGTTTGGTGGTTTTCTTACAAATGTTTCATTACCAAACTAAGTAACATCATCAGGGCGCTAATTATTACAAAATAGAGTTGGAAGGGATCTTAGAGGTCTTCTTGTCCAAACCCCTGCTGTAGCAGGAGACCCTATATTTCAGATAAGTGGCTATCCAGTCTCTTCTTTAAAATCTCCAGTGATGGAGCACCCACAACTTCTAGAGGCAAGCAGTTTCACGGGTTAATTGTTCTGTCAGGAAATTTCTCCTTAGTTCTAGGTTTCTTTCTTTCTTTGATTAGTTTTCATCCATTGTTTCTTGACCTGCCTTCTGGTGCTTTGGAAAATAAGATGATCCCCTCTTCCTTATTACAGCCCTCAAATATTGAAACACTGCTATCATGTCACCTGTAGTCCTCATTTGCTCTAGACCAGCCATATCCAATTCCTGCAAACATTCTTCCTATGTTTTAGCCTCCAGGCCTTTAATCATCTTTCCGGTACTTCACATGATTTTGATCTTGATGCTGTTACCTAGCTTGGGTAATGAACAACTGCAAGAGAACCACCAAGCTCAAAGAACCACAAGGACCCCTCAATGTGTTTCAATGTGGGGTATGCCTGTTTAGGATAATAGCCCTTTTTTCTTAACAGGAAATACTCAAGGTCAAAGTAGACCTTTCAGAATATGCGTGGTACTTTATAAATATGTGATTTTTAATTGTGCAGCTATACAAGAATTTTTAATACGGGCAAAAGCATGTAAGGATTTTTGGGATGGGTGTTTTCAGTTCAGTGTTGATGTTACAGCCATTAAATTTGCTTTTCCAGAAATCAAAACAAAAAACATGTTAATGAATATAGAGGTAAAACTCACATTAATGAATATAAAGATACACCCAACAGAACACCAATTTTATGGACTAAGACTTTCATTTTTTTTGCTTCTAGTAAAGAACAAAAACACTAGATTTATCTATTATATGTACAGGATCAGAATGACCTGTGGAAAGCTCGGCCATCGAGGAAATTGGTAAGCTGGCTTCAAGCTGGAAATGAGTCAGATAAGTAAACACACAATTCTCCGAAATCAAAAAGGGACGTTTCCTAACAATATACATCTATTGCATTTGTAGAGCACTAGTTATTGTGAGAAAGGTAGTGAATCCTATTCATTTGGGAATCAAAATTTAAAATGGTATTTCTCTATCTGAACAGCCAACTTTAGCTCTATCTCTTTTTGTGATGGTCAGCAAATATAAGAAGTGATGTGTCATATGATAAAATAATAAATAGCATCTATAACAAACCATCACATCTTTTGTTGCCTTCCTTCAGTATTATATTAATAAACTGCCCAAAATTGCTTTTGATAGTGATATGGGCAGCATACAAATTTAATAAATAAATATTAACTTGTAGAAAGCAGGAGTCAAATGCTGGCCATGATACAGCTTGGTTCTGGAGGAGTATCAGTACAACCCTTACAACTTCTAAACATACTTATGGCTTAATATGTTAATATGTTGTGAATTTAGTTAATTAATACCATGAACTGGCATGATAGAATGAATATTCATGAGTTGCTTGAGCACTTCAGCCTTTGATTTCAGCTTAGTTAACTCCAGCAATATGAATTATTCTGGCTGTGTTTATGATGCACTTAATAATGGTTTATTATATTCAGTCCAGTTTTCTGAAACCAAAACAAAGCGAATAATAGACTACAGAATAACAGAGTTGGAAGGGAGCTTGAAGGCAAGTCGTTCCACTGATTAATTGTTCCATCAGGAAATTCCACCTTAGTTTTAGGTTGGTTCTCCTTCAGGTGCTTTGGAGAATAGGTTGACCCCCTTTTCTTTCTGGCAGCCCCTTAGATATTGGAACATGCCTATCACGTCACCCCTAACTAACTAACCAATGGACTAGATTTATAGAACATACTGTATGCTATGATTAACCATGATTAATGAAATAGTCTAATCCCTCTATATGTTGTTTGATTGCTGGGAGGACTTTTCCTGGGAAGACAATGCACTGAATATCAAAGTACTGGGTAGAACAATATACCATGGCAGTCCCACTATCAATATATTTTGATTTCTGTTTTCCATGCATGCCTGGTAGGAGATGCCACTGGCATGCAGTCTCTTGGTTATGGGAAAATAGAAGGAGAACTCCCAGGGTAGCAAATCGATTGAGAATACATGTCAATATTAGCCTTCCCCCCCCCTCTATTTTTGGAATGGAACACAATGATGACTATTGATGTGCCAGCTACCAGCATCGTTTCATTACTGGATAAACCTCAGAACTTTGCCCACTTTTATTGTAATCACAGATATCCCCCTTGGATGTCAAGCCTATTGAATAGAAAGCAAGGATGAATTTGGAACTTCTCTAATATCATATATGAGTTTGGAATGAAATCAGTGAGAGACAGTAAAGATATGAAAATGAGTACAAAATTGACAAATGGAACTGCAAGGAACACAGCATAGAGCTAACAATATTTTAGACTTCAGGATATGGCTTTGCACGTTTTTTTTCCATAAAGCTGATTTCATATGGCCCAACCCAGCTGACCATTCAACTGTCGAAGTTTGCATCAAGCCTGACTTAGAAGCATTAAGAGAAACAATGCCAAAATCAAGCATCTTTTTATCTAGAGCCTATGAATTGCAGGGACGTATACTGGCACATGTGAAATGGGCAAAGGATTCCCTGTTTGGTCATAAATATTTTGGACTTTGTTCCACATGGTTGGTGTCACATAACACCTTAAGGTAAGCCAAAACCAAACAAAACACAATATGTCTTAGCAGAAAATTGGGAACTCTGGAAAGCTGCAAACCATGTGTGGCTGCAGTATTTTACATATATACTGCCAAATCTTGGTGACAAAAAAGCCACGTTTTCCAAATAAGACTTTCTCCACCTTTTTTTAAAAAAAAAAATGAAACCAGGAGGCTTCTGGAAGGTAAACTGCTACATTTCCATATTAACTCCTCAATAAATAAATAACAGATAAATTGGGGAAAAACAGCCTCAGTAATGCAAGTTATCTCTCCAAGGTCTCCTGAATCCTATTAGGTCATCCAGGTAGTGAGTAATTATCACTGATCTAGGTTGTATGAATCCAGCTTTGTGGCTTGCAAGTCCTGATTTATATTGTGCTATGATATATGAACCATTGATTAACCTTGTTTATTGATTATTCAATAAACAAGGTTAAACAAAAGATGACTTCATGGATTGTTTGATCCAGACTCATGCCTTGGTTAACTCTGTCTACTCTAGACAGATGAAAGCAATGGGATACTTTTTTACCTAATCAAAAAGCATTAAATAATAGAATGGATACAACAATCATTTGACTAAATACTTATTGTGAGGCAGGCAGAAATCTTTCCATCTAACAGTCTCTTCTAACATATTATTAGTGATTGAGATTCTTCAGAAGAAGATAACATCAAGGGAAACAAGGATAAGAGCTTTTATGATCAAGAGCAGCTGCAGCTGGCAGGAAGCAGTAATAAAAAGCTGTTATAATACAGGAGAGCATTTGAGGATGAGAAATCTGTATTTTGGTAGAAAAAGTAGTCTCAAATCCATACATTATAGATAAGTGATACTTACCTGAGTAGCAATCAGTAGTGAAAATTCAATGTTCTATTTGAGTATTCAGGAGAATACTTTTTAGCATCAGGAAAGGCCATAGATGAAGGGCAGAGTGTGGGTTTTGTCTTCCTGAATTGGTCTCCCAATATTTTCAAGGAAAGCCAATAAAGACTTGCTTGAAAGCTGCTATCTGTTAGAAATTAGATACGCAAGGTGGTTTATTTGTTGGACAAATCAGCTGATCTAGTTTGCCAAGCACTGGTTTGCCAAATAAGCCACAATTACTCAGTTTCAGATAACACTCTAAGCAAGAGCTGTTCAAACTCTGGACTGTGACCCTTAAGGAGCACAGTTAATTGTGCATGCCTAAAACAGCAATGTTGTTAAACAAACCCCTGCTTTGGCTGGGTGAGCCATGTCAAGGCAGAGTAGAGAGTCAATCCTGGAACAAGTTTTGAGAGATGGCTACGCCTGTAGTGGATTTTATCCTGGTAGCTTTTAGTCTGGCATGCAGAAGTATATCGGCATTATTGGGAATATCTTTGGAAATATATATGTCAGTGACACTAACATATTTATTCATTGTTTTAGATATTTAGCCTTTCAAAATGTAGGTGATTCTTTGGGATAGTTAAAAAAAGACCATCAAAGGGCCTGTACATCAAAAAATCTGTCTTTTTCAAAGCGGTATTTTTGTTTCTTGCCCTACTTCCAGTGAAATAATGAGTTTTATTTGGGAGAGACATCATACATATGCTTTTATCATTGGGGATGGATCACAATACTGCAGAGTTTGAAAACTTTTGTACTAAGCACACACAGTCTGCTTTTGGCTCTTTTAATGGTGCTTGGTTATTGTTATTGCTCTTATTGAACTGCAATTTTACTGATTTAAATCTATTTGACTTCACAGCACAAAGCTCGGCGATTGGATGACTGACCTTGTTTGGGCTCAAAAGCTAAGCAGGGGTGGCTTGGTTATTACTTGGATGAAGATCTCCAGGAATCTCTGAGACTAGATTGAGAATTTAAAAAAAAAATACCAGAAGAAGCCAGTGATAGACACTTCCATCTTGCTGCAAAGGAAATTACATGGGCACGATCCACTTTTCTTAAATAGTATGAATATTATGTTACAACCTATCCTCTGTTTAAATATTTATCAGGCAAAACATAAGAACAAATATATGTACATAAACGTTCTAGCATTTAATCTTGAGTGCTGCAGAAGTTCAGAATTTTGAGGATACAGCTGAGCACATATGAATTGCACCTGGTAAAACTCACCTTTCTACCAACCAGGTATGAAGAATATGATTCTCATTTGCAGCCAGCTTGCCCTATTTGCTCTGCTGGTACCAAGGAGTTCTTTAGAAGGTAACAATGAATGCTTTTCTTAAATTAAATCTGAACGATGAGATTTCCCTTCGTTCGTGATACTGGCCTCGGGCAAGGGATCCCAAACATAAATTGCCACCTTCTTTTAAATGACTGCGCATCCACTAATGAAGCCGTTGGCAGGTGATTGGGAGTAAAATATACCGAGAGTGGAGCTGTGGGTTTCTTTATGAAAAGTGCTGTGACCTCAAGGATATGTCATGTAGTCCTACATGATGCAACAGTCCTCAAATCTTACTACACTGATGCCCAAACAGAGACCTGCTTGACCAGCTCATATGTTTGTTTCAACAAGCATCCATTCTTCCCAATAGGTCACACATTACTCTCTCTTTGTGCCAATATTTTCACATCTTAACATTCATCCATTCCCCCGTCTTCCTAGTTACCAAGTGAGTCGACTTGCTCTAGTTTCAGTCTTATCGTGAGCAATCACCACCCACCATGCTTTTTTGATTTGTGTTTACTGTTTTGCCATATCTACATGGTACATTGAAACCACATGTTTAAAATAATCCTTTTTCAAGTAGATCTCCTTGGGTCTTCAAAAGAAACAGGTAACATTTCCTTGCTCTCTAGTCTCGTTTTTACCCATCCAGTAGGCATCTAGGCAGCTGGATTGCATTCATTCAGAATATTTTCTCAAAATCCATTTCGGGTTCTTCCATTATCAGTGCATAATATGCAGTGGGCACCAAGGTGTGGATTCTTAGCTTCATATGCATAATAATCCAGATGACATCAATTTATACTGTCTAACACAGAGGTCCCCAACCTTTTGGGCACCAGGGACCGGTTCCATGGAGAGAGGTTTTTCCGCGGACCGGAGTGTGCATGGTTTTGTGTGCTGCCTGCATCCCACGGATGGGGCTTTGCTTGTTTGTGCAGACCGGTTGCTGGCATGCGGTGGTCCGGTACTGGTCCACGGGGCAGGGGTTGGGGACCCTTGGTCTAACATATACAGATTAGCCCTTCCTTATCAACTTGCATTTGGGACCAGCAGCTTCACTGCTAAGCAATGTGGTCATAATGGGAAAAGTCCCAACTCATTTGGTCAGTGCTGGCTGTAGTCGTTAAGCAAATCACTTCGGCTTGTTAAGCACAACATCATGGGACTGCACGTTGCGACTTCCTGCCACCTTCCCCATTTATTTTGCTTCACAGAAGCCAGCTGCGGAGTTTGCAAATGGAAATCATGTGACCGTGGGACGCTGCAACTGTCACAAATGTGCACTGCTTGCCCAGCAGCTGAACTGCAATTATGGGGACACTGCAGTGGCTGCCCCTGTAAGGACCAGTCCTCTCTTTTTGCAGCACCTTCATAACTTCAAACAGTCACTGAAGGAGCAGTTAGTAAGCAAGGGCTATCTATATTTTAGTCCTCTCATTGCTAATTGAATCTATACAGATAGTCCTTGACTTACAACGGTTCATTTAGTGACCGCACTGAAAAAAAGTGACTGACTATTTTTCACACTTGTGACCGTTGCAGCATTCCCCCCACGGTCATGTGATCAAAATTCAGACGCTTGGCAACTGACTCATATTTATGACGATTGCAGTGTCCTGGGGGTCATGGGATCACTTTTTGCGACCTTCTGGCAAGCAAAGTCAAGGGGGGAAGCCAGATTCACTTTCTGTTGCTAAGTGAGACATTTGTTAAATGAGTTTTGCCCCATTTTTGCAACCTTTTTTTCTACAGATTTTAACTGAATCACTGCAGTGATTAACTTAACACATGCAGTGATTCCCTTAAAAACTAGCAAGAAAGGTTGTAAAATAGGGCAAAACTCCCTTAACAAAGGTCTCAGCAACAGAAATTTTGGGCTCAGGTGAGAACTACCTGTATGCTTCCTTGTATACATTCATTAAATGCAGCCTGCAAGATTAGACAACCTTACAGGGCTAAGAACGAGTTCTGTTCCTCTCCTTAACTGTAACAGAATTTGTATGTGAGTTGGAACTTTTATTTCTGAATGGACTTCCTGTTATTAAAAAGGGCAGCCGGTGTTCTTCCTCAAGCTGAAGAATTGCCAGAGCCACGCCATATTCTCACGAACCTCTGAAAACAAGCTGCATATTAAAAGTGCAGCGTGGCTTCAGCTGTTCATGAGAATATTCTGTGACTTCGACTCGATCAGCTTAAGGACGAAAAATCCTGCCCACTGTTTTTAGTAATAGGAAGCACATTTATAAGTATGAGTGACATTTTTAATCCAGAGACTACCTGTCCCTGGGTTAAAAATGTCACTCACACTTAACGCATAGAACGCATCTTTCTTTTCATTTGGTAAATTCATTTGGTATTGAAATGGAATTGAAGTCCAGTTTACTCCATGCATGTGGTTATTCTGCACAAACGTAATATTTGTCATCTTGAAACCTTACAAGCCAGGATACTATTGCTTGCATTTCAGACACAGAAATGCACAGATCCTGACATGTAGTTCTGCACAATGCTGTATAAAGATCTCTCAGCCCCCTGGTTTAACTGTGGTTTACTGAATAAATTAGTTTCTAAATGTGCGCAACGACTAGGATATACCTTATCATTTATAATTGTAATATGAATAATAATGTAAAGTTTATAATTTATATTTTTTTTATATTTATATTTATAAGACATGCTAATACACCATATTTTCCAGAGGTTGGCTCACTGCAGTATTTGAAACTAATACTGTAGTAAGCCAACCTGTGGAAAATGGACAAGACTAGAATGGAGAGGTGGAAGTTGAGATGGCAAAGGAGAGAAAGTTGGCCAGAGATTAATAGAAATAGTAGTAGAATTAGTAGAAATTAGCCTATTTCTATTAGTAGAAATTTAACTAGAGGAATTGTTTCTTGATAGTTTGGTTTATATAGTTTATATACAACTCACTAAGAAATAAGCCATGGTTTGCAAAGAACATTGTGGTTTAAGTATTTCTGTGATGAGAGCACTGTCTTTGAAGGACAGGTTCTCTTGTGCTAAAGATAAAGAAGTTGAAGGTCATGTGATGAGAAATGCATCTGTTTAAAAATCTTTGCACTGAGCAGGAGGATGGACTAGAAAAAATCTGTCTCTTCTAACTTTAAAATTATAGGGTTCTGTGGCTTTCTTTGCTTGGTATGTTTATAAATCGTGGCTTATTCCCAACTGTCTAGTTTCATATGGCACACTAATCATCAGAGGGTTCTTTTGCTAGGCATGGTAAGCTAAAACATGACTGGCTAGTTAGTATTTTGTTTGTTTTTTATTAAATTTCCATGCCACCCAATCTCATTAATACAGTGACTCTGGGTGACTTATTATATGGGTCAGGCGAGTATGGCACATACACCCAATGTTTTTCTTCAAACTGTTTTAGCAATTGTATTTTCTGTAAGATCATTGCATCCTTCCACGGTTCCATATGTCTCCGGACAAATTAGATTGTTCTGATTGAGGTGTTTTCCTGGTACATCAAAAAAGCAGAACAACCTGCTTAGCCATAAAGAAGCAAACTAAGCTCTTACACGCCTTTAGGGAACATTAGTGGACTATCGACTTAAGTTGGGCTGATGTAAGATGGAATATCTATTGCCATATGAAGGCAGTGCATCAACAACAACAATAGCAGAATTCAAGAGGACAAAGTTACTCAGAATAGCCTGGGGGGGGGGGGGACTGGCAATAATGCACTGCCAACTTTCCTTAATGGTTCTGTTCTTAGGTGTTTTTGTTTGCTTGTTTTATGGGTTGTTTTTTTTTTGCAGTAGATAATTAGCAGAGCAGTTTTTCTGGCCTGAAATTGAAGTCACAGGAAAAGCTTCGGCTGTTAGATTTTATTCTAACTAGGCCACCATCTGTTGTTGCAAAGGTGTCCAGAAAATCCGCCAAAATGAAAGGCAACCGCCAAGCAGATATTTCTGTACTTTAGCACAAGACTCGGCTTCCAAGTCATGTGAACACAGAACCAGAACCAGGGAAGGGATCTTGAAGATCATCCAGTTCGTCTCCTGCCCAGTGCTAGAAGCCTCTCTTTAAACCCTTCCAGAGAAGGAAACTGCACCACCTACCAGACTTGTTCCATTGTTAAGCATCTATTAACTTGCAGGAAAAATTTCCTAATATACAACCAAAATCTCCTTCCTTGCCTTGTTTCTTGTCTTCTGGCACCTGTCTGAATAATTGTGTCTTGTCTTCTGTGTGGCAGCTATTCACGTACAGGTAGTCCTCAACTTACAACAGTTCATTTAGTGACTTCAAAGTTACAACGGCACTGAAAAAGTGACTGATAAATGTTTTTCACACTTATGACCACTGCAGCATCCCCGTGGTCACGTGATCAAAATTCAGGCGCTTGGCAACTGACTCATACTTACGACGGTTGCAGTGTCCCGCGGTCATGTAAAATCCCCTTTTGCGACCTGACAAGCAAAGTCAGCGGGGAAGGCAGATTCACTTAACATCCAGGTTACTAAATTAACGACTGCAATGTTTCCCTTAACAACTATGGCAAGAAAAGTAAAAAAAAAGGGGCAAAACTCAGTTAATGTTTCACTTAGCAACAGAAATTTTGGGCTCAATTGTGGTCGTAATTCGAGGATCACCTGTATTTGGAGACTGCTATAATATCTTCCCTGCAGTCTTGTATTATCTTTATTATTTTTATAAATAACTCAAGGTGGCGAACATGCACCTAATTTCCCCCACTACAACAACCCTGTGAGGTGAGTTGGGTTCAGAGAGATTGACTGGCCCAAGATCACCCAGCCAGCTTTCATGCCTAAAGTGGGATTAGAATGCTCCATCTCTGGTGATTGGCCTCAAAAAGGTCAGGGTAGCCATATCCTAGAATCCCTCAGGATAGGTCTAGTTAGTAGATTAGAAGGTTATAGTGTTATCTCTGGACTTGGGCCTGACAGTGTACCAATAATACGCTTTCAAAATTCACATGTCCGGGGTAACCAAAGTTCATTAAACAAGGATTTTAGCTTTCAAAGTATACACCAAGGATTGCTTCTCACTCCAGACGGATCACAAACTACTTTAAAAGGAAGGATATCCTGTCATATAAATGTAGACTTCAACTTACGACCTATATCGACTATAGCACCACTCCCATGGTCACAGTTCAGAGGCTTGGTAGCTGGCTCACCTTTGTCACAGTACAGTGTGTCCTGTTGTCACAGTTGCCAGCTTTTTCTTCGCTGATTTCCAGCAAAAAAAAAAACCTAACAGGGAAGCTGGATTTGCTTAACAACCTCACGATTCACTTAACAACCATGGTGATTGCTTAATGGCCACTGTAAAAATGGTGGTAAAATTGGGTCCAACTCGACTTGCAAATGCAACGGCTTACAGTGGAAATTCCAGTCCTAATTGCAGGTAGTCCTCGACTTAATGGCCACAATTGAGCCCAAAATTTCTGTTGCTAAGTGAGACAGTTGTTAAGTGAATTTTGTCCCATTTTACGACCTCTCTTGCCACAGTTGTTAAGTGAATCACTGCCGCCGATATGTTAGTAAGCTGGTTAAGTGAATCTGCCCTCCCCGTTGACTTTGCTTGTCAGAAGGTTGCAAAAGGGGATCACGTGACCCTGGGACGCTGCAACTCTCATAACTATGAGTCAATTGCCAAGCATCTGAACTTTAATTACGTGACCATGGGGATGTTACAAATGTCATAAACAGGGGTGTTCAAACTTGGTCCTTTTATAACTTGTGGACTTCAACTCCCAGAATTCCTCAGCCAGGCACTTGTGCCTGGTTGAGGAATTCTGGGAGTTGAGGTCCACAAGTCATAAAAGGGCCAAGTTTGAAGACCCCTGGTCATAAGTGTGACAAATGCTCATAAGTCACTTTTTTCAGTGCTGTTGTAACTTTGAACCGTCATTAAATGACCTGTTGTAACTTGAGGGCTACCTGAATAATCCTCTCCTATAGTGTTGTCCTAGTATCGTGACCGATTCACTCTTCTCGCTCCCCCTTGTCCCCCCCACTCCTCCTCCTCCTCCTGCTCTCGGCTCTCCCTCCTCTAGCTTAGGTCTTCATGATGCAACACTTTGAACAGGTGATGCTCTTCTTCAGAAATGGCCAGGAAGCTGATGCAAATGATCCCCGAGCATGACAAGGACAAGACTGGCCTAATTTAGTTGTCCCAGCCAGTCAGAACATCTCTAAATGAATAGCTGCCACTAAGTGTATTAAATTACAGCTGATGATTAGCCTCTCTCATAATGACTGTTCTGTTTTATGTTTCACAACCCACCTGGCATTTTTCACATAAAACATCACAAGTAGATTGGTGAGAGGTTGACTTCTAACCATCCCATTAAAAGTTTTTGCTGATCTATTAGGCTAGAGTAGTTTATCAGAATTAAACTGACAACACTGTTAATGAAGACAGCTGGAAGGAAACATTGCTTCCACTCACATTACCAGCCAATTACATCCTTTCTGCCAACGGAGCAGTTTTTACTTCATGAGTTCAAGGGAAAAGAGAGATAAGAGACGTGGAAGGAAGAATTCCCTCCGGCAGAGCTTTGACCCAAATGATATAAGAACCAATGAGCATATGGCAGGCTGTCCCTGGAACTGAAAATAGAGGCAGAATTATAACTTGTAATTGACCTAACGCTTAAAGATGCTGTGTGAGATTTGCATCTGCCCAAATCTGGACAAACACAGCAAAGTACAAAAACGGATCTAGAAAATATGTAAAGGTAGTCCTCGACTTACGACCACAGTTTGATCCCAAGATTTCTGATGCTAAGAAAGACAGCTGTTAAGTGAATTTTGCCCCATTTTACGACCTTTTTTGCCAGAGTTAAGTGAATGACTGCAGTTGTTAAGTTAGTAACATGATTGTTAAGTGAATCTAGCTTCTCCGTTGATTTTGCTTTGTCAGAAGGTCGCAAAAGGAGATCACATGACCCCGGGACATGGCAACCGTCATAAATATGAACCAGTTGCCAAGCGGCTGAATTTTGATCACGTGAACCTGGGGATGGTGCAGTGATTGTAAGTGTGAAAAATGGTCACGAGTCACTTTTTTCAGTGACATTGTAGCTTTGAACGTTCACTAAATGAACTGTTGTAAATCGAGGTCTGTATTCAACACTAGAAAAGCCATTACTGTATGTCAGACAGAGGCTAGTTTATATTTAAGCAGGGTGGGAAGTCATGACCCATGAGAGCAATCGTTCCTTGATTTGGGTCACAGCATCATCCCAATTCTGCTCCCAATTACACATTGCCACCTCGAGGATGTACAGGAAGAGGCCTTTGGGACTTGGGTGGGGATGAAGGCTGTGGCTTGGACCAAGCTAGCTGAATTGCCAGTGGCTCATGACTGCTGTGCTGCTGACCCCTGAGTAACACAACTTCTGAGGAAGTCAGTCTTAGAAGCATAGTAGTTACAGCTGGACTGGCAGATGTCTTGACTGTTGTGTGAATTGCCCTGCCTGGGTTGGAAGCTCTCAGGATGGTGACTCACACTCTCATCACCACCTGGTGGGAAGACTGCCTTGCCCTGTACATGGGGCATCCTTTGTAGATTCTATGTGGTCGTGAAATGCTGCAGGTGCAGCATATTCCACCTGTGTTGTGGACTCTATTGGGTACCAGTAGGATTGCAGGTGCACTTGAAAGCACTATATTGCTTAATTTGAGGCATCATACTTTCTCCAACTGGAATCAAGCCAGCTGAGGTGCACATCCTAGGATAAATGGTTGGTTTCCCCTCTTTTTCCTGAACTTGGGAATTGAGGCCAGGAAGAAACATTTGTCCATCGTGGATCTCCTGTTATGGAATATCCTTCAGGTCAGGCTTTCCTTGAGTGATTGTCTTCTGGATATTGTCAGGGACACTTCTGGAGAGTGTTTGGTGGAATTTACTGGGGAAATGCCATCATGTGATAGTTTTTTTGTATGTTCTGGCTATTGTATGCTTTTAATTATTCTTGTCTGTTCAGATTCTTTATTAAAGAGCAACAACTCAGATTGAATAAGATTTATTAAAAACCTACAGAATACAGCTATAAAATAAGGCATGCAAGACAAAAAAATATATACAATCAAGCTTTGAAAACAAACTTTGCAACTCAGAGAGTTATCTTTTCTGCCAGTAAAAATTGAACATAACATTCTTCAGCCCAACCTGGAAATGGAACTGAAGACACCTTTAATGTAAATTGCTCACCAAAATTGTAAATTGATCTAGGTACAAGTTTGCTTTGAAGTGCAATTGCTATATTTCTATGGTGTATTCTGCTGCAATTCTGTATCAAGGAGATTTTACTTAAGCACTGCCATTGTTTGATCTTGTCTATTGTATTTTACTGTTTATCGTGAACATTTATGTCAGTTATTTGGCATAATCCCCCATCCCAGTTGTTTTGGCTTAGAATTCCAACCAGTTGTCATCTCAGGCTAACTGGAGCTACTGGGAATTGTAGTCAATATTTGGAAAGCTTTACATTGTGTGGAGGCTAACGAATCAGTTCAGTGGAATCTTTTTCTGGAACGGGCAGCCAAATTAGTCTGTCCCTTTTAACAGCAACTGCACAAGTTCTGATTTCCAAACTCTGTTAAAAGGACAGCTAGTCGGGCCGATTGGTTTGAGGCCAGCTTGGATATTGACAAATGCATATCAATACAGAAGAGTGTATTAAGTTGGCATCTGTTAAAGGTCAATTATTTTAACACACATTGATTGTAAATTGGAGGATGGGGCTAAATAGTTGAGCATTTTATCCTTTTTTTTAATTTATTTATTTTAGGCCTCTTTCATTTTGGAAGCTTTGTACAAAGATCTCCGTCTCTTGAGAAGTCTATAATGCTTAGAAAGAGAAGACCAGCAACATGATGGATGGACTAAGTTACTATGGTGATGGGTGCACCATTGGAATACCTGAAGGACCAAGCTGGGACAGATCTTCATGGATAAACCTACCTGTGGGGTTGCAAAAAGTCAACACCTCCTCGATGACACACAATCAACCAATTATTATAATTTATTGATGATACTAAGGAACTAAATATTTCCAGCAATTCAGTGTTCAGATACCAATTGAGAAGAAGCTGTGTACATTTTGGCAAACCAGAGTAGGTTATTTTTCCAGAAATTATTACTTAGTTTATTAGTGTATATTATTTGTTTCCATGTATGTTCTTTTGCAGAGGACCCAATCTTCTTTGTGAGGAAAATGCGTTGTTAAATAAATAAAATACAAATGCACAATTTTTCCAGGCCAGATACTTCCTGAACTCTGGGTGTGGTACCTTTCTAAAAGTAATAATAGATGCCAGAAGAAAACATAAATTTGATACTCATTATTTTTCAATTTGAATTAATAATTCATATCATGTCTCTGGTGTCCTGTGTTTAAACTATTTTACATTTAAAATACTGTTTGGCAGTAACATTTTAGAGGTTTCTATGGAACCTAGCCAAGCATTGGGGGACCCAGATGGGGGACTCATGGTTCAGATTGTGCATTACCTGATAATTACAGATTGAAAACTACCTCACCATTTGGTTGCATGAAACTAAATTAAAAACGATCCTTGTCAAGGATCAAGGCTTATCTGCTGTTTTCTGTAACACTACATTACACTAAAGAAACAAATAGGCCAGACTATTAGTTTTTGATTGGTTAGCAAAACAGTTTGCACATTACACTATGTCATCAGGAGAACTTGCTTGTTATAAAGTATAAAATCGGCCACTGTGGTTAGTAGCTTAACTCATTTGGAGAACCCAGGCAGCCATGGCTTATTCAAAATGCTAGCTAAGCAAGCCGTCACTTAACCTGACACTAAAATGTCTGCTAGTTCATATCAATAAGGAAACTGCATTATGTGCAACCTACTTTCCTTTCACATCTGCTAAGGCTCAGATTTTTATGTATATAATTATTGCAAGTTAGAAAATGGATTTTAATTTGTGCTGGACATGTGCAATGTTTTTGCAGATCTTGGCGTGTTGTAAAATCCATGGGTACTGCTATATTATAGAAACAATGCTTATTTTCAGTTACCTAAGCTGCTGAAACAAACAGTGAAATGGTGTTTGTATCATGCGAAAGATTTAGTTGACACAAAGATTCCTTAATGGAAAAACAGCTCTAAGAAATGGGGTTCCTGTTTCTGTTTCATAAAATGTTTTGTTGCTTGGAATATTTCATATGTACACAATAAGATTATATTACATGGACATACTACAAAAGGTGACTTCAAAACATTCATACACTTAAAATTATTTCACACAACAAACTGATATTTAAAGTTGTGTAAGAACTCCATCCTGATTTTTTTTTCTGCAAGTGGCTAATCACCTACAGGTATCATTATTTTAAAATTATTACTAATTAAATTTATTTGCCTCCTATCTCACCATGGAGCTATTCTAGGCGGAAAATCCAGTTATTTTACTCAAACCTGGAACCTAGACACTGGTTTGTAGGCAGTATGATATATCAATCCATCCCAATTTATTACATACAGATAGTTAACTTTCAACCCCTATTACTGTTGCTATTAACATCTGCCTTGCTTAGCAATGGAAATCCTGGTGCCAATTGTGGTTGTAAACTGAGGACTACCTGTAGTGATGACCAGGCCTGGGAATGTGGTAGAGTAGAGCCTAGCAGGAATCGGCATGAACATCTCTGCATTGGCCACAAGCTGTTGCATCTTAGCCCAGCATAAGAGGAAAGAACCAATTAGCAGAACCTATTCCCGGATAGCCCTCATTGAGGGACACAAGCAGAGCTGTTCAAACATGTACCTTGTGGCCGATGGTAGGCTTCTACTTAACCCCAAGAATGTGGATCTGTCCCCATTTTGTCACTATGTATTTGTCACTATGTATTTGTCCAGCAATGCCTGCAGACTTGAACCATTTTGTTGCCTGAGCCCAACACTCTAACAGGGATTCAAGTAGGAAATTCAAACTGGCCTGCCAAGCTCCAGAAGGCAAGGCAAGCAGCAACGGATGGAAACTAACCAAGGAGAGAAGCAAGCTGGAACTAAGGAGAAACTTCCTGACAGAACAATTAACCAGTGGAACAGAAGTTGCCTCCAGAAATTGTGGGTGCTCCATCACTGGAGGTTTTTAAGAAGAGACTGGACAGCCAATTGTCTGAAATGGTATAGGGTCTCCTACTTGATCAAGGGGTTGGACTAGAAGACCTCCAAGGTCCCTTCCAACTCTGTTATTCTGTTAATTGTCTTAATCTTAAGAAAGCTTTCTGAATGCTCAGAATCAATTCAGCTTGTTCTCTGATTTCTTGAAACTCCTTTATTCTAATGCACAGCAGAACCAAACGTATAAAACTGACCAGAATTTTGGCTGCTAAGCGAGGCAGTTATAAAATGAGTCATGGCCAATTGTATGACCTTTTTGCCATGGCTGTTAAGTGAATCACTGCAGTTGTTAAGTGAATCTGGCTTCCCCCATTGACTGCCTATAAGAAGCCGGCTGGGAACATACGACCACGGAAGGCAGCAACTGTCATAAGTACATGCCAGTTGCCAAGCGCCTGAATTTTGATCACGTGACTGGTAAAGCTGTGACAGTTGTAAGTGCAAGAATCTGCCAGAAGTCACTTCTCTCAGCACTGTTGTAACTTGGAATGGTCACTAAATGAATGGCTGTAAGTCAAGGACTATCCGCAACTAGTTGCCCAACTCCTGCAAGTTTTCCAAAATGCATCTGCTTCTCCAATTCCTTCTTCCTGAGATTTATCTGTGGCTAAGATCAGTTAACCCTCCCTCAGTAGCTCTTTGCCACCTGTTGGGGCTTCGGACAACAAAAGTCCAGCGAGGCTGAAGCGGTTGCCGTGGTGATGGGTGATTTAAGGCTACCCTCTTGAAGGATGCTTAGTGCAGAGGCCGGCCGTCAGTCCCTTCCTGTTCCATGATTGCATTATGGAGGGAGGGCGTTGGGTCATTTTAAAATCTCCTGCAGATGGCCTGGACTTAATCCTATTAGAAATTGCAAAAGAAATTACATTAGGAAGATGAGGAAAATCCTCATGCGGTTGGATTTTCTTTGTAACCTAAGCCTCCCACAATGTAAGAAGCCTTGGCCTGTGGCCTTCTCTGCTTGTCTTCTTCATAGGAGATGTCCACTTTTTCCCGTGACGTGACTGCTGTAACAGCAGGGAAAGAAGAACAAGAGCAAAATTCTGAAGCAACCGTGTGTTTTTTAAAATGTGATTGTAGGACTGCTTTTATATCCAGGGGCATCCGACCTTTGGTGACTTTAAGACTTGTGGACTTCAATTCCCAGAATTCCCCAGCCAGCCATGCTGGGAGTTGAAGTCTTAAAGTTGCCAAGGTTGGCCACCCCTGTTTTACACAGAGTAAGACATACCACAAGATCTTTCCATTAAGTTGTTGCCATTCCATAAATGGTTTTTTTTACTAACTAATTTAAAAGCTAAGGAATGACGATCTATTAATGATTTCAGCAATACGTTGGAGGAAATGCTTCTTGGAAGTGCCCACTGGAAATGTCAACTGAGTAGGACGGCTAATATCCTCGGATGCCGAAATAGCTTTCAAAATACTTAGGATTGTTCATACACAAGAGATAAAAATAACAGAATGAACTGAAACTGTTCAATGGAGAACTTTTAGAATTGGAATCAATCACAAACTGAAGTCGATTTGAGCAATGTGATGCGGCTTCAGAAACACAGACAAAAATAAAGCTAATCCCTGACTAACAACCATTTATTTAGTGAATGAAGTGACAACAGCCCTAAAGTGACTTATGACCATTTTCCACACCTACGTCCATTGCAGCATCCCCGTGAACACGTGATCAAAATCCAGGTGCTTGGCAATCAGCATGTATTTATGACGGTCGCAGTGTCCCGGGATCATATGATCCCCTTTTGTGACCTTTTGAAAAGCAAAGTCAATGGGGGAAGGCAAATTCACTTAACAACCGTGTCCCTAAATTAACAACTGAGATGCACTTAACAATTGTGGCAAGAAAGGTCATAAAATCAGACAAAACATGCTTAACAAATGCCTTGCTTAGCGATGGACATTTTGGGCTCAATTGTAGAGAACTAACCGTAATACAAGTAACAGTTCATTAACAGGTTGACAGATTCTGGTTGAATCTTAACGGCAAGAAGAGTTTGATAGGAGAATTAATGATCTGAACTAGAGGTAGGCATTGGATGTGTTCAAGGAGAGGCTGGACAGTCATTTGTTGGGATGCCTTGGGGTGTGTTCCTTTAGAGATGATTCATAATGATTTTGATAGCCTAGTTCAGGGGTCTCCAAACTTGGCAACATTAAGACTTGTGAACTTCAGCTCCCAGAATTCCTTAGCCAATCATGCGGGATGGGGAATTCTGGGGTTTGAAGTTCACAAAGTCTTAAAGTTGCCAAGTTTGGAGACTCCTAGCGTAGATAGCTACTTCCAACTATCCTAAGTGCAAGGACTGATTTTTTTTCACGCTGTCTAAATTTGAATGGTTGTTAAACAAATGGTCATAAATCAAAGACTATTTGTACATTGGAGCTTCAAACCCAATCAACCAAATCATTTGCTTTCCTTTCGTTAGATCTAGGCTGGTTTGAATAGCAAACTCTTAGTGGGTGTGATCATATTTTTGCAAGTCAAAAGTCTGCAGAAAGTAGCCACCAATTCGTGCTCCCTTTATTGCTTCTACAGTAGCCAAAAATTACTTTGTGCTTTCCAAACAGCCACGGTTCTGAAAGAGCAACTTAATTCCCCAATTGCTGAAAATGGAAAACAAAACGATTTGCTGCTAAGAGAGTAGGTTGATTATTTTAAAAAAATATATACTTTGCTGCATTTTAAAGCTTCACTTCTCTTTCTTCTGCAGAGGATGTTGGTTTGTAGACTGAGATACTCATTTTAAAAAAGTAACGAAGACGCTGATCTGCATACGGATTTCCTTTCCTGTTTGCAGTTGAAAATGTCCTTCTTTTTGTGTGAAAGGTAAAAAGATGGAGGTCAAATTGCAGGCCTCTGGTTTCTTTTCAGATCATGAAAAATCTTTTGCCCTTTTACTAATTTCAAGACAGACCATTTTCATCATTTGGGGAGGGCTTCATTTTATTTTTAATCTTTTAAAAAAGGACCAAAATGCCATTTGAAGTGAAACAACTTTTTCTGAATAGCACCTGAATGATGGGATTGTTTTTATAGGGAAAGGCAGCTTATTAGTCTCTGTATGTTCAGAAAAATTGCTTCTCAGTTTAACTGGACTAGCACTATTATAATAGTACTTTGGAAAACCGATTTAATTAAAAAGACATACCATTTTAGTAACATTGGTGATGTCTAAATATCATTTTGGAAGATTGGAGAGTTATAAGCAATATAACATAGATGTCAAACTGGTATTTTGCTAATAGCTTGATAGTTGTGCCATCCGTTTAGGCTTTACTGTGGTCACTGTAGGTGCAACATTCAACATTTCAACCTGTTTTTAATAAAAGCTTGCTGTCCTTCCAAGGATAATCTCTTTGATCTGATCTAGACCTCCTCCTCCTCCTCCTCAAACTTTTTTCTAGACCATCCTCCACTAAATTTCTCCTTGCTGATCATTCTCTCAAAAAGCAGCTGGTTTAGTGAGGGAGGGGATTATTCAGGAATGGATTATTGATTCTTCCTGCAGACACAAAACTCTTAATAAGCAACCTCAGTGGGTTTTTTTTTTTAATTTTATTTTAACAATAGCCCGAAGGGTAAGTCAAAGCTTATCAGAAGACTAATTAACAAAGTTAGTCATTAGAGTAATCCTGGTCTCTCTTCTCCAAGCCCTTCAGAGAAAGTGAACCTCCCCATCAGTCCAAGACATAAGAAAGCTGGATTAACATAGGAAGAAGCAAAATATTTTTAATAATGGAGAGAATCGGTTTCAATCTTTTGCGAAGGTTCAGAGGGAGAGAAATGACTCTGGTCCTTAGGAAATGCTGAGCTGAATGCTGTCATTGTCTTTGCAGGATTTTGTGATATTTGAATTGCTCTAGTAGAGATGCCTCGTTTTCTCAGCTATTAGAACCCAGACAGAATAAAACTCTCTCTTGTTCTGAAGTGGGAATATGCTTCTTCATTGAGCAGAAGGGCAGTTCTGCAGACTGAATGCTGGAACACATTGATCCGTTCTCAAGGACAGAAAATAAATAGCATTTAGCAGTCACCACTTTTACACAACTAGCAAGTTACAAAATAAATCAGTCAATAAAATACATTGTTAGCTGTTTTTATTCTTGTTCACAGTAAATACTGTATGTCTGTTTGGGTACCCAAAAATCACAACATGAACAAAGGACCAATTACATTATCTGATAGCAAAGAAACTTTCTACAGCCTGAGGCAGTACTGACCAGAACGTGTGAAGGTAAATTCTCTAACTGTTGGAAAAGAGAAAATGAGACAAATTTGAAACCAGGGAAAGATTGAGAAGAGGCTGGATATTCATCAGTCAGAAATGCAACGTTGTGCAAGGTTTTCCAATCTTGGCAATTTTAAGACATGTGGACTTCAATTCCCAGAATTCCCCAGCCAGCCAGTTGAAGTCCACAGTTGGGAAACTCTGTCCTAGTGAATTCTAAACCAAACAAGGGATTAGACTAGAAGATCTTTTACATCTTGTCCAACTGTACGACTCTGCTTGCTTCCCAACCACGGCCATTTGCGTATGTATGTGTGCACTTCAAATCCTAGCCACCAATGAGAATTTGGGGAACTGAAGTCCATATTCCTGTTCCAATATCTCAGGGGCTGCCACAAAGAAGAAGGGGCTCAACCTGTTCTCCAAAGCACCTGAAGGCAGGACAAGAAGCAATGGATGGAAACCGATCAATGAGACAACCAACGGAGAACTTTCCTAACAGTTAGAACAATTAATCAGTGGAACGACTTGCCTTCAGAAGTTGTGGGTGCTCCAACACTGGAAGTTTTTAAGAAGAGACTGGACAACCATTTGTCTGAAATGTATAAGGTCTTCTGCTTGGGCAGGAGATATCTCCAAGGTCCCTTCCAACTCTCTGTATTCTAATATTCTGTTAAGTTGCAATGGTTGAGAAACACTGCTAGATAACTTCAGCCCTTCACATGGTTGTCTAGATTAGAACGCCAATATGTATATATTTGCCGAAGTAGCAGGCAGCTGTTGTCTGGGTGAATTCAGCCAATCAGAATGGCTACTTAAAGTGGGTTAAACTGATCAGCTGCAGGGTACCAGTTGGATGGTTTAGACCTTTGCTCTCGTCCCTTGCGAGGAACAAGTGAGACCGTTTCCATTCCAGGAATGCCTTTCTGTTCATCATTAATGCCGGGGCTGCTGAAACCACCACATTTGCCTGTTCAGCATAATGTGATAGGGAACCTTTCCAAATGCAGGACCACCATAAAGGGAGAGCTTTGCTCTGGCACTCGTGCCCCATGGCTGAACTTTGCAGCTGTGCTGTGTGGGATGGGACTCCCCATTCAGTCCTCCATCCCAAAATAGGAAGGTGGTGACTGGGGTATGGAGAGTGAAGGATGATATGGAATTGCATAGAAGCCAGAGCGAGAAAGAAAGAATTTGGGGGAAGAGTGTACGAGGCCTCCATACAACACAGAATCAAAGGCTGGAAGGGACTTCAGGGGTCTTCTCAACCAAACCCCTGTTTGTGGCAGGAGTCCAGTCAAATGGTTGTCCAATTTATTTCTGAAAACCTCCAGCAATGGAGCACCCATAACTCCAGGAGGCAAGCTATTCCACAGATTAATTGTTTTCCATGACAGGAAATTTCTCCTTAATTCTAGGTTGGAACTCAATTTAATGAGCTTCTTGTCCTGCCCTCTGGTGCTTTGGAGAATAAGTCAATCCTCTCTTTTCTGTGACAGCTTCTCAAGTACTGGAAGATAGTTGTCATGCCCCCCCCCCCCCGTAATCCTTCTCTTCAATAGGCTAGACCAGGGGTAGGCAACCTTGGCTCTTTTATGACTTGTGGACTTCAACTCCCAGAGTTCCTGAGCCAGCATGGCTCAACATGGAAACCTCTCCCTTTCCCCTCAGCATGGCTGGCTCAGGAATTCTGGGAGTTGAAGTCCACCAGTCATAAAAGAGCCAAGGTTGCCTACCCCTGGCTAGACATAACTCGTTTGCTCAACCGTTCATCATACAATTTAGCCTCCAAATTCTTCATCACCTTCGTTGCTCTCCTCTGCACACTCCTCTGCACACTTTCCCCATCTTTTTTGTATTTTTTGTGGCTACCGTGACGTAGCAACAAACTTTGGTGGGGTTCACAGTTCGAAAACAGCTTCCCAGCAGGCGAAGGGAGAAAGTAGAAGGCAGAATGTGGGTTGGCAGTGGAGAGAATCAAACTCATCTCAACTGAACTTTCTTCTGAGGCAAAGAAAGCAGCTCAGGACTGCTAAGGGAAAAGGCTCCGAGCATTGCCTTGGGTGGGTGCAAAAAACAGGATGGATTCATGTAGAGTAGGCCAGGAGTAGGCCACCTTGGCTCTTTTATGACTCGTGGACTTCAACTCCCAGAATTCCTGAGCCAGCCATGCTGAGGGGAAAGGGAGAGGTTTCCAAGCTGAGCCATGCTGGCTCAGGAATTCTGGGAGTTGAAGTCCACGAGTCATAAAAGAGCCAAGGTTACCTACCTCTGGCCTTAGGCCTAGGCCGCTTTATGACTCGTGGACTTCAACTCCCAGAATTCCTGAGCCAGCCATGCTGAGGGGAAAGGGAGAGGTTTCCAAGCTGAGCCATGCTGGCTCAGGAATTCTGGGAGTTGAAGTCCATGAGTCATAAAAGAGCCAAGGTTGCCTACCCCTGGACTAGGTGATGGTTGAGAACAAAAAAAGGGGGCAGCATCTTGGGGACTAGAGAAACTTATTGCAATGCTGTTTTGTTAACCCCTGTTTTCCACATAGTCCTCGACGTACGATCACAATTGAGGCCAGAATTTCTGTTGCTAAGTGAAACATTTATTCAGTTTTGGCCCATTTTACGACCTTTCTGGCCAGAGTTGTTAAGTCAGTCACTGCAGTTGTTAAGTTAGTAAGACAATTGTTAAGCGAATCTGGTTTCCCCATCGACTTTGCTCGTCAGAAGGTTGCAAAAGGTGATCACGTGACCCCGGGACACTGCAACCGTCATAAATGCGAGTCAGTTGTCTGAATTTTGATCACCTGATCCTGGGGATGCCGTAACGATCATAAATGTGAAAAACGGTCATGAGTCACTTTTTTCAGTGCCGTGGTAACTTTGAATGGTCACTAAATGAACGGTTGTAAGTTGAGGACTCCCTGTAGTTCATTAAAAGAATTTCAGGAGGAAAAGGTAGAATTGATGGACAAATGTTGTCATAATGATTTATTTGCATGTTCACCTGCTGACAAATTATGGAGAAGAACTGGTTTAACCTGTTGAGGCACTTCATTTTTTTTTTTTATTGATGAGATATTTTCTTTGATTTCTTTTTCTTTGTTTTCATTATTTTATGGTTCTGCTTTACTTTGTTTAAACTTCCTTTTTTATCTCTTTGTTTTCATGGCTGTGAGCCACCTAGAGAAGCCCCATGGCGACATAGGTGGCAAATAAATTTCATCATCATCATCCTCACCACCACCGCCATCTGTAAAAGAGGAAGCTTTTCCCACCAAGAAATCAGTTTATCCTTGTGATGTAACAGTGGCATCTTTCTGTGTGTAGCAATCTTGCTCTTCTCCCAAAATGAAGATAAGAAGGATGCACCCCCTCGTAAATTACTGAGTCGTTCAGAACTTTACAAAAGCACAGGAGAGGGCACAGGTTAGGTTGGTACTGAAAAAGGACAAGAATCAGGGAATTGAAAGTCTTGGGAATTAATTCTTGAAGGAAGCAGCTGGAGCCAGATGGTACAATCTGACTGTTTGCTGGACTTTGCTAGCCTGTTTTTTCTCGGTGGAACTCTTAAACCGCAGTTCCCCAACCTTTCCAGCTTTGAGGACCGCGGGGGGGGGGGGGAGGAAGAGGTTATGGTTCTACGGGAGCAGCCAGCAAGTGCGTGCATAGAGGCAGCTCCATTTACACAAGAGGAGGAGGAGGAGGAGGAGGAGGAGGAGGAGGAGCAGCAGCAGAAGAAGTAGAAGCAGCAGCAGCAGCAGCAGAAGAAGAAGTAGAAGAAGTAGAAGAAGTAGAAGAAGAAGAAGAGGAAGAAGAAGAAGAGGAAGAAGAAGAAGAAGAAGAAGAAGAAGAAGAAGAAGAAGAAGAAGAGAAGAAGAAGAAGAAGAAGAAGAAGAAGAAGAAGAAGAAGAAGAAGAAGAAGAAGAAGAAGAAGAAGAAGAAGAAGAAGAAGAAGAAGAAGAAGAAGAAGAAGAAGAAGAAGAAGAAGAAGAAGAAGAAGAAGAAGAAGAAGAAGAGTAGTAGTAGTAGTAGTAGTAGTCTTGGATTTGCTGATTAAAAGGGCTTAAGCTGCTCAGAGTCACCTTCTAGGGGAGATGGGTGGCATAAACATTTAATAAATACATAAATAAATCAGATAAAGGGGACCTGCATAATGTAATTTCAGAGCGGAAAGAGGAATAATATGCTTGTTTGTAAGGGAGACTTGAATTCACTTCTTTAATTTACTTTTTCTTCTTCCTTCATCTGTATTGTTTCTCACACTTTTTCTTTTACCTTTTTCTCTTTTTCCTAACTTACCTTTATACATGCTTTCATGTTTATCCTTACTTATGTAAAAAAAAAAATGTTCAACAAATTGCATTTTTTTAAAAAAAGGAAAGTCAGCTTTACAGGGACAGATGGATGTTCTGCTCACATCAAACTGCAAAAGAACTAGCCATGGGGTAGGGTTAGGGTTACGAAATTACGAAAGCGAAAAGGCAAGAAATGTTGACTGTTCTGCGATGAACAGAAATGGGTTGGGAGCATAAGATTAACAATGAAATCTGCCCTTCAGCACCGAGTCGTAATTTGTACAACTTTCCCCATTCCGGGCCCCTCCCATCTACTCTGACCTACCTTATCTTCCGCTGAGTCATAGTTTCCAAGCAAAGATGGAGGTTTTATTGAGGGAAGAGGGCTTTGGGGGGGGGGTGCATCGTGGTCTTTTTATTGTAAGGAAGAATCTGGCCTGTGGACATCACTTCCCTGTTGAGCTCATCTGGATGAGGAAGGCAGCTGGTTCTCTTGGCTTCACTCGTTCTTGAAGGCATCTGGTGACAACTGGTGCAGAAGAGAAGGACCTCTGTGGGGCCATTATTCTTCACTGCTTCCAGGTGATCTGGTTGCAGACTGGAACGTCTAGAAGGAGGAGAACCTCTTTCGCCTCTTTCCAAATTCATTTACTTGGAAGAAATCTACTACAGCTCAGCGGGATTACTTTTTCAAATCTCCTGCGCAAGCAGAGGGTTGGACTAGAAGACCTCCAAGGTCCCTTCCAATCCTGTTATTCTATGTTCTAGACACACACAGGCTCAGGATGTAGGAGAAAGTTTCTGCCACCTGCACAAGAGATCCATTAAAGTAGAGAAAGGTACAGTGAGAATGCATTGACTCTTTACACCTCATGTTTGATTTCTTGGTAATCCAGAACAATTGCTCACCCTTCTATTAAATGGTGCAGAAAAAAACCCCCAATTGTGCCATATTTGTGGCCTTTTTCCCTCACTGTTGGTTTTGTAAAATTGGACTGCGGGCTTTGAGATTTACTGGGTATGCACAACATGCAAAGCAGTAGCTACAGCATTTGCATAACCCGTTAAATTTCTTTTGTTTAAATGTCACGTCTTCCCCCTTCCGCTTCATCTGTTGCACAGATCCAGACCTTTGGGTGAGGTTATGGTGCAGGATATTTTCTAGGAACCGAGAATGTGGGTTAATGTGCTAAGCAGTATAAGCCGTGGCGTGAATATCGCTGTTGTCATGAGCAGTATACCTAAGCTGTGAATACTCCAAAGGAAAGCAATTCTATCTGGAAAGTACAGTAAATGAGAGGGAAAAAAGAGATTGGTTGAAGCAAATGATTTGCTCTAAAAATAAGTAAGTAAGTAAGTAATGAAGGAAGGAAGGAAGGAAGGAAGGAGGGAGGGAGGGAGGGAGGGAGGGAGGGAAGGTTGCCTATTTAGTTTGTGAGATATGGAACACACTGATGTAAGGCCCCAAGGACAAGAACACAACATGGAATTACTTTAGAGCAGTTTAGATGTAGTCCTAGGCTGCATCAACAGAGGGATAGCATCAAGGCAAGGAGAAGTGATGCGCTGCTGAGACCATATTTGGAATCCTGTGTTCAGTTCTGGTCACCACAAAACAGAAAAGATGTTGAGACCCTGGAAAGGGTGCATAGAAGAGCAACGAAGGTGATATGGGGTCTGGAGGCTAAATCATCTGATGAACCGCTAAGTTCTAGGTTGCTTCTCTCCTTGATTAGTTTCCATCCATTGTTTCTTGTCTTATCTTCAGGTGCCTTGGAGAATAGGTTGACCCCCTCTTCTTTGTGGCAGCTGCACAAATATTAGAATGCTGCTGTCATGTCTCCCCTAGTCCTTCTTTTCATTAGACTAGAGTAGACATACTCTATTCCTGCAGCCGTTCTTCATATGTTGGGCAGCACCGCATTCTTACTTGCCGCCTTCCAAGCGAGTTAGAACCACAACCTCCACTATCCTGAACCAGATGGCAAAAAGCTTGCTGATGTCCAGCCTGCAGCCTACTTATTCTAGCAGGATGCAATATAACAAATTATATTGTCGAGCAAATTGCTAATATGTTGTTATGCAGGTGGCCTCCACACCAGTCAAGTTGGGTGAGCCTGCTTCCTGTTACAGTAAACACATTGGATAAAATTCAGAACGATGGCCAGGAGCTCCAGGATCACAGATTCTCTGTGGCAGGGTGAGGCAGACTTTTCCAGACTAAACTGACACATCCAAATTCAGCCAAGATGGAGCTGGTTGATGAACGGAACCGTTCTTCTCATTTTCCTAATTCAGGAGTGTCATTTGGGCTGCAAAAACCAAAAAGGCCATTAGAGGGCACCCAAGAGAGAAGAAAGGCTCTTTCTTCCTATCTATCCTCAGGGCTTTTCAACCTGTGGTACACGTACCACTTGTGGTACATTAATGAGTGGCAGGTGGTACGCAGCCCTGCCTAGCCAAGTGTAGTGGGGAAGGGAAAGAGCCAGCACAGGCAAAGACTTACAGTGAGAGAGTCCTCCGTAGCTGCAGATTTTACTTATGAATGGAGCCATTTGGGGAGGCTGCCTTAGCCGGCAGCCAGTACTTACATTTTTTTTCTTCCTTAAGTGCCGGCTGGGCTCCTTACTTTCCTTTCTAGCCAGTAGCTAATTCTTAAAGGGGAAGTGCCTTTTTAAGCTAGTTCACTCAGCAGTTTGTCTTTTCTGTCTCTGGAGGCCTTTCCTTGTTTGATCAATATATGGAAGAGGGAAAATATGGGGGGGTTCAAATTCTTCCTTCAGAAGGAGATGGGAATGAGAAAAAGGGAGGCAGGGAAGGGAGGGAGGGAAGGAAGGAAGTCCCGCCTTAGCACTTGGCCACCAGCAGCTCTGCCTTTGACTTTGCTTGTCAAAAGGTTGCAGAAGGGGATCACATGACCCTGGGACACTGTGACCATCATAAATATGAATCAGTTGCCAAGCATCCAAATATAAATCACATGACCCTGTTGCTGCAATGGTCATAAGTGTGAAAAATGGTCATAAGTCATTTCAGTGCAATTGCAACTTTGAACAGGTTTTTTTTTTTTGTCACCAAGTTTTTGACACCTTGCTAGGTGGTACTCGAATATTGCCATATCCTAAAAGTGGTACAATCGGTAAAAAGGTTGAAAAGCCCTGCTCTATATTGGCCGGAAATCAAAATTCCCAGTTTTATGCCCAGTCTTTTCACCCTGTTACACAGAAAAGAATCACTTTGCAGGGAAAATGGGTAAGAATAATGATTTTATTCCACAAGACCCCATGAGCAAACATTTAGCTAAACCTCCCCTTCCCATGGGCTGCATTGCTAGAAAAAGGTGGAGAAAATAGCAAGAAGGAAATTTGCAGGAGGTTCTGTGGGACACTATCAAAAAAAGCCAAGATGGCAGCCCCAACCATGTGATTGAAGCCCTATGACCCACACGGAAAAAAGAGTTGGTCTTTGATCCCAAGTTTGGTCGCCATCTTGACTTTTTAAACCTCTCCTTCGGGCACTCCAGATTCACGGCTGCGTTTTCTGGAAATGCTCCTTCCCAGGAACAGAGGTTTAGGAATGTAAGGTTAGCAGGTTAAGGGTGGTGCCCCTTCCTGGAATGAGATCGTGTTGTTTGAGCAGTCATGGAAAGGTCATGGAGATGACCAAGTGACCTTTGTCTCCCGGTTCTCCCCCACTTGTCTCTTCACCGCCTGCATTCTTCTACAGTTGGTCTCTTTCCTGTAAATGGCTGAAAAGGATTGGCAGCTAACCGTTGAGGCCACTCAATGTTGAGAGATTGTTTGATGCAACGTTGATGCAAGTCAATGTTGAGAGAGAGAAACAAGGTCGGCATTGGTTGAGTAAGGGAGGCAAACCTCTGGGGGGGAAATGTGGTTCTGGTCCTACAAAGGTGGGTACATTTAAACAGGGACAATGGGAGGGTTTATATGAAGTGGTGACACAAAAGGTGTCAATTGGGCCATCGAGCTACACCAGAAGGATACATTTCACCAACACCTGATTTAGAACAGCTTCCCCACCTGTTGGGAACAAGCTGATGATGTCAGGAAGTCTTGCTATTACTAGACATTTGGGAGAAATAGAGGGAGCACTTAATTTCCCAAATGGTGAGGTGGTGACTTGTAGCCCAACTCATGTGCTAGGCATTGCTGGAGAGACTGCCAATATTGACTGGGCAGCAGCTGGCTGGATCAGCAGGCGGTGGGAAGTGGGCCCTGGGTCTTCAATGTGATACGGTGCCCACCAACTCTCCCCTGGCATCACTGGGTTTTGATGATGATGATGATGTTCTCCATTCAGTCATATCCGACTCTTGGCGATTCTATGGGCCAGGTCTCTCCACCTCTCTTCTGATCTCACACTGCTTCTTTTGAGTTCTTCTATGCTCTGGTTGGTGTCAGCTTTGATGGTGGCCAGCCACCATGTTCTTTGGTGGCCTGGTTTCCTTTTGCCTCTAACTCTTCCAAACATAAATGCTTTCTCCAGTGAATTCCCCCGCATGACGTGGCCAAAGTGATCACTGAGTTTAAAGATGCTTTTACTTAAATTAGAATATAGAACATAGAATAACAGAGTTGGAAGGGACCTTGGAGGTCTTCTAGTCCAACCCCGTGCACAAGCAGGAGACCCTACACCATTTCAGACAAGTGGCTGTCCAGTCTCTTCTTTAAAAACACCCAGTGATGAAGCCCCTACAACTTCTGGAGGCAAGCTGTTCCACTGATTAATTGTTCTCATTGTTTGGAAGTTTCTTAGTTCCAGGTTAGTTTGATTAGTTTCCATACATTGTTTCTTGACTTGCCTTCTGGTGGTTTGGAGAACAGGTTGACCCCTTCATCTTTGTGACAGCCATTTAAAATCTGAAAGGGTAGAGATCAAAAGAGTTTCATTTCTTAGAACGTTTCTGAGCTCCACGTGCAGCTGGGGGCCTCATTAGGAAATGAAAACAGGAAGGGGTAGAATCCCATTCATTTCACCAGAAGCAAGTTGGTAGGGAAAATAATCTGCAAAACTTGGAAGTTCTCTCAAAATTATGAAACCACCATCATGATGTCATGGAAGAAGCTCAGCTCCTTGTGTGCTTGTGTGCAGTGTCATGATACAAGTACTAAACGGTGGTGTTTGCATCATGATATTACAACAAATATGTCATTTTATTTCCTTGTTGCATCAGGGACTCCTAGGTTTGCATGGAATTAAACCGCACCAGCACCCCACCCTTCAAGTTTTAATAAGCTTGTCTTCTTTTTCTTTTTCTTTTTCTAGTATTTTTCTTTTTTGCCTCAGAAAATGATTCTTTTCCTTTACATTATGTGGTCATAAATCTTAGGGCCATTGTGTTGTTTCCATACATTGAACTGTATGGAACCCAACTGTAGCTCCAAGATACCACATTCCACAATGTCAGAAACATGAAGTGGTTATCCTCATAGATGACCTTTGTTGTACGGGTCAGTATTTCTCAACCTCAGCAACTTTACAACATGTGGACTTACAAAATAAAAAAAATACGTGGACTCCAACTCCCAGATGTTCTCCAAACGAAGATAATTAGGAGGTCGGAGGCTGAAACATACGAAGAACAGTCGTAGGAATTGGGTATGTCTAGTTAATGAAAAGTAGGACTAAGGGTGACAGGATAGCAATCTTCCAATATTTAAGGGGCTGCCACAGAGAAGAGGGGGTGTCAACCTATTCTCCAAAGCACCTGAAGGGAAAATAAGAAACAATGGAACTAAGGAGAAACTTCCAGAAAGTAAGAACAATAAGCCAGGGGAACGGCTTGCCTTCAGAAGTTGTGGGTGCTCCATCACTGGAGGCTTTTAAAAAGAGACTGGGCAGCCAGTTGTCTGAAATGGGATAGGATCTCCTGTTTGATAGGGGGTTGGACCTGAAGATCTCCAAGGTCCCCTCCAGCTCTATTATTCTGTTATTCCTCCTCTTAACTCCTGCTCTTCATTAGTTCCCGCAGGGTTGCAACACTATACTGTACGTGTATTCTGCTCAGCGATATAGTCAAATATGTTCTTGATCTTTGATGATGTTAATCCACTGAATCTTTGTTTTCACTGTTCTCCTACCGTGCATTGACAGTGGCTGCAGGATTCTCAGTTGGAGTCCACGTATCTTAAAGTGGCTAAAGTTGAAAAACACTACGTTGTGATACCTTTTATCTATGATCTACAGCCAAACGTAAATTACAATCACACAGAAAAGAAGAACGCAAGGCAAGAGAACAATGAAAACAAAGCTACAATGGATTAACCTCATCTAACATCAAGAACATCAACACCTCTGAGACCACAAGCGCGCTATACTGTTGCAATTCTTCTGGAGCTGATGAAGAGGAGCGTGGGCTATGACACAAGAAGAGCAGATATAGGGAAAGCTCTTCTAAACAAGCCCACCCTAAGACTTCTTATCTCAGAAGATGGCCTGATGTTTGTGAACGTGGGAAAAGAATTCTAATGCTTGAGAAAAATGCTACATTGTAATACTAAAAATAGTACAGAGTAAATAGTAAAAAAAAGGCAAGCTCCTTAAAATATAATAAAGCATAAATAGGGAGTCAACCTATTCTCCAAAGCACCTGAAGGCAGGACAAGAAGCGATGGATGAAAGCTTATCAGGGAGAGATCCAACTTAGAAGTAAGGAGAAATTTCCTGTCAATGAAAACCATCAGTGGAACAGCTTCCTGCCAGAGTTTCTGAGTGCTCCATCACTGGAGGCTTTCCAGGAGAGACTGGACAGCCATTTGTCCATAGTGGTATAGAGTCTCATGCTTGAACAGGGGGTTGGACTAGAAGACCTCCAAGGCCCCTTCCAACTCTGTTCTGTCTTCCAAATTCTGTAAAGGCAACTCCTGCCTTCATTACTGATGCATCTTTAACACTAGCAGCCCTTGTGCATTCGACTGGGCGCGAGGCACTGTAGCTACCAGGCTCACAAAGGCTCCCTTTTGCCCTGCAGCCATTTTGTAAAAGCACTCTTGACTTGCAAAATTTAAAATGACATTAAAATGCTGAATCCTCGTAACATTTTATGAACCTGGGGAAAAATGAGAGGCCGGGGGACACTGCAGGAAGGAGAAAGACACTTCTGTTTAAATTTAATCTATCTCTTCACAATCAAATATGCTCTTGTTTTTCTGGGTCTTATCTCATCTCCATTTTTTTTTCTCTTGTAGCTGCCAACAGGATGATTTGGGCTGAGCGGATCTGTTCGCCCAAGCTATAACTTGTTTTATCTGAGTTGGCAAGAAGCAGAGAAAAGGTCAGACTGACCGTTGGCTTTCTTTCTTCACTGCTCTCTTTTCTCTTTCTGTTTTTTATGGTGCTAGCCAAAAGTTTCCTAAATCCAGCCTTTTATATTCCTTTCAGAACAATGGACTACTACTTGAACCACAAACAAAACAACAACTTTTTAACTTTTCTGAAGGAGCCTTTTCCAACTCACAAATTTTATTAAATGTTTTTTTTTATTAGAGGAGATGGGCAGCACACAAATCTAAATCAAAATAAATAAAAGGCACAAGCCTTCTTGCGTTGCCACGTAAATGCCTTCAAACTCTATTGTTGTTCTGCTCTAGAACAGGGATTCTCAATCATGGGAAATTTAGGCTGTGTGGATTTCAATGCCCAGATTTCCCCAGCCAGCATATTGGCTAAGGAATTCTGGGAGTTGAAGTCCATACAGCTCAAAGTTGCTATAGTTAAGAAATGCTGCCCTACAAAATGCCTCGAGATTAATTATTCTGAAACGAAGGCTTCAGTATTTGCTAGAAATTGGGGTCATGCACGTACAGCACATAAAAAAACAGGAGACCTTCAATCACACCAACATGGCTGCCATCTTGGATTTTGACTAACCCTGCAAACTCCCTTGTTAAGAAAACATTTAAATTCTCATATTTATTTATATGGTTTATGTGGCCACCCCGCTCACAACAGTAAATATGTTGTTGGAAGATCAAAGAGAAGTTTTATCCACATATGTAGGAGGTTCTGACTTCTGGGGAGAAAAATGGCAGATTGAAGCTGGAGCTGATGCTGCAACAGAAGGGAGAGATGGCAGGTAGACCCAGCTCTTCATAATTCCCCTCTGGACGAGGAGATGACTTGAGATTGCCCACAATTGCAAGGAGACCTCAAGAAAATGGTCTCGGCAAGTTTAGCGCTCTAGGAGATGAGGGAAAAGGATCTTTTTTTTGTTCAACTCACTCTGGGCATCGTTAAGGACATTGGGCTCACATACTTTGTTTGCTAAGCCCTTTCAGCATGCTGTGGTCACTGAAGCCAAGATAGTGGCCATGACGGTATAATCAAAGCTCTGCCATTTTATATGCAAGTCATACATACAACAGGTGCAGTTTTGATCACACATTGTGGCTGCCATCTTGACTTCTTTTTAATCACATCTTGAGAGGTCCTTGTTCTGCTCCCAGCCTTTAGTGATGAGCAAAGGTAATGGGGGAGGGAGCAATGGATGGTGCAAGAAGACTCATTCTTGGGAGAGGACAGGTGGCCGAACTTTTGCCAACTCACTGTTCTCTGCACAGCTATCTTAGTCTGCTGACTTTACTTTATTGCTTTACAGATACCTGATTGGATAACTATTGCAGCAAGGTCATTGGTACAGAAAGAATTTACCGAGATACATACAGTTCTGGCTGGAAACAGGACACTGTTAGCAGAAGATATGAGAAATAGAACAGGAATCCCTTCCAAATATCCCCAGATGTTTGTGGAAGGTGCTGGTGGACATCTTGGTTACAAACAAAGTCCAAGAGATAGTGAAGGTGTTAACTGCTCCCATGAGCAAAGAGCCAGTAAGGTTTCAGACGTTTCCCTCTGTAATGGTTGGAATTTGTAGATGAGTTGTTTTGTATTTTTCTTACACTCGTGAGTGAAAAAAACATGTTTTCCTTCTTGCACAGTAACTGGACTCGCACATTGCAATATGAGATTCATTATGCTTAGTATGTGGTTCTGAAACTAGCTGGTTGTGATTTGTAAGTCCTATTAGTGAACCTGCATTTTGGAAAGCAAATTAGGTGAATCCATTCAACCCTAGATAGGTAACTCATGGTCAAGCAAGCCACATTTAAGGCAGATTAGGTAATCTGCAAGATATCTATACCTCCAAATCTCCAAACCTGGAGGCAGGATGATCCTGTAGAACAGGGCTTTTCAACCTTTTCACCGATTGTACCACTTTTAGGATATGGCAATATTCGAGTACCACCTAGCAAGGTGTCAAAAACTTGATGACCAAAAAAAAAACCCTGTTCAAAGTTGCAATTGCACTGAAATGACTTATGACCATTTTCACACTTATGACCATTGCAGCATGTCCAGGGTCATGTGATTTATATTTGGATGCTTGGCAACTGATTCATATTTATGATGGTCACAGTGTCCCAGGGTCATGTGATCCCCTTTTGCAACCTTTTGACAAGTAAAGTCAATGGCAGGGCTGCTGGTGGCCAAGTGCTAAGGCAGGACTTCCCTCCTTCCCTGCCTCCCTCTTTCTCATGCCCACCTCCTTCTGAAGGAAGAATTTGAAACACCCCCTCCCCATATTTTTTCTCTTCTATATATTCATCAAACAAGGAAAAGCCTCCAGAAACAGAAAAGACAAACTGCTGAGTGAACTAGCTTAAAAAGGCACATTCCCCTTTACGAATTAGCTACTGGCTAGAAAGGAAAGTAAGGAAGAAAAAAAAATGTAGTTAAGTATTGGCTGCCGGCTAAGGCAGCCTCCCCAAATGGCTCCATTCATAAGTAAAGGCAAAATCCATTCAGGAGAAAAATACTTCAAAATCCCTTGCAACAAAACTTACAGCTAACAATAGCAGAGCAATAGAAGCTAACACCAGCCATCAGCCAAATAGAAATTGCCAAACACTCCTTAAGAACACAAAGCCCACATTGCACAAATCCCAGAACTTCAAAGTCACAAAAGCACATGAGAATCCTTCCACTCTCCATCTCCTCCCTCTTTCTCATGGGGGAGGATGAGCCAGAACTGAGCCTGGGCCCTTTGTCTCTCCCCAGCCACTGCAGCTCCAGAGGACTCTCTCACTGTAAGTCCTTGCCTGCGCTGGCTCTTTCCCTCCCCCACTACACTTGGCTAGGCAGGGCTGCGTACCACCTACCACTTGTTAATGTACCACAAGTGGTACGCGTACCACAGGTTGAAAAGCCCTGCTGTAGAAGACAAGAAAGTAACGCAACTCCTTGGTTTCCTTAACAATAAATCGGTGCAAGAACACCGTGCTCCATCCAGGAAGATTTCAGTACATTCCCTTTGCTTTTGAAAGGAGTGTAGAAAGCAGACTGAATGAGAACTAATAGCAAAAGATACAGGGCATTTCTGCTGCACAATCCTAGTTCAGAGCAAACCCCACTCTCTTCTAGCACTGATGATGTTGCCCAGTTTGGTAATGAAATATCTACAAGAAAACAACCAAACTCGGAGAATACCAAGGACCCCCACAGTTCAACCCTGAGCTACAAATATTCCCTTCTGTGGGAATCCTAGTTTAATAAGTTTCGCTTGAGTATTTGGGGTGAACATAATCTATGGCATACCAAGTTGTGCAAACTCTGGCAACTGTGATTTTTTAAAAAATAAACCATGTTTAAGCAAACCATGATATGTGAATTCAGCTGAAAGCTTCTGCCGTTGGCCTCCCTCTTTGCAATGTTTATTCCGCGTCAAAAATTACTCCTTGGGTCATCTGTGGGACAGTTTCAAGCCTGCCTATTTAATTTCGTTCTTATTTTCTTTCTGGCTGTGCTTCAAGCGTTAGTACCATGCCTGAATTCTGGCAGTGAGTTTCTTTCGTTTCCAAATGGCAGAGAAATCGGTTGGAGATTTCACATGCAGCACAGTGTACAGATAGTCCTCGACTTACGATCACAATTGAGGCCAAAATTTCTGCTGCTGAGACATTCGTTAGGTGGGTTTTGCCCCATTTTACGACCTTTCTTGCCACAGTTGTTAAGTGAGTCACTGCAGTTGTTAAAGTTAGCAACACGGTTGTTAAGTGAATCTGGCTTCCCCATTGACTTTGCTTGTCAGGAGGTCACAAAAGGGGATCACGTGACCCACCCCCCCAGGACGCTGCAACCGTCATAAATATGAGCCAGATGCCAAGCAGCTGAATTTTGATTATGTGTACATGGGGATGCTGCAACGATCATTAAGTGTGAAAAACGGTTACCTCTTCAGTGCTGTTGTAATGTCAGTCACTAAATGAACTGCTGTTAAGTCAAGGGCTACCTGTTTATTATTACTTGCAAGGTTATAAAAAACAACAGAGAATGATTATTGTTATTACTGTACAAGGTGCAACAGGGATGCTTGAAGCAGGGATCCTTTGTAAAGGCCAGTCTATTTCCACTCCTAAAGATTATTATTATTATTATTGTTGTTGTTGTTGTTTTGTTGTTGTTGTTGTTGTTGTTGTTGTTGTTGTTGTTGTTGTTGTTGTTGTTATTATTATTATTATTATTATTATTATTATTATTATTATTATTATTATTATTATGGTAGATCATGTCCAGAATTTTGCAAACCAACGTTCTTCTGCCTCTGGAAAGGTGTTGAAAAGCAGGCTGTGAATGAGATACTGCAGGATGCCACGCTGAATTCTTCATGATTTGTCCTTGCACCAGAAGGGCATCGAAACCCATGATCGGAGCGCCTACGTGAAACTGGGATCCACTCTGTCCAGCTGGCCAACCAATCTTCATGGCGTCACAGGGAACAAGAGACACGTTTGCTCCTTGGCAGAAGTGCTGCCGTCAATCAGCACCAGGGGGCGCTCTGAGTACTTCTGGATGATGCTGGAAACACTGTCAAACAGCTGGCGAAGGAAAGAGAGATCAACATCTGGTGTCCCCAATTCACTCCTTTCCCTACTTTTGAATCTGGGTTCCCGTAAATCGGGGAAAGTTGTGGGGCAAAGGTGGGGTGAGGGCTGTTGAAAATGCTGGGTTCCGACTTGGGGGTCCAGGCACTTCATAATTTTCCCTTTCAATGAACAATAGTTTGCTTACCGTACTTCAAATGCAGCAAATCTGCCCTGTTATGTTTGGATGTCTCCTCCACATCCAATCCTATCTGTAGCATAACTAAGAGTATATTCCATTGTTGTGGTTTTGCGATTGCTAGATGTTGATTTCCCTTCAAGATGTACACCGGTGTTGTCAAAGCTTGCAACTTTAAGACTTGTGGACTTCAACTCCCAGAATTCCCCAGCCAGCATGGCTGGCTGGGGAATTCTGGGAGTTGAAGTCCACAAGTCTTAAAGTTGCCAACACTGGACACTCCTGATGTGCACTTTACCCCTTCCTTCAAGTTACTCTCACCCCAAGGATCCTAGGGGGTAGATAGGACTGAGACAAAGTGCCTAGCTCCAAGACCACCACCTCTCCTAAATTCCTATTGATCTCCCCAGGGCAAGTCCCAGGCCCAAATTGCTACACGTACTTGGGGATGGGGGAGAGGGGGATTGAGAACTACCTGTATAGTAGAGTCTTCTGGGGATCCAACCTTCCCTCAACTCACCTCACGGCTCTTGCCGTCCTTGCCAAGGGCAAACTGACAGCTGCTCTCCTGGTAGTGGATAGGAACATTATAGATATGATTCTTGTAAAAAACCACCAAGGTGAAGGGCTGCCTGGGAGAACGGTGAGAACTCTGCCGTACCATGAAGGCACTGTTCTGCAAGAAAGAGGAGGGGAGCAGAGGCTGACAAGAGTAACAGAGTTGGAAGAGACCTTGGAGGTCTTCTAGTCCAACCCACTCCTCAAGCAGGAGACCCTCTAACATCCCAGTCAAATGGCTGTCTAGTCTCTTCTTAAAACTCTCCAGTGATGGAGCACCAGTGGTGGGATTCACCAGTGGATGCAGGCCTGGGCCTCCGAGGCCTAGAATGGACTTTCGGAAGTGACATCAATGCACTTCCGGTGGGCCGTTCTAGCCTGGGAGGCCTCCACCAGGCCTAGAACGGACTTCCGGAAGTGACATCCACGCACTTCCGGTGGGCCATTCTAGGCCTGGTGGAGGCCTCCTCCAGGCCTCCGAGGCCTAGAACGGTCTTCCAGAAGCAGCATGGGTTTAGCCAGTTCTCCGAACCCAACAAAATTTAGCTACCAGTTCTACCGAACCGGCTGAATCCCACCACTGTGGAGCACCCACAACTTTTGGAGGCAAGCTGAACTATTCATTAATTGTTCTCACTGTCAGGAAATTTCTCCTTGGTTCTAGGTTGGTTCTCTCCTTGATTATTTTTCATCCACTGCATCTTGTCCTGTCTTCAGGTGTTTTGGAGAATAGGTTGACCTCCTCTTCTTACTGGCAGCCTCTCAAATACTGGAAGACTGCTATCATGTCACCCCTAATCCTTCTCTTTGTTAAACTAGACATGTCCAGTTCCCACAACTGCTCTTCATGTTTTAGCTTCCAGTCCTCTAATCATCTATAGAAACACTATCATTTTGAATCCAAATGAATTTTCTCCTCTCTCTTGTGGACTTAAAAGAAAGCAGGAGGCTGAGCCAGAGGCATTTCTGGATTAAGTGCCCAATGGAGAACTTCCCAGGCCAACCCTTTGAGATCTTTCTGTGTGCCGAGCAGGACTTCTCCAGGGGAGAGAAGAGGTTGGGATTACAGACGGGGTTACAGACAGGCTTGCAATGTGTTGGGATTACATTGTGTTGGGATTTCCCAGCCAGGGTGGACAAAACACAACCCCGGAGCTCTGACTGTGCAAACTGGAGATTGGAATTTATAAAAATCACAAAACAGGGCCACGCTACCTTGTTAAATTGGAGGAGAGCTGCTTCAGCTGTACGCCGGTCACAATTGCCTGCATACCATGCCGCCTTTTTCATATCAGGATCCTGCAGAAACATAACAGAGCCAGTGAAAGTGATAAATGCAGGTTCTGGCCAAGGAACGAGGGGTGCCTCTCCTTTTCTAAGAACCAAACTGACACTTCTGCTACGCCCCATCATTTTCCAACTTCACCGCAACCCCAATCCATGGGTTTCAGATTTTGATCCAGGCGTGAGGACCAGAGAAGAAAGCACCGGATAACGTTGTACGTGGGCACCCAGCAGCCAACCATGCTGCATTTCACTCTTTGCTCTTGCAGGGCACCCAGTGCAAGTGGGAACTCTATGCTCTCTCCCTGCATTTGTGAAATGCATTGAGTAAAGCCCACCTGGGTCCTTCCAAATCTTATTACATTTTAATAAGCAGCAGCATCTACTGGAAGACACAAACCTTTTGCTTACTGAACAACGCAAGGCAGGAGGCCAATCTGAATGGATCACTAGAGATTTGGGTGGTTTGCAGCAGATCCACAAGAATTTCTGAGTCTCAGTTTTGTCAAGACTGACAACAGCATAATAAGAACTGGTGTAGAGTTGTAGTGATGTTGCTGGTTTAGAATCAGGAAGACCCAGGTTTAAGGTCACCAGAAGCTCTCATGATGGCATTCTTTTTTCCCCTTTTCTTTTTCTCCTTCCTTCCTTCCTTCCTTCCTTCCTTCCTTCCTTCCTTCCTTCCTTCCTTCCTTCCTTCCTTCCTTCCTTCCTTCCTTCCTTCCTTCCTTCCTTCCTTCCTTCTCTGTATCTCTCTGTCTCTCCTTCCCCCCCCCATCTGACAGGACTGTTATTGGTGAAAATGCAGGAGGGAGACCACATTTGCTGCTTAGATGGAGAAATGGTCCCTTAAAAATCTTAACTAATAAATAAAAAATTATCACAATCCAGTCCTGCTGTTCCAATAATATAGACAATTAGTCTTTCTTAGATGGATCCTTGGCAAGGGATGTCCAAAACTGTACAATAATCAAAGAGTTGGCGAGTATAAGTTGGCTGTCCTAGACTGCACCCAGACCCACCAAATCTGAAGCCCGCCCATCCGTATTCTGCAGTCTCTCCACAATCTTGGCAACATTAGTATTGGTAGACTTCAACTCCCAAAATTCCCCAGCCAGCCATGCTACCTCCCTCCTTCTGTTATGTTTGACCATCCAGAGAGTAGGGAAGTTCAACTTTCTAACATTCCCTATAATCAAGGTAACGGTAACCCAGCCAAACATTTTTATGCTCACCTCTGGAAGGTTATCAGTTTTGAGGCACCTACCTGGAAAAAAAAATAAAAACAGAGCATTTCATGGGTTCTGCAGAGGTCAAAACTCCACAAAGTTTCAGTGCCAGTGCCAGCCTTACAAGGTAGTCCAGACTAGAAGCATACCCAGGTGTACCACCTCTATCTTTATTGTAAGGTTTCCTGAACAGAATCCTGCAAGTCTGAAAATACATCTCTCCCCCTTCACCTATACAGCCCAGGGTCTCTTCTGAGACATTTGCCATGCCTCCTTCCTTCTGTGGGCTCAGCTGCCTCTTATCTGACGGCTCCTAGTCTGTTCTTCCTCCCATCTCCCCAGGTCATTCCCCCATACTATTACAGGCCGACTGGGGGTGATGAGTTTTCAGAACAACTGAGCTACGTCAAGAGGGCAATAGGAATAAAGTCCATCTGGAAGATGGTCTGGGCAGCGATGATATTTCTGCAATTCTGCAAAAGTGGAGGAAGACGCTCCCCAGGTAAGGCAGACCTTTGATCTTTCTCCTCCACTAGTTGTGCCCACACCCACCCATGTAAAACCATAGGCTGTTTACCCTCAGTGTTGTCTTCTGGACAGCGCTGGAAAGAGAAAGAATGGAGAAGATGGTTATTTTCCTATCTGGATCAGATACATCTCTTCATCTGTTCTTTTACACAAAGCCGGATTCGCGTCTATCCTCCAACCAGGATGACTCAAGGCATTCCTCTGCCTGAGACATTCTCAAGGCATTCTTCTGCAGAGAAGAGCAACTAAGACAGTGGTGGAGAACCTATGGCACGGGTGCCAGAGGCGGCACTTGGAGCCCTCTCTGTGGGCACACATGCTGTTGCCCCAGCCTCGCCTCCCCCTACGACTCCCTCCTCACCAGCAGCCCCCCTGGAGCAGAGTCACCCCCGAGCGTGGCCCACGCGGAGCAGCGCAGCCAAGGACATGGCAGCCAGGCAGCGTAGACAAGACTCTGCCCTCACGCCCCATCGCACACAGTTGATGCTGTGGGGTGCGGGCAGAGGGCGTGGCCACCATGGCGCTGCTGGGCTGCCTGGGTGATCTGCAGCGGGCCCTGGAGGCGGTGAGTGGCCCTGCGGGCAGGCGGGGCAGGGGACGGGGTGGGGCGGGGCAGGGGGTGGAGCGGGGGCGGGGCCAGTTTTTGGGCACTCAGTCTCTAAAAGGTTCGCCATCACTGAACTAAGATGATCAAAGGCCTGGAGACTAAAACATATGAACAACAGTTGCAGGAACTGCAACTAGAGAAAAGAAGGACTAAGGGTGACATGATAGCAGTATTCCAGTAGTGGAGGGGCTGCCAAAAGAAGAGGGGGGTCTGTTTATTTTCCAAAGGACCAAAGGGCAGAACAAGAAACAATAGATGGAAATTAATCAAAGAGAGAAGCAACCTGGAATTAAGAAGATACTTCCTAACTGTGAGGACAATTAACCAGTGGAACAATTTGCCATCGAACATTGTGGGTGCTCCAATACTGGAGGTTTTTAAGAAGAGACTGGAATGGAAGTCACTTGTCTGGAATGGTATAGGGTCTCCTGCTCGAGCAGGGGGACTGGACTAGAAGACCTCCAAGGTCCCTTCCAGCTCTATTCTGATTGATTGATTGATTGATTGATTGATTCATTTATTTTTCTGCCTGAGACTGTGGGGCTTATAATGCTCTCCCCATAGCTGCCTGAAGGTCCATAGCAACCCAAACCAGCCACATTATTTTTTGTCCACAAGGCCAAAAAGCCCTCATAGGAATTTCTCCCTACCCGTAGAAGCAAAGTTACAATAATTCTAAGGCAAAGGCAGACTGGAGGTCATGGATATTTGGGTTTACAAATTTTTATTGGTTTATCAAAATATAAAATACAAACCTACAAAAACCCATAAAGATAATGGAAAAAGAAGGAGAGAAAGGCGGAAGAGAAAAAAGCATAGGGCAGAGGGAAAAAGAAAAAAAAGTTGTTGACTTCCGACTCCTTTTGGTGCAGCAAAATATGGTAGTAACTTAAAACCTCAACTTTTTTACTTTTTACTTTTACATAATAATATATACTAGCCTTTTCTATAACCTCAAATCTATCTAATCAGCAAAACCCAAAGTTTCATTGTTTTTCCACCACAAGCACAAAGTCTAAAAGTGGTTTTCAAGTAGAAACAAAATTAGTTGTCTTTTCTTTAAACGCAGCAGTCAATTTGACCATCTCTGCTAACTCCATCAATTTTTGCAGCCATTCGTCCGTTGGGGGAATCAAAGTATCCTTCCATTTGTGTGCACAAAACTAGAGGTCATGGGTTTGCAGAACAAATGAGTTATGTCAAGAGGGCAATAAGAATAAAGTCCATCTGGAAGATCATCTGGGCAGTGATATTTCTGCAACTCTGTGAAAGTGGAGAAGAGGCTCCTCAGATAAGGCAGCCCTTGCAGCAACAAACATGAGTTTTATTTTGATCTTTCTCCTCTACTAGCCGTGCACACATCCACCCGTGCAAAATCATATAGGCTGTTACCCTCATTGTTGTCTTCTGAATAGCCCTTCCTCAAGCAACACCATTTTGGTATCTTCAAATGGGAAAAAAGTACTCTTTGAGGACACCAAAAGGTTACAAGAAATTCTCGTGATGCCTTTCTTTTTTCTTTCTCTCTCTCTCTCTCTCTCTTTCTCTCTCTTTCTTCTTTCTTTCTTTCTTTCTCTTTCTTTCTTTCTCTTTCTTTCTTTCTTTCTTTCTTTTTCTCTGTCTCCCTCCCTCATCTGACAGGACTGTTATTTGGGAGGTGAAAATGCAGGAGGGAGACTAATGTTACAATAATACTCTTCCTCCACTTTTGCAGAAATATCACTGCCCAGATCATCTTCCAGATGGACTTTATTCCTATTGCCCTCTTGACATAACTCATTTGTTCTGCAAATCCATGACCTCCAGTCTGCCTTTCCCTTAGTATTATAATAATACTGCATACTTTTTGAACACTGGAGCCACAAAATGCATGTAGCTATATATGATTCAAACTTGTTTGTCTTGCAAATATTTTTAAAATGGGGTCAATGAAAGAGTTGTAAGCACCTAGCAGGCCCCAATATATGTTTTTTTAATGCTTTTATCTGCTCCTTCCAAGAAGCTGATGGTATCAGGCAAAGCTTTCGTCCCCAATATGTTATCTGCAAAATGGTGGCGTGTTAGGTGATAGCTTGAGCTTGCTTTGGTGTAATACTGCAAGCAAACTATCCCATAAATACACAAATAAAAAAATTGTTTTAAAACACAAAACAGAGGCATTTTAGTCTTTCCCCACAAATCCTGCTCCTTTCTGCTCCTTATCTCATGCTTATCCACTCACCTGCTGAGATCCCAAAGAAGAAATTTTGGACCTAATAGAAAGAAAAAGAGAGAGGATTGTGCTACATGGGATCTATACTATGAGTGTTTATTGACCATGGCAACTTTAAGATATGTGGACCTCAATTCCCAGAATTCCATAGCCAGCATACTGTGCTGGTTTAAAGTTATTAAGGTTGAGAATCACTGCTATAATGTGTAAGAGATAGATCTTACATGATGCATTACATCAGAGACATCAAAGGTTGATGACACATTTGGAATTTTGAGAACACGCTAGGGTGCTAGCATGTTCTAAGCAGCTGCCATGCAAGATCACTATGTGTGTATCAGCCCTCAATTGACTATAGTGGCTGGGGAATGCTGGGAATTGAAGTCTAACTTGTTAAAGTTACCAAGTTTGAAAAAAACTGGTTTAACCCATAATTTGCCACAGGCCTTTCCTGAAGCAAGGACTTTGATGTCATTAGATGTTTGGATCCAACCTAACACCAATCCAGCATTACCTGGAGCTCTCCGTGGTCCTGATTCCCTGTCCGAACTCTTGCCTCACCTGCATGCTTGTCCTTAATACAGGTAGTCCTTGACTTACAATCTGCATTTAGTGACTGTTCGAAGTTACAATGGCACTGAAAAAAGTGACGTATGATTGTCTTTCATACTTATGACCATTGCAGCATCCCCTCGGTCACATGAACAAAATTTGGATGCCTGGAATTGGTTCAAATTTGTGACAGTTGCAGTGTCTCGAAGTCATGTGATCACCTTTTGCAACTCTCTGACAAGCAAAGGGGAAGCCAGATTCACTTAACAACCACATTACTCACTGAACAACTGTAGCGATTCATTTAACAACTGTGGCAAGAAAGGTCATAAAATGGGGCAAAACTCACTTAACAACTGTCTTGCTTAGCAACAGAAATTTTGGACTCAACGGTGGTCGTAAGTCAAGGATTACCTGTATTCTTGCCAAACCATTGTCCACACAACAGACTCCTGAATTTCTGGACTGGAATTACTCATAAGTAGGAATGATCCACACGCAGTAAGCCGTTGCTTCCAAACTTCTGCATGGAACATTAGGATAATTCTCAACCTTCAGCCTCAGAATGAACCAATCCTTCAGCTGTTGTGTGCCCTAGAGTTTAGGTTCATCCAAGAATAGATCTAGTTTACAGACCACGGGGCCTTTAATTCCAGGCCACCAAATCTGGAATATTGATGGGTAAACACAGACCTCCATCTTTCCTGCCCTCCTTCCGTGGATATATCATACTCACTTGGCTTGTTTCAAGAGGCAGGTTAGAGGTTCCAAGGCTGAAGAAGAAGGCCCTTTGCAGGGCACCACACCTGGCAAGAAATGAAAAACAAATCAGGGTCTAGGAGAGAGGTGGCTTGGAAGAAGCACAGGACCACTCTTAGCAAGTTTGGAGCATCTTGTCTCTAAGTTTGTAAAGGGCCAGGTTACTTAAGAAAATACCTCTTCCTGATTACATTTGCCTGGCCCCGCAGATCCAGCAGAAGTAGCATATTACAGGTCCCGTCCACTGAAGAATGTCATCTAATGGGATCCAGGAGGAGAGCCTTTTCTACCATGGCTCCTGCCCTTTTGAACATAACCTCCCTCAGGTTGGATAGGCTCTGACCTTCTTGGCCTTCAAGACCAGGCCTGAAGACTTAGAATCATAGGAGTGCAAGGGACCTTGGAAGTCTTCCAGTCCAACCCGTTGCCTATGGCAGGAGAGCTTATACTGTCCCGGACAAATGGATGTCCATTTTTTTTTTTGGAAACCCTCCAGTGATGGAGCACCCACAACTCTGGGAGGCAAGCTGTTCCATGGATTAATTACTCTCACTGTCAGGAAATTTATATGGGGATCTGTAGTGGTGATACGGAGCCAGCAGAATTACTAAACTGTTAGTAAATTGGATTACAATCTCACAGATTTTGTTTTACCAATAAATGAGAATATTTGTAGCTGAGGGTTGAAATGAGGGGTCCTAGGTGCTCTCTGAGCTTGGTGGTTTTCTTGCAGACATTTCATTACCCAACTAGGTAACATCATTAATTAAACATTCCACCGAATGGCTTGTAACTTATCCGTAGCCAAAGCACGTGAGGCTCCACTGAGCTCCCCAAAAGGGCTACCTTGGAGAAGACAAGGGACCAAAGGAAGGAGCTTCACCTGTGCTGGCCTCACATTCCAGATAGATAGGTTGATCTTGAGGTTCATCCTGCAAAGGGAGAGAGGATTTTGAGCCTAGTAGAAACTGGTGCACCGTGTTGTCTTAGAGTATGAGTACAGAACAATAACTGGAATGTTCCAGATGAACTAGAATGGCTTTGCCATTTGATCTAAAGTTAGTTACCTTGTCATCTTTTGAGGCCAGGAAAACATCTGCAAAGAGGTTCAAAGAATAAGAATGAACAACACCAAACGAAGAACTGTCAGAGAGATGATGTCCACAGGTCTTAAAAGTTGCCCAGATTGGACAAGCCTGGGCTAGACCACACAATAGAACCAGGGATGCTAAAACACCTTCTAATTTGTTGCATCGTCAACACTGGAATGTCCATCAAGGATTCCAGTGGACCCCCAAATCATTTTTTGGGTGAATTAAACTCACCTTAAAGTTACAAGAAAGATATATAACATTTAAAAAGATGCATGACATTTAGAAAATGGTTAAAATAGCGAACTCCCATTTTCTCTTCAAATTTCTGGTAAGTTGTCAGCATTGATTGCAGTAAAACTTTTTGATTGCCAATGCAATTGGTTGGCTTAGTTCAGGGGTAGGCAACCTTGGCTCTTTTATGACTCGTGGACTTCAACTCCCAGAATTCCTGAGCCAGCCGTGCTGAGGGGAAAGGGAGAGGTTTCCAAGCTGAGCCAAGCTGGCTCAGGAATTCTGGCAGTTGAAGTCCACGAATCATAAAAGAGCCAAGGTTGCCTACCCCTGGCTTAGTTCATGAAAAAAAAAAGTCTAATATGTCCCAAATCCTGGAAATTTCCAAAGGTGCCAATCACCAAGTAACAGACCTTGCTACACTTCTACATACCGTTGTTTATGGCCACTTTTGTTTGATGTCCAGAGAAGGCCGAGGCAGGCAAAGAGACCCGGCGACCTGAGGGCGGAAGAGAAGGAGGCTGAGGAGACTTCATCAATCCCTTTTTCAGTGCTGTAAAGAAAAAGAAAAAAGCTATCCAACCTGCACAGCGTCAGAGAATCTTCAGCTGCTCAACAGAAGCTGAAAAAAAGTGGAATTTATAACATATTGAAATATACTAAGTATGTGGTGCTGTCTTGTCCTTCTCTCACAATAGTCCCTGTCATTTCCTTTCCCCCGGAAGTTATTTTTTTCCCCTCTTTCCTTTGATTTGAGATGGGAGTCGGGGCGACTGAATGGAGCTGAGCATTTACTGGCCAGATGCCCTTCCTGACGCCTATGCAGAGTTCACAGCAGATATTTTTTTTCTTGGCGCCCAGAGAGAGAAACATCTCTTAATGTCTAGGATTCAATTCTTGACCTTTCAAGTGGGAGGCGAGTGTCTTCACCTCTAGGTCACCACTCTGCTCTCCACCCCACCCAAAAGTAATAATCTATCAAAAAGCTAAATTGCATCCTGGCATCTGGAGTTTTGCTTCTCTGTTTTGGTACTTGTCATAAAAACCTGGGCATTTCTCATAGACATAAATTGGTCAAGACCATGGAGAAGTCAAGCTCCCTTCCAACTCTGTTTGTTCTGTTATTTATCCAGATGTATGGAAAGAGGCATTAGAAGGCTAAGAGAATTGGTGTGGTATCAGACTAGGAGATCTACTGTAGATACGTTTGGTCTGCTAGCTGGAGAAGGGAGGAGTGTAGACTTCTGGGAACTGTAGTCCCCACTTATCTGGACACTTGCACTGGATAAATCTTAATGAGATGGCAACCTTGGAGGCTCATGTCTCAGCAGATGGACTGGCACCCATTCGGTAATGGAGGCATCTCTTTCTGCATGGTGCCACTTTCAGATTGCTGAACATGACTTACAAATTTTTAGCATCAAAGGAAAACAAGGTGTTGAAGGCTTCCCTTTGCCTGTGTGAGGGAGAGGCTGGGGTTTTAAAAGTGGACAGAGGATGCAAATACAGGATTTCCCCATCTGCATTTGAGGGTAGGGAGAGTCTGGCTTTGGCCCTAGACTTTGCTATTTCTGAACTACTAAGAAAATTGGGTGCTTCAGAAAAGGAGGTCAAGATTGACTCAAGTATTTGACCCAGGGTCAAGTCTCAGACCAGCCCTGCTGCTAAAGGGCCAGCCATGTCACCCTGGATTCTCAAAAAACTTCCATGTCCATGGTATAGACACCAAAGCCACGAACCTCCCTACAAATGTGTACAAGTTTTTCTTCTCTTATGAAAAGTGTCAGCATCTGGAACTCCAAACCCAGGCAACAGCCCCAGAAGAGCCAGTGTGTTATATGAACACAGCTTATGGTTCACTATAGGCCCTCCACATTGGATGAATTAGATAAACCATGGTTATGTTATCCAAGGATGATACATTCTGTATGAACACAACTGGCTTCTCTGAAAATAATTTTAGTGCTTTGAGGACTGTGCTTTAGAGATTGTCATCAACAGGGGTCTCCAGACTTGGCAACATTAAGACTTGTGGATTTCAACTCCTAGAATTCAATTCCCCATGCTGGCTGGGGAATTCTGGGAGTTGAAGTCCACAAGTCTTAAAGTTGCCAAGTTTGTAAACCCCTGGTCAACATGATGCTCAAAGGTCCCAACATGCCTACATAACCTCTCTTGGTGCCCAACAAACTGCCTGCCTACACCATTGTGTCTTTCCCTGGCCAAAAGAGAAGCAATGGCTAGAAATCTAGATTAGGCCACCTTAAAAGATGCAAGTCCTTCCACCACAGAGTTGCCTCCCCTACAAGCCCATCCCTCCAATAGCCCCATTGGCAGCCCCTTCCTCTGACCTTCCTCAAGGGCTTGGATGTTGATTGTCCCTTCATCACCACTATCTTCAGCTCCGGGCTTTGTGAGAAACTGTAAGGCATAAGAGGGGAAGTTTGGTAGGACAAGCAAGAGAACTCCCCAGAGGCTCTTCCAGATGTGGTGGTATCCTTTGCTGTGGGCCAAGGCCTTGGTGAGGTGCAGAGACATCAATTTCTCTTTTGATGGTCCAATCCTACACATATCAATGAAGCATATTCCTACTAAGGGGACAACAATACACCCTGTTTAATTGTTTCAATCAGGGGTGTCCAACCTTGGCAATTTTAAGACCTGTGGACTTCAACTCCCAGAATTCCCTAGCCAGCCATGGCAGTTGAAGTCTACAGTCTGCAGGTCTTAAAGTTGCCAAGGAAAACTTGGCTTAAATTATGTGACTAGAAGCAAAAGCTGCCTGCAGGGATTGCATTTGCAAGTTATCAAGCTTCTTTTGGAGAGAAGACCGAAAGGGCTTCACAACTTGCTTTCTGCCTTCTAATCATTGGCTTGAATAAGCAAAATATCCATAGAAAATATATTCATAGTTTATTCCTCACCTTCATGCATTATGATTAGAATTTCAGTGGCAATATCTGCATTCAACCCTGCTCTGCTTCTAGCCTTCCCTCAGTTGTTACAGTTGTAAATCTTGAAATCTCGGTTGCAAAGGGAACTTCAGGGGAAAAGCTAAGAGCATCAATTTAGCATTATCATGTTAGTTTCCCCATACAGGTTGTCCTCGACTTACAACCGTTCGTTTTGTGACTGTTTGAAGTTACAATGACACTGAAATGGCATTTTCACTCTTACGACCATTTCAGTAGCCTCACGGTCATGTGATCAAAGTTCGGCTGCTTGGCAACTGGCATATACAGATAGTCCTCAAGTTAGAACTATTTATTTATTGACTGTTCAAAGTTACAGTGGCACTGAAAATGACCGTTATGACCGTTTTTCACCCTTACGACCGTGGCAGCATCTCCATGGTCACATGATCAAAAGTCAGACACTTGGCAACTGACTCGTATTTACGACGGTCGCAGTGTCCCGGGGTCACGTGATCCCCTTTTGCGACCTTCTGACAAGCAAAGTCAATGGGGAAGCCAGATTCACTTAACAGCCGTGTTACTAACTTGACAACTGCAGTGATTCATTTAACAACGGTGGCCAGAAGAGTCATAACACGGTCCCAAACTCACTTAACAACCGTCTCACTTAGCAACAGACATTTTTAGCTCAGTTCTGGTCATAAGTTAAGGATTACCCCTAATTATATGAAAAAGTTCATGGTTTCAGGAGTAGGTGAAAGAGGAATACTCAACTGGTACAATGCAAAGGATAAAAGCAGATTTGGGGAGGACGCTAGGAGATTCTTCAGTGCAAGGTTATAGGATTCAGCCCTTTGGCTTCACTGTTGAAAAATATAGTAGTTGAGTGATAGATAATTAATAATCATCATTTTCAGAAACTCTGACAAGTCTCTTACCATGCAGGGCTTGGAGTGCAAACTGATCGGCACAGAGAAGCGCCTCAGATTTGGACAATCTAAGGACAAAGAAATAATCTGAGACAGTATTTGCTCTTCCTCGCTAATCATTTTTCTCCTTCTTCTCCTCATATCCCACCTTCTCCATCCATGAAATCCTTTTCTCTGGTTACACGGAGGTCCTCCATGGATTATTCAGTCCTACCTTGCAACATAATAATTTATGTGCCTTCACTTAGAGATTGCCCCTTTTTCTGACGGCATCTTTTACTTCACCCCTTGGGCCACCCAACAGCTGCAGCCATCACCAAGCCAACTTGATTCCCAATCCCCCCTTTTGGACAAACCCGGAAGCTTCCAGGTTGCCCTGCCAAATACCAGCGATATGATTTTCCATCAGGTTTCAGTTAAGAACACCAGGAGAAGAGTTGTGTTACTTAACATATTGATCTTTGTTAAAGAAAAGAACTTCCCCCAAATGTGCAAAAAGAGATTTATAGTCCATCTCCTGCAGGGATGTGACTGAGTTATTGCCCTGCCACCTGTAATCCTTGACCCCAGAAAATGAATGGATGAATGAATAAAACAAAGAAAGAATGCTGAGATGGATCACTCATGGTCATCCTTGCTAATATGGGTCCTGTTTTATTTAAATTATTGTAATTCACCCTAGCTCACTGAGCTAATGTCGAGTTTCAAGGTTTTTTGCCCCTAAATAAGGATCACAATGGGAGCAGGAAACCTCTCGAATAGAGAAAGAATTGAGAAAGAATCAAGCGGTCAAGAACCCCAAACCATCAAAGCAAAGTGAACTCCTGATGACCTCATGGATATATCTGGATAGGGTTGGCTGTTTTGTTTTGTTTTTTAATTTTTGCAACAGTACAGAAGTAGTTTGCCGTTGCCGTCTCCTGATCCAACTCTGTTATTTCCCAGAGGTCTCCCACCCAAGCCCAGCCCAAACCAGTTGAATCCTATTTAGCTTTTTGAGACCAGCCAAGGGCAGCAACTAAAACACAAATGGGGACTGCAAAATACTAAGCATTTGTTGCATGTCTCTTTATTTCAATTGACTTCTCGGGGATTAGATCAATGAGCCACGTCTGTCTCTCTGCTTCTGGCTCTGTCTATCTGTCTCTTTCTCATTCAGAGTGTGTGTGTGTGTGTGTGTGTGTGTGTGTGTGTGTGTGTGTGTGTGTGTGTGTGAGAGAGAGAGAGAGAGAGAGAGAAAGAAAGAGAAAGAGAAAGAGAAAGAGAAAAAGAAAGAGAAAGAGAGAAAAAGAGAGAAAGAGAAAGAGAGAAAGAGAGAAAGAGAGAAAAAGAGAAAGAGAGAGAGAGAGGAGAGAGAGAGAAAGAGAGAGAAAAAGAGAAAGAGAGAAAGAGAAAGAGAGAGAAAAAGAGAAAGAGAGAGAAAGAAAGAGAGAGAGAGAGAGAGAGAGAGAGAGAAAGAGAGAGAGAGAGAGAGAGAGAGAGAGAGAGAGAAGAGAGAGAGAGAGAGAGAGAGAGACTGGTTTCCAAAATCTAGCATGTGCCAAAATATCTCTTGTATATAACATCATGATTTGGTCTGCCAATAACCCAGCAACTAAGGATAAAGGAAACTTTCCCATTATTACGACCGTCCTTGCATGCTTCTCTCATCTTTGCGCCTTACCAAGGTATGTGCCCTCCTCAGGCTCTTGCGGCTGGACTACAGACCCTTTCTTAGTCGGTTCTTCTCTTGGGGGAGCTTCGTAGGTATACAGACCTTCCTCCTCCTCCTCTTCAGCAAGGCTTGGGGGAACCTAAAGGAGCACCCGAAGAAGACTGCGTGAGGTCCTGATGCTTTCCCAGGCCAGGGCTTCCCAACAGGTGCAGAGAAGCCAGGAAAAGACCCAAACAGAGGAAGGAGGGCAAATATCACATGCGGAAATTCAAAGTTGCAACCCTGCCAACTCCAGATAAGAGAAGTCCCTCTGTAAAGATCTGGAGTATGGAGAGCAACTCCCGAGCACTCCCTGAGCCAGTCTTCCCCACATGAGATTTGCCAGATGTGCTGGGACTACAATTCCCATCCCAGCTCAGCTGGAGAGAGTGGTGTGGTAGAGGGGAATGTCATTGAGAGGAGCGTAGAAATGACCTTGGAGAAGGTATGAAAAGCCACCCTTGAGTCTAAAATTTCCCATTGTTAAGCAAGGCAATTCTTAACTGTTGTACAACCTTTTTGCCACTGTCGTTAGACCAACCACCACCGTTGTTAAGCGAATCATGCAATCGTTAAGTGAATATGGCTTTCCCTACCGATTTTGCTTGTTGGAAGCAACTGTCATAAATACATGTCAGTTACCAAGTGCCCAAATTTTGATCACATGATCACGGGGATGCTACAAAAGGCATTAAGTGTGAAAACCAGTCATAAGTCACTTTTTTCAGTGCCATTGTAACTTTGAACGGTCACTAAACAAATGGTTGTAAGTCAAGGACTAGCTGTAACCCTTAGTAAAACATGAGCATAGCCCAGGAAAGCAAGAGTGAGTGAGAAAGAAGCTTAACATTGCTCCACTTTGAGTCTCTTTGGTATAAAAGGAAGGAAAGGGGAACTCGTATCAGGCTTTCTAGATTCTGTGATTCCGGTCTGTATCAATAGAGTTCTACCATTTTTGGTAGTGCCTATTTCCTAATCAGGTCTAGCCCAAAGATGGCATTCACACCAACCCTAATCCTCATTTTGAAATCAACCTGCTTTACCCAAGGCCTCCATAAGCTATCCCATAAACATAGGCCACAAGGAAACTCCACAACAACAACAGTAACCAAATGCATCTTCCAGGTTGTTGGGTTTTTTTTTACTTTTTACAGCATGTTGAATGAAAAGGGCTACTATCTACCCAACATTTGCGGAAGAAGTCTAGAGAGAGGTTCCCCCTTAGCTTGTACTAGATCAGTCCTAAGGATCTCATAAAAGGATTATCTCTGTGATCCTGAAGACTACATAACAAACTTTTCTCTAAACGTAACTGGATTACAGTTATCATCTATGAATCTTAACAATACAGATCCAGGGACTGAAAAAAAAGGTTCAGGAGAAAGCTGACCACAAGGTGTGGCTAACAAAGTCAATTCAATGGTGTGTTCTAAGCTGTACCCATTAAAAACAGCTTTGATTGCAGCCTCATAGCTGCTATCTTGACTTTTCTAATTACACCCTGGGACATTTCTGGTTCAAGGGCCCCAGGCAGCTTGCAATCTTGATTCTATCACATGAAGTGTTAATACCACTTTACAATGCCTTAGTAAGACCACACTTGGAATACCGCATCCAGTTTTGGTCACCACAATGTAAAAAATATTTTGAGACTCTGGAAAAAGTGCAGAGAAGAAAAACAAAGATGATTATGGTACTGGAGGCTAAAACATATGAAGAACGGTTGCGGGAATTGGGTATGTCTAGTTTAATGAAGAGAAGGACTAGGGGTGACATAATAGCAGTAGTTCAATATCTCAGGGACTGCCACAAAGAAGAGGGGGTCAACCAAAGCATCTGAAGGCAGTACAAGAAACAACGGATGGAAACTAATCAAGGAGAGAAGCAACCTGGAACTAAGGAGAAATTTCCTGACAGTTAGAACAATTAATTAGTGGAACAACTTGCCTTCAGCAGTTGTGGATGCTCCAATGCTGGAGGTTTTTAAGAAGAGATTAGACAACCGTTTGTCTGAAATGGTATAGGCTTGAGCAGGGGGTTGGACTAGAACAGGGGTGTCAAACTGCCGGCCCGTGGGCCAGTTGCATCATGCGGAGGCCGCGCCACCTCAGCTCCAGCAATGCAAAAAGTCGCGATACGTCGCGTCATGTCATGTGACGCGGCGAGTTTGACACCCGTGGACTAGAAGATCTCTAAGGTCCCTTCCAACTCGGTTATCCTGTTAAGCAGTGGGTTGTGTTCCTTCTTTTATCCCTGGAGATATCTTAACATATAAGAATGTGGAAATGGCAGATGGTGAACGCCATTCAGAAACCCCAGGATCTGTCCAAGTGCTGGGCAATATACCTCCCATCTCCCAGGCTATGGATGATGGGATGCTTGGTCAATAATCGGGTGACCACCAGCTTGAGGTAACTTTACAAAAAGCTCCCCTCCCACATTTTTCTCTCCCAGCAGAAGTGAGAGTAGACCTGTAGGATCTTAAAAGAAGGAGAGAAATTAAGGATTCCTTTAAAAGCATAGCTGCAGTGTGTGGTAGCAGTTGTTCTAGCCACAAAATCGGTGGAAATTTCAGCGAGGTGTGCCTTTTCTTTCTCTACACCTGGGAGACATGTAGGGAATTGTGATGCAGAAAAGGCAACATGCAAGAATTAAGAATAAACAGGGCTTTTTTTTCTCATAGAACGCTCAGAACGGAGTTCCGGCACCTTTTTGGGATGGAACCTTGTAGGGTAGGCAAAGTGGGTTGTATGACATGTGTGAGTTCCGGCACCTTTTTTTTTTTTTACAAAAAAAGCACTGAGAATAAATGTTCAGAGTTTAAGCAGTAATGCTCCACAGCCCAGCTGCATGGCAACTCCAACGTGATTTTGGTTTATCTCCTCCGAAATTAAGCAAGATCAGATCTTTTTAGTCCTCAAAGAAAATCTCAGGCTCGCTCATTTGGGAAGCTCAATCTGTCTCTTGCAGACTGGGAAGCTAAGGAGGGACAAATAGGCAGCAGCCAACAACTTTTGCATCACTGCCAAGAAAGCTGCAAATATGTGTCTGTGTAGGTTTCAAGAGGCAAGCTCAACAGGTGAGCATATTTTAATGCTGGAGGGTTTGGGGGAAATCTATTTACTTACCATCTCCCCCTGGACATCTGAAACACACAAAAAGAGTTCGGGTCAATTGCATTAATTGCCCCAACATGGGCAACACAATGAGTTCTTTCACTCTTCAAACTATAATGACTGTACCCCACCTTGTTATGCTGGTTTATGTCTGTAAATAATGCTTGTCTTGATATACCCAGATCAGAACAGGTATGCCTGCCACTCCATTCAGCTAGGAAAAAAATATATCTGGAGCTTTTATGTGTTAAACATTAGCAAGCAGGAGAACAAAATTAGGTTAAAAACAGAACAAAAGGCAGACAAAAACAGGGTAAGAGAAAGCGTCAACAAAGCCAATGATTTGCATTATCTCTATATCAAAAAGCACAGAACTTTCCAGAACTACTGAAAACAATTCCGAAGTAATGAGCCTGGAAAGTCTCAAAGGGTACATGCAGCCTTTACGTATTCCAGTTTTTAGGTCCATAAAAGCAGCAGAAGAGAGACAGAAGTGAGAACACAAAGTGATATCTCCACTATTAAAGTCAGGGGCAAAAGACCAGGTCTACGTGTGAAAGTCCAATTAAACTGATGTATTGCTAATCACGTCTACACACAAAAAACTTTTCAACTAACAGTCAGCATCTGCTTGGATTAGATAGGGGTCCATGGAATTCAAGGGAAGTTGGACTTAGTTCTTTGTGACTATGTAAGGATTCTAGGCTGATCCCTCTTTTAACTCTACCTCCAGGTTGTTGCACTATTACAATTAGGCATCATTTGAGAAATAATTTTGCTGGATGGGCATGACATAATCAACAAAATCTTCCTTCATAAACAAACTGTATAGTCTGCTTTTTCATAGCATGCTCAATTTAGCTATTAAACCATTTTCAGATGTGCAGAATGTATAAAGCCATAAACTAACCAAATCATTTAGCTTTCCACAACATGCCTAAACCTCAAAATAACAGACCCCAACTTAGAACAAATCAGGCTTGACAGTTGCATGGATGCATCTGCTACATCCCCAGCTTATCTTGGTTAAGTGTATGTGTGTGTGTGTGTGTGTGTGTGTGTGTGAAAAAGTCAACGGGGCAGTTTAAATATGAAGTTTAAATAAATTCTGAGAAAGAGTCCCTAAGAGGCCCCTTATCACTACAGGTAATCCTCGACGAACAACCACAATTGAGCCCAAAATTTCTGTGGTTAAATGAAACATTTGTTAAGTGAGTTTTGCCCCATTTTACAATTTTTCTTGCCACAGTTAAATGAATCACTGCAGTTGATAAGTTACTGTAGTAACCCAGTTCTTAAGTGAATCTGGCTTCCCCCATTGACTTTGTTGTCAGGTGGCAAAAGGGGATCACGTGACCCTGGGACACTGCGACCGTCATAAATATGCACGAGCTGCCAAGCATCTGAATTTTGATCACGTGACCATGCCGATGCTGCAAAGGTCGTAACTGTGAAAAATGGTCACAAGTCACATTTTTCAGGGACATTGTAACTTTGAACGGTCACTAAACAAACTGTTGTAAGTCGAGGACTACCTGTAACTGCATCTCACCTCCAGATCTGGTCTTGTGTAGGCAACTAGTTCATCAAAGCCCTCAACAGGAACAAAGGTTCCCTCGTCACTTCCTGTACAAAGTTGTCCCAACCCCTGTGGGTTTGGTGAGTGGGATCATCTTCATTTCTCAGTGGGCTTGGAAGGGTCCCACTCAGACTGCTGACTTTATCTCACTCCTCACGCAAAGGAATGAAAGAGGAATCCCTTGGAATCATCTCTTCACCTTTTCTGGTGTCCAAGGGTAGGGCAAAACAAAAGTCAAAATGGTAGCTATGATGGGTGGGGGTCCACCTGCTTTTTATGTGAGTTGCAGACATTTCTGACTCCCATCCCCCCAAATCCTGGGCTACAAAGTTCCTCCCATAAGGTCCTCCTAGTCTGGTGGTGTCACTTAAAGAGAAATTCTGCAATTTTGTTGACTGGGATTCAAGCCCGCTTTCAGGAGGTCTCTTAAGTGGTTAATGAACAATGTGCTCTTTTCTGTAGGCTGAGGAAGATGCCAAGTACAGTACTTGATAAGGAAGTTGAATTTTCAGTATTAAAAACCACAGGATCATTCCAACGTGATGGGATCTATAACTTACCTGGTCTCTTTGGAGGTTCTGGTGGAAGTTCAGACCTTTAAGGATCACAGAGGAAGACGGTGAATCTAGCGCCTTCTTGAAAGGTTCCTATTTCCTATGTTCATGACTAAAAATGGTTTGCAACCTTACTACCATCTCATTCCCTTGCCAGAGCAAAGAAAACCTGTCAATTAACTTGGGTTGTATTTTATTGGGTCAAGTTATACCTGCAAGAGCTCAAGAACGCATGCATGACATCTCCTCCTCCCTTGCCCCATTGGTCTCCAACCTGAAGCCATGCTCATCTGGCTCCCATAAGATTTTAGAACATTTCTGAAAATCTACGCATAGACAGAATATGAAGAACACTAGATGGCAACCAGCATCATCTTTCACAATAGCTGAATGGTCACAGGAGACCAAAAATGTAGTTATGGAACCTTCTTACAATAGAATTGGACTTAGAATTAGAATAGATTGGACGCACAAGGAATAGAATTTCTTGTGTGTCCAGTCACACTTGGCCAATAAAGAATATAAAGAAAGAATATTCTATAAATAAAACAAATCAATAATTGGAATTAAGGCACATCCTGCCTCAGAAGGTAAAAAATCAGTGAACTAATTACGGTAGCTGATTTTGTAGCTGGTTTTGAACAAGGCCTTCTAAGATAGCCTGCTCTTTCTTTTATCTCTTCTTTCTCCCTCTTCAGACCCTGCACCTAATGTCTACAGTTTATTCCTGTATATTTCCTGATCTGACTTTATGCCATAAAATTCCATAGAGATTGTTACTCACGGAGCCTTACTCTTCCCAAATATATTCTGTAGAGAGAAAGAGAAATCAGAATGAAAATGTCATCAACATCTTCCTCTCCCAATCATTGATGGGGCCACATACCAAACTTTAGTAGCATTGACAGTCTGGAGATAAGTGGAGCTAATTCAAACAAATTCCCAACTGTTCTTTTGTGCACCCAGGTGTTTCCAAATATGCAGAAGTATAGGGATGGGAAAAGCACACATGTATGTAAAAATGGCCAACTTAATTACAGTAGGTATCATGCCAGTTTCAGATTATAGTAGGACAGCCAGGGAACAGGTGTAGTGGTTGTAGAAAAGATAATTTTTAAAAAAACATATAGCTTAGTTATTACTTGGCATCCCGGTTTATAAATCAGAATGCTTGAGTTTGCACAACACTATCTTTGAGCAGTGTGAATTTGGTCATTGGACCACTTCTGTACAAACAATACTGAAGGGGCCAGAAAATGAAAACTTCCAGAAGACACGAGTTGGTGATGTACTTGGTTGATCAGGAAAAGTTCCCAATCAGGGCTGCAAAAGTCCAGGCAACCACAGGATGAGAGGAATGGGACTTCAGACATCTTAACATTTGCCAAATTTGAAAAACACCGATTGAATGCATTGCGTGAACCTAATTATGGGGACTTGTTCCCAGCATGACAGCCACTAAAATCCCACCACGATACAGATCAAGATTCATTCTCACATCAACAGGCAGCTAGAGAGCTGGACTTAATTTGAGGGAATCTTCCCCACAAGGAAGTCCTTGTGTTATTCCACAAACATTCCCTATTTCCCTTAGGAGTATTTCCTATCCATCATCCTCAACCCTTCCCCCCAAAAATAACAGCACAATCTCTTACCATGCTGAAGCAAAGCAGGTCCTCCGTGCCCAGTTGAATCTCCTGCACTGTAGAGACAGGGAACTTGTTTGCCCATTTGCATAGGCCTCCTGCAGGTACCAAAAGAGGAGGTGGGAAAGGGAGATGGCTTCAGCTAATGGGTTTGGCAGGGCTGGGTTGTTGCAAAGGTGTTTTTTGAAAAAGCAACTGGACTTTTTTTCTGTTCTGCCTTGAAGATGTTTCGCTTCTCATTCAAGAAACTTCAATGGCTCTGACAGAATGATGGGGGAGATGGAAGGCTTAGTTCTGACAGGATAGGGATGTTAAAACTTTGGAAAAAGTGCAAAGAGAAGCAACTAAGATGACTAAAGGCTTGGAGACTAAAACATGAAGAACGGTTGCAGGATTTGGCTATGGCAGGTCTAGAGAAAAGAAGGACTCTCCCCACCCCATCGATGATATTCTAATCTCATTAAGTAAATGTTGGAGACTGGATTTCTACAGGCCACGTACAGGTAGCCCTCAACTTAATGACCACCGTTGATCCCAAAATTTATATTGCTAGGTAAAAAGTCCAAAGAGGAGCAACTATGATGATTGAAGGCCTGGAGACCAACACCTATGAAGAACGGTTGCAGGATTTGGGTGTGGCCAGTCCAGAGAAAAGAAGGAGTAGAAGTGACATGATAGCAGTGTTCCAGTATTTGAGAGGCTGCCAGAAGGAGGAGGGGGTCAATTTATTCTTCAAGGCACCAGAAGGCAAGACAAGAAACAATGGATGGAAACTAATCAAGGAGAGAAGCAACCTGGAATTAAGGAGAAACTTCCTAACAGTGAGGACAATTAACCAGTGGAACAGCTTGCCTTCAGACATTGTGGGCGCTCCATCACTGGAGGTTTTTAAGAAGAGACTGGACAGTTACTTGTCTGAAATGGTATAGGGTCTCCTGCTTGAGTGGAGGGCTGGACTAGAAGACCCCGGAAATCCCTTCCAGCTCTATTCTGATTCTATCCAGGATGGGTTCCCCCTCCCCACATCCTGTCAGAACTAAGCCTTCCATCTCCACCATCCTGCCAGAGCCGTTTCATGAGGCGAAACTCTCGTAACAACTGTCTCTCAGCAGTCGAAATTTTGGGCTCAATTATAGTTGTAAATCAAGGACTATCTGTGTAACTTAGAAAGGAGATTGCTGGACACTTAGTTTTGTTGCTCATAAACCTTGGAGATCATTTCAATTGGCCTGAATGCTGCAGTTAGTTTGCTAGCATTTATCCCCATTTTCCTTTTCAAGTTCTCTTCAACCTACCCCTCCAGGCACTTCCCTATCAACAAGGTTTGTCGGTTGTAAACCATGCAAATGGACCTCAGACATGGGTGCAGATTGGTGTCAAATAATTACAAAGGAACTGACCTCTCTCCAAGGAAGTAAGGATTAGCTCTGACTTAAAATAAATATTCTGCGCTGAAGAATTTCCCAGAAAATGACCACGCTCAAATTATCCTACTTCAGACACATGATGCCAAGACTCAGTTCTCTGGAAGGCTCAAAAGCTGGGAAGGATAGAAGGAAAGAGAAGACGACCACCAGCAGAAGGGTAGATGGTGGCGATGGGCCGCTGTTGGAAGTCTTCAGCGGCCAAGTTAGAAATAGATTATCATGGAGAAAACGCACAGAGAAAACAGAAGGAACCGTGGTGGCGCAGTGGTTAGAATGCAGTATTGCAGGCTAACTCTGCCCACTGCCAGGAGTTCGATCCTGACCAGCTCAAGGTTGACTCAGCCTTCCATCCTTCCAAGATCGGTAAAATGAGGCCCCAGATTGTTGGGGGCAAGATGCTGACTCTGTAAACCGCTTAGAGAGGGCTGTAAAACACTATGAAGCGGTATATAAGTCTAAGTGCTATTGCTGTTGTTATCTATGAGTTGCTAAGGAGTCTTTGGTTGCATTCATACATTATGCCAAGCTATGGTTCACTTCACAAATTAAACCAAGATAGCCAAGTTATTGTTTGGTGAGATGTACAAGCTCATCTTGGCGCAGTTGTAATGTCAGTGCCAGTGCTGCCATCTTGCTTCGCCCCATCTCTGCTTCGCTGATGCCAGACTGCCATGAGCCCCGAAGGAGGGAGGGAGAGCCAAAACATGGGGGGGAAAGACCAGAAACCGAATCGGCTGGCTGACCCCAAGGCTACAAGTGTGGGAATGGAATGCAGATCGTCGCCAAACCTGTCAAGAATCAGAACTGTTACCAAAACAATTTGTTTGAATCCCACTGGACACTAAACGGATAATGGGGGGGGGGGTCTGGGAAAGTAAGTAGGCAGTTTTCACACGCAAATGTCAGATCTGGTTTTTCCTATCTTGTAACCATTTGCCTTTCACTACGAATGCACTCAAAGGCTCTTCTTTTCTAAATGGCCAGTCGGGACCAGTCCAACGGTCCGGAGTCTCCATATCAGGGACGACACAAAAATGCAAGACCAGCTTTTCTAATGAGAAAAATGCTTTATTCCATTTCTTTTTTCACAGTATGAAGATACAAAGCAACTGCAATAATCACCAGGGACTACACAAGAGGACCTGGTAAAAGTGTCCAACTAGGCACAACGATGGCTGGAGGGATGTACAGAGCCTCCAAGATCTCAGCCAGCACGAGAAAGGAAGGAGATGATCACGGAGGTAAACCACCCCGTGTTAATTCGTTCTGTGTTAATCAATGACTAAACGGAAAGAATCCTCCCCACCCCTCATCTAACCAGAGCAGAGGAAGATGGGGTATGTAGTCACAAAGATGACAGTTGCTGCAGGATGCTGTAGTCCAAGAACATTCGGACAGCCTCAAATTGAGGTGGTCAGCACTGGCTGGCTCAGATATGTTCTTCACTCTGAAGTGAGACCTCATTGCCCACTGCCTGGCCAAAAGGAGACAAGATAAGCAATAAAGGGAGACAAGGCACTAGAATTTCACAGGGTGTCTTTTAGAGTTGTTACAGCAACCTTGGCCACTTTTAGGCTTGTGAACTTCAACTCCCAGAATAACAAGGTTGGGACACTCTTGGGTGACAGCCTTTGCTCTTCACCCGTATTTTTCCCTTCTGCTCTTCCCCAATACTATCCCAGCACAGCAAATTCCAAACTTGGGATTAAAGACCGAGCAATCCTAAGTTAAAAGGCAGCACCAGGTTGGCTTCAGTCTGGAGACAGAAGGAAGCCAGGCCGCAAAGTCACAAGGAAAGGGAGAGGTGTCTTGGATTCTTGGTCATAGCCAAAGTGCTCCAACCCTCAGGAACGGCAGCTGACACCGGAACAAGCTTGCAACTGTATCAGCTTCTGGTTCATCTGCACAAGCAGCGAAGGGTCCACGGTCTTGGCTACATTGGAAAGCTGATGTGGGTCTGCAGTCAGATTGTAGACTTCCACAAAATTCTGCAAGAAAAAAGTAGGATGGGCAGTGAGGGTCAGGAGGCAGCCTCTCCGAAAGGAAATCCTGCCACAGAGGGGAGGATTTGCACTCACAGCCCCCTTGAGAAGCCAACGTCCATCAACACTGTCTTCTTCTTACAAGGTGGTCCCCATTGCCTTCATGCCTGGAAAAAGACTCCACCCACTTGGCAGAACCAACCTGGGAGAATCATCCCTTTGAACTTCTTGAAGTCATCATAAAAACAAGACTCACTCCTGCCCACCTTCCTAATCAGGTCTTTTGTGACTGTTCGCTTCTGGATAAGGCTGGTCTTTTTTTATTGATCCATGAACCATTTGGGGAACCTGTCTGGCTGATGGGCAAGTAGGGCACAAAAATAATATACCGATTTGAGGACTTGCAAATAGAATGGGAATTTTGAAGGCATCTTTCTCTGTGCTTTGTGCCATTTGCCTGTCCACAGAAATAGCTCCTTTGTTGTATCTGGCCCAACTCATTTTCCAGAAGGCAAACTGGGAATACTGCATCCCATTACGCTCTTTTCTGCTCTCCACAGCTGTCCTTCCACCAACTCTTCGCTTAACTCTTGTCTTTTTTTCTAGACAAATACAGGTAGTCCTCGACCATCGTTGTTAAGTGGATCACTGCAGTTGTTAAGTTAGTAACACGGTTGTTAAGTGAATCTGGCTTCCCCCCATTGAGTTTGCTTGTCAGAAGGTCACAAAAGGGAATCACCCAACCCCGGGACACTGCAACCGTCATACATACAAGTCAGTTGCCAAGCATCTGAATTTTGAACACATGTCCATGGGGATCCTGCAACGGTCGTTAACTGTGAAAACTAGCCCTAAGTCACTTTTTTCAGTGCCACTGTAGCTTTGAATGGTCACTAAATGGAACTATTGTAAGTTGAGGACTACCTGTAAATGGGGAAGCCAGCATGGAAGGTCACAATCACATGGTGTCTTGCTTACCAACCGCACTGCATAATCACAAAGTTTCCAGTCCCAATTGTGGTAGTAAGCCGAGAACTGCCTGTATGCCCCAGAGCAGAGCCCCCAACCTTTGGGGCACCAGGGACCGGTTCCGTGGAGTGAGGTTTTTCCACGGACCGGAGAATACATGGTTTTGTGTGCTGCCTGCATCCCTTGGATGGGGCTTTGCTTGTTTGTGCGGCCCGGGTTGCTGGCATGCTGCGGCCCGGTGCCAGGCCACGGCCCAGGGGTTGGGGACCCCTGCCCCAGAGCACCTGCCCGACAGACTTTGCTAGCAAACACAGTCCTAATGGAAAGGTATTTTCCTGATGACAGAAGCTCTGAGCATCACATGATCATTCTTGAAGGCCACGGACCCAGCTCTTTGGACCGCTTGACACTAGAGAAGCCAACCACGGCTGCTTACCTCTTTATCGGCAAATTCACAGTATTGCATGTTCGCAGCAGCACTCAAAGTACGCACACAGGCATATGTGTTGTTGTAGGCATCTTCACACACACAGTCAGGGAAACATTGCTGTGCAAAATAGAGTTGGAAAGCCATTCATGAACCGAACATCTACCCAAGAACTTGCATTCTTCTGCCAAGGACATGGCTGGGGGGGGGGGGGGGGGGAGGCGACCCATCTACATCCAAACAGCCACCAGGATCAAGAGTTATCAGAATGCTGCAACCCTGTTTGTCTGAGCTTTGCAAAAATGCAGGGCCTCTTTTGGACGAACAAAAGAGCAGTCAGATGTCACTGCAACCTCATGGAGGCCGAGCTTCTTTCTTGGTAAAGAGGGCATAGCTAGCTAGATAGCTGGCTGGCTGGAGCAGATTCCCCCCCCCCATTTATTGATATAAGGCAGTGGTGGCAAACCTATGGCACGCGTGCCAGAGGTGGCACTCGGACCCCTCTCTGTGGGCACGTGCGCCGTCGCCCCATTCCTGCCTTCCCTCGTGCCACCTCCTCACTAGCAGCCCTCCCCAGAGGAGAGTTGCCCCTGGGCATGGCCCGCGCAGAGCAGCGCAGCCAAGGACATGGCAGCCAGGCAGCAGGGACAAGACTCTGCCCTCGTGCCCCGTCGCATGCAAATCATGCTGTGGGGTGCGGGCAGAGGACGTGGCCGCCATGGTGCTGCAGGGCCGCCTGGGCGATCTGCTGCGGAGGCAGTGGGTGGCCCTGTGGGTGGGCGGGGCAGGGGTGGGGCGGGCGGAGCAGGGGTGGGGCAGTTTTGGGGCACTCGGTCTCTAAAAGGTTCGCCATCCCTGATATAAGGGGTGGTGCAGTGGCTAAGACACTGGGCTTGTCGGCTGGAAAGCTGGCAGCCCAGGTTCGAGATCCGAGCTTCACATGTCGGGGTGAGCTCCATCCTTGCTCCTCCCAACCTGGCAATTTGAAAGCCTGCAAATGCAAGTAGATAAATAGGTACCACTTCGGTGGGAAGGTAACAGCGCTCAGTGACGTCATGCTGGCCACATGACCACAGAAATGTCTTTGGACAGCGCTGGCTGAATGGCCTTGAAACAGAGGTGAGCACCACCCCCTACAGTTGGCAACAACTAGCGGAGTAAAATCTGAAGGGACCCCTTTACCTTTCCAATGATCTAATCAATTGATATAGCTGCTCATTTTTCAACAGCAACTCTTACTAGTTTATACAGAATTAAAGACACAAATAAAGTTGATCTACAGCAAATATGCATAATGGCAACCAGGAATAATAGCAATTATCAATAATCGCACAACCATCTCATGGGCCCAATTAACCTCCAAGCTCCCATAAATAAGAGGAAAAAGAGAAAATTCATTCCCCTCTCCATCCCTTTACAGCACATCCATTTCACTGTCCTCTATCACAGCAACTGTCCTATTCCTGCTCTCACATTGCAAACTAGGTGCCCTGGGGGGAGGGGGGGAGTCCATGCCAACCCAGGCTTGTGAGAATGCAAGAAAGCCTCTCTCTCAACAGCGTTTTAGGCCCATGTCAGCTGCCACCTTATGCTTGCTTGTGCTTTGCTGTTATGCCGTGACGGTCTGCCATGAGCTGTGGGGAGGAGAAATGAAGGGAGGGGGATGCTTGGAGGAAAACGAAGATGGAGATGCCACTCCAAGGTCACCCAGCTGGAAGAAGGGAGCTGCATACCAACCTGGGTTCAAACTGAGCGTTATGGGAACATCTTGCAGGAACTTGATTGGTGGGCAGCGAAAGGTAGACAAAAGGTGACGGGTAGACTTAGTGATTTTGGCAGGCAAATCTCAGTTTTGGCTTTGCATTACTGCAATACACTTGACTTCTACTAAACTGTATCTTTCTCAACAAATGGAGCCAAGGATCGTTCTTATGTAGAGGTTCAAGCTGTTGCAGGTCTGACAGCCTGAGCTGGACTGTAGGAAAATGATGGGGAGGGCTAAGCAAAGACCTGCTTTGCCTAGGCAAATGTGCCAGCCTGGTCTGGAACAGAAATGCCATTCCTGAACGGAATTGCTTTTGGGAAGGCAAAGGAGACAATGTTCATTTATTAGACGTTTCTCCCATCCTTCCTCCATGATTTTGCTCTGCTAAGCACCTAAGTAATGGTTGGCCATTATGGGAACAGAGCATCAACACAGACAGGGGTGCAATTAGACACAACAGGGTTTTTCTAAGACCTGTCCTCTTTCTCATAGAGAGGGAATGACTTTTTAAAGAATGACCACATTCTACTACCCAGAGCTTTCACATCCCAACTCCCATAATCCCCTGCCATTGGCCATGGGTAGGAGAACTTTTTAGTTTTCTACAGAACGGCCTACCATTTTTGTTGGGGTCTTCTGCAGCTACCTATTAAACCAGAACTATCCATTGTCTCCTATTCCTAGAAATGTTTTCTTTACATGCAAAACAAATGGAAATTTAGCCAACTAAAATTACCTAGATAAAAGTAAGCAGTGTTGAGTGTCTTTCAGAACTAAAATAAATATTTGTAAACGAGGGAGCTGTCTTCTGAGCCTGTGTCATGGGTGTAAATAGCAGACTCAACATTTTGTAATGAAGAGCAACAAAGATGATTAGGGGATTGGAGCCTAAAACTTATAAGGAACGGTTGCTGGAATTGGGTATGTCTAGTTTAATGAAGAGAAGGACGAGGGGGGACATGATAGCAGTGTTCCAATATCTCAGGGGCTGCCACAGAGAAGAGGGAGTCAAGCTATTTTCCAAAGCGCCTGAAGGCAGGACAAGAAGCAACGGATGGAAACTAATCAAGAAGCAACCTAGAACTAAGGAGAAACTTCCTGACAGTTAGAACAATTAACCAGTGGAACAACCTGCCTCCAGAAGCGGTGAATGCTCCAACACTGGAAGTTTTTAAGAAGAGACTGGACAGCCATTTGTCCGAAATGGTATAGGGTTACCTGCCTGAGCAGGGGGTTGGACTTGATGACCTCCAAGGTCCCTTCCAACTTTATTATTATTATTATAAATATGGAGTAATACATGAAAATTAGAGAAGTATGGTCACTTACGGACACGCCTGGTCCCAAGACCGGACACTCGGGGTCCTTGGTTGTGTAGCCTTCTCCATTATATTGAACCAGGAAGTCTGACCGCCACCCAGATCTCTGTGTCTTGTTCACCTGCACCAAAGGAGACCCATTTCAAGAAGCAGAAGCGAATAGAAAACTCTCTCTCTTTTTCTGTAACGATTTCCAAATGTATTTTAGACACTTCCTTTGGTGCCCTGTCAGGCTTCATTGCCCACCTAACCTAATAAAGAAAGATAAAAAGATTCTTTAATAAACTAATTAAGTGGAAACTGCCATGCTATCGAGGAAATTCCGACTAACTTCTTGCTGGACAATCCAGAAAAGTCCCAATGAAGAGTCTCCTCAGAGGCTAATTTGCCTGCTGGTAAATGGTGTGAATGAATAGTGGTTACAGTCTCAGGCTAGAAACTAGGAGGCTGTGAGTTCGAGTCCTGCCTCAGGCACAAAGTCAGATAGGTGACCTTGGGCCAGTTTTTCTTTTTCTTTCTTTCTTTCTTTTTCTTTCTTTCTTTCTCTTTTTTTTTCTTTCTTTCTCTCTCTTTCTTCCCCTCCCTCCCTCCCTCCTTTTCTTTTCTTTCTTTTTTCTTTCTTATCCTATTCCAATTTTTCCCCAGTCATTGTATGTTTAAAATACTTGGAAGAATATTTAAAGTTATGGAAATGGCACAGTGGTCCCTACCCAGGCAGGACCCTCAAGATTTGTTTATTTGAATTTATTAGAGATCTGCTTAAACCCCATGAATCTCAAGTTCACATTCTGCGGTGTGACCCTGCCACACATAAAAGTTCCACATGCAGGTTCTGAGCAAAACCCTCCTTTGTAAACACTGCAAAGGCTGAAAACAATCCCTCCTCTGTTCCTGTTTCTAACTGCACTCTGCCATCGGACTGTATTCCAAAGTTCAAGGCAACTTATTACCAAGAGAGAGAAAAAGGAGACACCATCCATGCTGGTCTGGGAAGCATTGATTCCTGCAATGTCCAAGAAAGTCGGTCCCAGGTCGATATTCAGGATGGGTTCCTGGGAAGAGAAGACAGGAGATGTTTTGAAAGGAACTCAGGACAACGGTTCCCTAACCAACAAGTCTCACCCTCACAGGATCACAAACTCTGTAGGAAGTGAACACAGGTAATCCTTGACCTACAACAGTTCATTTACTGACCATTTGAAGTTACAACGGCACTGAAAAAGTGAGTTATGACTGTTTGTCATACTTATGACCATCGCAGCATCCCCGTGGTCACGTGATCAAACTCCAGACGCTTGGCAACTGACTCATATTTATGACGGTCGCAGTGTCCCGAGGTCACGTGATCCCCTTTTGTGACCTTCTGACAAGCAAAGTCAAGGAGGAAGCCAGATTCACTTAGCAACCGGGTTACTAACTTAATAACTGCCAGGATTCGCTTAAGAATTGTGCCAAGCAAGACCGTAAAATGGGGCAAAACCTAACAAAGGTCTCACTTAGCAACATAAATTTTGGGCTCAATTGTAGTCGTAAATCAAGGACTACCTTGGCTTTCCATAACCTGGCAGGAAAACTGCACAGATAATGTCCTCGGGAGATGAATTTCCCCTACAAGTGCCTTTCCTTCACCTTTGACGATTACACGAAGAAAGCTGTTATATAGAAACTCAGACCATCTAGGTCAGTATTGTCTATCTCAGGGGTCCCCAACCACTGGTCCACGGACCGGCACCGGTCCGTGGCATGCCAAAAACCGGGCCACGCAAACAAGCAAAGCCCCATTTGCAGGATGCAGGCAGCGCACAAAACCACGCCCCCGCCGGTCTGCGGAGAAAACCTTTCTCCACGGAACCGGTCCCTGGTGCCCCAAAGCTTGGAGGCCGCTGGTCTATCTCATCACAAGAAGATGCTCTCCAGCTTTCTGGTTCAGTTCCCCTGCTCTCCAGCCACACGTTGGCTGGGGAGAACGGAATCTGCAGACCAGGAATGAGCAGCATCTGTCAGGCCAAGAGCCACAAGGGGCCATTTCAGTTGCAGCCCTTAGAGCTGCTTCCAAGCACGTAAGCTGAAACTCTGCTGCAGAGTTTCTCTTCATTTTGAATCAGGAAACATATCAAAGCGGTTGGGCCACGTTAAGCCTATAACTGATGAAAGAATAAAGGGAAAGATTACACCCAGGAAAGAACAGGAAATGCTGGCCCCATCCTCAAGGACGCTACCTTCTGCAAACGACCCCACGGGACACTATCACGTGGGGCTTCAGGACTGCAGACTCTGTTGCTTTTAAATCACCGGGGGGAGGGGGAGAGGAGAAGAGGGGAGGCACAAATGAAGCCTGGTTGGCCTCTTCTTTTTCCTGCTCTCCAGTTGACCTTCTACCAGCTGGATGATGTGGATAACATTGGCTGGGTTTACTCCAGCAAAAACACTTTGCCACAATTAGCAATGGGAGAACCACAAGCAGCCATCTTGATTGGGGTGGGACTGGAAGATGGAGAGACATTTAATTGTGGTCTAGCCAAGCAACCTGATCTTCAGGTATCTTGGAGGCCACCATAAGCCCTTCCCTTGCCCAACGCGATAGAGGGAACGTACTTGTCCAACCCATAACTCTTCAAGCCTCCCATTTTAACTGACGATGTCCTCCACAAAACCTGTGCTAGACCTTCAGTTGAGACCCTTCCTCTGGAACAGGGGTCTTCAAACTTGGCCCTTTTATGACTTGTGGACTTCAACTCCCAGAATTCCTCAGCCAGGCACTCCCAGGAATTCTGGGAGTTGAAGTCCACAAGTCATAAAAGGGCCGAGTTGGAAGACCCGTGCTCTGGACCAAGTAAACCTACCAGGTACGTTTGATTGCCTTTAACACCTGGGCCTCGCACCAGCAACGGCACCCGGATATCAAACTCGTAAAGTTGCCGTTTGTCAATGGGCAGTGAGAATTGTCCTGCAGAAAACCCCCACAAAGACAGCAGAATAGACAGAAAGGGGGAGAAAATAAACATGGATGATTTGCAAAGATGAAAAGGAATCGTTGTTTAGCAAGTGCAAATGTTCAGTTTGGAGATGTGATTCAAAGGCAATTCAATCCAATCTCCGAAGCGAATTTCCAGATCAGACTGAGACAACAAATGGTCAAATTGGTCCAGACAACTCACATAAGAAAAGATTGGACAATCATTTGTCCGGGATGTGTAAGGGCTCCTGTAGTTAATGGCTTATTATTAAATCTAGCTTTGAATGTTGCTGCCTATATTCAGAACACTGATTTCTGATGGAATGATTATAGATTCCCAATATTATCTGTGGGCCTTTTTAAATAATTCCCTATCACTGTGCTTCTACTCACCTGTGTGGTAACCATGATCTGAGGTATAGAACACGTATGTGCTGTCCAGCAATTTAAGGGATTTCAACTGATCCATCACTTTCTGTACCATGTCGTCTACTGACAACAGAGTTTGCCACCTGTAGATAAAAGAGAAACGAGGGGTTGTATAAACAGAGGCATAGAATCAAAATACATGAAGTATTAATATCGCTTTATAAATCCTTATAGTAAGACCACACCTGGAATACTGCATCCAGTTTTGGTCACCACATAAAGATGTTGAGACTTTGGAAAAAGTGCGAAGAAGAGCAACTAAGATGATTAAAGGCCTGGAGGCTAAAACTCATGAAGACATATGAAGAATGGTTGTAGGAACTGGGTATGCCTAGTCTAGAGAAAAGAAGTAATAGCAGTATTCCAGTAGTTTGAGGGGCTGCCATAAAGAAGGGATCAACTTATTTTCCAAAGCAGCAGAAGGCAGGACAAGAAACAATGGATGGAAACTAATCAAGGAGAGAAGCAACCTGGAATTAAGGAGAAACTTCCTAACAGCGAGGACAATTAACCAGTGGAACAGCTGGCCTTCAGAAGTTGTGAATGCTTCATTACTGGAAGTTTTAAAAAAGACTTGTCTGAAATGGTAAAGGGTCTTGTGTTAGAGCAGGGATTGACTAGAAGACCTCCAAGCTCCCTTCCAGCTTTATTCTTATTGATTGATTAATCAGTCTATTAATAAAAATGATCTGAATTATTACTGTGTTCATGTGCTTTGCTGGTTTTACTGATAGCCAGCTCAGGGTGGGTCAAGAAACACAACAGATAAATTATAACTATTTTCTCCTTAATGATTGAGTTTACATGTCCAGAGAGATTCTCAATCATCCAAGTCATGGTTGGATGCTTTTTTCAGAAGGCTATTGGTTTCGCTTCTCACCCAGTTCTTCTGGGAAGCGAAATATTTTCGAAGAAAAAAACCAAGAAAGTCCAGTTGCCTTTTGGAAAAAGGACCTTTGGGGCAACCATGACCTGGATGATTGGAAAAGCACCTTTGGGATGACTGGGCTTACATGTCACACTAAACCATCTGGTGGTTTGTGTTCTTTTGTGGCTTCATAGCTTTTGGGAATCCAATGACTGTGGCTTTGTAAACTGCACTTTATGGCTTATTGGGACGTATGAAAAGCCATTTTAAAATTATAAGCCATAAGTTTATGACTTACTACAATGTGTGAGCACAATCAATTATAGACACTTCAAACCACAGTTAGGCCAACTTTGGCTTGCAGAAATGGGCAGGTGGTGCTCCTTTCATCAAGTCATCAAGAAAACTGGTTTCAGATAAACTTTTCTTTCACCCCTTTTGGCAACAATAAAGCAACATTTTCTTACCGGGCTCTATAAACGTGGTCCAAGAACTCAATGGAGCTGTTGGACATTGGTGTCTTTGCTTGTTTTATCAGCCAGTGCTTGTCCTGCAAAAGGAAAAAAATCCAGGAGCAACTTCCAGAGATATCAAATAGTTCAAGAATGGATATTAGATAAGGAGGATCTATAAAAGGACCCCCCACCATATTCAGGTAGTCCTCAACTTACGACCACGACTGAGCCCAACATTTCTATTGCTAAGTGAGACAATTGTTGAATTTTACCCCATTTTACGAGCTTTCTTGCCGCTGTTGTTAAGTGAATCACTGCAGTTAAGTTAGTAACGTGGTTGTTAAGTGAATCTCATTTCTCCATTGACTTTGCTTCTCAAAAGGTCGCAAAAGAGCATCATGTGACTCCGGGACACTGCAACCGTCATAAATATGAGCCAGTTTCCAAGTGTCCGAATTTCGATCATGTGACCATGGGTCATAAGTGCCGTTGAAACTTCAAATAGTCACTAAACATGGTTAAGGACCAGCTGTAGTAATCTAAATGGGGTGTGCAAACATGGACCTGAGTGATACCCTCTCACTAAATAAAAAATGTTTTTTAAACCCTGGATAAAATCTTTATGAGGTTGCTGATTTTCATACAGTGTGTGCATTATTCGTTTATTATGCTATTACTATAACCACCACGTTCAAGTGATTCTCATGAGATATTAAACAAGAATGCCAAAAATCTCATGAGCTGTCAGGATGGTGTTTTAGCCATTTTTATTTATGGGCTGATTGGGCAACTGGCACTTTTAAATGCGGCCAATCAATTCTGCCATCAATTAGGACTTTGTCTTGTGAAAAAGCACCTTTGGGATGACTTTGTCTATGTTTGGAAAAACCCAACCAATGGTTTCCAAATGTTATTCAGGATACTTGCTTTTGAGCACCTATGTGTGCGTAGAGCTCAAATCATTGTCAGAGACCCCACACACCCATGTCACGGTCTGTTTCTGTTGCTCCCCTCTGGGAGGAGGTTTCGAAGTATTTACAGCAGAACTACTAGATTCTCTAACAGCTTTGTTCCTTACGCCATCCGTCTTGTAAATTCGCAGGGTTCTTTTTTTTTTTTGCCATGTATATGTATACATTCGAACTATACTGATGTTTCTCTGTGTCCTATATGTGTGTGTATATGGGTATATGCATGGTATTTTTTGAGAGTTGAATGTAGCACAATTTCATTTTAATGTATGCTGATTAGTGTACATTTAAAGTGACAATAAAGTTATTATTCTATTCTCTACATTCTATTCTATTCCTATTCCTATTCCTATTCCTATTCCTATTCTATTCTATTCTATTCCTTATTCTATTCTATTCCCTATTCTATTCTCTATTCTATTCTATTCTATTCTATTCTATTCTATCCTATTCTCTATTATCCTATCCTATCCTATCCTATCCTATCCTATCCTATCCTATCCTATCCTATTTATTCTATTCTATTCTATTCTATTCTCTATTCTATTCTATTCTATTCTATTCTATTCTATTCTATTCTATTCTATTCTATTCTATTCTATTCTATTCTATTCTATTCTATTCTATTCTGTCATTCATGGAACAGATGAAGAGTTTGAATGGCGCCAGATTTCCAAGCCCTGTTTTAGTCTGCTTCAAGGCCACCGAGGTCACTGACTACCCAGGATGCACTGGCACTCACCTTCCCGTGCACATTGAAGCTGCCATCGCGAGGGGCCTGGAGAGTACCGTAGGCGGACTTGTAGTGAGGAGCCGCTGTCCAGGGCGAGTGCGCAGCAGGTGGGGCTAACACCATGAGAAAGGGAGGGTGCGAAAACTTCCTTAGGAAATCCAGGCTCCGGTTGGCCTGCAACACAGACGGATTGGGAAGGGTGGGAGAAGATGGGAAAGGACGTAAGTGAAGAAAACAGCTGTCCGAGTCTTACTCAGATGCAAGGCAGGCTATTCCAGGCACTCACTTGCCCCCCTCCCTCAAATAACCAAGACTTCCTCTCTCTCTTGATTTGGCATTATAAATCTTCAGCTTGACTTTGGACTGCCAGACTTGGAATTTGCATTGCCCAGCTGTTCCTACCTACAAATAATTGCTATTTTCTGCTGGCTTGCAATGGAGACTTTGCAGAAACACGTTTTCCTACTGTGTGCCTAGGAACTGTGCCTGGCTCCTGAAGGGGTGCTAGGAAACACAGAACAGAAAAACAGCACCACCAGAGAGTATTGGAAGGAATCCAGCAGCACTTTTTCAGATCAACACTTTTGTAAAAGAGGCACACTGTCATGGTTCCGACAGATGAAACCTTGAGGCATTGTTTACCTAAATAATCTTTTATTCGACTAGCATAATATCGGCACTTACATAATTGAAACCAAAAACTGAATTCCCCTCCCCTGGGCACATAGTATCAAAGCATAATTCCTTCCTCCAATTAACAGTCATAAATCACATTCCCTAATTAGCTTGAAGCGGTTCTCCAGCTGGCCAATTCTTTATCAGCTCTGGGCTCAATAACCTTGATTCTCACGCTAGGTTTAGTGTTGTTATGTCTAGCTAGACTCTCATTCACATCCCCCCCCCCAGCATCATCTAACTCTAAAAGCGAAAGGGAAAAAGGTGGCTACATTTTCATTTGTTGTCAATGCAAAACATCCAATGTTAGCAGCGTTGACACACACATTTCACAAGCTGCAGCTTGCTTTATCATAGGATAATGAACTAGATCAGAGGTCCCCAACCTATGGGCCGCGGCCCACTACCGGGCTGTGGCCTCTTGGCCACCGGGCCATGTAAGTGTGCATGCTTACCCCCGCTTGCACCCATGCCAGCCTTGCCACGGCACTAGCAGCCCCATTTGCGGAGCGCGCATGCTCGCAGCCTTGTGTGCACGCACACGCAGCCACACTTGCATGTGTGTGCATGCACGCATAAAGGTGCCTGCCCCTTCCTTTCCCACCGGGCCAACGCAGAAAGGTTGGGGAACCCTGAACTAGATAAACACTGCAGGGGCTTTAAGAGTACAGGTAATCCTCAGCATACAACCATTCATTTACTGACCATTCAAAGTTACAACGGCACTGAAAAAAGTGCCATTTTTCACACTTACGACCGTTGCAGCCTCCCCATGATCATGTGATCAAAATTCAGATGGTTGGCAACTGGCATGCATTTATGACGGTTGCAGTGTCCTGGGATCATGTGATCCCCTTTTGTGACCTTCTGGCAAGCCAAGTCAACGGGGAAGCCAGATTCACTTAACAACCGTGTTCCTGACTTAACAACGTCAATGATTCACTTAACAAGTGAAAGGTCATTAATTGGGGCAAAACTCATTTAACAACTGTCTTGCTTAGCAATATTGGGCTTAATTGTGGTTGTAAGCCGAGGACTACCTGTATCACAAAGTTCAAGAATATTAAGAAACAATCTATAACACCTTTTCAGACCAACACATTTGATTAAAAGAAAGCTTCTGCCTTTCAATCAAATTTGTTCATCTGTAAAGGTGCTACTAGATTCCTTCAGACCGGGGTTTCTTAAAAGTGTGACCCGAGGGATCCTTTCGGGGGTCTACAAAATCAAAAATTATTTGTCAAATACTAAAGATATTTGCAAAAATTTAAAACAATGTCACCCTTCTCATCGTTATTTTTTGGGGTTAAAAATCTAGTGTGTTTTCGTGAAGAATATACATCCAATAGGTTTCCTAGTATTATTTTTACACAATTCACTAAATATTCTGCAAATGCAGTAATTTTAATTTTTAATGTAGCAAATAATGATAAAAAAAATAACAACCCCAAAATAAATTAAAGCTCTTTTTAAGGCCTTCCATTATTTTAAAAGTGGGAAGGTGTTATGAGAGCAAAAAGTTTAAAAAACACTGCCAGATGCTGTCTCACCTCCTACAATATCCATCAGAAAATATACATGTGTGTCTCATAGAATGGGCAGAGAGGATAGGTGCTTTATTCCATATGCTCAATGGCAGAAAGAGAAATTAATAATATTTAACGCTGGCTGTGTTGGCACAATTGTGGAGGAATGTAGTCTGGAATCCCAGGAGGGAGGGGCTGCATTCCAGAGGACCAAGAGACAGCAAAGTTTAGATAGTTTGGTTGGGGGGAAAGAGAGTAAAGAAGGTTCCTCCCCAGCAATTCTCAGAATATATCTTTAACGATGCAAGTAGTTCGCTTTAATTTGGTAAAAGGAGGAACAACAAAATAAACCGCTTTGAAGTATATCCACGTGTTGTTCTTGGGACTTGACACAATACACTTAACCAAGTTAGAGGAAGAACCTGCTGTGATATCTCAAAGGTACTTTTTTCCAAAAAGCCAACTGGACTTTTTTTTTTCCTTTAAAAACCTTTTGCTTCTCATCCAAGAAGCTTCTTTAGTTCTGAGTTAACTGACTTAACTAAGTTAGAATTGAAACGTCCAAAGGAAATTTTTTTTTTAAGAAAGTCCAGTTGGGTTTTGGAAAAAGCACTTTTGGGACAACCATGACCTGGATGATGGAGAATCTCCACAGATGCTCAGCTGTGACTGGAAAGGGCTATTGAGCCTCTAGCAGTCAACCATATCATCTAAACAAGGACAAGAGCGTTGAAAGATTCACGCACACAGGTCATCCCCATTTAGCAAGCCCTTGTTGATACCAACAAGGTGACACAAAACAGAAATATTCAGAGCATAAGCAAGGGTTTTGTCTCCTAGTGCCAAAATAGCCTAGTTCTTTGCAGAGGGCAGCTGAAGATGTGGCACCAGCACGATTTGCAGGGATTGGTGAAGAAAAGTCAAGATGGCAGCCACAAAGCTGTGATCGAAGCTCCGCCTGTTTTTTTTTTTTTTCATGCACTGTGGCCGCCATCTTGACTTTTTGGAGCCTACCTTGTGGCCACCTCTGCAGGGCACCACAGTGGAGGTGAAGCCCAGGAGGAAGCGGAGTGACTCACGAGCAGGTCCGTGAGATAGTCCTCTTCATAGTGGTCCCCGTGTTTCTCCTCATGCCCGTTCACTGAAAGGGTGTAGTTGTAGTACCTGGAATTGCCCACCTGTGGGAGGATGCACAGGGCCTGTTAGACACCAGGGTAGTTATTTATTTAAAATATTTTTACATTACCTGGTCTTAAAAAAAACCTCACGGCAGTTTACATTTCACTCAAAATGATGAAATGGCAGTTAAAACAAATTGAGGTAAAGCCTATGTTAAAACATTATATAACTTGGACAAGATAAATAAAGGTCATCCTTGTTTAGTGACCATTCAAAGTTACAGCAGCATTCAGAAAAGTGACTTATGACAGGCCCTCACACTGCATCCCCAGGGTCACGTGATCGAAATTCAGGCACTTGGGATCATGTGATCATCATTTGTGACCTTCCCAGCCAGCTTCCAAAAAGCAAAGTCAATGGGGTAGACCAGATTCACTTAAAAACTGCATAACTGTGGCAAAAAAAGGTTGCAAAATGGGGAGCAACTCATTTAACAACTGTCAATCAATCAGAATAGAGATGGAAGGGACCTTGGAGGTGTTCTAGTCCAGCCCCCTGCTCAGGCAGGAGATCCTATACCATTTCAGACAAGTGGCTGCCCAGTCTCTTCTTAAAAACCTCCAACGATGGAGCACCCACAACTTCTGGAGGCAACTTCTGTTCCCCTGGTTAATTGTTCTCATGGTCAGGAAATTTCTCCTTAATTCCAGGTTGCTTCTCTCCTTGATTAGTTTCCATCCATTGTTTCTTGTCTTGCCTTCTGGTACTTTGGAAAATAAATTGACCCCCTCTTCTTTGTGGCAGCTCCTCAAATACCAGAATGCTGCTACGAGTCCTTCTTTTCTTTATAGACCAAACCCAAATCCTGCAACTGTTCTTCATATGTTTTAGTCTCCAGCCCCCTAATCATCTTTGTTGCTCTTCTCTGCACTTTTTGCCTAGCAATGGAAGTTTTGGGCTGAATGGTGATCATTAAGGATTACCTGTACTTGGCATGTAGAAAACCAGTCTCCAACATTTTCTTAATGAGATGTCAATGTTATCAATGGGGGGGGGGGAAATCCCCCAGTGGATTTTGGAGATGCTGGACTGGACAGATCTAGTCTAAACGTAGAAGGAATCTCCCTCTATTTATATTCTAGCTACTAAATCTAATTTTTAGCATGTTTCTACCCAACCTCAAAGTATCCCAGTACAGGTAGTTCTCGACATAGAACAGTTCATTTAGTGACAATTCAAAGTTACAACAGCACTGAAAAAAATGAGTTATGTCCGTTTTTCACACTTACAACTGCAGCATCCCCACAGTCATGTGATCAAAATTCGGGTTCTTGGCAACTGACTCATATTTATGACAGTTGCAGCGTCCTGGAGTCATGTGATCACCTTTTGTGACCTTCTGATAAGCAAACTCGATGGGGAAGTCAGATTCATTTAACAACCATGTTACTAACTTAAGAACTGTAGTGATTCACTTAACAATTGTGGTCAGAAAGGTTGTAAAATGGGGCAAAACTCATTTAACAAACGTCTCCCTTAGCAACAGAAATGTTGGGCTCAATTGTGGCCGTAAGTCAAGGACTACCTGTATTAAGACACATCTAACTTCTTTTTAAAGCTTCTGTGGGCAGTTCTTCTAGCAACACTGAGAACAGAGACTAATCTAGCTTTCCACGGTTCTTCATTCCATTCAGAATTCCAGCTCCTATTAACGCAAAAATCAGTCACGTCAGTTGTGGCTGATGGGAGCTGGAATCCAACACTTGTGGGATGCAACTGTTCACCCCAGTGGATCTGTCCTGCGGACTTCCTGCAAGGATTCTCTTCCATGGGGAAACTTAGGGCAGAGGTGTCCAACCTTGGCAACTTTTAAGACTTGTGGACTTCGACTCAACCATGCTGGCTGGGGAATTCTGGGAGTTGAAGTCCATAAGTCTTAAAAGTTGCCAAAGTTAGACACCCCTGACTTGGAGGAAACCACGTGCTACTACTCACCAGACCTAGCCAATATGTCCATCCCATGGGAACGTGCTGAACACCACCTGCTTTCGGGTGCCCGTACTGTAAGAAAGGAGATGCGTTAGTGAAAGCACACCAGGCACATTCTGCACAATCGCTAAAGGAAAAGTGTTTACAGAGAAACACGTAGCTCTACCTGGTTGAGGTATTTGCCAGCGTAGAAGGTCTGGTAACCTTGCTTCTGCAGGTAAACCGGGAAGGTTAAGGGTTCCTGGAACTTCTGCCAGGCAGAGTTGCTGCAATTCCCTTCCAAGGAATTGTTACTCACCAAGTGGTTGTGGGGATACAAGCCTGTCAAGATGCTGCTGCGGCTGGGACAACACAGGGGAGTCACTGAAAACTGAAAACAGACAAATCAATAGCAATAGCAATAGCACTTAGACTTATATACCGCTTCACAGTGCTTTACAGCCCTCTCTAAGCAGTTTACAGAGTCAGCATATGGCCCCCAACAATCTGGGTCCTCATTTTACCGATCTCGGAAGGATGGAAGGCTGAGTCAACCTTGAACTGGTGAGAATCGAACTGGTGGCAGTGGGCAGAGTCAGCCTGCAATAACTGCATTCTAACCACTGCTCCACCATGGCAGTTGGACGAGGAGATTGATTTTGTTCACTGTCTACTCCAAAGTAGCACAACTCCGGAGGTTTTCCAAGCTTCTCTTCCAAGATGCAGCCTGGCCACCTTGAAGGTAGCTGCAATCCTCTAAAAGTTAAGCGAGTTATTTCCAAGAGATGGCAGAAGCTATTAAATTGATGAACGGACAGCAGTTCAAATGTCTCTATTCCAATGTTAATTAAATGCATGCTTACAAGAAGTAAAAACGGTTTTTGCCAATACGGGTAGTCCTTGACTTACGACAAAAATTGAGCCCAAAATTTCCATCGCTAAGCAAGAGAATTGTTGAGTTTTGCCCCATTTTATGACTTTTCTTGCCACAGTTGTTAAGTGAATCACTGCCATTGTTAAGTTAGTAACACAGCTATTAAGTGAATCTGCCTTCCCCATTGACTTTGCTTGTCAGAAGGTCGCAAAAGGGGATCACGTGATCCCGGGACACGGCAACCGTCATAAATATGAGCCAGTTGCCATGCGTCCAAATTTTGATCACATGACTATGGGGAGGCTGCAACGGTTCTAAGTGTGAAAAACAGTGATAAGTCACCTTTTTCAGTGCCGTTGAACTTTGAATAGTCACTAAAGGAATGGTCGTAAGCCAAAAACTATCTGCACCTTTGCACCCTGGCTGCAAAACCCTGACCTAGATTCCAGGTGTAATGGGGAAAACAGGGTTTATGTCTTAAAAGCGGTAACTCTTGGGGAATGGATCAGGTTGGACTTTTCAGTCCTGTTGCAAAATCCACCCAATTCTCCAAATCAGCCTTCCCTGCTCTGTCACCCTCCAGATGTCAGACTAGTTCCTATCCTCCCCAGAGGAAGGCTGTTGTGGCCTCTACGTTGGGAAACAACTAAACTTGCAAGAGCCCTGAAGACAGGAGGAGATGGGTCTGCTCTTCCCCTCCTACGAATGAACCTATATACAAAGCAATTCTGAAACCACATTTTGGAGATACTTACTGCATTAGCAAAGGTAGCCCCAAACTGACCAATCAGCATTTGGGTCTTCTTCATCGGGGTCTGAAAATTGGAAGCCAAGAATCTGAATGAAGCCTTCAAAACAAGATTACTAAACAGCCCTTTCCATAGGAGAAACTCTACTCTTGCACCCTTGTGACACGTTTGAAAGTATCTAGCACAGGGGTGACAACACAGAGCACTTTGAGATCTATTTTTTAAGGGTAATTCCTGTATGTTTCCTCTTTTTGTATTAATCCTTATAGGTTCCTTTACTTCCCTCTTCTTTTTTTAGTAAATTATTCTGTGAAAACCTCAAGTGATGTATTCAAATACCTTGTTTAAATATTAAAAGAACAAAGGAAATGTCAGATTAAGCATCTTCAAGAAAGAGGGATGAAAAAACATCTTGCCAAGGGTCCAGTAGGTCTAATCCAGACCTCCCCCCCCAAATTGACCATGATCTCTCAATCAAGTGAAGCTCCCCCCTCCCTTGCACCTCTTGGATGCTATGTGGTAAAAACTGCATTCAAAGCTTGCCATCATGCCAGACCATGTATTTGAAAACCCGCCTAGCAGAGGAAGTCATGGTTTTTGCAACTTTAAAGATCTGCTGAAATCAGATAATGATTGGGAATGGATTTGAGAGGTGGCCAACACCCTCCTAAGTCTCTAAGTCCTGAGCAGCGAAAGTATATGGACTTCAGGTTCAATCTGTTCTAGTGATGGCGAACCTTTTAGAGACCGAGTGTCCCAAAACCACCCCACCCCCTGACCCGCCCCGGCTCTGCTCCATCCCCACCCGCCCGCAGGGCCACCCACCACCTCCACGGCCTGCCGCAGGAGATCGCCCAGGCGGCCCTGCAGCGCCATGGCGGCCACACCCTCCGCCTGCGCCCCGCAGCATCATCTGCGTGTGACGGGGCACGAGGGTGGAGTCTTGTCCCTGCTGCCCGGCTGCCATGTTCTTGGCTGTGCTGCTCTGCATGGGCCGCGCCTGGGGGCAACTCTCCTCTGGGGGGGCTGCTGGTGAGGAGGGGGCCACAGGGGGAGGCGGGCTGGAGCGACGGCACGCGTGCCCACAGAGAGGGCTCTGATGCCGTCTCTGGCACACGTGCCATAGGTTCGCCACCACTGATCTATTCCTTTTGATTCTTCAGAAAAAAGAAGGTTTGCAGCATTTCTGCAGTGTGCTAAGAGGCCATCAAGCCAACTCATTACAGTATCACGCCTGGGGTCAACCTATTCTCCAAAGATCTAAAGGCAAGACAAGAAGCAAGGGATGGAAACTAATTAAGGAGAGAAGCAACCTAGAACTAAAGAGAAATTTCCTGACAGTGGGAACAATTAATCAGTGGAACAACTTGCCTCCAGAAGCTGTGAATGCTCCAACACTGGAGATTTTTAAGAAGATACTGGACAACCATTTATCTGAAATGGTCTAGGCGCAGGGGTAGGCAACCTTGGCTCTTTTATGACTCGTGGACTTCAACTCCCAGAATTCCTGAGCCAGCATGGCTCAGCTTGGAAACCTCTCCCTTTCCCCTCAGCATGGCTGGCTCAGGAATTCTGGGAGTTGAAGTCCACGAGTCATAAAAGAGCCAAGGTTGCCTACCCCTGGGTCTCCTGCTTGAGCAAGGGGTTGGACTAGAAGACTTTCAACATCCCTTCCAACTCTGTTACTCTGGTATCAGAAAAGGAACCAAATTGGTCTGTGCTTTCACATGGAGATGAAACATCCTTTATGACTGGAGAAAACCAGAACTGAAACTTCCTACACAGCAACTTGTTTGTGGTTTTTTCTAAGCCACATGATCCACACTAAACATTTCCTTCATCTGTTGGACCCTCAAAGCACTGCTTGCCCAACTTCAAGAGAAAGGAAAACAGTTCTAATCCAAAGGTCCCTCTAGAATCTACAAGCAGCAGTGATTAGAGGGACCTTTGGATCGAAACTGTTTTCCTTTCTCTTGAAGTTGGGCAAGCATCCATGGAGTTACTGTTGAAAAGAGGTGGCGTAATTTTCTCCTCTTCTGCAGCAGAACACGTGCACAAAAGTGGGATGCGAGATCCTAAAACAATGTTAAAAGAATGGACTGATCTTCAAAGATAGTAGCAAAGTAAGCTTGGTTGAAATCTTTACAAAGCTAAATAAGGTCAAAACTGGTAAATATATAAAGATAAGAGACAACTAGACAACTTCAGACAAGAATGAAATTTTAAAAAAATAATTCTGGAAGAAAGTAATACAAATGAGGAATCCGTGGTGTTCTCTGAGTTTGGTTGTTTTCTTGCAGATGTTTCATTACCCAAACTAAGTAACATCATCAGTGCACTGATGTTACCTAGTTTGGGTAATGAAACATCTGGGGGGGGGAACCAATCAAGCCCACAGAATACCAAGGACGCCACAGTTCAAGGCTGAGCCACAAATATTTTCATTTTAAAAAATGCCGTGTTTGAACTGGACTCTGTCCAAAGCACTCAAAGGAAACAACATAATGTTGTCCTTTTAGTTACCAGAAATCAAGTTTGATTTTTATCTTCCTAAGAGACAAGGATGTTCCAGGGGGAAATAAAGGAATCAACAAGATAAAATAGGTTTACTGGCAAGAGTTCAGTAGGAGCTTTTCAAGAAGCAATCAGTCAGCATTCTGTGTCAAATCAAATGTTAATTTGCAGAATGTATTCATTATTTAGTCTTTCCAAGTCCAACAGCCCTCTGCATCACTCACCTAATCTTTATATTGCTGTGCTCATGTCCTTCCTATATTTATTAATATTAACATTAATGAATTATTTATATGAGTATGTTTTGGAGCATTTCTTCTACATACTAGGAGGTAGTGAGCAAATTATCCTTTAATTGCCACTTGCCATTCGCTATTATGGAACACTAATATAACTAACATTAACACTTTATTACTTTTAAATATCATTGACGAGCAAGTTGCCAATTAATATTATTCATTTGCACTGCTGTTAGACTATTGGTATATGATTTCTATGCCGTGGAGGGGGCGGGACAGGTTTTCAAGGACTGTTCTGCTTACAACTTGAACAATGTTTCTTGCAAAATGTCACCCCTTTAAGGTAGGCCTACATTCAAAAACTACAGTGCTAGAATGTGATTGTTGCCAATAACAAATCTCCAAAGGTAGATGGAATTTCTGTTCCACTCCTCTTATACCCAAGAGCGGGGGGGGGGGGGGTGTCTCCAAACTTGGCAACTTGAAGGCTTGTGGACTTCAACTTCTGGGGAATTCTGAAAGTTGAACTCCACAAGTGTTAAAAGCGGCCAAGGTCGGAGACCTTTGCCCAAGAAGAGAATCAGGGCAGGGCCATCTGGAGTCACTTTCTCACCCCTCCTCCCTTTCCAGAACTAAGGTTCGAGATTATTCTTCGGGCTTCTCTCTGAACCCTTTACGCGAGAGGAATTTACACCCGGTAGCCATCGTGGAAACTGCACTCCCCACCTTCCTCAGCAGCGGTTCACCCTCTGTGCCCACTGGTCCTTCCCAGCACAACGCCCACCTGAGCCAGCAGGTAGGTTTCGGCTGGGCGTGAGTGCAAGGCGCTTCCCGAGGACGCCCGGCTGGAGAAAGACGCCACGGAGGTCCGAGTCTTACCATTCCCCCGAGCACCAGGTCCTGGTCGTCGGTCAGGATGAGAACGATGTTGGCTCTCTTTGCAGCGCCGGTTTCTCCGCGCCCCGCACTCAGGAGCAGCAGCAGCAGCAATCCGGGCAGAAAGCCCCCCGGGAGCCCCTCCCGCCCCACCAAACCCCTCCCGGGCGGCGTGGCTGGCATCCTCGCTCCGTGGAAGGCCGCTTTCCAGCGCTGCCCGAGCGAAGCAACTTTCAGGAAGTGCCGGTGCGCTTTTGCTCCGTCGTCATATGACTGGCAAACGCCGCTCCAGCCGCCCCCGCAGAGCTTTGCACCGCCTCCCCCGCGGGGCTCCAGAGATACCGGCTGCGGCCCCTCCCGCAAAAGAAAAAAGCTCCCTGGAGCCCAGCCCGGCTCAGCTGGAGCAGAAGAAAGTGCGGCGCTTTCACTTTCGGTTCGCAGGGCTGGAATCGAGGCGGGGAGGCGTGGCGCTCTAAGACCGCCCCCGGGAGCTTATTTGCCTGAGTGGGCGGGGACAAGGAGTCTGCTTCCTTCGGACCGCAGCTGGAGCAGATGCTGCACCTGGAGAGGGCCCCCTTCCCCTCCCCTTCCCCTCCCCTCCCCTCCCCACCTTGCTTTGCATCGCACTTTTTCGACGGCGGCAACATTTTGGCTCGGCGGGTGCGGGAGAGAAAGGCGCGCGCAAGCTGGGAAAGCGGTAATTGCTTTATCTCCGAAGCGGGGGTGGGGTGGGGTGGGGGGCTGCTTTGCAGTTTTGCCTCCGCCCGCCCTGCCCCAGCATCCTTCTTTTCCTAAGCTGGCCAAGAAGGGAAAGCAAAGGAGTTCTACCCGAAGCTGGCTGGGTATCTCACTTGGGGGGCTGGCTAAGTTGACTCTGGTTTTCCTTCTCTTTTAAAAAAAATATAACGTCGGGAATGTGGCTTGCTGGATGCCGTGCAGGTGAGACGGTTTCTTTGCTTTGCTTTGCCTTGCTGCCCATTGATTACCTGCCCTTTTTTCCTGAAGGGCAGTTAATGAACTTCTGTGCTTTAAAAAGGCAAAGCCAAAGATTGCAGATGTGAGGTTTGATGTGTTCTTTCTTCTGGCGCTTTGCTCGAGTGCTGGGCAGGAGTGTCTGAAGGGTTCAGGTTGGCCTAACTATGAAGTTAAAGAGCTGAAAACTTCCCAGTTCTTCATTTAAGAACTGTAACAAGACTTTTCCTTTCCTTTCCCCCCCCCCTTTCCTCTTTCGTTCTCTCTCTCTCCTTTCTGCAGCTAAGCTTTTTTGGAGAAGGCAGAGTAGGTCCCATCAGGGGGCGGATCATGGCCCAGCTGCCTGTGAAAAAACGGCGTCCTCGTCGGGCTGAGCCTGGTCCTCAGCCAGCTAACTCAGAGGTCCCGGTGCGTTTCCCCGAAGTGGTGCTTGGCCTGGTTGAGAAGAGGATGGGCAGTAGCCGGAAGATGTTCCTGACCTCCTTGGCTCGCAGCAGAGGCTTTTCTGTAGATGATCCCCGCAGGTAGGTGTCCCAATGGGAACGGGGTGAAGGGCCAGGAAGAATGGGAACCAAGAGGAATCCCGCCTTAAAGAAGTGGAGATCGGTGGGGTTTCTATTGACCAATCTTGGAAGCCGAGCAGCGGCTCACATGCTTGCTTGTGCTGAAACATGGGGCCTTAGATTCCTCAAACAAGGAGGTAGGGAACACCAGAGTCAATTGGTGTGGCTTTCTGCTTTCAGCAGAGGATGGAGATGTTTCCAGAAAGCCTTCAGAAGGGACCATTGCATATACAGGTAGTCCTTGACTTACAGCCATGTGTTTAGTGACCATTCAAAGTTAACAACAGCACTGAAAAAAGTGAGTTATGACCATTTTTCACATGACCATTGCAGCATCCCCATGATGCCCGTGTTTTCCTGAAAATAAGACCGGGTCTTATGTATTTTTTTTGCCTCCAAAAGAGACACCAGGTCTTATTTTCGGGGTAGGCCTTACCTCACCTCCGGCACCGACAGCCCCACCCAGCCGGTCCACTTCTTCTGGGGCCGAAGTTCTGCAGCTGCATTCGGGCCTGCATTTTGCAGTCAGGCCTTTCCAGAAGGCCTAAGCAGCCGAGTACCGAGCTATGGATTCAATCTATAACTCGGTGCTTGACTGCTGAGGTCTTGCAGAACCGAACTATGGATTGAATCCATAGCTCGGTTCTTGACTGCTTAGGCCTTCTGGAAAGGCCTGTGACTGAGAAATGCAGGCCTGGCTGCAGAAGAGGCCTCAGAAGAAGAAGTGGGCCAGCGAGGCGAGGCCTGGTTGCAAGGTAAGCGGGTGCGGGGTGGGTGGGGCAGTTCCACCCCCTCCACCCCCACCCTAGCTTGATTTTTAGGTGTGCACCTCGCCCCAAAACTAGGGCTTATTTTCAGGGTAGGCCTTACTTTCGGTAGTTGGTTATGACAATTGCACTGTCCTGGGATCAAATGATCATCTTTTGCGAATGTGTGACAAGCGAAGTCAGTGGGGAAGCCAGATTCACTTAACTGTATTACTGACTTACCAACTGCAGTGATTCACCTAACAACTATGGCAAGAAAGGTGATAAAATGGGGCAAAAGTCACTTAACAACTGTCTTGCTTACACACACAAAATTTGGGCTCAATTGTAATTGTAAGTCAAGACAACCTGTACACCTCTCGGTTATATGAGATTTAAACAATTGCTGTGGTTACTGGTGCTTGTGGGGTTTTTACAGCCTTAACAACTGTAGCCAGCTAGCATGGCCTATCAAGCCATCCTTGGGCTCCTGACTTCCACCCTCATGAAGCCAAGAGAGTGCCTAGAGCTAACCTCATCTAAACCTTAACCTGTGATTGACCTCAGCTCCATAAATCTGAATAGAATAAGAATAAGAGGAATAGAATAGAATAGAATAGAATAGAATAGAATAGAATAGAATAGAATAGAATAGAATAGAATAGAATAGAATAGAATAATAGAATAGAAGAGTTGGAAGGGACTTGGAGGTCTTCTAGTCCAACCCCCTGCTAAGGCAGGAAACCATGTACCATTTCAGACAAATTATTGTTCAATCTCTTCTTAAAAACCTCCAGTGTTGGAGCATTCACAACTTCTGGAGGCAAGTTGTTCCACTGGTTAATTGTTCTGTCAAGAAATTTCTTCTTCTAGGTTGCTTCCCTCCTTGATTAGTTTCCATCCATTGCTTCTTGTCCTGCCTGCAGGTGCTTTGGAAAATAGCTTGACTCCCTCTTCTTTGTGGCAACCCCTGAGATATTGGAGCACTGTTATCATGTCACCCCTAGTCCTTCTGTTTGCTAGACTAGACCAGGGGTAGGCAACCTGGGCTCTTTTATGACTCGTGGACTTCAACTCCCAGAATTCCTGAGCCAGCATGGCTCAGCATGGAAACCTCTCCCTTTCCCCTCAGCATGGCTGGCTCAGGAATTCTGGGAGTTGAAGTCCACGAGTCATAAAAGAGCCAAGGTTGCCTACCACTGGACTAGACATATCCAGTTCATGCAACCGTTCTTCATTAAGTCCCTTAATTATCTTTGTTGCTCTTTTCTGCACTCTTTCTAGAGTCTCAACATCTTTTTTCCATCATGGTGACCAAAACTGGAGGCAGTATTCCAAGTGTGGCCTTAACAAGGCTTTATAAAGTGGTATTAAAGTGATATCTTTGCTTTTGTCGTAGTGAGAAAGTGACTCACATTGTGTCCGAAGGCAGTTCTGGAGATGAGGTGGTTGAGTGGCTGAAGAAGAATGGGAGGCCACCTGCCAACGCTGTAGGAGATGGGCCAGCTCTGCTGGACCTCAGCTGGTTCACTGAGAGCATGGGTGCCGGGCGCCCTGTTGAGATTGAACCCAGGCACCGTCTGAAGGTACGAAAAGATCCTTACAGGTGGCACTTGGGACCTGTTTTTAAGAGCAAGGCTGTAGCTTTTCACCTGTATGTCTTCCATCTGGCTCTGCTCAACCTGAAGCCTTCTTTTGTGTTTACCCCAAAGGAAACCCTCCCTGTATTTATAGCAGAACTACTACATCCTGCAACAGCTTTGTTCCTTATGCCATCCGTCTTGTAAATTTGGAGGATTCTTTTTTTTTTTTTTGCCATGTATATGTATACATTCGAACTAGACTGATGTTTCTCTGTGTCATATATGTGTGTGTGTGGGTATATGCATAATGGTATTTTTTGAGACCTGAATGCAATGAAATTTCATTTTAATGTATGCTGATTAGTGTACATTTAAAGTGATAGTAAAGTTTTTATTCTGTTCTAACTCAAGACAAAATCCTTCAACGCAACAAAAGATAGCGAGAAAAGCTTATTTATCTCTATTCACAATTTGTCTCTATTCACACGTTTCTTAACTCCCGGAATTCCCCCAGCTCTTCAAGTGGCTGAAGTTGATAGGCCCTTTTTAAGATGAATGATTGGAAGGCAAAAATCTGCCCTCCTTTGGGGGTAAATGTGGTATTTGTGGCTTAACTGTGGCTTAAGCAACACAAGTTGTGTGTTAATGTGTATTTAAACCAGCCACTGTATCTCTTAAGTTTTCCTTCCTCCCTCCCTCCCTCCCTCCCTCCCTCCCTCCCTTCCTTCCTTCCTTCCCATGGTTTCTGGGACTTTGCTAGAATATGAATCAGAACAAAAGGTTGCAGTTTTTTTATTGCTTTCATTGAAGGATGATTTGGATGTCCTGAAGCGTCTTGCCTATTTCCTTTTGTCCAGGTGACTACTCCTATGGAACCACTAGAAGAAAAAGGCCAGGTACCTCCCTACATCTGCCAGAGAAGGACTCCCCTGCTGCACCACAACTCCACACTCACGGTAATTTGACTCAATGTAGACCGGTAATACTCTCAGTGCCTGGCTGAGGAATTCTGGGAGTTGAAGTCTACAAGTCATAAAAGGGCCAAGTTTGAAGACCCCTGACATATTTGAATCTCACCACTGGGTCTAAGTGTTTGAACCCTCTTTGGAGGGCTTGGCCTTTAATGTTCCTGGCTGCCTTTTCTAGGATGCCCTAGAAACCATGGCGGAAGAGGCTAAATTCAGGGGCAGTGAAGTTCGGAGCTTGGCCTTTTCCAGAGCTGCTTCGGTGCTTAAGTCCCTACCTTGGAAGGTCAGCAGAATTCAGCAACTCCACACCGTGCCCTGCATCGGAGAGCATTCGCGGAGAATTATCCAGGTAGAGGGATACTCATGTCGTCTTATCCCATTCTAGCATCGTCACCCGCCTGTTCATTTTGCATTCTGATGCCCCTTGTTTGTAATGGGGCTCTTTCTATGCATTGTACCTTTCCTTTAACATTGCTCCTCCTCCTCCTCCTCCTCAATAACAGAGTTGAAAGGGACCTTGGAGGTCTTCTAGTCCAACCCCCTGCTCAGGCAGAAAACCCTAGGCCATTTCAGACAAGTGCCTGTCCATCCTCTTCTTAAAAGCCTCCAGTGATGGAGTACCCACAACTTCTGGAGACAAGCTGTTCCCCTGGTTAATTGTTCTCACTGTCAGAAAACTTCTCCTTAGTTCTAGGCTGCTTCTCTCCTTGATTAGTTTCCATCCATTGTTTCTTGTCCTGCCTTCGGGTGCTTTGGAGAAGAGCTTGACTCCCTCTTCTTTGTGGCAAGCCCTTAGATATTGGAATACTCCTTCTCCTCTTTCTCAGGACCATAAAACCTGAGCTATCACCTTTGAAGCAAAACAAAACTGGGTAATTTTCCTGCAAAGCTGCATGAGAACCACCTTTTGGAAATAGCATTCTTATTCTCAACAAATGTCCTAAAAATTTTCTGTCTTTGCCTCTCAACTTCTAAACCGCTTTGCCTCCCCAACCAAGACTGAGTAGTGGCAGGTTTGGGGAACCACCCGCAAATCTATAACAACAACAACAACAACAACAACAACAACAACAATAATAATAATAATAATAATAATAATAATAAAAATAAAGTTGGAAGGGACCTTGGAGGTCATCAAGTCCAACCCCCTGCTCAGGCAGGAAACCCTATACCATTTCGGACAAATGGCTGTCCAGTCTCTTCTTATTGACTTTATATAGTTGACTTTATCATCTGATAGAGTAGATGGAGTTTTACACCATGTGATAAGTGTATTAGGCTCTAATATGAAACACATTTCTTCGTTTGGAAAACCTTTGCGCAGGTAGTCCTCGGCTCACAATTAATTTGGTGACCGCTCAAAGTTTACAACGGTGCTGAAAAAAGGGGCACGGCCATTTTTTAAACATACAGCCATTGCAGCATCCCCCACGGTCACGTGATCAAAATTCAGACACTTGGCAACTGACTCCAATTTATGACGGTTGCAGCGTCCCGGGGTCACGTGATCCCCTTTTGCGACCTTCTGACAGTCAGAATCAACGGGGAAGCCGGACTCACTTAACAACCGTGTTACTAACTTAACAACTGCAGTGATTCACTTAACAACTGCAGCAAGAAAGGTCGTAAAATGGGCCAAAACTCACTTATCCACCGTCTCGCTTAGCAACAGAAATTTTGGGCTCAATTGTGGTCGTACGTCGAAGACTTACTGTATTGTTTGTGTCTGCCCAACAGGAAATGCTGGAAGATGGCCTTTCTGCAGAGGTGGAGAAAGTTAGACAATCTGAGAGATACCGGACGATGAAGGTGCAGAGGGTCTGTGTGGCCGATGGCTACTGCTAGATGGGGGAGGACATGGCATGGAATCTGGGTATAACATTTCATGCATCCCTATTGTAAGGGAACACTGCCTGAATCCTGGGTGCACTGCTGGTTTCAGGAGAAGATTGTCTTCTTAAATTTTGGAGTGCTAATGCAAGTTTCTGGTCCTCAGTGTTACTAGGGTCAAAGTGTGTGCTAAAATTTCAGTCACCGAGTAAAAAAACAATTGCCACTGAATATTTTATATTCAGATAGCTAGCTCAGGAAACTACTACTACATCTAGTGAAACCCCCCCCCAAATTATACAAAGTACATGTGAGCAAATGTTCACCCATCTGCTGGCTTTAGAGGGCCCCGTCCCTGAATTTTATTTTTGTGAAAAATTATTGAAGGATTTTAAAGAACGTCTCCTTGGATTCAGCCTACTGCTATAAGCCACTTGGCCAGCCTAGGGATCTTAATTGGAGCCTGTGGTTTCGGGTTATTCGTTGAATGCCTTTTCATCCGAGGCGAGATGTGTTGGCCCAAAGTTACCAGGTGAATAGCCAGGATTGAAAATGGATTGTAACCCATTTTCTAGTCTTAAGAATGAACCCAGCTTTCTTTAGTTAAGAAACTGCACCAGGGAAGTGCATGGAAATGATAGTAGCAAACAATGCTTTTGTTTCGTTTTTGGAAATACGCAGCCTGTATGAATTTCTTCCTCAGACAGAAGAGAATATTTGTAGCTCAGGGTAGAAATGAGGGCTCCTTGGTGCTCTCTGTTTGGTTTTCTTGCAGATGTTTTATTACCAGTGCACTGATGGTGTCATCTGGGTTGGTAATGAAATGTCTGCAAGAAAATCATCAAGCTCAGTGACCACCAAGGAGCCCACATTTCTTCTTGCATTCCTGACCTGTTACATGGTTGAATTATGGACCTTTTGCTTTCCCAGATAGGGATGATGTTCTAAGGAATTTGCTTTTCTCCATAGCTTTTCACGAAGATCTTTGGAATTGGGGTAAGAATAGCCAGCCAGTGGTACCAAGAGGGGCTCAGGTCCCTTGCTGACTTACAGCTGCACCAGATAAAACTGAATAAAGAACAGCAAGCAGGTGAGTAATTTGTGCAAAAAGAAAAAGGCATTTTTATTTAACTTGGGGAGGAGAATTGTCTTGACTGCAAAGGGTTTTTTTGGGTGAGTAGTAAATTATTCACTATTTTATTAAGTTTTAAGACTGTTCACTTCTTTGGCAAAACTGCCTTTAAAAAGAATTCTATGCTTTGTATTAGTTGATATAAAATTGCTTTCTTTCCAATATGATTTTCCATAAATATGTGTTGAGTCTTGTGCTTTATAATAGGGGGGGGGGAGATGAACTGAGTTAAGTATTAGAAATACTGGCCTGATGTGACTGTTTAAAGCGTAATGATATACATTTTTTCTAAAAAGCATAAGCATCAAACCAGTCGCTCAAAGTAGTATTTTATATAGCTCTAATAAATTTAATGCCTTAGTAATCTATAAAATTCATTAGGACATCTCTCTATCTCTGTCTTACACACATAGACTCACCAGTCAAACGTCCACCTCTTAAGATCCTGCTTGATCAGGGCTGATAGGTTTTTGTAATAAGCAGCTCTGAAAGACTTATAAAATTTTTATATAATTTATTGTCCAGAGAAAAGAATGGTCCCTGTCTTGTTTGGTTTGATTTTTTGTAACTTGAAGGAAAAGAAATTCAATGTTATTGCCAATATTAATATCAATATTACCACTTCCAAAGAACAGCCTTGCCAGTTGGGAATTATAGGACCTATAACTTACATACCGATACATCTGGAGATTGTTCTGTATTCTATAAGGCTTTTTATAGAAGTGTTTCTGGATATGTCAAGATATGAACCTGGTCCTTAAATTACATTTCTATCCATTCGGTATAGAATAACTTGTTCCAGATGATCCTTGAGTGCCTCTTAATGACTTGGGCCTGATCTTCCCCGCAGGACTTCTTCATTACGAGGACCTCAATACCCCCGTGGAGCTCTGGGAAGCCGAGGCCATCAGCCAGGTGGTGCACAAGGTGATTGAGCAGGTTTTGCCTGGAGCGACGGTCACGCTGACTGGAGGATTTAGGAGGTGAATTGATTTGGACAGTGAACACTGGATAACCTGGGGAAATAGAGGCTAGTTAAATTCAAGTGGGCGGTTCCAGTCTTTCCTGGTGCTGCTGGTAGCTAGAAATCCTGAGGTCATAAATGTCAACCATCAGTGGACAAAGACATGCTTCAACCATGAATCAATTAAGAACCTCATGGGTTGTTTTGTGAAAGTGGCAGAGATCTAAAGATATTTTACATAATATTTAGTGGAAACTAGTTTTCCAAGGGGCTTGTATCTATAGCTTAAGACAGGTGTATCTCTGGTTGAGATTAATTACTGCACTCGCCATGACTTTTCTAAAACATGGTTGGTTGACTTAAAGTTATCATTTGCTGGGTTCACAGATCCTGCAAAGTGTAACCCAAGGAAAGTTGACCGTGGCTTAATGATGTCTGCACTATTCTTGCCTGGAACAGAGTTAAAATGAAGCATAAATGAACGCTTTCTGTGAATCCATCCATTGAGAACCTCAGTCTCTGGAGTCGCTATTCTCCCATACTTTAAAAGCCTATAAAGCAGTGGTGGCGAACCTATGGCACAGGTGCCAGAGGCGGCACTCAGAGCCCTCTCTGTGGGCACGCACGCCGTCGCCCCAGTCCTAGGCCTTCAGCTGGGTTTTATAAAACCTTTTCGCTTTAGGCCTCTGCCGCCGTGTGCAAAAAAAAGGTTCAATCAGTCAATTTCAACTTCTCGCGGGGGAAAAAAAAGATCTTGCAAAGTTGGAATTGATTGATTGAACTTTTTAGTCCCACCCAGTCTGCCGTTACCACCGCAGCCATGCCCACCCAATGGGCCACAGCCACCCGGCACCCGATGATGCATAAGTGAGTTTTGGGTTGCAGTTTGGGCACTCAGTCTCTAAAAGGTTCGCTATCACTGCTATAAAGACTGAAAAAACACTTGTGTGTTGCTTGTGTGGCCTACTGTAGATACAGTGAGATTTGAAATCTTTCCTCTGACCTGATTAACTTAACTAAGCCAGGCTTTTTCCAACCTGGGCAATTTGAAAGGGATCATCTGGATTCTTTTCACTTAGGATTTAGGCCTTGCTATGGGATAGAAATGACATTTCTTCCACTTTTATATGACCTCTGGTGGGAGTGGGATGGCAGTTGCATATCCGTCCTTCTCGATCTCCCGACGGCTTTCGATACCATCAACCATGGTTTCCTTAGCCAGCCATCCTTCCAGAAACCTCTCAAAATATGACTGGGGCCTCACGCCCAGGGTAGGTGATCTGCTGGGATGGCTCCACTTCATAATTTCCAATGGTCCTGCCTAGCCTCTTTTAATAGCAGCATCAATGTTTTTAAGGATACAGGTAGTCCTGGACTTACGACCACAACTGACCCCAACATTTCTGTTGCTAAGCGAGACATTTGTTAAGTGAGTTTGGCCCTATTTTATGACCTTTCTTGCCACAGTTGTTAAGTGAATCACTGCGGTTGTTAAGTTAGGAACACGGATGTTAAGTGAATCTGGCTTCCCCGATTGACTTCGCTTGTCAGAAGGTCGCAAAAGGGGATCACGTGACTCTGGGACCCTGCAACCGTCATAAATACAGTACATGCCAGTTACCAAGCATCCGGATTTGATCATGTGACCCCAGGGATGTTGCAACGGCTGTATTTGTGAAAAACAGTCATAAGTCACTTTCTGCAGCGCCGTTGTAACTTCAAATGCTCACTAACCAAATGGTTATAAGTCAAGGACTACCTGTAGTGTGTTTTAATATTGTTATTATATAGTTTTATTGTGTACTGCCCAGAGTCACGTTCTGTGAGATGGGCAGCCATATAAATATGACTGATCAATAAATTTTCAGATGGGCAGACTTATTTCCCTGAAATGTTAGCAATAATCGTGCTAGCTGGGGAATTCTCTGGACTTAAGTCCATATAGCTGGAACTTGTCGATGCTAGGAAATCAGTATAAAAGGATGAGAGATCGAAAAATCATCATGTCTGGATTCCCCATTAAAGCCACACTCATTTTGCCCATTTTTTGAGCCCTTTCAGTGAATGGGTCCCCCATGGTGCTATGTTATAATTTGATTGTAATGGTTTGTCTGAACCCAGCCAATGGTGGCTGATGCAGCCGTGTTTAGCACTATTAACAATGTTAAATGCCAATAAAAACAAACTTGTCCGGAAATTTGTGGCTACAGTCTGTCTCCCCTCCAATAGAGGGAAGCCACGTGGCCATGATGTGGACCTGCTCATCACCCACCCTTCCGAAGGTCAAGAAGTGGGACTCTTGTGCAAAGTCATCGGTGTCCTGGAGAGCCAGGTAGGTGAAGACTTGAATGCAAGGAGCATCTGGCAAAACAGGCAGATCTGAACATGACTGGAAGCAGTAAATGTGCTGTATGTTTTTTTTTGTTTTTTTTAAAGTTACATTGAAGTCACAGATCCGCAGTGTAGAAATTGCCAACTTTCAAAGATGCATAAGAATTAAACCATGAATCTAATTGCTCTCTGTTTAGAAGGGTTACACTTTCTTACTGAACACATTCATTTCATTCACACATGCTGAATCTTACACAAACACACACACATACAAACACACAAACAATTTACAGTAAAAGTAGAATTAGGCTATCTGCCTATGTTTCCTGTCCAGTCTTACCTGGTAAGGCTGATAAGAATATACATCTGAAACTTAACATATCAAAGACCACACTTGGAATATTGTATCCCGTTTTGGTCGCCACAATATAAAAAAGAATTACAGACTCTGGAAAGAATGCAGAGAAGAGCGACAAAGATGATTAGGGGGCTGGAGGTAAAACATATGTAGAAGGGAATGCGGGAATTGGGTATGGCCAGTCTAGAGAAAAGAAGGAGTAGGGGTGATATAATAATAATAATAATAATAATAATAATAATAATAATAATAATAATAATAATAATAATAATAATAATAAAGTTGGAAGGGACCTTGGAGGTCATCAAGTCCAACCCCCCGCTCAGGCAGGAAACCCTATACCATTTCGGACAAATGGCTGTCCAGTCTCTTCTTAAAAACTTCCAGTGTTGGAGCATTCACTGCTTCTGGAGGCAGGTTGTTCCACTGGTTAATGTTCCAACTGTCAGGAAGTTTCTCCTCAGTAGGTTGCTTCTCTCCTTGATTAGTTTCCATCCATTACTTCTTGTCCTGCCCTCAGGCCTTGGAGAATAGCTTGACTCCCTCTTCTTTGTGGCAACCCCTGAGATATTGGAATACTGCTATCATGTCACCCCTAGTCCTTCTTTTCATTAAACTAGACATACCCAATTCCAGCAAACGTTCCTGATATGCTTTAGCCTCCAGTCCCCTAATCATCTTTGTTGCTCTTCTCTGTACTCTTTCTAGAGTCTCAACATCTCTTTTACATTGTGGTGACCAAAACTGGATGCAGTATTCCAAGTGTGGCCTTACCAGGGCATTGTAAAGTGGTATTAATACTTCACGTGATCTTGATTCTATCCCTCTGTTAATGCAGCCCAGCACTGTGTTGGCTTTTTTGGCAGCTGCAGCACACTGCTGGCTCATATTTAAGTGATTGTCCACTAGGACTCCGAGATCCCTCTCACAGTTACTACTATATGATAGCAGTGTTCCAATATTTATGGGGCTGCCACAAAGAAAAGGAGGGTCAATCTATTCTCCAAAGCACCAGAAGGCAGGACAAGAAACAACGGATGGAAACTAATCAAGGTGAGAAGCAAGCTGGAATTAAGGAGAAACTTCCTAACCATGAGAACAATTAACCAGTGGAACGGTTTGCCTTCAGAAGTTGTGGGTGCTCCATCACTGGAGGTTTTCAAGAAGCGATTGAACAGCCATTTGTCCAGAAAGGTGTAGGGTCTCCTGCTTGAGCAGGGGGCTGGACTAGATGACCTCCAAGGTTCCTTTGAACTCTGTCATCCTGTTCTGTTCTGTTAAAGCCCAAAGTAGTTATGTTTGACCGGATATTGACTTGAGTGCCTGGAGGTTGTACATAAACAGTGATAATGTAGGTGAGTTTGTATACTTTTCTGCACTTTTTATCAAGAGTGTTTATCCTGAAAGGATGGATATGTATGGCAACAACTTCAAGAAAAGATTAACCTCTTCTTTGCTCTTGCTTTTGACTGAGTGATTGTCCCTACCTTGTCCTGAGAGAAAGGCTGCCTGTTGTTTCTCTTCTTGACCACTATTGTTGGTACCATATATGGGTAGTCCTTGAATTACGAGCACAAAATTTTCCATTGCTAAGCAAGGCAGTTGTTGAATGAGATTTGCCCTGTTTTGCCAGCTTTTGGGCCACAGTTATTAAGCCAGGGGGTCTTCAAACCTGGCCCTTTTATGACTTGTGGACTTCAACTCCCAGAATTCCTCAGTCGGCCATTTTGATGAAACTGTGGGCTTGGATCCAGACCAGGGGGTCTTCAAACCTGGCCCTTTTATGACTTGTGGACTTCAACTCCCAGAATTCCTCAGTCGGCCATTTTGATGAAACTGTGGGCTTGGATCCAGACCAGGGGGTCTTCAAACTTGGCCCTTTTATGACTTGTGGACTTCAACTCCCAGAATTCCTCAGTCGGCCATTTTGATGAAACTCTGGGCTTGGATCCAGACCAGGGGGTCTTCAAACTTGGCCCTTTTATGACTTGTGGACTTCAACTCCCAGAATTCCTCAGTTGGCCATTTTGATGAAACTCTGGGCTTGGATCCAGACCAGGGGGTCTTCAAACTTGGCCCTTTTATGACTTGTGGACTTCAACTCCCAGAATTCCTCAGCCAGGCACACGTGCCTGGCTGAGGACTTCTGGGAGTTGAAGTCCACAAGTCATAAAAGGGCCAAGTTTGAAGACCCCTGTATTAAGCGAATCACTGCAGTTGTTAAGTGAATCGTGTGGTCCTTAAGCAAATCTGGCTTCCCCCGTTGACTCTGCCTTTCGGAAGCCAGCTGGGAAGATTACAAAAGATGATCACATGACCCTGGGACAGTTGGCAAATGGCCTGAATTGTGACCATGGGGATGCTGCGGCAGTTGTAAGTGTGAAAACCGGTCATAAAGTCACATTTTTTTCAGCGCCGTTGTAACTTCGAACGGTCAGTAAATGAATGATTGTAAGTCGGGGACCACCTGTAAACTCTGGGCGTGATTATCCTCCACGGGATTCTCTCTCCTCAGGGCTTCTTGCTGTATCACAGTTTCCACCGTAGCAGTTTCATCTCCCTTGAAGACGAAGAGCTGTGGGTCAGCGGCGGTTCAAGCACCATGGACCACTTTGAACGCTGCCTCTCCATCTTCCATCTTGGGGGTCTTGCTGGAAGCCATCCGGGGGGTGCCGGGCTTCAGAAGCTCAGCGCCTCCGTGGGGTCTGGTGCATCCTGTCCCCGGAAAGCTGTGCGGGTGGACTTGGTTGTGACCCCCTTCAGCCAATTTCCTTTTGCTTTGCTTGGCTGGACCGGCTCACGGGTGAGTTCCATGTGGACTGGGTCCTGTATTCGAACTTGTTTTTGTATTCATTTGGGGGTGACCTTGGGGGAAAGAGTTCCTAAGGAGCTTTTCATGTCAAATTAAGTAGGAGTCCGAATTGGGTAGCAGAGCCTGCCTGCCTATCTATAGATCTATCGATCTCTCTACCCATCCATCCGTTCATCCATCCATCTATCAATCTCTCTCTCTCTCTCTCTCTCATCTATCTATCATGTATCTCTATCATCCTCTATCTACATCCATCCATCCAGTTGTTAAACCATGCAGGTATTTGGGATATCAAATTAACTACGACTCCAAATTTGGGCACAGAGTGTCTCTCTCTCTCTCTCTCTCTCTCTCTCTCTCTCTCTCTCTCTCTCTCTCTCTCTCTCCCTCCCTCTCTTCCTTTCCCTCACCTCCCCTCTCTCTCTCCCCCCTCCCTCTCTCTCTTCTCCCCTCTCCCCCCTCTCTCCCCCCCCTCTCCCTCTCTCTCTCTCTCTCCCTCCTCTCTCTCCCTCCCTCTCTCTCTCCCTCCCCCTCTCTCTCCCTCCCCCTCTCTCTTATCTCTCTCCCTCCCTCTCTCTTCCTTTCCCTCTCCCTTTCTCTTCCTCCATTCCATCCAGAATTTCCAGCAGGTGCTTTTTTGAGTTTCTCTGGAGATGCTAGGTGCTCCTGCACGCAAAGAGTTTGTTTTAACCTTTACACTTCAATCCTTCTCCAACTCTTGTGAGAAAAGGTCAAGTCCCTTCACTGCAGACTGGAAGGAAGATCCATCCAGGCTTTCTTGAACGAGTTTCAGCGCCAAAGATCATAGCTTAAGAGTACAGAATGTTGGAACTGAAATAGAAACCCTCTGGGCCTCCATTGTTATTGAATTCTTGGCCATGATCTCTTTGAAACGTTTGACTTTCTTCTTCCTGGAATGTTTGTTTGAAGGATTAAGAGCCGTTTCTATTTTATAAGCCTGTAATAGAATCTCCCATCTCTCGCTTGTGTGCACTTTTGAGATAATTTCCTTTGTTTTCTGGAGTTCAACACAACCTCCTGCGGAAGAAGAAATCTTAGGCATTTTCCTTCTGTGATCCTGCAGAAGACTGAAATCAAATTCAGAGTGGATATGCTAAGAACTAGGATGAAAATAAAAAAAGAAATATAATTCAGATCATTAAAAAAAACAAAACCCTAAGGCTGTTCTCATTTGTTCCAGAGTGCATGGAATAATAGATTTCAATTACAGGAAGGCAAAAGGGTTCTTCTATGATTATCTGGTTAGCCTCTTGTTAGTTTTCAAAGCTTTCTTAGCTGGATATTTGAAGTATCTGATTGAAGACCTGATTCCTGCTCACTAGCAATCAGAATTGACATCTAATTTGGGATGTCCAGCAGTCTGGCATTCCTAGAAATGGCAAATTCATTCACCAGCCTTCCAAAACCGATTCAAAGATTGGGAGGGAACAGGTAATCTTTCAGAGATGTGTCAGGCAAACTCCTCATCTGTTTCGAATTCAGAGGAGACTTTGTTGTTGATTAACAAATGGAATCCTCCTGGCGCTTTACCTTCCCAGAATTTTGAACGAGACCTCCGCCGTTTCTCTAAGCGTGAGAAGAAGATGACCCTCAACAGCCATGGCCTCTATCACCTGGAGCAGGTAAGAGGTCCCTGGAGGAAGAATCTCAGGAGGAATGACTTTGGATTTGGCACCCTTGGATAGACCCCTTTTTTCTGCAAAGGTTCAGGGCAGATGAGGTAGTTGTGGGTTTTGATCGGAGTTTGTTGAGACCTGGGTACAAATTCTGGTGTAAACATGCCAAGGAGATGTCCTGATCTACCTCCATAATAAGCCTTCCAGTCTTCCATGTTTGATTCTCCTTTGTTAAACTCTGAACTTCCCATTCCTCTCTGTTTAAGTGAGGATCTGTGGTTGTGGCATATTTGTGTACCCGAGAGGAATCGGAAGCTCATTAGACAAGCTCTGGGCCCTTTGAAGGTACTAAATCACCTAGAAAGAGAGTCCATCTGGAACGTCCTCCCCATGTGAGGTTGGCCATAACCCTCCTGACCTTTTGCAAGGGCCTAAAGACCTGGCTCTGCCAGTTAGCTTGGGACCCCAGTGGGGGAGCATCACAGTGGAGATAGTTGATCGAGTAACAACAGATCCCCCCTATTCTGTCCCCGCCCTCCCCATTTGGAATTGGATTTTAGCAGACCTTAGTGGTTGGTATTAATTTGTCTCTATATGTAGGTAGGTAGGTAGGTAGGTAGGTAGGTAGGTAGGTAGGTAGGTAGGTATTCCCACAGATTATAGAGATAGTGATAGTGACAAAGACAGAGATGATATAGATTGTAAGCCACCCAGAGATACTTTGTGGTAATATGGGCACGAATACATTTTATAAATAAGCATCCAGTTTTGGTCACCACGATGTAAAAAAGATGTTGAGACTCTAGAAAGAGTGCAGAGAAGGGCAACAAAGATGATTAGGGGACTGGAGGCTAAAGCATATCAGGAACGGTTGCTGGAATTGGGTATGTCTAGTTTAATGAAGAGAAGGACGAGGGGGGACATGATAGCAGTGTTCCAATATCTCAGGGGCTGCCACAGAGAAGAGGGAGTCAAGCTATTCTCCAAAGCGCCTGAAGGCAGGACAAGAAGCAACGGATGGAAACTAATCAAGGAGAGAAGCAACCTAGAACTAAGGAGAAACTTCCTGACAGTTAGAACAATTAACCAGTGGAACAACCTGCCTCCAGAAGTGGTGAATGCTCCAACACTGGAAGTTTTTAAGAAGAGACTGGACAGCCATTTGTCCGAAATTGTATAGGGTTTCCTGCCTGAGCAGGGGGTTGGACTCGATGACCTCCAAGGTCCCTTCCAACTTTATTATTATTATTATGATGATGATGTTGATGATGACCCTGTAATCCCTTAATCCGGGGTGGAGTCAGGGCAACTGGATGGAGCTGAGTGTTTACTGGCTGGATGCCCTTCCTGATGCCACGTGGAGTTCGCAGCAGATTTTTTTTTTCTTTGCACCCTAAGAGACAGAAATATCTGCCACTACCTAGGATTGAACTCTCAGACGTCCAGGTAGGAGGCGAGCGTCTTCATCACTAGGCTACCACGCCACACAAACAAACAAACAAACAAATAAATACATTTTGGCTGGCCTTGTTCTGAAATCCAGCCATTTCAGTTCGCCAGTCATGAGTTCTCCAGCCAATACAATTAAGCCCTGAATCGGCACAAGGTACGAATAAAGTCCTTCTTTGTGCGCAAGTATACATGTATGGGCAGTCATATGTATTTAGCTATGGGGAATTTGCCAAGTAGAAAAAAGGTTTTCACTGACTGATTAATGTATGTGTACTTATTTTTTGCATGTTCTTCAGAAAATTTTCGTGCCCGCTGCCTCCGAGGAAGAGATTTTTCAGCATTTAGGACTGGAGTATCTACTGCCTGAAGAGAGAAATGCTTGAGCCTTTGTTGTGCAAAGCAGTTTGTTCACCCTGTGGAATTCACAAATGAATGAGAACCACCCAGGTTACATTTTATATAACCTTCACTTGTGTGTGTATGTGTGTGTGTATGATCTAAGACATAATTTATTTCTGGATTGTGTCAATGGAACTTTAGGAAATACATCACGTTTTTTTCATGCTCTCTTGGTTTCTGTTTTGATTTTTTTCCTTAACAGGCTCACAGCTAATCCTTGACGTACAAACGCAGTTGGGTCCAGAATTTCTGTTGCTAAGCAATGTGGTTGTTAAATGAGTCGCACCAGTGGTGGGATTCAGATATCTGAACAACCGGTTCTCTGCGTGAATGCAGGCCTGGGCATCCGAGCCTAGAACGGACTTCCGGAAGTGGCATCCATGCACTTCCGGTGGGCTGTTCTAGGCCTGGGAGGCCTCCGAGGCCTAGAATAGACTTCCAGAAGCGGTATGCATTCAGCCGGTTCTCAGAACTCAACAAAATTTAGCTACCAGTTCTGCTGAACCGGTACGAACCAGCTGAATCCCACCACTGAGTCGCACCCAATTTTATGACCTTTTTGCCACGGTTGTTAAGGAATCCCTGCAGTTAAGTGAATCCAGCTTGCCCCATTGATTTTGCTTGCTGGAAGCTAGCTTGGACGGTCACAAATGGCGATCACATGACCCAGGAATGCCGCAACCATTGTAAATACATGCCAATTGCCAAGCACCCAAATTTTAATCACGTGACCATGGGGATGCTGTGATGGTTGTGTGAGGACTGGTCACAAGTCACCTTTTTCAGTGCCGTTGTAACAGTGGTCGTTAAAAGAGCAGTTGTAAATTGAGGACTATCTGTATGGACATTGAATAGCAGATGCTTTTAAAGAAATTACTATTGCTATCCTGACATTTTATTTCTTAGTTTGCATCATTGATATAGCCCCCCCCCCTCATCTCACACAAGTGACCCTGGACAGTTTACATGTTTAAATACAAACCCCAAATATAACTCCCCCCAATGCCCAGTGATAAACTGTTAACTATTAACCATCAATAGTAGCAAAACTCATCTCTTCCCCACCACTCATGCAAACACCTGTGGGAACAGCCAGTGCCTTGTGAAAAATAAAATACATAAAATACAAAAAATAAAAATACATGGTCATCTATTCTATCCTAATAAAAGCCCTGGTGGTGCAGTGGTTAGAATGTGGTATTGCAAGCTGACTCTGCTCATTGCCAGCAGTTCGATCCCGACTGGCTCAAAGTTGACTCAGCCTTCCATCCTTCCGAGGTCAGTTAAATGAGGACCCAGTTTGTTGGGGGCAAATATGCTGACTCTGCAAACCGCTCAGAGACGGCTGTAAAGCTCTATGAAGAGGTTTATAAGTCTAAGTGCTATTGCTATCCTGTAGAATTACCCAAATCTAAGATGAGACTCAACTCCTAGGCTAATGAATCTACCAGCGCTTTGACATTCTTTGCTTATCTAAGGCTGTCATAGATGGTCACTAAAAGAACTGTTGTAAGTTGAAGATTGTTTGTATTATTTTTACAAATAAGGCAGCCAATGTATCCAACACACCTTCTTCCTCTTATTTTACTCATGACATGATAGCAGTATGGCAGTATTTGAGGGGCTGCCACAAGATCAACTTATTCTCCAAAGCATCAGGGGGCAGGACAAGAAACAATGGATGGAAACTAATCAAAGGGAGAAGCATCCTGGAATTAAGGAGAAACTTCCTAACAGTGAGGACAATTGACCAGTGGCACAGCTTGTCTTCAGAAGTTGTGGGTGTTTCATCACTGGGGGTTTTAAAGAAAAAATTGGACAACAGCTACCTGAAATGGTATAGGGTCTCCTGCTTGAGCAGGGCATTGGACTAGAAGACCTCCAAGGTCCCTTCCAGTTCTTATCCAATTGATACTCACAAAACATTCCTGTGAGGCAGGTTGGGTTGAGAGAGAGTCACTGACCCCAAGTCATCCAGCCGTTATTCGTGGCTTAAGGCGGGACTTGAACTCACTTAAGTCTTATTAGCCACCCACATGTGCCTTAATGAGATGGGCAGCCATATAAATAAAAGCATCCTGCAAGAACACAAGCATGTCACTTCCATTTGGCTGCCCTGAACCCAGATTTAAGCTCAGTTTAAGGGAGTTTTACATTTCCCTCCCACTCACCCCCCCTCAAAAGAATAATAACAATAATTGACAGCCCAGTGATACATTCCTGACCTATTAAATGTTAGTTGGATTGGGCCATAGAAGGACACTTTGCCAGCTAGCCCAGGATGGTAACCGATTCTCCTGCAATCCACTCTTGGCGTGGATTAACTTCCTGATGCTTTGTTCAGCGAGGCAGGAGACACGCTGAGGTAAACCTCAGCCAAACAATGCATCACTGAACAGCCGGGTCTTCATTTGGCTCTGAAAGTTTTGCCCTGAGGAGCAGCTCACGGCAGCATTACAAACGCAGGTGCTTCTAAGAGCATGTGTGACACCAAACAGCAGCAGCTCCTCTGCTTCCTGTCCTCAACTTAACCACAGTTTGTTTAATGACTGTTCAGCGTTACAAACACGCTGCAAAAAGTGACCGATGGCCGTTTTTCAACACTTCACAACCATTGAGGCATCTCCATGGTCATGTGATCCAAATTCAGACACTTGGCAACTGACTCGTATTTGTGACGGTTGCGGTGTTGCAAAGTCGTGTGGTCATCTCTTGGCAAGCAAAGTCAAGGGGGAAGTCGGATTCCCTTAACAACCGTGGTGCTAACTTAACAACTGCAACGATTCACTTAACAACTGGCGAAGCTCACTTAACAACTGTCTTGCTTAGCAACAGAAATTTTGGACTCAGTGGTGGTCATAAGTCGAGGTCTACCTGTACAATGGACAATTTGGTCCTGGCCAACAATAAAGCTGTTCAGACCACTTTCTGATTAGGGCCTCAAATGCTATATAACAGGGGTCTTCAAACGTGGCCCTTTTATGACTTGTGGACTTCAACTCCCAGAAGTCCTCAGCCAGGCACGTGTGCCTGGCTGAGGAATTCTGGGAGTTGAAGTCCACAAGTCATAAAAGGGCCACGTTTGAAGACCCCCCTGCTATATAATGTCGCATAAGTGTTTTAAATTCCTTGTGTTTCAATTTTTACATTTGTTACATAGTTATTGAAAGGTTTTCTTTATTTAGATCGTTATACTAATTGAATTATTATATTCTCTTTTAATGTAAGATGCTCTGGACTCAGAAAATTAAATAAATAAATAAACTCACGCCCACCTAGAGATCGGCCGAGAGGACCTTAGTGCCTCTTAGGTGGGGCAAAGAAAGGGGAGACAGAGATTCTTCAAAATCAGCTTTTCCACATAATTTTCTAGCAACAAAATAGGAAGTGATTGGCCACTGTTTTTTCCCTATTTTTTTTTTTTAAACAAACTTCTATATCTAGCCTATAGCCCTGGAAGTAACTAGCTAGCCTTCCGTCCAACTTCTAGCCACCTTTTACCGATTTTTTAAAAAGCTGAGCAGGCGCAAAATGTCGACAGAAATTATCCGTTGCTCTGAGAACACAGCAGAAAAACAGAAGCCTGCAGCTGCTTGCTGAGAAACTGGGCAATTTCAGCACAACATTCAATTAGACAAATTCCTGGAGGATTGCTCTCCTAACCAAGAGGTTCCATTCTGTGGGGAATAACAGTTTCCCACTCTGGCAACAGATGGTTGTGTGCCATCCAGAGTCACCCTTGGTGAGATGGGCAGCTATATAAATTTGACTGATAAATAATGAAGAAAGGGACGGTTTTGTTTGTGTTGTGTTGACTGTGTTGTCATAAATGCCTATTAGTGAACCCTTAAAATGATGCACAGAGTGTTTTTGAAAAGAGATGGCCTGGACCTTACTGGCAACTACCCCAAACCCCCAGGAATGGCTAGTGCAAATTCCCAGATGAAGTCGCTACTACTAATTTGCAAAGCCCTTTAATTACTCAGGCTTTTCTGGCTACCCCTAGGAAATTGAGCTTGAAATAAAGGGGATTATGTTTAGCAACAGAAATTCTGATCCCAGTTGTGGCCGTAAGTTGAGGACTGCCTGTACACTTTGTCAAAAACAAAACCACAGCTTTGCACCATAATGTACCCACTTTTTAATAAAATGTACCTTTTAAAAAGGAAGGACCTTGTATGGTTTGCGGAGTGTGTTACACACCTGACAGCCTCACTGAATAAAGCATTGCTTTCCCCTGTGTTCCATGAGGGATCCTAGATTGTCTCTATGATGGCCACAGTCACTATATATCTTTTATTTATTTATCTTTATATCCTGCTTTTGCTGCCCCATAGCAATGGACATCTTCCAGACTAGGGGGAATCCCCCAGCTGAGCATGGCCAATGCTGAGATTTCTGAGACCTGAAAATAACACATCTGGAGGTCAACCCGGTTGGCAGAGTTTTAGTGTCAAGGATGAAACTTTGGCAGCTAGGTGCCTCTGTGTTTCGACTTGCCTTTAGAATAAGGGGGGGGGAGGTGTTACTTTCAAGTGGGGTTAGATGGAGAAATGAAACTTCTTTGATTCAGCTGAAGACGGTGAGAGCCTGAAGTCTTGTCAAGGACACCAGAACAGGTGTGGATTTGAAGCAGACGATTCCCATAACAAAGCAACTTGTTTACATGGACTATGTAAGACATTGGGGGCGTGGCTGGGGAAATTATTGTTTAAGTCTATGAATTGGTGTTGGAACCTCAGAGTTAGTTTTGCTTTGACATTACCACGCAGTGCATTCCGTAAACAGTAAGATTTTCAGAGATGGAACGTACCTGGAGTTTTATTTGGAATCTCAAGCTTGGACATTGACATTTAGGAGTTTAAGGCAGCATACATGGGAAGTCTTCAGTCGTGTCACAATTGCAACTCCCACCCCACCCCAGTAATCTAATAAAGCTTCCTTGTTTCCATTTTCTTCCAGAGCCCATCTATATTACCAAAGCAAAAAGGTTGGAGGCCAGAGGTCCTAAGCATTTTCAGAGCTGGAGATAAGTGATGGCTGCCCCTGAATTTTCAGATGAAGTGTCCCTGATAATGCTCCTCACTTACACATCCATTCAGTGTGCAACCCCTTTCTGCAAATGGCACTGCTGTCAACACCATAGCTAAGAGGCCAGCTGCAAATTGAGGATATTCTTGCTTCTTCCTCATCCCTTATTCTTGGCAGCCTCTCTGCTGATAAAACGTTCTAGAGAACCTGGGGTCTTGCACATCCCTCCATCCTAACTCAACTGTGGATACGGGTTGCTTTCCCTGATGGATGCGTGTGTTTGCTCCGAATCTCAAGAGCTCTGCTCCTGCCTTCCTTGGTTGCTGCTTTGCTGTTCAAACCAGAGTTTGGTTTGTTGTTCTCAATCGCCCTGTCCCCTGAAGACTGCGGTAATTTCTCTCTTTCCCCCAAGGAAAGAGGGCAGGATGGGATTAGTGCTGGGAGACTGCCTGGTGCTGTGGGCAGGCTGGAGACTTTAGTACAAAGAAGCAGCACACCTGGACATAAGCAAAGTGGGTCCTGTAGCTGTGGCTAAGCTGGTGCTCTGTTACAGGTAAGAATTTTGGATAAATTGGGGGTAAGACAGGGAATCGGGAAGTTCTTTGACCTATGGAAAGAATGTGGTCGCTGGGATTTTTCCATTGCTTTGCTTGTTGCTAGCAGATTAAGTGCAGATTAAGCCCCTGTCCTTTAACGCCCTATAAATATGTTAATGTTTAGTATTGTTAGTGCAAACTGAATTGTTTGCTTCTCTCTCTTTTTGATCTGCTTTGCAAAACACCTGCCAGTTCCAAGCCAGACTGGAAATCGAACAGGGTAGATAGTCTCAAAGAATTGAGACTTAGGAGAAAGACAGTTTTCACTTCTTCTTTTTTTAAAGTGAGACTATTAATCTTGAGTTTCTTTTTCTTTTTTTTCCTTTTCTTTTGGTCTAAATGAATGTGGTGGGTTGAGGATGATATTATATGCAGAACTCATTTCCCCATAAATCCTCAATTAGGAAAAGGGGAGTTTGTGACCTTAGAGATGTTGTTGTGACTACAATTCCCATCGCCCCTGATATCATGGAGGTCATAAGCGTTTGAGTCCAAAGTCCTGCCAGGTGAAAATTGGAAAGCGCTTTCTATTTGGACTTGCTTCTAATCGATTTATTGCAAAAAGTGTACTGTCTGTTCCAGGGAGCGTGATTACTCATTTATTCAGTGTGTGGCATATCATACCTGGACTAGCAATGATACATTTCAACTAGATTAGTAGAACCCAATAAAATATAAATGTTTAAAAGATCTATGTTCAAATATCAATGTCTCTAGGCCATCTAACCATTGAAGCGCAGCATCGTCTATACAGGTAGTCCTCAACTTATGACCACAATTAAGCCCAAAATTTCTGTTACTAAGCAAAACATTTGTTAAATGAATTTTCCCCCATTTTTCGACCTTTCTTGCCACACTTGTTAAGTAAATCACTGCAGTTGTTAAGTTAGTAACATGGTTGTAAAGTGAATCCGGGTTTCCCCCATTGACTTTGCTTATCGGAAGGTCGTAAAAGGGGATCACGTGACCCCAGGACACTGCAACCGTCATAAATATGATCTAGTTACCAAGCGCCTGAATTTTGATCACGGGGATGCTGCAACGGTTGTAACTGAAAAACGGTCATCAGTCACATTGTAACTTCAAACAGTTGTAACTTCAAACCATTGTAACTTCAAACAGTTGCTAAATGAACTGTTGTAAGTCGAGGACTACCTGTATTAAAAAAAATGAGATACTGGACCCGTATTTGCCCTCCACCTACAGCCAGTCACTATGTGATCTACAGTTTGAGGTGAGACCCTGCGGTCACAATGAGGGGAGGATATTATGCCCCATTTGTACAGAGAGTCCCAGGTGCGAATTGTCCATTGCTGATGTGGTAAATTCAAAGCATGGCACCTTTTCTGTGGCACCTTATACGTCTTCCTATATCTGGGTGTTCAGCAACCCATTCGGCTTTCCTTTGGAAATCGATGTCAAAGTTGTTGGGCAGATGTTGTGCAAGTGCCAGTGGGGGCTCCCTGGATGTGAAACTTCTGACTGATAAACGAGGGGGGTTGGCCTGCTCCGGTAGGAGTGAGTGGTTCATAATTTGGAAGGTGATGAATTCCAGACATACTACTTAATTTCGATCCAGTCTTTTCCCACTAGATCAGGGGTCTTCAAACTTGATCCTTTTATGACTTGTGGACTTCAACTCCCAGAATTCCTCAGCCAGGCACGTGTGGAATTCTGGGAGTTGAAGTCCACAAGTCATAAAAGGGCCAAGTTTGAAGACCCCTGCACTAGATCCTTCCTACTTTTTCTTTTGGGAGAAAGGCACGGAACAGAAGCTCTCTGGTGAGAAGCTGCATTAAAATAATTTAAAAATATGTAAAGGAAATAGTCAAGGAGAGAAGCAACCTGGAACTGAGGAGAAACTTCCTGACAGCTAGAACAATTAACCAGTGGAACAACCTGCCTCCAGAAGCGGTGAATGCTCCAACACTGGAAGTTTTTAAGAAGAGACTGGACAGCCATTTGTCCGAAATGGTGTAGGGTTTCCTGCCTGAGCAGGGGGTTGGACTCGATGACCTCCAAGGTCCCTTCCAACTTTATTATTATTATTATTATTATTTATTTCTGCATGTAACTTGTAACTGATTTTCCAGTGCCCCTTGCTCTCTTCCTTCTGCACATCTAACTGCTTCAAGGAGGCACTCTTCACATGCTCTTTGTATCTTTGGAAAATCTTTCCCCTTACATCCCAAATTGCACCCTCCAGCAGGACCTCGCTGGTCCTCTCTTGCTGTTTTTTTAGTCTGGCTTTCTGCCACCCATCATGTTCCTCCTTTTGGCTGCTTTAAATGCTTTCCTAAAAATCGCCGCCACGCAGGTGTCTTCTCGTCTCTCTGGTTCCCTTTGCTCCGATGCAACAAGGCTTTGCAGGGCCCGTTTTGGGATTCTGCCTTTTGTAGCCAGAGATGCACCGGTGGGATTCAGCCGGTTCGCACCACTTCGGCAGAACCGGTAGCTCATTTTTTGTTGCCCAGGCCCAGAACGGACTTCCGGAAGCGGCATCCACACAGAGAACCGGTTGTTCATGTATTTGAATCCCACCACTGCAGAGATGGGAAGCCTGCAAGAGAATCAAGAGCACCAGTTCCCCTGCCCTATGGGTTAAACACCTGAATAACCTCATATCTAGGTTTAGACCAGAGATTCTAGCCATCTAATGAGGGGAACACTTGCATTTTTGCTCTTCATTGAGAAAGGGATCGAATCTTTGATGGTCCACTATAAATTCTTTAGTCGATGCAGATGGTCCCTTGACAGTGTCCAGCTCTATGACTTGATGCACCTAATTTTGAGTCCTTTATGATAGCGACCGGTTCCCTGGAGAGAGGTTTTTCCATGGACCGGAAGAGTCGTGGTTTCATGTGCTGCCTGCCTCCCACGGATTGGGCTTTGCTTGTTTGTGTGTTCCGGTTTCTGGCATGCTGCAGACCGGAGCCAGTCCACGGACTGAGGATTGGGGACCCCTGCTTTATTTTATTTTATTTTATTTCATTTTATTTTATTTCTTATTTTATTTTAGTTCTTATTTTTATTTTATTATTTTATTTCTTATTTTATTTTATTTACTATTTTATTTTACTTATTATTTTATTTTATTTTATTTTATTTTATTTTTATTATATTTTTATTATATTATTTATTTTATTTTATTTTTATTTTATTATTTTATTTTATTTCTTATTTTATTTTATTTTATTTCTTATTTTATTTTATTTTATTATTTTATTTTATTTAATATTTTCTTTTCTTTATTATTTTATTTTATTATTTTATTTTATTTAATATTTTATTTTCTTTATTTTATTATTTTATTTTTTATTTTATATTTTATTTTATTTTATTTTATTTTAATTTTATTATTTTATTTTATTTTTTATTTTATTATTTTAATTTAATTTAATTTTATTATTTTATTTTATTTTATTTATTTTTATTTTATTTTATTACTAATTTATTTTTTATATTTTATTATTTTATTTTTTTATATTTTATTTTATATTTTATTATTTTATTTATTATTTTTTTATCAAATTTGTTTGCCACTCATCTTGCGGCAATTTCTTACAGTGATGTTTCCTGAGCAGACACTGTCAGGCAGTCCAAGTAGCCACTTGGTCCTTGCACTTACGACCCATGCAGCATCCCCACAGGTACATGATCCAAATTCAGGAGCTTGGCAACCAATTTGCAATGGCTGCAGCATCATCCCAGGGTCATGTTATTGCCATTTGCAACCTTCGCAGCCACTTCCAACAAGCAAAGTCAATGGGGAAAGCTGGATTCTCTTAGCAACCGTGGCAATTGCTGTGATATACTTAACCGTGGCAAAAGTCGTAAAATTCTGGGTTATCTCATGACTTTAGTGGTGGTGTTCAGTGGCTTCCAGCTCTTATTATTCTAATGGGCATCCTGTTGCCAGGAATGTCTTCCAGAAGATGCTTCTTAAACAGGGGTGGACAATTACTGTTCCCGAAGGGGCTTTGTGGCTGTAATCCCACCTCCCAGAATGCCTTGGAATAAGATTACTTCAAGGTATTGTGGGAAATTAAGGCAGAACTGGACTTAGCAGTCCAGCGTGGTTTGGGGTCTAGCAGTGGCCTCTTCTGGATACACAGCAGCTGTTCAAAGATGCCAATAGGAACTCAGGCCATCAGGCACCAAGGATGCCTGGAGTGAACTTGGGTTGATCTTCATACCTCAATGGTCCTCTCTCTCCCTCCCATTCCAGCTCTGTTAGTTCCAAAGCCATTCCAAATTCAGCTTTAAGATGGGAGAATTTGGGGAAGTAGTCATGGAAAAGAACTAACTGTAAATTAACAGGCTGGCTCAGGAATTCTGGGAGTTGAAGTCCACAGGTCATAAAGGGGCCATCGTTGCCCAACTGATTTTCCGCAGCCCAAATCCGAGAGCCCCACTTAAGCCATTTTCAAATACTTCCACCCTTCAAGTCTTCTCCTGCCTTCGTGGAAAACACAGGAAAATCTCGCATACCTCCCTGGCAATTCTCTACTGCGGTTACCCTGGAAACAATCTACACACCTCCACGCTCTGCTCTGGGGACCCCAAACATGTCATACCCTGTCATTAGCCAGTGTTAGGAAGTGGAAAACTTTCCCCATAGGAGGATCCTTCTCATTAGATCAGAGCCAGCTTGAAAACAACTTCTAAGGAGAGCTCTGCAAAAGGGCTAGCCAGCCTCTGTTGCTTTTCCCTTCCATGCTTAGGACAGTTCAGGATTTAGAAAGGGGGGCTCTTGGTGTCCACATGCAGTGGGCCCCAATTCAATCTCTGCATCTTTAGACAGGGCTGAAAAAGCCAGATGGCTGAATGGTTAATTCAAGTGCAGGCCAGTGTCCTTCATGTTATTGCCTTCTGACATGACACTTTCCGTATTTATGAAGCCAAGTCACTTGCTTTTCCCTAAGATCTGTTCCTGTCTAGTCGCTATCCTATTCCTGCAGGAATAATAGCAAGAATCCTGGAAAAATGAAGTATTAGTACCGCTTTATACTGCACTGGTGAGAGCATACTTGGAATATTGCATCCAGTTCTGATCAACACAATATAAAAAGATGTTGAGACTCTGGAAAGAGTGCACAGAGAAGCGCAACAAAGATGATTAGGGGCCTGGAGACTAAAACATGAAGAATGATTGCAGGAATTGGGTATGTCTAATCTAGTGAAAAGAAGGGCCAGGAGAGACATGTTAGAAGTGTTCCAATATTTGAGGGGCTCCTACAAAGACAAGGGGGTCAAACTATTTTCCAAAGCACCAAAAGGCAAGACAAGAAACGATGGAAATTGACCAAAGAGAGAAGCAACCTAGAACTAAGGGGAAAATTCCTAACAGAACAATTAACCAGTGGAATGGCTTGCCTTCAGAAGCTGAAGGTGCTCCATCACTGGAGGCTTTTAAGAAGAGAATGGACAGCCACTTGTATGGAATGGTACGGGTCTCCTACTTGAGCAGGGGGTTGGACTAGGAAGACTTTCAAGGTCCCTTCCAACTCTGTTATTCTATGTTCTATGAGTCCATAGAAATAGAGTGTCAAGGTTCCGACTAATGGAGCACTGCTAATATAGGATATTATTGCTTTGACATAGAGCACTGAAAAGAGCAACAAATTTTATTAGGGGACTGGAGGCTAAAACATATGATGAACGATTGCAGGAAGTGGGTATGTCTAACGAAGAAAAGGACTGGGGGTGACATGATAGTAGTCTTCCAATATTTGAAGGGTTGTCACAGAGAAGAGGGAGTTGACCTATTTTCCAAAGCACTTGAGGGCTGGACAAGAAGTTACAGGTTGAAGATCATTATAGAGACATCATCCAACCTAGAGCTTCCTGACAGTGAGCAGTTTGTCTCCAGAAGTTGTGGGTGCTTCATCACTGGAGGTTTTTAAGAAGAATCGGGACAGCCGTTCGTCCTGAACGGCATACAGTCTGCTGCTTGAAGACTAGAAGACCTTCAAGGTCCCTTCCAATCTTGTTATTCTATGTTGTATATTTGATATGCCACCTATCCCATTATTCAAATTGACTCTGGACAGTTTACAATTTATCTGTATCTCTATCTATCTATCTATCTATCTATCTATCTATCTATCTATCTATCTATCTATCTATCTATCTATCTATCTATCTATCTATCTATCTATCTATCTATCTATCTATCTATCATCTATTATTTATTTTGAAATTTAAATTTTATTGAAACCCGGCCCTTCCTGGAATCAAGGTAATGCTGTTACCTTAAGAGCAGGGATGTCCATCCTTGGCAACTTTACGATCTGTGGACTTCCAACTCCCAGAATTCCCCAGCCAGCCATGCTGATTTAATTTATTTAATTTTGTAATAGGTTAAATATGGAAAAGAATGGAAATGAATGGAATGGGAATCGGAAGGGACCTTGGAGGTCTTCTAGTCCAACCCTCTGCTCAAGCAGGAGACCTTATGTTAACCGAAACCCCTCCGACCAGCGTTTTAGCAGCATTGAAATTGTTTAGAGCTCAGCAGATGCAATTTGTGAAACCGGGTGGGCCTTGAGGGGCCGCCAGAGAAGTTCATCATGCGGTTCAAGGCATCCAAAGGCCCGGAGTGACGCCAGGCTGAGCTCTGGGGAGGAATTTCAGCAGGCAGATCCACGCAAGTAAGAATGCTAGTCTGCCCCCTGGGGTCTCATTTAACAGGAAAAGGAGGTGAGGCTTCCATGAATCTTGGGGGGGGGGAGGAGAGGAGAGGAGAGAAAGCAGGGGGGGGATTCAGCGCCTATAAGAACGCCGTATCGTTCTTCTGTTTGTACGAAATTTACAGAACTGGACTAATCAGAGGTTGAGGCGAAAACGGTGCTGCAATTAACACCAAGATAGGCAACCAAGCACAGGGACTACCAGAGGATTCCTCTCTCTTTTGAAATTGCTGCTTTTTTGTTTGCATAAACAAATGAATAAACGTTGGCCAAGCGCCAAAACTGAGCATCCTGCTAACCTACAAGGATGCGGTTAAAATAAACCTGGGTGTCGTTTGTAGAGGGAGACACAGGAGGATTACAGAGAATTATTTGTTCTTTCTGATGTTTTTATTTATTTATTTATGTACAGGTAGTCCTCGTCCCGGGGTCACGTGATCCCCTTTTGCGACCTTCTGACAAGCAAAGTCAAGGGGGAAGCCAGATTCACTTAACCACCACGTTACTAACTTAACAACCGCAGTGATTCACTTAACAAGTGTGGCCAGAAAGGCCGTAAAATGGGGCAAAATTCCCTTAACAAATGTCTCGCGTAGCAACATAAATTTTGGGCTCAGTTTTGATCCTAAGTTGAGGACTACCTGTATGGACAGAAACTGGAGAGCCGGAAGGCACGTTTCAGGCTCCACCCAAAGTCGGGAAATCGAGCATTTTCCTGATGTTTTGTGTAGTTGTGCAATACAATGAGTAGTTGTGCAATTCTGCTCAGTTCATGCAGACCAAGGAATTCTACTTGGCACTGAATCTGGCAAGCCGCAGCATCCAAGTGGAGGTTTGGTTTGCCTTTGTTTGAAGGACAAAAAGTACAGCCAGCTATGCTACGAGGCCTTGGAGCGTTAAAAAGAAAACATTACAGCTTGAAAGCAGCAAGAGAGGAACGGTTTCCAGGGAGCAGGGAGCAAAGTGCCATCTGAGGAAGAAACTCACAGGTATGGCTGCTCTTGTGTTCAGGTTTCTCTTAACAGTAACAATTGAGAGTGCAGCGTTTCTTTAATGTGAGCTTCCTAGGAATCCATTTCTCAGTCAGAGACTCAATTTTATAGACTAGAGATAGAATCCTAGGTCTGGAAGTGACCTTGGAGGTCTTCTAGTCCAACCCCGTGCCCAAGGCAGGGAGGTCTTCTCCCATCCCAGACACATGGCCGTCCAATCTTTTCTTGAAAACCTCCAGGGATGGAGCACCCATTAGCTCAGGGGTAGGCAACCTTGGCTCTTTTATGACTCGTGGACTTCAACTCCCAGAATTCCTGAGCCAGCCATGCTGAGGGGAAAGGGAGAGGTTTCCAAGCTGAGCCATGCTGGCTCAGGAATTCTGGGAGTTGAAGTCCACGAGTCATAAAAGAGCCAAGGTTGCCTACCCCTGCACTAGCTGTTCCATTGATTAATTGTCCTCCGTGTCAGAAATTCCTCCTTAGTACCAGATTAGATCTCCCTCTGACAAGCTTCCACCCTTTGCTTCTTGTCCTGCCCTCAGGTGGTTTGGAGAATAAATTGATCCCCTCATCTCTGTGACAGCCCCTCAAGTACAGGAAGCCTGCTATCGTGTCACCCCTAATCTCTTCCTTAGACCAAACAGACTAGTTCCCTTAACTGTTCATCATACGGTTTAGCCTCCAGAACCCTTATCATCTTTGTTGCTCTTCTCTGCACTCTTTCTAGAGTCTCAGCATCTTTTTGTATCATGGCGACCAAAACTAGACTCAGTATTCCAATGGTGGTCTCACCAGTAGAGTCTAAAGTGGTACCATCACTTCTCGCGATCTTGATGGTATCCCTCCTTTGATGCAGCCTAGGACTGCGTTGGGTTTTTTGGTAGCTGCAACACACCGCTGGCTCATACTTAAGTGATTGTCCACTAGGATTCCTAGATCCCTTTCACGGTTAACTACTGCTGAGCCAGGTCCTGCCTATTCTATACCTGCATTTATTTTTTTTCCTGCCTAAGTGCAGGATCTTGCTTTTTTCACCACTGAACTGCATCTTGTTGGATAGGGCCCAGTGCTCAAGTCTGTCAAGATCCTTCTGAATTTTGAGTCTGTCTTCTAAATCTTAAGTGTTCAACTATTCCCCTCAGCTTGGTGTCATCTGCGAATCTACCTCCATGTAGATATAGTTCCATTGAGGACTACATTCTGAATGCGATTAGTCTGCCAACTATGACTCCATCTGGTTGTGCTACCGTCTATCCCACACTCTTCTATCTTACCAAGAAGTGGGCTCTGGTCCACTTTGTCAAATGCCTTACTGAAGTCCAAGTATACTATATCGATAGCAAACTGTAATCTGTAAAAGGAACCAATGTTTTGGGATGTGTACCTCAACCAACTTAATCCATATTTTCCTGAATTAATGGAGGAGGGGGTTGTAAAACTCTAAATAACCCCAAAGATTTTTAAAAGACAGAAAAATGCTAACACTGTGCAGTGATCTAAATCAGTTTCTCAAACTTGGCAATGTTAAAATATGTGGACTTCAATTTCCAGAATTCCCCAACCAGCTGGCTGAGTGCAGAATTCTGGGAGTTGAAGTCCTCACATCTTAATGTTGCCAGATTTGAAAAACACTGGCCCAGGTCTAGCTGGAGCAGTGAAGTCTTGATACAGCGATCTTCCTCAAGATTTCCCCAACTCATTAAACCCAAAGCTAACTAGCACCCACATTTTAATTATTACATATTTGTATTTATTAAATTTATATGCTGCCCATGTCACCGATAAAGCGACTCTGGGCGGCTTGCAAAAAAATAAATAAATATTAAAACACATAGTGAACTATGGTTTGCAGACTACCAATCTGGGCTAACGCTATGCTAAACCAAACGCGTGATGGTTTAGCGCAAGAGGTGAACCCAGCCTGTATCTGCCTGCTTAGATTTGCCTTGCATCATTGGCCCTTAGTAACAATAACAGAGTTTTAACATACTCGAGCTTTGTGACCACATTTCTATCTTTTTCAGGGGACAACAACTTCCTCAAGCAAATATCTTTCTGCTGAAGGGCTTATTTGCATTGCTGTGAGTTTGGGCACTGGAATGTGAAATACCAGCAAGCAGCAGAGTTTTCTACAGGATTCCTTCCTAGCTAGAAGAACGGTGTGTGGGGGGGCTCAGATCGAGGAGGGTAGAGGAAAACTATTGCATCTGTCGCTTACCATCTCAGAGAAGGGTCAGAAATGGCCAGAATTTGCCTGCTGCTGGTGCTATGTCTGAAGATGCGTGAAATTTATTCACAAGAAGGACGCTGGGAGACCAGCTGGAAAAGGAACGACTCCGACGTCGTGAATGACCTGCTGGACCAGTGGAAAAGGAACGACTCCGATGCCCTGGGTGAGGATTGGAAGCAACGGCTACCCAAAGGCATAATTATTGGAGTGAGGAAAGGGGGCACTCGGGCCTTGCTGGAGATGCTGACTCTACACCCCCAAATAGCAGCTGCTCACTCCGAGATACATTTCTTCAACGTGGAAGAGAACTACCAGAAGGGATTGGATTGGTACTGCCAACAGATGCCCAATTCCCACAGCGCTCAAATCACTGTGGAAAAGACGCCGGGCTATTTCTCTTCCCTTGAGGCCCCAGAGCGGATCTATGCCATGGACCGTTCCGTGAAGCTCCTTTTGATTGTGCGGGATCCCGTGGAAAGGTTGGTGTCCGATTACACCCAGATCCTCTACAACCGCAAAGCCCGGCAGAAACCGTACCAGTCCCTGGAGGAAATCCTGAAAAGGGGCCAAGAGCTGAACACCAGCTACAAGGCCATGCAGCGCAGCCTCTACGCGCTACACTTGGCTCGGTGGCTGGAGTTCTTCCCTACGACGCAGATTCACGTGGTAGATGGAGGCGGCCTGATACGGCAGCCAGATTCGGAGATGCGTCACGTGGAGCAGTTTTTGGGACTGGAGCCTTACCTGGGCCCAGACAACTTTTACTTCAATGAAACAAAAGGCTTCTTTTGCCTCCAGGCCAAAGGAGAACGGCACTGCCTTGACCAATCAAAAGGCCGACCTCACCCCACCGTTGATGAATTACTGCTGGAGCGACTCTGCACCTATTTCAGTCAGCACAATGAGGACTTCTTTGCCATGGTGGGGCGGACTTTCAACTGGTGCTGAGTCTTGCGTAGAGGCCAAGTTGGGCCTTCACTGAATATTCCACCACAAAATCTCCCCGTTTTTCTTTCAAAGGAGCTGGAAATTAAAACTCTACCATATACCAACTCTGTTTATAGTGAAACAGCCAAACCTGAAGTTGGAGGTTTTGAGATCCTTGGAGAACCACTTGAGGCAAAAAGCAACTTTTTGATAAGTGTTTTAACTTTTCTAGCAATCCCAACAGGTGAAGTTATGCTCTTTATGGTTATGTTCCCCCAAAAACTTTAGTTTAAGCTATAGGATGTAGATCCACGGTTCTTCCTGAAAATCTGGTATTTAACGGGCCACGCAAAAGCGATGATGTTGACATATGTCCCCATATTCCTATAAACAGCTTGCAAGAATTGAATTCAGCTTCTCTTTTCTAGCCAACAGTGGGTTGACTCAACACTGTAAACCACGGGTGTCAAACTCACCACGTCACGTGATGTGTCGTGACGTATCGCGACTCTTTTTGCATTGCTGGCAATGGGGTGGGCACGGCTTCGGTATGATGAAACTGGCCCATGGGCCGGCAGTTTGACACCCCTGCTGTAAACTAAGCTGTTTGCATGCCTATTTAGCTTATACAGTTCTTACTGGTAGGGACCCCAGAGTGCCACGAGAAATAATTTAATTAGAATTTGAAATCAGGCCCTTCTTCTCGGTGGCCTTTCTGTCCAAGAGACACTGGCACTTTGATTGTGGGCCTTTAGTATTTCTTTCGATCAACATCTAAGAAATGCGTAACTTAAATTAATCCTGGAACCTACAGATATTCCATTACACTCACATCCATTTCAGTTATCTGCCTAAAATGTGGCCAAGTAACAATAACATTTAGATCTTAGCAACAAGAATATTAATTTTCTGCACCGTGATTGATGCATTAAACAGTCTGGAAATTAGTTCTTTTCAACTCCTGACAAGAATAACCTTTCACTCCAATCAATCCTTTCTCTTTTATTTATCTCTTAGAAAACAACCTCTTTCATTAGCAAAGCATTGTTGACATTGTTAATCCATCAGCAAAAATAAAAAGTTGTAGCATCTTCAGTATAGAAGTTCCAATTCCTAGAATGCTGAGCCTTTAGTAACAGAAGCCTTGACTGTTCTGTAGCTAGCAGTCCAGGTTATCAATTACACAAGAGTTATATTAATTATTGTTCCTAAGAAAAGAAACACCCTACTCCTACTATAGCAGGAGTAGGGGGGGGGGGAAACTATAGCAAATTCAAAGATCTACTTTGTTATATAAATATTGCCTTGTTAGGACAGTATTTTATTAGATTACCATGGAATCAGCAAATGTAACGCAAAGTCCCAATCCATATCCAAATTGGCCATTGCATCTAACTTCCCTAAATAATTTCATGTCAGTTTTACCATATGTAGCATTTTGAAAGCTATTTTAATAAGGACAAAGTTCAAAATTACTTACAATGCACAGGAATATAGTGAATAGTACTTAAAAAATACAAATAGCCATCCACACTGATAGGAATGGAGAAACAACCAAAACCCTATTTGACCTCCTTCAATCCAAAATTCTTAACAATAATCTACTTTAAAGACTACAAGTCCTTATAGCTTTAAATTACTAATCTAAAATTACTAATTACTAATCAGAGTAATCCTGGAATTATAATTGAGATAAAATTTATACAAATTAATTTGAGAACAGCTATAGGTAAGCCAAGCATTTGGAGATTTGAGACCATTATGTTTAATCAGCGACATTGTGTAAAGCAGTTCTGAAAATTAATAGTGGAGAGAAACATTGGTTCTTGTTTAGAAGGGTACGAAAGTGGTAACATTTCCAGTTGTAACCAAGGCAGCATTGCTGATTTAGTATTTTGTTACAGATGTGTTTGTCAGAAAATAACAACTGAAATAAAAGCAAGTGTGCTGGTTCAATAATATAGTAGTATTCACTGCAAAGCCACCACCTTCAATGAGGTTATCAGCCATGAGCAGCAAAATTCAGGATGGGCATCTTTGCTAATATGACACTGCAACACGGAACATGGGAAATGTTTGTGCAGTGTAGGAATTTAGAGAAAAGATTTTAGGCAAAAAGATTTTTTTTAAAAAACAAAACAAAAGCTGTATTGTTAAAATTCATAAAAGTTATTTTAAGTGACATTAAAATCTGGACTTTGACCTCTGTGTTAATAAGAGTAAACAAAGTTAACCATGAATGTGGCCATATCCAAGTTTAGAATATGTGACTTGTTTTAAACATTTCAATTTAATTTTACTGGATTTATCCCTTGTATACCAGAATGACACACAAGAATAGGTTTTGTAAAAAATGGTTTTATCAGTTCCATTTTTGTATAAAACACATGGGAGAAACCTAGCCAATCAACACACAAATTGCTGCCACATAACAAGGTACTTTTTTTTTGTGTCAAACTTTAAATCTAGAACATACAAATGTTTTAATCTACAGTCAATTGTCTATGCTCTTCCATTTAACTATTCTTTTAAAAAAATTCCACATATCCCCATATTTCTTCTGTCCCAATTACAGTACAATGACAGGGAGGAAGCGGGCTGCCGAGAGCGCCTCTTTTACGCGGTCTTCTGCTGTCCCTTCTTTCCAATCAGAGACTTGTGGATGTGCGGAATTACGCCTGCAGAGAGAGCAAAGGATGAGGAGGCCATATCCACGATAATGCCAAGATTTAAGATGCTGCTCAATATTTATACAGCCGTGTCAAAATCTCTTCTTCCCTCCCTCATTCCAACTTCATGTTTTCAAGCAACTACTTTTCTTTTAACCATACGCTTCAATCAATACTTCGATTTAAAAGGGGGTTTTTTCACGGAAGATGAAAATGTCCTTATACTACTTGGAGGATCCTGAATAGGTTGAGGGTTGGAGGGCCTAAATGTAGAGCCAATATGCTGAAATGGAGGCTCTTAGCTGATCATGCATTGTGTGAATGTAGAGGGACGCAGAGCCCAGCCCATCTGCTGGTATGTCGGCTACTACCAGAAGCATGTACCGATAATGACTTATTTTGGCCAACAACAAAGTCAAGAAGGTGGATTCGTTCTGGCAATTTAAAGTTTGATCTGGACACAGAAGCAGCACAATGGAAGATGGAGCGTTCTCCAGGAAAGACTTCACAATGTTTGCTTTGCGCTTCTATTAAAATTAACATTGGGAATAGAGCACTGCTAAATTGTCTTAATTTGATTATAAAGACTGACAAAAATACAGAACTGATGTTGTACATATAAAGTAATATTGTAATACCCTGTACTAAAATACGAGCTGGGACATTTTGTAATAATTTTTTTCACTTCAGGAATGTTGGGCAGCTTCAAACTTGCACAGTGTTTATAAACTGTCCCGAAACATTTAAGTTAAAAGTTCCATACGTTTCACTGCTGCCGAACATTGTTTCCAACAAATATTTTTCTCCATATAAAATAGGTTGGATTTCATTTTTTTCACATCAAAGAATGTAGTCCAAATAGTAGTAGTCCTCGACTTACAACAGTTGAGCCCAAAATTTATGTTGCTAAGCGAGAAATTTGTGAAGTGAGTGTTGCCCCATTTTGTGAGCTTTCTTGCCACAGTTGTTAAGTGAACCACTGCAGTTGCTAAGTTAGTAACACAGTTGTTAAGTGAATCTGGCTTCCCCCTTGACTTTGCTTGCCAGAAGGTCACAATAGGGACACTGTGACTGCAATAAATATGAAACAGTTGTCAAGCATCCGAATGTAAATCACATGACCATGGGGATGCTGCAACAGTCATAAGTATGAAAAATGGCCGTAAGTCACTTTCTCAGTGCCACTGTAACTTCAAATGGTCACTAAATGAACTGTTGCAAGTGGAGGATTACCTGTACATTGAAATGGGAACCTCTGACACGGGCATTACTGAATTGCCCTTGATAAATAGTTAAAATCCAGAAGCTATGATAAACACCTACCTCCACCAGCAATGGTCGCTTTAATAAGAGAATCCAACTCCTCATCACCACGAATAGCCAGCTGCAAATGACGAGGAGTGATGCGTTTTACCTTAAGATCCTTAGAGGCGTTGCCTGCCAACTCCAAAACCTGTTGGAATAAATGCAGCTGCATATTTTAGTTTCCTAGTTTTTTAAACTAGTTTAATTTTCCTATTTTAATTTTTACAAATAGTGGTAAACATTCTATAGTTCTGTAGGAGGAGGAGTGGCAGAACCTAGAGGCAGAGTTAAAGGAGGGATCAGCCTAGAATCCCCATGTAGTCTCGAATTCCATTGATCCTTATCTAATTCCAAGCAGGTGCAGGTGAGAAGAGTCCTGTGCATAGATTTTTAGCAATAAATCAGTTTAATGGGACTTTTGCATATGTAGCTGGCCTTTCGTGCCTGACAAGCTCAGTGTCATGCCTCCCTCGGAGCCTGAATCTGATGAGGAAAATGAGCTGGAACGGGACCCTATGGAGGTCGAGGGAGAGGTGTCTGTGGCTTCAGAGGGGAAGAGCAGGCCGAGGCAGGCCAGGGCCCTTCAGGATTGGAACAGGAGAGGCAGAGTTCAGGCGATGAGCAAAGGCCAACCCCTCCTGATCCTAGAGCACAGAGAGTGGAGAGGAGGAGGGAACAACGCAGGCAGGCTCAACTACTCTGGAGGAGAGCGTCCCACCCCCCTCCACAAGGCACACCTGGAGACTGAGAGTTAAGGAGACGCTGTGGGGAGAGGCATTTGTCGAGAATAAACGCTGATTCCTTGGAGTTTTATGTGTTGTTGCTGATCTCCTGTGTTGTGATTTCTGCTTGGAAACCCGGAAACTCTCCATTGGACTGACAATGGATGTTCAAAGACCTCGGATTGTATTTTGGCTTCTCTTCTGAAACTGCTCAGGCAAGCTTGTATTTCCACAGACTCATTAGATTTTGGGTGTATGTGTCATTCCTTGTTATCTCCGTGGTCTTGAGCAAATTACTCTTCTAATCAGACTGTGTGTGAAACTACTTGCAGCCAGAGGCGGCTGAAGGTGTGTGTGTCTTCCTTTGTTTTGAGGCTTGCCAGAAACGTGGGAGCATTTGGGGAAAATTTGGAGCAATTAAAGGGCGGTTTGAATTGCCAGCTAACTGCATTGCCTCTGTGCTGTGCCCTGGGTCATCACACTCAGAGTAATGATGTAAAGAACTAATATCTCTGAAAGGAACATCCGTTTGTGTTACAGTATGATTGTTGCAAACTTGATAAACCCTTTCTTGTAATAAGGCCGATCTAAAATGTTGATAATATGAGTATTACAATTATACTTATTATTAAGATCCACAATAATAAGGTGTTGCACAAAATTGCTAAGCAGAACAAATTCTGGATTTAAAGGGGGAAATAGTTAAATAAAGGCCACAAGTGAATTAAACTAGGGGGGGAAACGGCAAAGATTTGATAACCTTTTATGGATTTTGAAAGCAAATGCATAGTTGGATACAAGTATGTAATTGGTACTTTTGGAATGATGCTTATATTATTATAGCAGTATAAAATCTAAATGTATCTGTCTGGGTCATCCTTTTTTTAATCTAGGGAAAATATTAATTTTCTTCAATTAAAAACATGCCTCCTGAAGTTCAGTTCAGAAGAATATAAGCACTGATGAGCAATACCTTTATTATTAAATATGTTCTTTTCTTCAGAAATATTTGTAATGAATTACAATTTTTAATATTTTAAAAACATAAGGAAGACCTAAGCTCTTCTAACTGGAAAATGTATACAACAGGGTTTGCTATTTCAATATTTTGTGTTCTAAACTTTCTGGTGTGTTTATAATGATGCTTTGATATAGTCATAAACGTGTACAATAAAATAGTTTTTGCAAAAAAAAATTGTAAGCTTACAAACAACTATTAAAACAGATCAAATGAAATGTTCAAGAAAATGGAAGAAAGGGTACATATAAAGAATTGAAGCATTCAAAACCCAAACATTAGGGGAATATCACATATTCCAGCAACCTACCTCAGCAGTGAGGTATTCAAGAATTGCAGCACTGTACACGGCAGCTGTAGCACCAACCCTTCCATGGCTTGTGGTGCGAGTCTTCAAGTGTCTGTGGATACGGCCCACTGGGAACTAGAAGCAAAGGACTGCTTTAGCGTACATGCACTTTCAAGAGGCTTTAACTGACAGTCTGTATCTGTGGCCTATTTCAAAGAGGTAGAAGACACTTGATCCAGGCATACCCTATAATAATGTATAGTCAGGATATAAGTGGCTGTTTGTTTTTTACACTAGCCAACCAAATGCCAAACTACACAAGTGCATTATTACTGGAAGTGCAATGAAGAAAATGACATAATTTATTTGGCAGAATTCAAGGTGTAGGCATAAAAATCGAGTTCTCTGATATAAGATTTATTGATAATGTTGGCAAACTAGCATTGACTTATATAAGGTCATTCATTTGTTCATAAGCTTATTTTTTTTGTAACTTTAAAAATATTAATTTGTGTTCTACAAGCCTAAGACAATGCAGCAGATGTTGCAAGACACACAGGATTAAAATCCCAAGTCAAAATGATATATGAGGTATAAACACAACTTTATAATACAACCAGAATGCTTTTACTATAGGAAAGAACAGGATTCAGCAAACACATTTTTCATTAACATATTCTAATTTCCAAATAAAGAATAAGATCCCAGTCTGTGTTTACGAAAAGAAGAGCTTCCCCTCCTTAATGCCACTTTTGTTATGAATCAATAAAAGAACAAAAACCTGTACAAAGTTCACAAATTTGGGGCTTTTAACTATAAACAGCAAACAAATGGTGCAAGAGAATGGAAACATTCTTTGGGCAGTAGCTTCTGAAATAAGGTTAAAATATACTATATACTATAGGTAGACTTAATTTAGGAACCCAGAGCTCCGGAATGAGGACAAGACTAAAGAGAAGTTTTTTCTCTCTTAAAAGATGTACATGGAACTCAATGAAACAGCTACATTTTAGACAGGACCAAAACAGCCTGCTGAACTTTAAAGATCTGCAGAAGCAGTGGCTCTGATGGAAAGCCAAGGAGTACAGCCAAGGATGATGAGCTTCTTCTTACGCATGGCTGCAACTGCCAGAGAACCAGTATCTTCCTGAGAAACTCTTCTAAATACCCAGTTCAGTGAAGCACGTTTCTCCCTCAGGTGCTGCTAGGTAGTACAAAGTACAGTCCTGCCTGCTCTTAAGTAGCCCATTTTTGTTGCAAGCATTCTGATCTGGGCTTCCTCTTCCGGCATCTGATTTGGAGTGTCTTCTAGAGGAGACTTTGGAAATGGGGCATTTTTCATTCTCCTGGGTCACTAGTGCACGGATAAAGGATTGTGGAATCCCCTCTTGCCTTGGATGACTTTGGGTAACTCTTTTAGTGCAAGCATTCTGATACATAAAATGGCTAGCCTTAAGCTCCTTTGGTGGAGAGGAAAAGCACTGCTCACTTTCTTCAGCCTCTCTTAGTGTCTTAAGGCAGATCATCTTTACACAGCTGAAAATCAGCTTTTGAATGGCATGAGGAAGAATCCAGTCATTCATCTTTTGTTCCCACTTTGGTTGCATTAAAAATTATAATCTGTTCTTGGGGGGGGGGGGGGAGGATTGTATTTAAAGCTTCCATGGGTCAGACCTAACCCCGTGGCCTAAAGTTGTCCACCACCATCAGAAGCATGGAAACATTTTTGCACATCTTCCCTCTAATTAACGACTGACTGAAAGGACACACAAAGATTAGGATCAGGCAATAAAAATTCTGGGCAACCATTAGATGCTGCCATCTAGTGCCATTTGAATTTTTGCAGCCCAGATTTGATAGCTAAAAAGAGGCAACTTTCTTGCTAACAGAATAAAGCATAAGGAAAAGCAATTAAAAAGGAAGAGCAAGAAGTAGTTAAAAAGGCAAGTCACCTGGAAAAAATATCCACTAAGACTTGGTTTAGTACAGACATAAAACCAACCGGAATGTTGTTGTTGTTTTTAAATATAAATTGCTAGGACAATATAAGCCACAACCACAATAGGGTTTAATTTTATATGTCAATCAACCTGGGGGGGGGGGAGAGAAGGAGCACCACCCAAAGCAGTTCCAGCCTTCTTTTATCCAGGTAAAGAGACTTTTACAGATGCTTAGAATTCTGTCTGACTGAAAAAACAATCTTATCACAAAATTAAATAAATTAAATCAGCATGGCTGGCTGGGGAATTCTGGGAGTTGAACTCCACAGGTCTTGAAGTTGCCAGGGATGGACACCCCTGAATTAAATAATAAACAATGAATTCTTCTATGCCCCAAACAGAGAATGCTGTACTTTCCAAATTTAACTAGGACTGTGAGAAAATACAAATCAACATGTCTGTGAAAGACTGCCTGAAGACTTACCTGAAGCCCAGCTCTTTGCGAGCGAGATACTGCCTTTGCCTTGGCCTTGCCACTGTCTTTGCCAGCCTTGCCTCCAGCCTAAATCAAAAAGCATAACAAGAGTGCGGTCAATTCTAACATATCTTCCATAATGCCCATTGTGTTACTACTTTTGAAATGCATGTCACATGTTCAAATTTAGTAATGACCTTTCTCCTGCTACCAACTCATATTTACAATCTTGATGGAATTTTTCAAAAGGAAGTACATTCTTCAGACTTTTCCTGTCACAATGCAAGCAGGCAGACAAAAGTATTTTGAAAAAACAAAGATCAAACATTGACCACAAGTAAAGCTAGGCATATATCCAATTTAATACATAAGCATGTATATTTTGGGACAACTCATGCAAGAAAGAGTTTTAGGACAGCAACATTAGCCTATGCCAGGGGTAGGCAACTTTGGCTCTTTTATGACTCGTGGACTTCAACTCAGGAATTCTGGGAATTGAAGTCCACGAGTCATAAAAGAGCCAAGGTTGCCTACCCCTGGCCTATGCTTACACCTACAGACAACGGCTGATTCTCTCAGACAACCAACCCTGCAGGTTAGTTTGGTTTGGTCCAAGACCAGGTCACAGCATTTGAAAATATAGCACATCATTTGTACATGCATAACTAACCACATATACATATACTGTATAGATAACTTATATGTAAAAAAGAAACTCTATAAAGTTAGCTCTGGTTTCTCTTCCAATCACATAAATCACAACCTGACAGGATTGTCATTGTGGAAGAAAAATGGGAGGAGGGAGCACTCCATATATGGACTTGAGCTCTTACAAATCTTATTTTTTTCCAAAATTCAAAAACATTTTGTTGTATCTTTCTGGGTGGGAAAGGGTTTTTCATCTGGGTTTAACCTACAGCCCAGGAATTTCCTAATGGTCTTATAATCTAAGCCTTAACCAGGTCTGACTCTGTATAACTTTATGAGAAGGACCAAACTCTCAGGAAGTTGCTAAGCTGCAGGATAAAACCAGCTATTTTTAAACAAAATCTTATACATATCAAAATATCAAATCTATCCAAGCCCTAAAACTATGTTTTAGTTTTATTATTAAATTAATGTAAGTAGATTCTTTTACTAAACTTTTGCTCAATTTTTCTAAATGTATATGGCTAGGTATGGTACTGTTATGAAACACATGTAGAACAGACATGTCAAACTCGCGACGTCATGTCATGTCACGCAATGTATCGGGACTGTTTTGCCATTGCCGGCAAATGGGGTGGGCGCGGCTTCCGCGTGACGCCGGCAGTTTGACACCCCTGATGTAGAAGAGTTAAAGCCAACACTCAATGAACCTTTTTTCCATTTTCATCATTTGTGTCCCAAAGAAGATAGTATGACTTTAAAAAAAACAGGTATATTTAAAAGCAATTAATTCTTGAAAGCTGTTGGGACTATAATCCAGTTGCTTATTTAGTGGTAGCATACAAGCACAGATACAACTTGCAGCTGTTCTCAATAGCTGTTTATTGTACAGTATCCAGAGAGATAAATTTATGGGAAGAGTTATGAACATATTAACCAATTTATTCACATATATGTGAAATGGCCCATATTGACTTATTTACATGTCTAGTACTGCGTTATTTATTTGATTTCTATAGCCACCCAACTCAACAAGTGACTCTTATGACCCCAAATCCTCTTATAATTGCATCTCAATGTTCCAACCAAGCACAGAACATTTAATAGTCTCTTTGCCTTGGATTTGGAGAAATTTAAAACGTATTTACCAAACTTCTTACACTTAACATTTTATAGCATACACTTTCTTCAAGACATTTTATTCCCAAATAGAATAATCCTCATTCCAGGACTTGATAGTTCATGATATACATATGCAATGTGCAAGAATACACTGGAATTAGTCCCAACCAAAATATTCTCTGCAATTGTCCTCCTCAGGCAGGAAAATCCTGCAGTTAGATTTTCATTTTTTCATCATTCTCACATATACTTTCCCCAAAACGTTCTCCCCAAATCTGCTAAGCAAAGCATCTCCTACTACAATTATTGGATGAAAACATTATTTCATTGCTAACAAAAACAAATAAGAAAGCCTCCACTTTTAGCTTATGTAAAGCTGACTGCTTTTTCTACACTGCTATTTATCCTTCCAACCTCCAACTAAATACAGGTTGTTCTCAACTTATAACGAGTCATTTAACAGCATTCAGAGTTTTCAATTATATAGACAATTAAAATTGTGTAAAGTCCTATTTTTAATGACTGAATTTCCATTTGTCTCATGACCACGCTCCTGTTCGATATGGATCATATCCCTATTTCTCTGAAGTTAATTTTAAAGTATACCTTTTTAAGGAAAAGTAATTAACTACAGTTGGTGCTAAGAATCAATGAAAACAAGCAGGGGGATATAATTACATTTAGTTTTATTTGAATTCTAATGCTAAGAAAGCCAGATAATTTGCTGAACTACAAATTACAACCTGAAATATGATTATAAAAATAGGATATGAATATATTGATTTAAAATTGTTGTCCTATAAATGCTATGCTAAATATTTTACAGAAAGAATAAGATATAAATGCAATACCTGAGTATTATTCATAATGTCTGCCGTGAAATACATTTTAAAAATGTTCAGATCACAGAACTTTTAAAAGACAGTATTAAATGTAAAAACTGTAAATGTTCAGGGTACAATAGCAGGGACTCTAATACCCATCCACAGTTTCTTTGATAATAGGAATTGTCCCTCAATGGCCTTAATGCAGAAGAGGAGTGACTGAAACTATAGTTACTTTATCAAAAGGTAATGAATATTCTCACACAAGTAGCACATAGTGTGGATGTTACTGAATTACAATTCCAAATAGCCTCAATGAATAGCAGTGAAGGATGCTGGGAAAGATCTACAATTCTGAAAAGCTATCACTGTGCAATCATATGACCAGATCTATATGCATGTAAATTTTTCAGTACATGAAGATACCATTTGGACATTTAAAAAGGGTCAATATCCTAGCATCCAATACCAAAAAAACATTCAAAAACTAAGATATTCACATACTTCATAACCACTTGCTTCCAACTCTCAGATATAGATTGTTGTGGCATGTATGCACTCCAGAGGCAAGGTCTTATCTCATTCTGACATTTGAGCTTTCCCAAGTTAATTTTTGCCTTGTTTTTACAGATAATATTAGCGTGTAAATGTCCACATTTCTCTTATTTATCTAAACTAAATTAGAGAGCTGTTCAGTCTGAATACATCTCCTATACATAATCAACAATTTATGTTATGGAGACTAATTTATGATACTGCTGCTCACTTAAGACTTTTTGAGGATATTCTTTTGATCAGCTCAGGCAGGTGGTGATTGCAAAAAGGAAATTTGAACCATAACTACTTTCCAAAGAATTCATTCACCACGGATCTGTTTAGAACCAAGTACATCAGAATTTAGGAGATTTTGTTTTTTTATTACAATTTCTAGGTGGCTGATTTTAACCCTATGAACTTTTCCCAGAAGTCTAGCAATGCAGAATCTTATCAGTTAACAGCAGCTATGTCTAAGGTCCTCTATCAGACAGGCTGCCTTTTCCCAGGCTACTGGAATCACTTGAACAGCAGTCAGCATCAGAGGCATCAGCAACATTGTCAAAATGACAAATTCATGCATAAATTCCACTCCTTTTATTCATGCAACACCAGAATGCACACAGGAAAGTGGGGGAGCTTGCCTTCTATTGGTGCAAGTATTTGCATTTGCTCCCACTCCCCCACACTGGCCAGTCTCTGGTCAGTACTGGCGGTTTTATAAGCTATTCATTGTGAAATTTCAGTGAGATGTGCTTGCAAATATTAGAACATGAGTAAAATGACTCTCAAACCACCATTATCAAAGGCCAGTATGTAAGAATATCTTGCTTATTAAAAAGTACTTGCAATCCCATTCTAATTTAACTGAAGACAAAAACTCAGTTTGCGGGGGGGGGGGGGGGGGGGGGGGGGAGCTCACTTCCTACTTTGTACAGTTGGAACCTTATAATTTTCTCTTTAGTTATTCTTGCATCACCTAATTTTTTCATATCTTGCCCCTTTATTACACTTCCCAGTTGTTACATGCGCAAATATTAGTCACATTTTCAAAATGCTACAAGAAACCCTTTTTCTGGTTATACATTTTTTCATTATATGGGGGGAAAGTTCATTAGTAAATAAAAGTGACAGTGAATTATCAAAACATCAGTTCTTTAAGCCCTAGACTAGACATGTATGTCAAAACTCCTGTTCAAAAATAAAACAGGTGGTCGACTTTAGTTTTCCCTAATCAGCCTTCCCTGCATTCATTCTTCAAGCTAAGCTTTAATGGTAAAAGATATTTAATTCATGTGCAGATAAAAATGTGTCCCAAGTTAGGTTTTGGGCTACAATATCCTTAATTGCCGTCAGCTATTATTATCAGTATAGCAATTGTTATAATTAGTTTATTAATCTGCAATAGTGCTCTAACATTGAAATTGTGAAATTGATTGTTGCTGCATTCTATACTCTAAGATACAATCCCAAGCCAGACTCCCTAAATACACTGCTAAACCCAATTACTCTAATATGCAATGCTAATTCTAAATATAAACAGGCAATTGCCAAGTTGTTTATTTTTGTAACACTATTATCGAACCTATTCTAATTTCAGTAATTTTAAGCATAGACACAAGATAGATGACAAGACTTAAAACTGACTTGTAAAACAAGATTTAAATATATTTATTTTTGAACAATACTGTATATGTAACAAATTAAGGGGACTGTATAAAAAATCCTATTTCAGTACTATCTCATAGTGATAGTTATGACTGAAAGTTTGTTGTACAAATACAATGAAGAGAGCCTTCTAATGGGCATTCTACTATTAGGTACATCATATTCTAATATTATTGGATAAATTAGCTACATCCCAAGCGCATGTCAATACATTGCATACTCCATGGAATGCAGGCAACCATATATTGTTATAGGCTCTAGATTCAAGGTCCTAGCTTCCCCCCCAAAAAAATAATGTAAATGTTTTTGGCATAAAACAGGCATTTATTTCATGCATCATATTGGCTAAAATACCCAACGAGTGAGCAGTACTATTCTTATCATTAACAGAAAACGCTCCATGCAGTGTTGATATAACTTAGGTTGGTAACTTAGTCTGATTCTTTAAATTCCTAAAAGCATAAAGTAAAAACCTTGATTAACCAACACCAAGTCTCAATTTTCCATATGTGATAGGACCATAGATACTGACCTAAGGGCCTATATATAGTAACCTGCATAGCATATGGAAAACTGAGACTTGGAAAGCAAATGGATTAAATGATAAACAACACGAATTAGCAAATGAAAAGAATGAAAGAAAATAGATATGTTGTGTACCTGTGAAACTAAGAGAAAGGAGAAGGATGTAATCGATGTGAATGAGGGTAGTCTAATGTTGTTGAGTGGAACTGAATGAAAAATGGGAAATAAAAATACAGGTTTCATTATGAACGAAAGTGCTAAAATATATCAGTTAAGTATGAGTAAAAGTGGCATCTAAACTACGGATGCATATAAAACAGGAATTTTTATTGGGGAAAAACATAGTTGCATGCAGCATTCTAGTGAATGGTGATAATGAAAGAACCAAAGATGAATTTTGGAAAAAGTGCACATTTTGAAGAAATGCACTCATGGGGGAAAAAACCCATGATTTTGATGACATAAATGGATAGTTGGGAAGAAGTCAAGACAGTAGATATTGGACTATCTGGAAATCCAAGAATGAATAAAAGTAATTACTGCTTTGGTATCTGGTTTAAAAAATATGTTTGTTTTCAATACATGGTTTAAGAACTGTATTCATAAGTACACACAGAAGGAATGAATATAAACCTAGAAGTATTTTTGATTATTCATAATGAAAGGCTAAAAAAATAATGAAAGCTACAATGTTGTGACAAGAACTTCTGAATACGACACATTGTGTTAAGAATGGATTTTGGAAAAAATGGATACGAAAGAAAAAGACCTGAAAGAAAGTAGAATGACCTCATGAAAAAAGTATGGGTCCTGTATGTAAGAATACAGATTAATTTCCCAACTGAATGTATAAAAATGAATTTAAGGAAAGAGGATATGGATGCAGCTTGTAACAGAGTAGAAATAATATTATAAATCGCCACATAAGCATGTGAAGTTATAGTAATGAGAAATATGAAAAATGCTTGGTGGAATTATGAAGTCTGTCAGGCTATAGACAAGAAAAAATGCAAAAAGAGAATGTGTTGCAAAAAATGAAGATGAGATATTTTGTAAAGCATATACCATAATGACAAAACATATTGCTGCAAATAATAGAAAAAGGAATTATTTTCTCATATTGGAGGCTAAAATGCACAGTAATAGTAATAAAAAACTTAAAAGTATATATATTTAAAGTGGCAATGAGAGAACGGAAAGGAATGGTGTATTTTATGGGAGTGTTATTGTTATGTCAAAGTATGGAATTGAACCAAAAGCAGTAACTGTTACTGTCAAAAAAAAAAATGGTTGAGAAGAAAAGATGCTATCTGGATGCAGCTGTTGATGGCACAATTAGGAAAATCTTTAAATGTGGCGTGGTTTATTTATGGAATGGCTGTGCAACTTTTTTAACATGCGAAGACTATATCTATGCCTGATAACTGGAAGAATGCTGTTAATTTTCTTCTAGGTAAAGGTAAAAACAAAATTACTTGGGGATTAGTTTATGAAATATCCTTGAAATTTTTTTGTTAGAATTCTAAAATTACAAGATTGCAAGAGGTAATAATGGACAAAACTTGGGAAGCGCAATGCAGCTTTATGCCAAGCATATGTACAGACTCTTTAGCAGTTTTTCAAGAAATGTATGAATGAGAGAAATAAACTAAACTCCATGTTTGTTGATTGGGGGGGGGGGGAGTATGATAGCATGGATAAATTTGAATTAAAGAATGTTTCATATGGGTATGGAAAAAGACTGCTGAATGTGATGAGAACAATACATTACAGAAGTAAAGCATGTGTGTAAATTGATGGAATGCTTAATGAAAGATTAGGTATAAGATGAAAATGTGATATTTCCGTGGTTAACATATTTATACATAAACACTTATGGTACTGTACTAGCAGAGATGTTTTAACTGCATACACAAACATGCATGCACTTTTCTCTGCAGATGGCATGTTATTAGCTGAGAATCTAAATTATTCTCAATAATTGACAGAAAAACTATGTGATGTAACAACCAATGTTATCTCAAAATTATATATCAAAGATAAATTTGAATGGAGAAAGTTTAAGATGTGCACAAATTGGCAGAAATGTGTGTAATATATGGCTTGTTGTAATGAATATTTGTCAAAACCCAAAAACAACTTTATAAGAGTGTGCTCATATTAATTACTATCTAGAAATGAGAACTGAGTCTGTAGGAAGGCTGAACAAAAATGGAGCCTAAAGCAGGGTGTGAATTAAAATAAGAAGAGATTAGAAAATGTACTGGTGCTGAATGAATTAGAACGATGAGCTACCAGTATAAAGATGTATATTAAGGGGGCATCGTCAAACAGGATCAAATCGCAAAGCAAATATATAAGAATAACTGAATGGATAATATTGAAAAAGTTGTGGTTGGTTGAGGAGACTCAAGTGTTAGACTTGCGGACTTCCAACTCCCAAGCTGTGCTGGCTAGAGAATTCTGGGAGTTGAAGTCCACAAGTCTTAAAAGTTGCCAAAGTTGGACACCCCTGATCTACGCTGATCCCAGATGTTCCCTTGCTGCAAGTTATTAACCGAAAAAGAGAGGCCATCTTGAGTCTTCCAGCCAAAAATAACCTCTCCTCAAACAACAGCAAAAAGTACTTTACAGAAATCATATTCAGAGACCTCCACCTGGAAAGTAAAACTGCAGCTGCGGCTTTTCTGACCCTGGGAACTTATGGGGAAGAGAAAGCTGGACTCCCCCGCCGCCGCCGCCGCCAACAAACTTTCCCAGCAACCCCAACGTCACCCTCAGCCCCCACTCAGCCAAAGCGGGCGAATTAATTACCCGGGGCTGCGTGGGAATAAACCCACGGCTGCCCCGTTGAGCAAAGGACATGGGGGGGGACACAGGGGGGGAGGAATCGCCGGGCGGCGCGCCACTTCCCGCCGCGGCAGATAGGGGCTGCAGCGTGCCAGGCTGTCACCGCCGAGGGCCGTCACCCCGGCTCAGCCCCGCGCGGGGAAAGCGACCCGCCGCGGGTCCAGCGTCCCGACAAGCGCCGCGTTGCTGGGGAGGCGCCACGCGCGGGAAACCGAGAAGCGGCGTCGCTCGGACCGAGGCTCTTTCGGCGGGGCGCTGACGGACACTCAGGCCGGGGACCGTGGGGGGGGGGAGAGGTTCGGCAATCCGAGGGGAGCCGCGGAGTCCCTCTCTCCGCTCCGGGGTCCGGCCGGGATGAGGCGCTCCCGGCGCGCTGGCCCCGCGCCCAAGCAAAGGCAGGCAGGCAGACCCCCTCCTTCCGCGGTGACCGAGAGGCGGGGCTTCCCGGGCCGCTCGCCAAACGGAAGAGGGAACCGCCAGCGGCGCCTCTTCACCCTCCGCCGCCCCAGTGAGTGGCGCGCCCGGAGCAGCCCGCGAGAGAGAACGGCTTGGCCCGCCGCCGCCGCCTACTGGGTGCCGGAATGACTCCCACGGAGCGGCGCCGGCGGCAGCTCGTAGGCCCCCGGGAGCCCTCCCGCCCGGCCGGCGTGAGGAAGAGCTGGGAGCCCCGCACGGGCTTCCCGCCGAACGGGAGCGGGGCTTTCCCTCACACGCTTCGCTCGGGCCCGCTCGGCGCGCGGCTTTTCGCCCTCCTTACCATGTTTGCGTCGCTCCTGTGCGAAGTCCAGTCCCGATTCCGCGCGAGAGCCGCCTGCGAAAGTCAAGAGACAATAACCCGCCTGGGCGCGAGGAGGGAGCCTGGCCTGCCGCGGCCACCCCGAGCCAATCAGGGCTGCCCATGCTAGTTTGAACCTCCCGCCTTGACCAATCCAATTAAGGCTTCTTACTTCCTCGCCGAGGCCCCGCCCCGCGGCCCGTTTAACGGCTGTTTTTTTTCACCAACACCAACCTCCCCCCCTCTTCCTTTGCACACGGCACGTCAGAGCGAGAGCGAAAGGGAGAGGCGGAACCAGAGGTTGCTCCGCGCCGAAGGAAAGTGTGGAGTGACAAGCTTGAGCTCCAGTAACCATTAGAAGCCGCCGTTCCGCGGGCGGCACCAATTGAGTAGCAGCGCCAAGAACCAATCGGCAGCAAGCCGAGTTTCCCGCCCATATTGTGACTTTCTCTAACTCTCCCGTTTGTTTGCGCGGAGAGGGTTACAAATGGATCCCGGGGCCTGTTGACAGTTATGTTCCTCGCACGCAGGACAGGGCGCTCGGGGGAGGCTCCAGCGGGGTGCCCCGTAAGCTGATGCCCGCGTGGGGACAACAGTCCCGTCGCTGACATGAATCTCCCTTCGGGAGGTGGAGCTTCCATTTCTTTTTCCCCGCCAAAAACGGGCTCCATCAACCTGAGGCGAAAACATCTGACGTTGAGAGGGGAGAGGCCCCGCGGGATCCCTCCCCCTCGCCGCCTTTTCGCGTAAGGAAGCCCCGTCGAGTCCACCGGGGAGGAGAAGGGCGTCTTCAGGGGGGAGACGCCTAAAAATTGAAGGGGTCGCGGGGGTCCCCTCCCGTGGTGTTGAACTTCAACTCCCATCGTCCCCAGCGCCTTCCCGAAGCCGATGCCTTGGAAGGGCCGGGCAAATCCTAGGTTGCATAGCCTCGCTCCTTCCCTGGGAGGAGAGAAAACGGCGAGGCGCAACGTCCGGGGGCCTCGTACGACCGTCTTGGGTCCTCTGGTTTGAGGGGGTCGGACTAGAAGACCTCCAAAGGTCCCTTCTTCCAGCCTTGCGATTCTATGTTCTGTGATAATAAGGGATGGGTCGCCTTCGTTTTTAATCACCTCGTTATACAGGTAGTCCTCGATTTACGACCACAATTGAGCCCGATTTCTGTTGCTAAGTGAGATATTTGTTAAGTTTTGCTCCATTTTATGACCTTTCTTGCACAGTTAAGTGAATAATACAGTTGTTAAATGAATGTGGCTTCCCCATTGACTGCTTGTCAGAAGGTTACAAAAGGGGGTCACATGTTCCCGGGGCAATACAACGGGAAAATGGTTTAAATATAAAACTAAATATATTAGTTTTATTCACCAATGCAATGAGTGGTTTCTGTCCTGCAAGAAGTCAGCTTTGAAGGATTGGAGCCAAATAGAGCTTTGGACAGAAAAAATCTTATGCACTAACTATAAAGTATGGCAGTGCTACTGATCAAGCTCTGTTTTAATGCTCCAAAATACCAAAGATTTGCTACAGAAAGTGTCAAAATCCCACAAAATGTAGCCTATTTAGGGGAGGAGGAGGCAGTTATTGTCTTTAAGCTGTACACAGTAATTGAAAATTAAAACATCTGACTACATACTATGCATTTTATTTAACTTGGCATGTGGATTGAATGAAATGTTCTTAATGTTATTAGGTTAGTATGTGATAGGAACCCAGCCATTCTGGTCTTCTTACTTTAATTCAGCATGCAAAGATTTGCAACTGTGAATCCTACATGTCTAATTTTATGTGCCTATTTTAAAGAAATATCCACATATCTGGAAGTTACAGTGTTATGACTCACTACACTAAGCCATTGTTTTATTAACTATGATTTATTGAATAAACCACAGTGTTGCATTTATAATGCTAAGCCACAAGGTTTGGCTTAGAATTCAGTCAATGCAGTATATTCATCAAAGCCTGGTTAAATTTAACCATGACTTGGTGTGATATCTGAATCTTATGCAGTCAAGATAGTCAACTTAAGCCATTTAAAGCCTTCAGACCACACAAAAAAATCTTGAGAAAGAAAAGTTATTTTGACTGTAAGAAGTTGTATATATAATCAAACCATATTTAACATTAATTGTAAGGTAAAAATGTGTCATTAATGTTTTAAGCCCTTTACTGTAGATTTAGTCCTTGTTGCAGCAAAAAATAAAACTTTGCATCTTTCTTGTTGGTATATAAAGTCCTTTGACTTCTGTTCTTTTTGTGTTAACCTTTTTTAACATTTATTTATTCGTTATCACCAACAATAAAATACAAAATAAAGAAAACAGACTAAAAACATCCAACACTAACAACAAAGAAAAAAGTGTACAAAAAAAAAATAGAAATACCCCAAATATATTGGTGTTACCTTTTAAATCATTTCAAATTTGTTTATATCTACAAGTGCAGCACTCCAAATCAGATTGTACTTCAGTAAAATGATTACTTCTTATGAACTATAGTTCCAGTAATACAGCCACATCTACATTTTTTGAAAGCATCTTACACTGAAGTCTTGTGTTCAGCTTTTGGTCAACCACAGTTTTGTTGCCTTTTATATTTTTAACAGGCCAAGGAGTCCTTCATCCTAAAGAGTCCTTTGTAAGTTTATTCATTGAGTCTAAATGCAAAACTTTATATTTTTCTTGGCTGAATTCAGTTTTCATAATACCATCTAACGTATTCGGTGGTTTTCAATTTTATTCCCTGTTCATCTACAGATTTGTTCCATAATTTCCATCAGATGCAATAAAATTCACTGGCCATGAGGGGGCACACTATACCAAGGCAAATGTTTAACATGGCTACTGTAATACTGTATTTGTTACTTTAAACAGGTTTGTAAGCTACTTTTAGACCTTCATTAAAGAAAAGTGAGAGTGAATGAATGAAATAGATACCATCTGAAAAGATATAGATTTGGAACATCAGACAAGACTAGCTTATGGTGAATGAAGTGTTTTCCTAAAATAAAAACTTATAAATTTATAAGAGCTAAATTGTGTTCTGTGTTATGTGGAAGAATCAAGGGAGAGGTACTATTACCCTTTACATCAGAGGTCCCCAACCTTTTAGGCACCAGGGACTGGTTACGTGGAGAGAGGTTTTTCCATGGACCGGAGGGTGTGTGGTTTTGTGTGCTGCCTGCATCCCACGCATGGGGCTTTGCTTGTTTGTGCGGCCTGGTTGCTGGCATGCGGCCCGGTACTGGTCCACGGACCAGGGATTGGGGACCCCTGCTTTACATCACCTGGTTGGTCCATACATTTTATTTTTGCTGGTGATAAGGAAGAGAGTCAGTTTGGCCTAGTGGTTAAGGCACCAAGCTAGAGAGCAGGAGACAGTTCTAGTCCCAGCTTAGACATGAAAGCTGATTAGGTGACTTTGGGCCATTCACCCTCTCTCAGTCCAGCCCACCTCACAGGGTTGTTGTTATGAGGGAAAATAGGAGAAAGGAATATTAGGCATATTCACCACATTAAGTTATTTTTTAAAATAATAAAGGGATAAAAAAGTGTTTTTTTTTTAAAAAAGAAAACACTTTCATTATCACCATCAGCCTCCTATTTATCCTGTCAGTTTTACAAGACAGAACATTTCTATTTAAATGCATTAGAAGGACACTGGATTATATAAATAGATGACTTACAATGTTAATTTGAATTCTTAACCAGCATTCTTGCCATACCACTATTACTATCATGGATAGGCACAGCTGTCCAGGATTTCAGATATTAGGACGTGTCTTTTAGATCTATGTATCACAACATGGCTGTTTCAGATAGCTATCAGGGAGAAAACATTTTGAATAACAAACACTAAAGCCCACCACCGAGTTATAATTCTTGCAGGTAAATGGAGGCAATTGATCATTGCAGTATCCAAAATAATGGAGTAGCGCCAAAGCTGTCAAGTTGCTGTTCAAAGAGATGCCAAAGGAATACGGAATTTGGTAAGATCCTAAGGCCTACAGCATTGGACAGAGCATGGAAGGTATTTGATAATTATGTACTCATGCGCTGCCAAGGCAGTTGATCATCCTGGGGAAAGGGATTCTGTAGCTGAATTTCCCCCGCTTAGTCAGGAAAAGCTCTAGCAGCTGTATTCACTCATGCAATGTTTAAACCGTAGATCTCTTTCATCATCTATCAACTGTTGGCTAGAGATGCCTCAACGGGTATGTTTAGCATTCATAAATGGATGACATCAGCCATGACCCACCATGGAGACTAACTTAATTCAGTTTTCCCATTTTGCTTTTAAAGTGTTTCCCAAGTTCGTTCAGCACAAACCATGCCATGCAGTCTATTTGCATCACCTCACTTCGCTTTAGGCAATTGCCCTGCTCTTATTAGCTGTTGTGCTATTGTGGACATGGCCTCATCCCCTCCCCTTGTCCATGGTCACTACTGTTAAGCAATTGGGGTGCCTGAATCTCTCCAGAGTATTCCCTTTGAGCTGCTTTAGGTGCCAGGTATTATGTGATCTCTCTCCGGATATGTATGGATGAAGGACTGGGACATTTGCAATTAAATGTATTTTGGTGTAGCAGTCTATATGAGTGCAGCCATTATGGCATGTCTAACATACCATGGTTAAAACATGGTTTACTATATATGACATGGATAATGATTGCTAAAGGTATAATTTAGCCTCATGGGTTTCTCCTGTCATATGCTAAGTGCAAGGGATGAAGTTATTTTTAAATGCTGTACAGTATTTGAATGCTCATGAGTAATTTAATAAGTGCCAAACTGCAAAATATTCACAAATTTTAAAACAATTTTGAGGGCAAAAAGATTCACATCACTGGTGTAAATTCCAATTTTTATTCAAAAGATGAATGCTAAGCTAGAACTTTCAAAAATTATTTCAGCCTTGGGAGTATTTAGTTGAGCTCTGCTCAAAACTATTTCTAATTGTCACAAAAAGGATCTCACTATTAGTGGGCAAACGTCAGACCAACACATTTTCTTAAAAAGCAGGGATTTCTTGAAATACAGCTTATTTCAATAGATCTGTAGATTACCTAAACTGATGAAATCAGTGGAGGAAAGGGGAGGAAAACTCACACAGCTCTCCTATCATTATTTCTGGGAGGACTCTTAGATGCAAAGGACTATACAGATAGTCCTCAACTCACACCAGAGAGTCCACAATAGGCTTTATTTGGTGGATCATCGTGCACCTGCCCTTCTGGGAGAAGAGCCAGCATCTGTGACCACCACACCCCACCATCAGAGGTCATGGCAAGGATGGGCTCAGCCCTGGCAGGAGCAGCACCCATTACTCAACAGGCATCCTGGCACCTGTTGCACATTCTCTGCTTTGGCATCTGAAGGCTGTAAAAAGGGTGGTGGGGGTAGTAAAGGTATAATAAAAGGCGGGGTGGGGAATCCCACATTGTGGAGAAGACAGCTGCCCTTTGCCTGTCAGGTGCCTGAATGAGCTTCTTGTCCAAGATCCATAATCTCTGCACAATTGCTCAGATTTTAATTCCTGCTTTGGGCAATAGTGGATACAAATAAGCTTTCAAAATTTGCCAACATAGAAAAAGTGACCCTTTCACCCCTGATTTGCAAGGAATGGGGAATCAAATCTCTGATATTTGTTCCAAGGCAAAACTCAGCACTGACAGTAGTACTACTAATTAGAATATTTTCTCCCCCCCCCACACACACACACATCCCAAGAGGAGTTCCCCCTTGAAGTCTTCCCCTCCACTTTGAATGAAGTGCAAGAAGCCCAAAATATGATGATAAAATGAAAGAACATTCACATACATTTCTCAATCACCTTGTGATTAAAAAAAAAGAAACACAATTTCCACCTGTTAGAAAAGTGCAATGTTTTTTTCCCTCCTTTAAAATAAGCTCTGGAAGTAGATCCTCTGTCCTCAAATTGAAAGAGATGGATAGAGAAAAAGGACCGGCTTGGGGTGCAAGAATGCAACCATTAAATATTAAAAACCAATTTGCCGCTTACCTGGCAGGGGGAGATATTTTGATCACCTTGAGCCCTTTCGTTCCCTCCCAAGTGCCACTGGTGCAGCTGGCACGCATGGGGGTTATTAAGAAAATTTTGTTCTAACATAATGGGAAACCTAGGGCAAAATAAAAAAAGGACTATGGTTGACATGATAGCCATGTTCCAATATTTGAGGGGCTGCCACAAAGAAGAGGGGGTCAACATATTCTCTAAAGCACTCAAAAGCAGGACAAGAAGCAATAGATAGAAACTAATCAAGGAGAAAAACAGCCTAGCACTAAGGAGAAATTTCCTGACAGTTTCAATAATTAACCAGTGGAACAAATTGCCTTCAGAAGTTGTGGGTGCTCCTATCATTGGAGGCTTTTAAGAAGAGACTGGACAGCCACTTGTCTGAAATGCACTGGGAGGTGGTCGGCCACTATTAGACTGAAAATCCTGAAGTTCTGACTATTTATGGGTGATCACAAATTTGTTTTATTTAGAGACACTACCCAAGTCCAAAATAGACTGGAATGCTCTGAGTTACTGTAGACGTTCAGGAATGGTGTATGGCTCTCATTCTGGTGTCCTCCAGTTAGGATGAGAGCACAACTCCCCAAACTCTGAACAAACAAGGACCATTTTGGCTGGGAATCTTGAGAGACATGGCGACACATTCAAGGTGAGGAAGACTGGCTTAGCACATTAAGGTGCTAAGACACTCTCCTCTCCATGTCCTTCATCCTGGAGCATCCTTGTTTTGACTTCAGCAACATGGAAGCCTGAAGACCAAAATGGAGAGCTCAGGTGAGGAATGTACAGAGTACTGTATCCCTCTCTTGCAGACAGAGATTGCTGCTTCCCCCCCCAAAATCAGCTTGGAGCCCATGGACCTCTCCTAGCTGCTCTGGATTTCTCATAGCTAAGCAGAAGAGAGAACAAAACACAACCATCTTAGATGTTCATCCGTTTGTTGAGAACTCATTCGCAAGAGCCAATCTGGGTTGGCCAGAGGTTTACTCTTCCGAGTTTTCAGACTCCTGCTGGTGCCCATCTTCAGGAAACGTCTCTCTACTGGAATGTGTGCTTTGAACTATTCTATGCTTCATATTGATGTGGTGCCTTCCTATTGGTTGATTGGTGTGTTGTTGGCTATTATTTCCTTGTGCTGCTAAGTCCTTGGCTCCTAACTACCTGATAAGCTGATGGTAAATCAGCACTCCTGTTGACTGACAAGGGGACCGTTTCCCAGGCTTCAATCATTTCCCTGGCTATCTTTGTACCTGCTCGGCCAACAATCTTAGTAGCTGTGAAATTGAATGTATGTCCTTATTCACTGCAGCGTGAGGCTACCAATGATTTCAGGTCTCCTCATCTGACACTCGCTCACTTGCTGTTTACAAAGGGGCAGAGAGAAGCCCTTGCAAATTACTAGGTAGGAAGAAACTGAAAAGACCAGGAAGCCAGCCTAGATTCCATCATAATGTCTATAGTACAAAAAGATACAATAGCATCATATGCCTCACCAGCACAAATAACATGAATTATGCAATTTATCTTAGTCTCAATGGACGCAAATTACAAAATGTGTTCCATTTTGACTTATGAGACACGGGGCATCATTTGCGCCCGTCCCATGTATGTGCCTGGATTCCAAGGAGCAAAAAATGAGATTGATTATGAATAAGAAACAGAATTTTTTTTAAAAAAAGACCTCTGGGGATAATGTTGTTCCTACCACCTTTGATTCACTTTCCTCTTCAGTGATAATTTTTATTGGATTAGAGTGGAAATAACAAAGTGATTATGTTTGCACAACAGATTATACACTTCCTTAATGAATGTATTCATTTCAAAGGACTCGTTCACACATGCTGTGTATCTATCTCTCTCTCTCTCTCTCACACACACACACACCAGGGAGGCTAAACTCTCTAAGATGAGCATGCCATGCAAATCTACTCTTTAGTTAACCTAGTTAAGCCTGTAGCATACAAGAATCCAAGATACGCCCTTTGATGTTGCATTAGAGTGACAACAGATGTATATTTCAAAATGAATTGTGTTAAGTATAAATGCTCTTTTTATTCTGCTTTAAGGATGTTGTGATAAGGGCTGGTTCTATCATTTGAAAAAGAGAGGGAAAAACCCACAGAGGAAGATGCCATTTGGCTAGTGCTCCTAATACTTAACTACTTCCTCTGATACATAAATGTCCACAACAGTTTTACAACTTTAAAAATGTTGGATTTTTTTTTTATAATCCTCTGGAAAGACAAGCATGAATAGATGTACAGTTGGTTATTCCATCGAAAAGAACCAGGATGGCCAACAGTCCCAAATGTTGATGCATGGGAATGCTGGCTGGGGAATTCTGGGAATTGAAGTCCACAAGTCTTAAATTTGCCAAGATTAGACATCTCTGTTTTCAACCCTTCTCTGGACAACACCCATCAATCACTATCTCCCCACTCCAATTTGTGTGCAGTTCTACTTCTTCTCAAATCAAGATAGGTGAAACCAAATGCTTGAAACACATTTTCAACAGCCCCTTGGATTCAGCACCAGATGGCAGTCTTTGTCTACAAACAAAAGAGGCCCAGAGAAGTCAGCTGAATAGGTTTCCAGGAAACATTTCAAACCAATGAGCAGAAATTTCCCTGGATACAAGTAAAGCCAGAGCTAAGAGTAGGTAGGAAACAGAGAAATCTGCTTCTGAACTACCAGTGATTTCATAGGGGTGAATGGATGAGAGAAAGGTTAAAAGAGAGCAGAGCAACAAAGATGTTAAAAAGTCTGGAAGCTAAACCATGCAATGAATGCTTAAGGAACTACAGAGGCATGCTGTCAAGCACAGGGAATCAAGAGTTCAGGCAGTTCAAATGAATATATATAGAATTATTGTATGCTAAAGCTCTCTGTAAGAATCTGAACTACTAACCATCAAAACAAGTTGGCGGTAGGTAAGAATCAACGGAATTCAAGGTGGGCTGGACGCCAAAAGATGGAACTAAAATGCTAATCAAAGCTAGTTGTTGTGTTAGTTAAACAATTAAGTAAATGTAAATAAATTACAATAGAGAAAGCAGAATCCAAACATAAATGAATATATAAAGATACATTTCACATAGTCCTCCAAATACTGTAGGACCTGATGCAGTAAACTGAAGAAAGAGAAGCAAATTTTTAAGATGGTTGAATAACTGACAGAGAATGTTATGTCCAATTTTATAATATCAACTTTTGGGCAGTCATAAATGTGTGCGTGATCCATTTCCGTTGTCTTCATTTCCCAGCCATAAGTACGGGACATAACTCGAAAGAATATGAGCATCTGCAAAAAACAAGGAGGCTCCTAAGCAATTTAACATCTGCAGTACCTGCCCAAACAGAAGACATTAAAACATCAGGAATACGCTGATTTCCATATCAGGAGGTTTAGGTGTGGGAGTGTAAAGTCTGATAATGGAATACCATTTGGGAGCATGAATGTGATTTACTTGCTGGCAAAATGGTAGCATTTTTAATACATGACCCAATAAATAAACATACGCATACCAGAATTCATAAATGGGACAGGAGGGTGGAAACCCACTTATTACAGACCTAAGTATTTATCCATAACATTTCTCCTAGGACTTTACCCTTTCAAGTTGAAAACTGAGGTAGATGCCTGAAAAAGCTCCTTGAATGTGGAAAAAGAGACCTCTTTTTCCTGTCTTGCTAGTTTTTTTGAGCTGAAAGGAGTGACACTTGTGGCCTATGCACACACACACACACCCTCTCCAACTCCTAATTACAATCACCCAACCTCTGTCGAGTTGCACAAGGCCAGTCATTTGATGGCTTCATCTGTCCAGCCAACACAACCTGTTTGATTAGTTTATGGCTAATACACTCATTTTTAACATTCTGCCGCAATGTGCTCTGAAGGGCTTTGGGACAATTGCTGTCTTTTGGCCAACCAACGTTAGAAAATGTAAAGTTTACAGGTTGTTCTCATGAGGGTAAAATGGAAGAATGATAGCTTGATATGCCATGTGGATAATGAGAAACATTGTGTACCGAGGATGGGACAGCCACTACTAAGCAGTAGCCATTCCTTAGTCCTTCTCGCAAATATCTGATGATCACCCCAATATTCCTGGGAAGGTCTAAGCCAGAGATCCCCAGCCTTTTGGGCACCAGGGACCGGTTCCGTGGAGAGAGGTTTTTCCACGGACCGGAGAGTGCGTGGTTTTGCGTGCTGCCTGCATCTCACGATGTGTGGCCTGGTTGCTGGCATGCTGCGGCCCGGTATCGGTCCACGGACCAGGGGTTGGGGACCCCTGGTCTAAGCTACATACAGGTTAAACGTTCATGGATCCTCCCAACATCAAGGGTTTAGTGTGCAAATGTTAGACTTAGTTCATTTGCATCTTAGAACAGCCCCACAACACCTTCATTCACAGCCTTCTTCTGGTTCTTCCATGTTGATCTATTTAAAATGGAAAAACAAAATGGAGGCCTAGTTTAATCTCCCCAGAGACAGATAATACGGCGTTTGGCTTTAAAAAGATAAAAGGTAAAGGTTTCCCCTGTCCAGTAGTGTCTGACTCGAGGGGGTGGTCCTCATCTCTGTTTCCTAGACGAGGGAGCCAGCGTTGTCCCAAGATGCTTCCCTGGTCGTGTGGCCAGCATGACTATACACCAAGACGCAAGGAACACCGTTAGTTTCCCACCAAAGTGGTACCCAGGGCTTTTTTTGTCATAGAACGCTCAGAACGGAGTTCCGGCACCTTTTTTGGATGGAATCTTGTAGGGTAGGCAAGGCGGGTTGTATAACGTGTGTGAGTTCCGGCACCTTTTTTTTTTTTTTCAAAAAAAGCACTGGTGGTACCTATTTATCGACTTGCATTTGCGTGCTTTGGAACTGCTAGGCAAAAACTGCTAGGAGCTGCCCAGGCAAGAACAAAAGCTCATCCCATCATGCAAGCTCAGGTCTTGAACCTGGCCTGTCCGATTTCCAGCTGACAAGCTCAGCGTCTTTAACCACAGAGTCATTGCACCTTCTGAGCAGGATATTAATGTAATAAAGCAAGCAGAGTTTCTAACGTCAACAGTATAGTGTTACAATAAAGTGCTAGACTAGGAAACGGGATCCTGCTTCAAGTCTCCCCGCGTCACAGGGGCTTCCTGGGGGTCTATGGGCCAACCTCTCAGCTGAAGCTATTTCACAGAGTTGTTTTGGGGGTTAAAAATAGGAGAAGGGGGTACCCTATATTGAGCTTCTGAAGGAAAAGCAGGATCTAAATCAGGGGTGTCCAACCTTGGCATCCCCATGATGGCTGGGGAATTCTGGGAGTTGAAGTCCACAAGTCTTAAGTTGCCAACGTTGGACACCCCTGATCTAAATCCAACGAACATTTAAAATACTCTTCTGCAGAGTCCCATGAGTACTCGCGAAGATTAGAATAGAATAGAATAGAATAGAATAGAATAGAATAGAATAGAATAGAATAGAATAGAATAGAATAGAATAGAATGTAGAGTAGAGTAGAATAGGAATAGGAACTTGGAGGTCTTCTAGTCCAGCCCCCTGCTCAAGCAGGAGAACCTATACCATCTCAGACAAGTGACTGTCTAGACAAGTGACCTCTTCTTAAAAATCTCCAGTGATGGAGTGCCCACGATTTCTGGTGGCAAGCTGTTCCACTGGTTAATTGTCCTCACTGTTAGGTAGTTTCTCCTTAATTCCAGGTTGCTTCTCTCTTTGATCTGTTTCCCACCATTGTTTCTTGTCCTGCCCTCTGGTGCTTTGGAGAATAACGTGACCCCCTCTTCTTTGTGGCAGCCCCTCAAATACTGGAATACTGCTATCATGTCTCCCATTTCTTCTTTTTTTAGACTAGCCAAACCCAAGTTCTGCAGCCGTTCTTCGTATATTTTAGTTTCCAGGCCTTTGATCATCTTAGTTGCTCTTCTTTGAATTTTTTCCAGACTCTCAATATCTTTTTTGTGATATGGTGACCAAAATTGGCGGCAGTATTCCAGGTGTGGTCTTACTAGGGTTTTATAAAGTGGTATTAATACTTTGCATGTTCTTGATTCAATGCCTCTGTTTATACAACTCAGGATTGTATTATCTTTTTTGGTTGCTGCTGCACATTGCTGGCTCATGGTCAAGTGATCGTCCACTAGGACTCCAAGGTCCCTCTCACAGTTACTGGTTTTAAGCCAGGTCTCGCCCAGTCTGTACTTGTACCTTTGATTTTTCCTGCCTAAATGTCAGACTTGGCTTTTCTCCACATTGGATAGGGCCCATTGTTCCAGTTTGTCAAGATCATTTTGAATCCTGAGCTTGTCTTCTGGGGTGTTGCCGACTCCTGCCAGTGTAGTGCAAGCCACAGTGATCTCTCACATGCAACAACGTCAGTGCAAATGATACAAATTATGCCATCTCTATCCTGAGACCCCAGCAAATTCAGTCACTTGCCCAATCTGCAGAGACACCCATGGTTCCTATCCATTTCTGAGCCAGCAAGTGTCAATGCCACGGGAGACGATGTTCCACTTCTTCCTCAGATGTCTGGAGCTTCCTCGCACGTTTGACCGCTATGCACTTTGTGGTTCTGAAGGCTTGCCCTACCGAGCAATTTTCTAAGTGCTTGTTTTTCCAGCTCTCTAATTGGGTCTGGGTTTGTGTTGTGCTGCCAGTGCTGTTTTCTCTGTGTTTTTTTATAATTGCTATTTTGTATTATAATTATTGGATTTGATTGCACTTTAGCATGCCGTGCGCTAAGTAGCTTGGAGGCCTCTTCTAGCAAAAGGAGGAGCATTTACTGCTATAAACCAATTAATCAAATATAATAAAAGATGGGCCAAGGTTCTCTGCAGAGGAGGGACAAATTGAGGAGGATACGCTATATCCACTGAGCTGCACACTGCCCTGGCTGCAGGCCAGGGATCTTGAGAGAAGAGGATGCGATTGAGGGGAAATCACGTACTCTTGTTGCTTCAATGCAATTGCATCTGTTTAGAACCGTGGTGGTGAACCTATGGCACGGGTGCCAGAGGCGGCACTCAGAGTCCTCTCTGTGGGCACGCGCACCGTCGCCCCAGTCCTAGGCCTTCAGCTGGGTTTTATAAAACCTTTTCGCTTTAGGCCTCCGCCGCCGTGTGCAAAAAAACAAAGGTTCAGTCAATTTCAACTTCTCGCGGGGAAAAAAAGATCTTGCAAAGTTGGAATTGATTGATTGAACTTTTTAGTCCCACCCAGTCTGCCGTTACCACCGCAGCCACGCCCACCCAATGGGCCACGCTCAGCCAATGGGCCACACCCAGCCAATGGGCCACGCCCACCCGGCACTCGACGATGCATAAGTGGGTTTTGGGTTGCAGTTTGGGCACTCGGCCTCTAAAAGGTTCGCCATCACTGGTTTAGAACATAGAATCAGGGCCGGAAGGGACCCCGAAAGTCTTCTAGTCCAACCTTCAGCTCAAGGCAGATCTTATATCATCCTGATCAAATCAATCAAGGAGAGAAGCAACCTAGAACTAAGGAGAAACTTCCTGACAGTTAGAACAATTAACCAGTGGAACAACCTGCCTCCAGAAGCGGTGAATGCTCCAACACTGGAAGTTTTTAAAAAGAGACTGGACAGCCATTTGTCCGAAATGGTGTAGGGTTTCCTGCCTGAGCAGGGGGTTGGACTAGATGACTTCCAAGGTCCCTTCCAACTTTATTATTGTTGTTGTTGTTGTTGTTGTTAAATGGTTGTCCAGACTTTTTTGAAAACCTCCAGTGATGGAGCCCCTACAACCCCAGGAGGCGAGTTGTGTTCCACTGATTAATTATTTTGTCAGGGAATGTCTTTAACGAACTTCTACCCGTTGCTTCTTGTCTTGCCCTCCGGTGCTTTGGAGAATAAGTCAATCCATTGTTCTCTGTGACAGCCCCTCAAATACTGGGAGACAGCTATCATGTCACCCTGAAACCTTCACTTCGATAGGCTAGACATGCCAGTTCCCTCAACCATTCATCATATTATTTAACCTCCAGAGCCTTTAAAATCTTTGTTGCTCTTCTCTGCACTCTTTCTAGGGACTCAGCATCTTTCTTGTATCGTGGTGACAAGAACTGGATGCAGTACAGTATTCCCAGTGTGGCCTCACTAGCGTGGTCTACTGTCGTATATACACTAGTGCGGTATACTGCCCTACGCATGCTTACTGTATAGTATGGCTTCACTATAAAGTAGTAGTACCACATGGTCTTGATGCTATCCTTCTTCTGATCAGCCTAGGATTGCATTGGCTTTTTTGGCAGCTGCAGCACACGGCTGGCTCATACGCAAAAGGTGGTCAGCTAGGACTCCTAGATCCCCCCCATAGTTAATGGTATTGAGCCAGGTACCACCTATATTGTATACCCATGCATTTAGTTTTTCCTGCCTAAGTGCAGGATCTTACTTAGTACCAACTGTTATGTAGAAGCAACAAAACAGAACTGCCTTTGCAAACCATACCGAAGGGAACCAGGCAGGAGGGGCATTTTCTTACATATGCACATAAAGAATATTTGCCTGCAAAATTGATCACGCAAAGTATTAGCACCGCTTTATAAAACCCTAGTGTGACCACACCTGGAATACTGCAGCCAATTTTGGTCACCATACTACGAAAAAGATGTTGAGACCTTGGAAAAAGTGCAAAGAAGAGCAACCAAAATGATCAAAGGCCTGGAGACTAAAACATACGAAGAACGGCTGCGGGACTTGGGTTTGGCTGGTCTAAAGAAAAGAAGAAACAGGGGAGACATGATAGCAGTGTTCCAGTATCCGAGGGGCTGCCACAAGGCAGAGGGGGGCAGGTTGCTCACCAAAGCACCTGAGGGCAGGACAAGAAGCAACGGATGGAAACTGATCAAAGAGAGAAGCAACCTGGAATTAAGGAGAAACTTCCTGACAGTGAGGACAATTAACCCCAGAAATCGTGGGCACTCCATCCCTGGAGGTTTTCAAGAAGAGGCTAGACATTCACCTGTCTGAGACGGTATGGTTCTCCTGCATGAGCGGGGGGCTGGACTAGAAGACCTCCAAAGTCCCTTCCAATTCTATTCTATTCTATTCTATTCTATTCTATTCTATTCTATTCTATTCTATTCTATTCTATTCTATTCTATTATTTTCTATCCTATTCCATTCAAATTGTGAGAGGGAGATAGTTTATTGGCTTTATCGGCTGCCCTTGAAAGAGCATAATTTGGGGCCAGCCATAGCACCAGCAGGTACCATGGGGATGCTGCAACTGTTGCAAATGTGAAGACCAGTTGTGAGTCCCTTTTTTCAGTGCCACTGTAACTCTGAACGGTTGCTTAGTGAATGGTTGTAAGTCAAGGATCACCCGTAGTTGATTCTGGAAGGAAGAGTCCAAAATTTAAAAGAAGGGGACGTCGCCTCTGATGGAGGCACGTAGCAGGGCTTCTTTGTCGATGTGGTTGCAGCGCCGAGACTCTCTCCGCTGCCTGGCTGCAATTCCTGGCTGCCTGCAGGTGTCTCTGAAGCGATGTGGTGACCCAGCATTCAGGGCCCGCATTGATTGCGTCCATTAATCTTTATCTCATTCATGGGAAAGGCTGAGAACAGATGGAAGCGCATCAGAGGGCAACTGAGGACAGCAGCTGGGAGGGGCAGTTGCCTGGGCTCCTTTTCTGAAGCAGAGCTACTCCCCCCCCCAGACTCTACTGAGCATGCTCCCCGGCTGCAGCTGAAGGGCGGACGAGGCAATGCACGGGAGCCTTCTCTTCCCCCAGCTAGCAAAACAGATTGCGCAAATAAGCCCAGCAGATCCGGGGAGCAGCTAGTTTGGAGAGGAGGAGGAGGAATCTGTGCACAACCAGCCACAATCTTTGCCTCAAACGATGCACAAAACGGTGCCCTTCCCCTGCCTGCCTCCCTCTCACCCATCAAGATGGGGGTCACAGTGGAGATTTGTTTTGGGAGGGGGTGACTGGGTCTTCTGCCTTTCTGCAATTAAGCTGCTTAATTTTTACTATGCCAAGGAGGGAGGGACAAAGGCTGTCGCAGAGATTTCCCCCCCCCCCTCTGTTTTGAAAAGCAGGGATGCATCTAATTTGCAGTCTTTACCCCTGGCAGAGAGGATGGGCCTTTGGATCCTCCAGTGACCTTGAGCAGAAACGTTTGCGGAAGGGGAGGCCCTGAAAAGATTTTCAGAGAAGATAGGGGAGGCAATATCGCCAGTAGTGCTCTTAACAATAATAAAAAAAAGAGAGAGAGAGAGAGAGAAGGAGAATGCCACCACTGAAAGTAAAAACTAAACTAAGAGTGGCTGTCTGAACGGAAGCAAGTTAGTGTTTAGAATTCTTTTCTCCAACCCAATTCCCATTGTGGCTTAAAATAATATTGCTTGCACCCTCCCTTCCGTACAGGAACTGTCCTTACCCCTAGTTTATCTCCACAGCACTCCTGCAGCAAGGTGCCCCTTTAAAGATTAATGAATGTATTGAGTCACATGATTCCATGGATTAGATTCCATTGCAAGATTAGATTGAGAAATGAGTAACATTGCATAAGAGAGCAGGGACTCAGGGTGCGTTTCCAGCGTTAACTTTCTCTGTACTGATTGTCTTCCACTTCTGCTTTAAAAAAGTTGCTAGATTATTTGATTTCTGTTGCTTTCAATGACATTTCATAGTAAAAAAAACCAATTTTAGCCTCTTAAGAGCTGCAGGAAACAAAATACATGACATAATGGGCTATATTGACACACAACATACTGAGCCAATGGTTAAAATAACCATGGTTTGCTCAGTGAACCTGATTTTCTGAATATGCATGACCAGGAACTGTGAATTAATTATACATTCTGGATCTGTAGGACATGCTGGTCCAGGTTTTCCTCAAATTTAGCAATTTTAAGAAGTGTGGACTTCAGTTCCCAGAATTCCCCAGTTACAGTAATGAGTCAAAGGGGGACTGAGACTTTCAATCAAGGCAGCCAGGACTGCATTTGTTACTAAGGGTAGAAAGAAGGATGGGAGGAGAGAAGAGGGGGGGAGGAAGGGAGGGAGGGAGGGAGGAAGGAAGGAAAAAAGGGAGGGAAGGGAAGGGAAGGGAGGGAGGGAGGAAGGAAAAAAGGAAGGGAAGGGAAGGGAAGGGAAGGGAGGCAGGGAGGGAGGAAGGAAGGAAGGAAGGAAGGAAGGAAGGAAGGAAGGAAGGAAGGAAGGAAGGAAGGAAGGAAGGAAGGAAGGAAGGAAGGAAGGAAGGAAAGAGGCAGGCAAAAACAAGATGTGCATGTGTTTAAGTGAGCGAGTGAAACTAATGTTTCTCCCCCAGACATTTAAGAGTTTTAAGAGATGGTATTGTGGATAAGGCACCAGACTAAAAACAGGAGATGTGAGTTCTAGTTCTGCTTTAAGCACAAAGCCAGCTGGGTGACCTTGGACCAATCCCTCTTCCCCAATATAACGGTATCTGGGTATGATCTTAGGAGGGAGAGCTGCAGCATAGACAACTGTGATGCAAAACTGTGATGCAGAAATAAAAGGGGTGTAGAAAACATCCCTCAAGGGACACCCTTTAGTTTTCCAGAGAGTAAAAGAAGAAGAGAGAAATACTGTACTTTCAAACCTGCAAGACTCTGTTAATGTAATCTTACAATCAAGATAGCGCTATAACTATATTATTATTATTAATAATATTACTAATAATATTACTAATATTAAGAGAGGAATGGGTCTAGAGCAGGGGTCTGCAACCTTGACAACTTTAAGACTTGTGGACTTCAGCTCCCAGAATTCCTCAGCCAGCTATGCTTGTTGTCAATTTAAAGTTGTTAAAGTTGTCAAGATTGCAGACCCCTGCTCTAGAGTAGTTATCTCACATTGTTGTCCCACAGTGAGTTGTCCCATGGTGTGTTGGCCATGGCAAGCTGACCATGGCAAGTTGTCCTAGGCTCCAGGTGACAAACTGGTAGCCCGCGGGCCGGATGCGCCACGCACAGGCCACGCCCACCCCAGCTCTGCAAAGGCAAAAAAACGTCACGATACGTCACGTGACGCGATCGAGTTTGACACCCGTGTCCTAGGCCCTCCTGAAATCTTGCCAAGAAAAGTGCAGGGACTCATCTAGGCAGTCAGCAGAAGCCAATACTGTACACAAAGGTACACACAAACACACACAAGAGACCTTGATGAGGGAAACACATCAATAGCCAAAGTAATATTGGGAGTATAAAATCACAGACTCAACAGTAAAAGCAATAGCAGCAGCAGATATGTTCCTGGTCACTTTTGACTTCATGGGTCATAGCTCCTGGACAACTTTCTCAGGAAGCTACTATTTCCAAAGCTGTTGCTAAGGGGTCTGCTACTGGATCAAGGTCTGGGTGATCCACCTCTTTGTTGGATCCTGAGGCTTCGATCCTTGGCATGAGCAGGGAGAATCAGCAGTTAAACAAACTCACAGCCTTGTCAAACCCCTCCGGATACGGTGGACTTTGTCTCCTAAGATCCCCAACCCCTGTAGGCTATGAACATTATGAACATTTAAGCAAGGTCTACCTTACAGGGTTGTGGCAAAGGAAAATAGGACGATAGAGAGTGGATATGTCACCTTAAGCTCCTGAAAGAAAGGCAGAAGAACAATCAAACAAATTGATTAACAGGCATCTGAAGGGCAACTGGTTGGGAAGGCATTCAATCCATTCAAACAGCTGTATTTACATAACATGCCAAGATAGTTTGGCTTTGATCTTCTTTTGGGTACAAATAATCCTCGACTTACAATAGTTCAGTTAGTGACCGTTCAAAGTGACGACATCACTGGAAAAAGTGACTTATAACCGTTTTTCACACTGACATGACCGCTGTAGCATCCCCATGGTCATGTGATCAAAATTTCGATGCTTGGCAACTGATTCAGATTTATGACGGTTCCACTGCAGTGATTCACTTAACAACTAGTGGCAAGAAAGATAAAATGGGGCAAAGTTCACTTAACAACTAGCAACAAAATTTTGGGCTCAATTATGGTCGTAAGTTGAGGACTATCTATATTTGTTGGTTATGGCTTAGCTTTGAGAACTCGGCCTGCTGAAGTGGTTTCTATCTGACACAGCGTACAAATCCAGAAAATGGGTTAATAGAATAATCACTGTTCACAAGAAATACACTGCAGACTAACACTCTGTACAACATCCATGAAGGTTTTGGAAAAAATATTCGGATGCCATGATGGGTCTGTCCTTCCAAAGATCAGAATCATGCAAGCCATGATGATGATCCCCCTGACACTCTATGGAAGTAAAAATTGGATTTGAAGCAGCAGGAGAGAAAGAGTATGGATGCCTTTGAACTTTGGTTTGGAGAAGACTCCAGAGAATATTATGGGCAGCCTAGAAAACAAACCAGTGGCTCATTGAGCAAACTAACCCGAGTTCTCACTCCAGGCACAAATGGCTAGCAAATAAAGGCAAATATATGTGTCCCAGGTTAATGTTGCAGGATCCAACCTGGGTCGGTCACCAGGACCAAAGGTTTAGTCTTCTGAGCTTTCAGACTCGTCCTGGAGAGAAAAGGATAACCAGCAGAAAGAGGCTTTCTTACAGTGGGGAGAGGTACACCGTTGGAAGAGCTGAAGGACCAGGTTAAGGGCAGACTGTCACCGAGAAAATCTATCTATGCGGTCACTATGAGACAACACCGGCTTGATGGTATGTAATCAATCACGTAAGAACCAGGCAGGGTGAATTGCTTGGTTCCAGCTAGCTTCTTACATGAGCGGAGTCACTGTGGTTAGTGTTATTACGCTAATTGAATTTGAAGTGTGGTTTCGCATTCCTGTTTCTAGAAATCCAGATGGTGCTTGTCTGAGTTTGGATAAAGGTTTGATTAAAGATGTGCCAGGATAAGATGGTGACCTGTTTTCATTAATTAGGCATTTGGTTTTCCTGTGGCTGGCTGGCCTGATGCACTCAGCCACTAATTAGACCACCATATTTTCAACCTAATATAATGTGTAATTCCAGTTACTATGTATAGGTAGCTCTTGACTTACAACAGTTCATTTAATGATCATTCAAAGTTACAATGGTAAAGTTACAATGGAGCTGAGTGACAGGAAGGAAACGTGTGAAAAGGTGCTGGAGGCTGCCCAGGGCTGGATCGCGGCTAGTGCCCCATCAACGCCCCTTTAACTCCAAGGTGTATTTTCGTGCAGGAATGTTAGTGTCAAGCAAGACATGGTTCTTCTTTCGGAACCATGTCGGTTAGGCTGTCTGAATTGACACGGTGCTTTCTCACGAGCTTCTTGTGTGCAAAGTTGGGTGGTTGCTAAGCTACCCCTTTTACTGAAAAGGATGGGGAGATAATTTCAGAGTCCTCGAGAAGCACCTACAGGTAGTCCTCGACTTAGTGACCGTTCCAAGTTACAACTGCACTGAAAAAAGTGACTTTTGACAGTTTTTTCACACTTATGACCGTTTCAGCATCCTCAATGGTCACGTGATCAAAATTCAGACGCTTGGAAACTGACTTCTATTTATGACCCTTGCAGCGTCCCGGGGTCACGTGATCCCCTTTTGACTTTCTGACAAGCAAAGTCAGTGGGGAAGCCAGATTCACTTAACAACCATGTTACTAACAGTTTCAGTGATTCACTTAACAACTGTGGCAAGAAAAGTAATAAAATATGGCAAAACTCACTTAAATGTTTCACTTACTGGTAGTAAGTCAAGGACTACCTATACAGGCATGTCACACTCGCGACGTCACATGACGTCGCACGTCGTATCGGGACTTTTTCCCCATTGCTGACAATGGGGTGGGTGCGGTTTCACTGTGACGCATCCGGCCTGTGGGCCAGTAGTTTGACATGCCTGACCTATACTATTTAAATATTAAGATTTCTATCCTGCCTATCCTTTATATAACTCAGGGCAGTGTGCATAACACCCCTTCCTCCTTTTGCACAACAACAATCCTGCGAGGTGGGCTGGGCTGCTCACAGTCTCCCAGGTCCTGATCCTGCCCCTGACCTACTACTGTACATCCAACTGATACGTTCAGTTGATGATTCCTGGTCCTCTGAAAAACCAAGAACTTCGGGATGACTAAGTTTATATAGAGAAGCCTCAACTCCTGGCTTACAGATCTGAGATTCCTTGTGGTTTCCTTTCCAAGGCCTTAATCCAGCCTGATACTGTCTTGGTCAGCCAAGAGCTGCAATCTGCCTGAGGCCCCATTAAGTAAACCATAGTTCAATTAACTGTGGGTAACCAGAGCATGCCAGCCTAGGCTAGCACTCCCTACCTAATGTGGTTTTCCTGTATCTCTTGCTTTCCCACGGCTTCTCCCAGTTTCGGAGATAGACTGCCTCGAGAGGGGGAAGCTCCATTTCGCAATCCAAGATGCTTTCCTTGTTTTCCCATCGCCTTTGCGAGAAGGGAAGTCCCCCGGTGAGCCCGGCGGCTCGGAGGGGCGTCGCTGCTGCAGCCCCCCCCCCCTGCAAGGCAGGCCGGCGGGCGGGTCAGCCCGTCCAAAGAGGCCGGGGCGGCGGCGGCGGCGGCGGGGAGGACAGCTGGCCTTCCCGCCTTTGCGTCGCGGCAGCCCGGCGGCGGGTCTTACGTGCGCGCCGAGTGTCCCGGCGGCTGCTGCTGCATCGTGCGCTCGGCTCCTTCGCGGCGGGAGCAGCCACCGGCCCGCTCGTTCGTCACCGCGCCGCGCTTCTGCACGTCCGCAATTGCCGACTGGCAACGGGGGAGGGGAAGGATCTTGCAAGGGGGGGGGGAGAGAGGGAGGGAGGGAGGGAGAGAGAGAGAGCCCTTTCTCTCGCCCCCTCCCCGCCGCCCCCCAGCCCTGAAGCCCCCGAAGCTTTCTGACCTTCTAAAGAGGTCCGAACCGGCCAGTTTGCCCCAACCCTCCTTAAGTGGCGTGTGGATGTCGCTTCCACCCTCTCTAAGCCGAGATGCAGGAAGCCTCCTTTGCTGCGGGGCTCCGGGCTTTGGACTCTCCGGGGGCCCTAGCCGGAATCAGGCCAACAGGTCATGAGAAGGCGGCGGCGGCCGGATCAGGCTAGAACGCGGGTTCAGCCGGTCGGCGCAGGTACGGTGGACCGCAGTATGGTGCAGCCCGTTGCGTGAACACGAGGCGGTATTCGGTTCTCCCGGGTAAGGGGGGGGGATTTAGCACGGGCGACCCTGGGCTCTAAGCCACGATTAAGCCTTCCCCATCTTGGCTTAGCCGGGCGCCTCCTGTACACTCAAGTTCTCCCCGCCGGAAAGGCCCGGGCAGCCCCTCGGCACGTCGGTTTAGGCTGGATTCGAAGCCTAAACCGGGAGCAAACGTATCGTGGGAACGCGGCGGCGGCCGGAAGCCGGGCGGGGAAGCGCCACCGCAGCAAGCGCCTGCCCAGCGCTCCCCCCCCGCCCTGCCCTCCTCGGCGGCCCCGGGCAGAAGTGCGCATGCCTGGCGCGCCGCCCGGCTTATCGATCCGTGGCCGAGAACAAGCACCCGCCGAGGGTTCATCTGAGGTAAGGCGGGGGGCGGGCCCGTTGCAAAGGAGGAGGAGGGGGCGAGCCCACCGCGCTCCCGCGGCCGGATGAGCGCCGCCCTGCCTGCGTGTGTCCTTTGCGGGCGGGCGGGGAGGGGGGAGAGCGCCGCCCGCAGTGCGTAAGGCTCCAGCGCCGTGGCCGATGCGCGCCCCCGCGGGCTGGGCATGGGAGCGGCGCAACCCCCCCTCCCCGTCCTCCTGTGAACCGCCGCCCCGTATGTCCAGCTTGCCGGGCCTGCAGCGCCCCCCGCCCGCAAGACAGGCTCCGCACCTGCCCTGTACCTGTCGCCCCAGGGCAGGCCGATCCGCGAGGAAGCGCGCCCCGATTCGCCCCGGGTGGGGGTGGGGGCGATGTGTTGTGTGAATCCAGCCACCCGCGGCTTTTCAGCCCCCCGTGTTTTAGTATGGACCCCCCCCCCTCTCTTCCTGTCTTGCTGGATGGGACCGAGGGGCTCTCAGTCTCTTCAGCTTGCTTTTGCTTCCAGTCAGGGATCTCTCTCTAGCTGGGTGCAGGCTGTGTTTGCAACCCTCTATAATCCCTCAGCCCTCATTTACTAAACCACAATCGCTCAAATAGATGCCAGCCGATCTGCATCTTGTAACGTTCTTGTGTCCTGCAGACCAGGATGTGAAACCATAATGGGCACTGCTTTAGTTTACCGTGTTATGTGATCGCGGCTATTGTGGTTTGTTAAATGCCGTTTGGGGATGAGCATTGCAAACAGCCGCAGGAATCTCGTTCACATGTTTTTACTAAATCGTAGTTTGTTCACCTACCACTCGAATCCATGATCTTTAGTCCTGGCTGGCTGTCTTATCTAGTGCAGACTTGGCTTTGCACAATCCATTTGCAGCTGTTTAATTTAAGCATGTGTTTATTCCATTAGGCTAATTGCCTGGGTTCGCACAGCAACATTCAGGAGTGTGCATTCTCACAACCCTCTGAATCAGAAGCAGGTAAACAGCTTTAATACTGGAGTGAAAGCTGCAAGGGGGAAATTCACATTCAGTTTTGATATTAAGCTGATTTCTTACAATGAATTGCTAATTTCACGTAGTATTCTTCTTGGAATAAATTAGAATTATTACTAAAATGAATATAATAGTATCTCACTACACATTTCTCCTAGTGTTTATTATTTTGAAAGGGGTTTTTTTTGGCCAGTGAATTATGTGAACCCCATGCCTGATTTAGGTATAAGCTAACAAGCTACTGTACAGCTTAGAGCCTCATAATCTTCAGGAATTTTATGTGGCTTTTTATATGTCCTGTCATTTTTAAAATGTGTAGCAAGCTTTAATCTATAGTTTTAGAATGGCTTTATTAATTAACCCGTAATTAATCTGCTAAACCCAAAGTTTCTATATTTTCAGGTTTATAATGAAGAGAATATTTGAAAGTGAATAGAAGAAAAAGAAAGCAGCATCTTTAAAATAAGTTATTATTATTTATTAATTATGTTTACAAATTACTCAAGGCAGTGAACATACCTAATAGTCCTCCCTCCTTCTATTATCCCTACTACAACCATGTGAGGTAAATACAGGTAGTCCTCGATTTACGACCACAAATTGAGCCCCAAATTTCTGTTGCTAAGCAAGACAATTGTTAAATGGGTTTTGCCCCACCTTATGACTTTTCTTGCCACTGTTTATTTAACAGCCTCTCCTTTCTGTCAGCTTAAAATACGGCTTGGTGGCAGATTTTGGAAGGGCTGGGAGGGTCGCACCTAAAACCTTTGGAGATTTCTGGGAGATTCAGCAGCTGAGGTTGACCTTCTCCACCTTTGCCTTTCGTTGTTCTGGGTAGGAATTTGCCACGGGGCTGGAGAATAGAATTTCTGCTGAGATGGCAATGAAAATAAGCCTGGGATGGGCGGAAGCAATCTGTGGCCTCTGGATGTTACCATCTGATCTCCCACTGGGATACTGCCTCTCCAACCCGGCTTGCATTTTTGAGGATTGTATCTTATCTTCTTCACCCCATTCTTGGAAACATCCCAGCTGGATTTTCAGAGAAAGGAAGAGGGAACAGGTAGCTCCTTTGACTGCACGGTTGCAGCTGCCATCTTGACTTTTTTGACCCTTCCTGAAGACACCCATGCAAACTTTCCCCTTTTCTTAATGCTCCCAAGAAGTCAGCACTGAAGGCTTGGTGTTTCTGATTTCCTAAGTGGGAAAACAACCATCACTATTAGTAGTTTCTGCATACGGGGCTCTTCATGAACCTGTCCGGTTCCTAACTGCCGTGATTACAACAGCTAGTAACAAATTCTATCCCATCTCCCTGCATTTCATTCAATGGACGATTGTGAGTTTAATATGGCATGAGATGGGAAAAAACTTTCCCCTCCCTCATGCAGAGAGTCCTCGACTTAAACAACAGTTTGCTTAGTGGCCGTTCAAAGTTACAACAGCACTGAAAAAAGGGACTTATGACCATTTTTCACACTTGCGGCATCCCCAAGGTCACATGATCTACATTTGGATGCTGGACAACTGACTCACATTTACGATTCTTGCAGTGTCCCGGGATCATGTGATTCTCCCCTTTGCAACCTTCTGACAAGCAAAGTCAACGGGAAACCAGATTCACTTAACAACTGTGTTTCTGATTTAACAACTGCAGTGATTCCCTTAACAAATGTGGCAAGAAAACTCATAAAATGGGACAAAACTCACTTAACACAATTTTCACCTAACAACATAACTTTTGGGCTTTAATTGTGGTCACAAGTTGAGAACTACCTGTATTATCTATGCCAATGTTTCACAACCTAAGAAATGTAAGGTGTGTGGACTTCAGGAGGCTAGCTAGGGAATTCTGGGAATTGAAGTCCTTGCATCTTAAAGATAGGCTACTGAGATCGAGAAACACTGATCTACACTTGCATGATTTTATGTAATTCTGTCACGAGTCTCCTTTCCAAGCTTAAGAGCCTCAATGCTGTGGTTTTTCCTCTAGTCTTCTAATCTTTTTATTCTCCTTTTCCAATTTTTCTAGTTCTAAAATATTCTTTTGAAGGTGTGGTGGCCAGAATTGAACCCAGCGCTCCAAGTTGTGTTCTCCTGATAGCTTTGTTCTTAATTTCCTTCTTAATGTAATCTGCCTTTTTACAACTTGGTAGGTGGACATTTTCCTAAGAACGAGGAGCTACGATCTGTCCCAAATGGGGATCGAGTCGATTATATACGATCAGATGATGCAGACAGGAGAAAATGAAAAAAATGATTGCCCAGAAAGGAATCCTTTTATTCCACCAGTCCTCGTAAACTCCCCCATTTCCTTTTGAAATAAAATTGCTAACTCTTGGTTTGTCGTCTGGTCTCTTTGGGCTGATATCATCATCAGAAAGTGGAATACTTGGAAGATGGAATGCAAATCAGCAAATTTTAGCGGAAGAGGAAGCAAGGCTGTAGAATAGAAAGGGGCAGAGATTGGAAAAAAAACCTGGCTTAAATCAATGGAGGCTGCATCCTCAGTGGAGAACCTCTGCAAGACCAATGTGCTACTCAAGCTACACTTTGGAGTGACAAAGGATTCAATTGATTTCTTTTCTCTTATGGAATACACCCCAAACTCCCCTACTCACAAAGGTTTGCCTTTACACTTATCAGCAGTTTGCCAGCTAGGTGTTTTAGCAGGTATCTGGTAAATCAACAGGTATCAAGTGCTGTAACCTGAGCCGAGTAAGCTGCAACCGTAGTACGTGGAAACCTTTTGCAGGGTATTTGTTTGGGCCCAATATTCCACGCACAACATTTGATCAGCAAGGATTGGGGCAGTGCTCACTGCACAGAGAAACAAAACGGAGTTGTATCATCCCATCATAAGGCTGATGTATCTGTAGGGATAATCCCATGATATGCAAGCAGACTTAAGTTTGTTGTTTCCAGCATTTTTGCACACACCGTTCTGTGCACTTTCTTGTCCAGTGTTATCTTTTATATTGTTAGATTTATATCACACATTTCTTCCGTGAGCTCAAGGCAGCTTTACCCTGGAGTGCCGCTTTGTTGTAACCCATAATGGTACCTCCGTAAAACGTGTTGGGTAGAGAGAGAAAGAGAGAGAGAGACTGGGTCAAAGTCACTCAGATTTTTTCCATTTGCTAAAATTGTAAAGTAGGGTCCCATGACTTCTGAAAACAGCCCTCCCTTCTGTAACGAGAATTATTTTTACCTGCCTTAAAAAAAAGAAAGAAAAAGCATCTGATTTCAAGGCACTCCCTTGTTAAGCTCACTCTAGTTTGAGGCCAAAGGAGGAAATACGACAAAAGGAATAGTAGGTAGGCTATGTTGAGCTCCTTGAATAAAAGATTGGTTATGCATTTCATAAATAAATATTTGCAGTCATGTGGAACAGAAACTTCTCTGCTTTTTAAAATAAGTCACCAGGTGAATTCTGTACCCAATATTGCACAATATATTTTTGTACCCCTGCATTGTACAATCCTGGGTAGAAATAAGGAGCAGGAATTTGATTATGACTCATAACCAACCCATAGGCTGAGTGACTTCAAGGAATAGACAAATATAATGATTGTAAACTATAAGGTGCAAATATTTCTGGGGCATATTTCTTTTATTCAGCACATTTTCAAATAAAGAATAATTAAAACTGGTTAATCATTCTCCAAATTGCCAAGGAGAATTCTGTAAATTTGGAATGTTCTACCTACTTGCATTATTTTTAATTACTTATTTGTATCCTGCCTTTATTATTTATGCAAATAACTCAAGGCAGTGAGCATATCCAAACAGACCTTCCTCCTACTTTCAGAGTTGGACATTTTTGTAAAACAAAATCATACCAAAACCTAACCAATAAGCTATTCTGATTACTCCGGCCTGTAATGTTGGCAGTTACAAAATTTTGTACAGTAATGGAAATGACAAAAACAGCAATTTGGGAGATAGCTCTCCCTAGTACCAGTACCGGTACGTGCAGTTCCATGATGATAAAACCAGGCTAACTTAGCTAATTTTGAAAAATTAAATAGGCTCAAAGGACCAAAAGTTCAAAAGGCTGGAAGAAGACAGTGGCAAACTATCTCTGTACTGAACAAGAGCAGAGTTAAATCTTGAGGATGACTACTTTTTAAAGCAAGACAGACCCAATTTGGCAGACCCAATTATTTCTAAAAAAAAAATTGCTTTCAAATACCAGGCCAACAGTCCTTGGGTGGACTGGAAACCAGCTTCTTTCTCAGCCTCTGTTTCCTCTATGATAAAATTAAGACTTAGTACTTATTCCTAAGACTGGAGTCTGCTTTATTGCAGTTTCTCAACCTTGGCAGCCTGAAGATATGTGGACTTCAACTCCCAGAATTCCCCAGCTGGCTGTGGAAGGTAGGTCTGGCTTATGGCGAAGCATCTTGTGCAACTAGAACTTGGCTTGAGTCAATACATCACTTAGCACAAGCAAAGCCAATCTGTTGTGCAACTATTACTCACTGGTCACAAATGAATAAAACAGTGTTGCTGGCCTTCTCCAGGCCTGTTGGGGCGACAACTCTTAAAAACCCTCAGTCAGCATGGAATAAATCCAGACTATTTACAGAAAAAGGCAGCACTAACCAATCCAGAAACACAAGCTTCTCTGTTCCTCAAATGAAATTTTAACAGAACTCACCCCCACCCCATAAAAGTTGTAATTCAGGACTTACTGGCAGTAATTTCACACGCTGGGCTCATTTTCGTCACCTTGCACAACCTTTGTGAGAGCCCTCCTGCATTTGGTTATCTTGCCCCCTTGGATTTTTTTCCCCCCAAACCTGCTCCAACAGGTAACGTTTCACCTTGCAGTAATTCCACTTGCAAAAGTCCCAACAGAGCTTCACACACACAATTCCCCTGTATGTTTGTTATACACAATCCCTCCAGTCTGAAATCTAACCCCACAGCATTAAAAAAAAAAAATCACACAAGCAGACTATCCAGGATGGTTCATTCACTTTTCCGCATACTTTTATTTGTTACAAACATACAATTTTTAAATATAGACTGTAAAACTCCATTTGCAAAAACCTGCTATTTTAAGGAGTGCTCAACTAGCATGAGGAATTATTCAGGTCATGTGGACTTTCTTTTCTTCTTCTTCTTCTTCTTCTTCTTTGCTAGTTAGCTAGTGGTAAATCCAGGACCTGCCTATTTGACAACAGCCTCTTTAAAAAGCAGTCCTGCTAGCCCCCCCCCCGCCCCCCACCCCCGGGAAATCAGAATCTAAGCTTCAGCCAATGGGCAGCAAGACAACAGGCAGCCCTTGACCCCGCGGGTTTTAACTCATTTCCAGCGCTCTGCTTGGCAGGTGAGAAAGGAATAGATCTTTTCAATGGGTGCTGCACTTTTACAAAATTTCCAAGTCTGAAACTGCACCATGCCGCTAGGTCTGCGTATGTAGGTTGCCAGTTAAAGTGCATTTAAATTTTAATAAAAAAATAAACGAGGAATAAACTTTATTTTTTTTTTAATTAAGGTACTTAAAAGCGAACTTTTTGGTCTCTCAGCAGATATTCCTGAAATCAGTCCTATATTACTACAAATTTCTAGAATTTATATATTTATAGAGGGGAGCTACTTTTGCATCTAGCAGGGAAACAATTTTATAAATACATACACATGTACACAGACATCTGTTTCTATGTATACAATGTACAAACGTGTATATTTACAAATGGGTTGGCTGATTACATCTTTATACGATCAATTATCACTTGCACAAGTTTTTGTTAATGCCACATCAAACTAAATTATTTGCTTACTTTCTGCTATTATATATTCAGCCCAGCAAATTTTCACTCCCTGGCTGTACTGATTCCCCATAACTTTGCCATTTCCCCCCCCCCCCCCCATCATCATCCTGACTTTTAGTTTCGAGAAACCCTCTGGCAGAACACTTCGCGAGAGATTCAATTATTACAGGGAACCGAACTTCGGATGAGTTGATTATTAGCCCCTTCCTTGGAAAAAGATTTGTATCTTCCCAATACAGAACATGTGCTTGCAAATTCTACCCGTTGTCCAAATGTTTGTTCAACTTAGTTGCAAAAAAGAGCAGGATTTCCAAAATCAGAACTAAAGCGTTTGTTCCAGTCGTCTTGGGAGAACATGGAAGACTGCTAGCAGTTCAAGGCCTGGCAATGTAACATTAGCAAGAATAAACTTCTCACCACAAGAACAGCCGCTGCTCGAAGCTCATTTGATTTTTATATGTTTCAACCTTGGAGAACATATTCCAGGTGGGCTTCTCCTGGCTTGTGCATCAGTTGGAGAACCAACGGCACTCCAAAGCTTTCTCACGCAGAGGTGATGAGTTCTTAGCTTTGTCTAGCACACTTGTTAAACTCTGAGGAGCCCCAGATCCATAGATGATCAGTTAGAAAACCCTTCTTTTGCAGAAGTGTTAAGGATCATCTTTCTGCTAACCTTTCTGGAAAGTAGGAGCCATGAGCCTCTACTTTCAGCAACAACACACTAGCAACCTTGGCTCTTTTATGACTCGTGGACTTCAACTCCCAGCATGGCTGGCTCAGGAATTCTGGGAGTTGAAGTCCACAAGTCATAAAAGAGCCAAGGTTGCCTACCCCTGCACTAGCCTGTGTCAGATACCAGAAGAAGGGTTATTCAGTTATACTTGCAAAATCAACATGCCAAAGGAAAAAAGTTCACCGCAGCTTATATTAATAGGTGATGTCTACCAAAGTTCTGCCTTCTCTTATTAAAAGTGGCCGGGTTCAACTATTCAGAGATTCTGCACAAGCCAGATCAGTCAGGAACCCACCTGGCATAGCATCTTAAATTGAAACATAATGGGCCAATACTTCCAATTTTCATGAGAGGAAAACAAGAAGAATTTTAAGCTGTATTCTGCTTGTAAATCCCACTTAAATTCAAATGTGGGAATTTTCTAACTAGAAGGCCTTTCAGCACAAAAAAACAGGGCAAGAAATTAAACATTTGGCCTTGGACATTTGCCTAGCTTAAAATGATGAGCAGTGACTGCTGTTTTAAATTATTTTCTTTCTGCAAGTTTTAAATACAATCTATCTTGGCTACACAAAGCAGGAACCTGCTTCACCAAACCACAAACTTCTGCTTCTTAGCTGTGGGCCACTTACTTTGTATTTAAGTGTATATGTACATATATATACACACACAATACATTACAATATTAAGGCTACATAGCAGCATTTTACAAATGGCTTCGACAAAGCACACTAAACCTTCCTTATGCCGAATTCCAGAGATAAAAATGTTGTTAGCATTTTAAGATAAGATAATCTTTATTGTCATTTTTTATTTGTTAGTAGAGCACTATCTTGTCAAATTTTAAAATGGAGGGATAGAAGCAAAGAGAGTAGCAAAAGAACACTTTCATCCTATGTAAATTCATGAATATTCCTTATTTAAGTAAACATGTTGGCAGACTAATGCTTCTCATTAGAAAACCTCCAATAAAAAGTGTGAAAGATAAGCAAGGGTGGAACTGCCATTGGGAGCAATCCCATTGGTCAGAATTCTACTCCTACAGAGTCTATCATTTTATTCACATTTCCAAAATTAGACACAAATTAATAAATGTAGTTGGGTTTAAATTCCACAACCACAGAATTTATGTTGAAAATCAGGGGCCAGAAATCTTTCATTGCATTCAGTGGAATTATAGGCGTGGAGCATAATTTTAGGCCTTTTCTCTTGACAAAACTAGAATTCCTCTGTGCTACGAACTTATTTTGAAAACCCCTCCCCTGAGAAGGGGCTTGTCAGGCTGTAGACCCGCTGCTCTCTGAAAAATCCAGTCTAGCTCAAACTAATAAAAAGTAGCTGCTCCATTTGGTTACTGTTCTCTTTTTTTCAATTCTACATGGTAGTTGTTTTAATGTCTAGACCATAATAGGGAATTTCACAATGAAAAAACCAAATCTACTATACATTACAACAGAGAAGCAATGTAAGTATATTTAAGGTGAAGTTAGTCTAGCACCATTGCAGATAACCGTGATTTTACAGATAAAAGAGGTAGTAATCCATCCGTGGTTACATCCTGATGTTTGAATGTTTGTTTCAGATATTAAAATTTCTTTTAATCCTGCAGGAGACAGCTATTAGATTTTGCTACGTTCCACTCCTCAATGTCACATTATCTCCAAAACAAAACAAAATCTGTGTGTGTGTGTGTGTGTGTGTGTGTGTGTGTGTGTTTAATCACTAATGGCTATAAAAGCTACAAAGTGCAAAAGTTGAGGTTTCTTGGAACCTGCAAAAGGGGGGAAATACAAATTATTTCACTTCAACCAGACTTTTCTGTCATCTGTAGTCGTAATCTATGAAATCATTCCATCTATGCAAATTGAAGAAAAAATTCCTCAATCAAAATGATTCAGTGAATGCTCAAGCACAACATTTAACTATTGCAATTTTGATGACACTAAACTATCATAATCAGCAATACCGACAAGAGGCAAGACTTCTAAAAACCTCTCACACACCTGGAATCAGACTACCACAGATTATATTTCAGGTCAAGGGAATAAGCGACCATGAAGATTATGTATTTACACCACAGATTGTTCATTAGAGTGAACAAAGAATCAAGAAATATACCTATCACTGCTTGGTATTTGTACTGATTTGGAAACGTCCATCTGCAGAATATCCCTACACAGCAAACCTGATTGCTCTGTCTTCTTTCTGCAATTTTTAATTTGAGAAGGGTACTAGATATCTGGAAGCATTCATATCAAACTATCCCCAGATACACTACAAAAATTACAAGCATCTGACACAAACCCATTAAGTCTGTAGTGTAGCTGTGCCTGCAGGATTGTGCTCGGTGAAACTAAAATTATCTACACTGCATTTCTTCAGAAATAACTGTGATTAACTGCTATTAAAAAGAGCATAATGGTCCTTTAGGTTTTAGATATTTAGCCTCAGGCATTCTTGTTCCTTTATAAAACTAAATTCATAGCAAACATATTTCAATACATTGACCATTTCACTTGCTTATAAAAGGAAGCATATCAATATCATGTCTACGAAGAACTTGCAGAATCAGAATAGTTTCGAAGCCAAAAAAGTGCCACTTACATATAGGGAAAGCAAGTTTCTCTTTCCTCCTTTGAAGAGTCAAGGCCACATTTTTTTAAAAAACCAAAACAAAAAAGTGAATATCTGCTGAGAGATTAAATTGTGCATCAGATCAAGTACCATCATCTTTCTATTAAAACTTTGAGATGTCCAAGCATGTTTATGCAATGAACAATTTTCTACCAAAATCACAAAACTGCCACCCTCACACGAGAAAAGTAGCCTGAGTTAGTCACTTTTGAGATGTCTTGTATAGTCAAATATATTACACTTTTTTTTTTAAATGACGGGAGTAAATCAAAAACCATCTTCAGCTATTCCAATACCTGAAGTGTGCAGTCAACAAAGGGACCACTCAATATGAGGGGCTTATTGAAACCTGCCTCTTGCGCCCATTATCCTGAAAAGTACAAGCAAGGACAGGATCGTTAAGTTGTATTTTAGAGACACTAAAGCAGAAGCTAAAATCTTACTAAAAAAAATAATCTGTGATTTGTGCAAAGAGGATTTCAGGGTAAGCAACGGGAATTGCTTTCTCTTTGAGGAAAAAAAGAAGACTCAGCCTCCTCTGTTAGGCCTGCAATCACTCTGAAGCAGATAGCTATGGAAATAGGAACGTGGCCCATAACTAGATGTGAGCTAAAGCTATGGGCGTTTATACCTGTATGTCTCGCATATTTACAATTTTTGGTGCTATACAAGATTTACATTTTGTTTGTACAGCAGATGCACCATTCTAAGGGCAACACCTAGAAATTCCAGATACAGAGGTTACCCATTTACCCCCTCTACAAAATCTACACGTAAAGATGACAATGCAATCCACAAGCCACATAAATCAACACACCTAACATTTCACAGCTCATCGCCCAACTTCACTGGGATCTCAAGCTATTTAATCATAGGTATGCAGGATATGGAAGCTTGTAAAATGCACCGACACACGGTCAACAAACATCGCTGCAGAAAGAGATCGATATGAGTTAACTGCAGCACCAAGAATAGAGAAGCTTTTCATTACTCAAATGGACATTTAAGCACAGGAGTATAGCAGGAATACTAAAGTTCACTCGTGTTGGATTGAATCCAGGGTAATGGGTTTTCCTAATGTGGTTGAATATGGCCTCGCATGAACAGTAGCTTATCCAGACAGACACAAAGGTGCCCGTTTGCAATCTGCAGAAACCAGTCACGGAGGCGAACTATCAGACTTAAGAGAGCAGGATGCATACGTTCAGATATGGTTTGTGCAAAATTGTGGTAGCAGCCGGGAAGGCAGAGATTTCTAATGCTTTGCCATAAGCAATGGAGACGCCCTCTCCAGTAGAGGCCAATTCATGCTTCCAAATTAATCAGAAAAGTATCGGCAGCCGCCACTGTTGTTTAAGCCCAGAAATTTTAAGTTCTACATGGGGAAAGGTAATATATATATATAGATAGATAGATTTCAGGCAAGTCTTCCCCGTTCTCCAACAAGCATAAGGAATGGTTTCCTCACTGAAATACGCTGCATCTAAGCAAGGCTTGTGGCACCAGAATTCATTTCTCTCTAGAAAGAATCTTGGGCATTGACCCAACATAGCATGATAGCCTCAATATTTGTGGAATAGTTAAACACCTATAACTTATATGTGAGCACAAGCAGGCCCAACACCTTAGTATCCTGATATCTTGCACTATCACCCTAACTACACACCTTGAAGGAGGGTCATATATCACTTGGTATACTCAGTATCAGTTTAGTTGGTCTACAATGACTACAGGAGCCTCTTCCTGGTTGCCAAAGGCAACACCATATATGGCAATGCTCCTTGCTAAACAACTGATATGCTTCTGTCCACTTCCACATACTTTTGGGCAGCTAATTATAGCTTATATAGCCCCTGGCCAGGGACAGTCAACATCCTGTCACTACCATGTAATACAAAGGTAAGGCTAGTTACTACAACAATTCAGCCCCCCCTCCAAAAAACCCCCAAAGGTTCTCCTGAAAAGGACAGGTACTGCATCTTTGCAAGAACTGGCTCATGGCAGCTGAGCAACAAAACAAAACAAAACAAAAAGGGGGGAGGGAAGGGAATCGATTACCACTAACGCAACAAAAATGTTGGTCTATACAAGTATTATACACTGTTTTAAATTGAGTGAAGAGTTACAGCAATAGATATTAAGCATCTGCAGCCTCCATTTTCATTGCTGCCTTTTAAGTCTCGTTAGTTAAGCAGAGTTTTCTGCAGTCCTACCCAGGCTACGATCCTTGTACGCTGAATTTTTTGTGGGTGAATATTGTTCTCCGCAGCAAAGAACTAAATACAATAGAACAAAAAAAAAAAAATACATAGGTAAATACAGCAGGACATTATTGAAAACAGCTGCCTCGGAGAGTACAAAATACAGTACAAGTATATGGATGTAATTAAAACATCAAGAAATACTATTGCTCCCATTACAATTCAGGAAACAAGTTCTTTGCAACGGAGAAAAATGGAAAGAAGGGTCCCCCCCCCAAGTATATAAGATGTACCATGAACACATGGAATAAAGAAACAGCTTTTAAAATAAACAATTGTGTTTGTGATAAACTAATTTGACATTTGCCGAGTTTTATAATAACCGTAGCAAAACCCAATTTTTTAAAAGAAAAATTCCAGTGAGGAAATGCCTTTTATATGCCTCTTTGCTTTCTAATAAATACAAAACAAAGACAGTATAGAGAAGAGCAATACCAAAATAAGGTAAATAAGGGTATGCAATAAATTAAAAAGGCAGCTCAAATAAAGGACAGGCATGCACAATTTAAAAAGATTGTAGAAGCTTTACCTGCCTCTGTCACACAAACAATACCCGAAACTTTGTAATGAACAGTATCAATTTCCATTCAATTCAAAGTTGCGAGTATATAATGTAGCTAAAACACTTTTTAGAGGGAATAGGACTGACTTCATTTGTTTAAAAAAATATCATTTTAGGTAAGAGTCCATTTAAAATATAGATGAGGCAATTCTTTGGATGGGGAGACCCAACTCTGCTTGGGAAAGACAACTGGACGAATAGGCAGTAGCCAGTCTATAGTAAAATTTGAAGGTGGTAAAATGCTGCTAGGGTGTGTTCATAAGTCACAGAACATGGCTGGATTCTGCTCCTTTTTCGTGATCATTACGCACCTCCCACAGGGCAGAGATTGCTCGGAACAATCCATTGCTGTTAACATAATGTGAGGTACTGAGGAAATGGATTGTGTTCTCTTCTCGTTGTTAAAAAAATCTTGTTAAAATAACAACAGATGCTGGACTTCTGGACCTGAGGTTCTTGGTGTCTATTTTCATAGAACATGTCCACTTATTTGCATGGTGAAAGAAGCTTTCAGTTTCCCTCTCTCTCTTTTTTTTAAGAGTTGAAGCCTCACATTCTTTTTCTTTTAACAGATTACGATTTTGTGTTTTGGGTTTCAAACCTGCCGAGTTACAGAACAGATTCCACCTTACTGGAGTAGATCATCTTTTTAAAAGCCCAGAGAAAGGCAGCTCCAATTTTTACTTCCTACTAAAGCCTAAAGCCATTTTGCTCTTTCACCTTATTTGGAGAGAAGGGGAAGAACTTTAGTGACCAGCAACTAGTCCACTCTGCATTCCTTGTGCTTTATGCCTTTTTTTTCTTTTGAACCTGCCTGTTTGCAAACCCCCACCCCACCCCTAAGGAGAAAAAAAAAACTCATTATGACCTTGCCAACTTTAGAATAATTTCGTATCTATTCCAGTTCAGGCACCTGTAGCTTACGGTAAAAATTCAGGAGAATAACATTGGACGTTGGTCCAGATATAGGCTCCATCCTCTCTCCAACCATCTTTCTGAACATTCTCAGGGTTGCTTGCCCCATCTTTCCTGTCTCCCCCTTCCCTCCCTCCTGGCCCATTTCAACTTTCCCATCTGCCTTGGGCTTCAACCTTCCCATTCATATTGGGCTACGATCATGATCCTTGATTTTTACACTTCCCGTTTAGGCTGCTGGATTTGGATCGCTGTGGCAGCTTCTCTTCTTCCTTCCAACTGTGGCCATGCAGTCTCCAGAATGCTGGTTTTGAGAGCGGAGGAGGAACATGGTCTCAAAATGCAGGAGAGGGGAGTGGGCACCGAGAGAAAGGGAGATGAGATCGGATGAAATTCTCTCCCCGTTCCCCCCCTCCAACAAATTAAAAAAAAAAGGGGGGGGAGAAACACCACACGTTTCAGCAGATGAGAAGCCTTGGGAAGCTCAAGCAGATCAAGGTGGAGAGGATCCCCTCTTCTCCACTGTGGGCCAGGACGGAGGTTAACAGAGGTCACCGGGATTTCTCTCTACAGGACAGGACAGGGCGAGGAGAACGGCAAGCCGGGGAGCTTAAAGCTGGGCCAAGTCACGGACAGATGCTGTATCCTGGGGGGCAACGACAGGGTGGGAAAACGAGGAGATTCGGGAGGGGGGGGCTGCTCCAGAAGCGGTGGGTGGAGGCAGGACAGGCAGGGCGTCTCCAAGCTTTGCTGTCTCCCTCTCCTCGAGGAGAAGGAAACATAGGATCAGGTTTCGCCCGATTTCCATCCACTCCCCGAGGGTCTCCCCCTCCCCGGTCCATGGCAACCCCCCCCCCCCAGTGGAGCGGCGGCGGCGGCTGGGGAGGGAAGGGGGTGTCATCTGGGGAGGAGGAAGAGGAGAGGCTCAGTCGTCGTCCACATCGTCCCCGTCGGAGTCGTCCCCTGCTCCGCTGCCGCTGCCCGGCCCGGCCGGTCCGGCGCGCCGGTCGTAGAGCTTGTCCCGCTGGCGCTCCTGGATGTCGCGCATCTCGTCGGCGTAGCGGCAGAAGGCGCCGCCGAACTTGGCCCAGGCTTTGTAGGGCACGGTGATGGCGTTGCGGTAGGAAGGCTTCACCTCGCTGACGCGCAGGAAGACGCCGTACTTGTTGCAGCCCACGTCGAAGAAGAAGCGCTTCGAGTCCACCGTGATGGAGGTGCCCTCGGGCAGCTCGCCGTACAGCCCGCCGCCGCCCCCGGGGCCCCCGCCGGGCCCGCCGCCGCCGCCCAGCTCGTCCTCGTCGGCGCCGTAGTCGTCGATCAGCTTGGCCAGCGCGTCGCGGAACTCGATCAGGCCCTGGGCCGGCAGCGCGATGGTCTGGCCGCTCTGCAGGCCGGGCGGGCCGCCGGGGAAGCCCGCGCCGCCGCCGCCGCCCGGGCCGCGGTTGATGGTCTGGCGGATGCGGAGGAAGCGGCCGCGCTGGTTCTCCTTGAGGTCCAGGTAGTACTTGCGGTTCTCCCGCACCAGGAACTCGCTCTTGAGCGCCCGCCGCGGCCCGCCGCCGCCGCCGTCCTCGCCGCCCGGGGAAGCCTGCGCCAGCTGCTCGGGGCTGCTGGGGCCCAGCTGCGCGTAGTGCTCGATGAAGTCGCCCAAGTAGTCGCGGAACTCGGCGGCCACGGCCATGGAGAGCGTCAGGCGGCTCTTGGAGCCCCCCGCGCCCACCTCGGCGATCTTCAGGAAGCGCCCCTTGGCGTTCTGCTTCACGTCCAGGTAGAAGCGCTTGTTCTGGATGTCCAGCCGCTTCGAGGCCAGCTCCTGCGTCTCCTGCTCCGGGCCCGGCCCGGCCCCGCCGCCGCCGCCGCCGCCGCCGCGGTGGCCCTGGAAGCCGCCGCCGCCGCCGCCGCCGCCGCCGCCTCCTCCTCCGCCGCCGCCTCCCCCGCTGCCGCTACCGCTGCCGCCTCGCTCGCTCCCGCTGTCCCCGTCCGCCATCTTCTCCGCCCGAGTCCTTCTGCCTCTGCCGCCGCCGCCGTCAGGCCCAGCCCGGTCTGCCTTCCGCCCGTCAGTCCGTCCGCCCGCCCGCTCGCTCCGGCTCGCTCTCTCCCTCTCGCGCTCTTCCCTCAGCCGCTCGCTCAGGCGCACGCGTCCACGCGCTCGCACGAAGGCACGCACGCACGCGCGCTCGAGGGAGGAAGGGGGGGAAGCGCGCGCGCCGCCCACTACTCGAGTCGCGCTCTGCCCCGCCGCCGCCGCCGCCTCAGCCGCGTCCACGCCGATTTCCGGCAGTCACCTGGCTGCGCGCGGGCGCGCGCGATCCGCGCCGGAAGCTCGCCCCACCGAACTAAGCTCCGCCCTCTTTCCTTCCCTGTTCAGGACGAGGGGAGCGCGCGAGCCCGACCGCCCTCCGGAGCGGTGACGTCTTCCGCCCGCTCCCTTCTTCCGCTTCGCTGCGACAAGGGCGAGGCCGCGCTGCCCCCCCCCCCAGTTCCTCTTACCCTCACGCGCGCTCGCGCGCCCTGGCTCACCCTCGGATGCGCGCGCAGCCGCCTCTCTCTTCCCCCCCTCCCCGGGCCCCTCCCTCACGGGGAAACTCAGAAGCGCTCGTGCGCCGCTTCCCTTCCCTGGGTCTGGACGACATCTCCCATGGTTCCCAACCAGCTGGGGGCGAGGGGAGTCGTCGCCCAGCCTTCCGAAAGGAGACGAAGCGGGGAAGCGACTCTGCAAACTCGAAGGCACGCGGGGCGTTCCTTGCACGGGCTTCCTGCCCTGGGAGTGAGACACGTGTGCACGCCCTCCCGACGTGATGCAGAGGCTTCCTCCGGGCTGTTGAGATGGGGAAGCTCGTGCCGCCCGTGCTCGTTCCCAGCTGAGAAAGGGGGCGCTGGAGCGCGCCGCTGGGAAGCCGAGGGGCTACGTGAGGAACGGCCGACGAGTGGTGCGAGGTCCGTGCTGCAAACGGGGCAGCGTGCAGATCCTCGCCCTGACCTTCCAGCCGAGGCGGAACGTGGCTCCTGCTCCCAGGCACGAACTGTGCAGTCTTCCCTCCCCCCCCCCGCGCGTCCCGAGGAGCCGAGTTCAAACCCTGCCTCCCCCCTTGAAAGGCATCGCTTCCCAGGTGCCAGTAAAACAGCGCCTGTGGCCGCCGCCGCGTGCGCCTTTTCCTGCTCGACATGCCGCCCTGGCCTCTCGGTTTACAAAAGGGCAAAAGAGGAGAGCCTCGCGGAACCGAAACAGCGGTGGGCAATGTTTCGGCCCTGCAAAGCTGCCAGAGAATTGTGGCTTAGTGGCAGAAATTACATTTGGTTTTTGATTTCGCATTCCAGGGAGAACTAAGAATTTGTTCTTTGGCCGATAACAGAAGTAGACCACGGTGTCTCTTCCGGTTTTAAACTTAAGTTTCTAGTACTGATTGAGCAGAGGTGATGTCATGGCATCCACAGCCATTTTAACTGCCCAGCAAATGAGAGAAAAGAAGGGATTACTTGCAGGTTGCAGAAAGGAAGCAAAGTCTGTGGGTTGAATTGATAGCTCAGGTTACTTATCAGCCTGAAAGAACAGCGTATGGATAAAATAAGGAAGGACAATAAGAACAGTGCTGAGCCAGAGAAAATGAAGTGCCCAAAGAAGGAAATGAAGGATAGGGAAGAAGATTAGAAACTGAAGAAAAAGAGGATCAGAGAATTTCTGAGCATTCTTGAGTGAATTGGAAGGTTGATTGGCTAAGGAACCAGGGCCATTAGATTGAAAGCTGGGCACCAACATAGATTTTTTTTAGGATGGTTCCTGTACAACTTTTTAAGAATCCATCCCAAAAGCGGGTTAAGTTCATGGCAGCAACATCTAGCCCATTTGGTTTGAGCTTGAAAACCAAGCGAGACTGGGCCTGCCTGAGTAGCTCAGCAGGGAATAGTAAGGCTCTAGTCTGGGTGGGGAAGTCAAAAATATACTCGGGATGATCTGGGCAGCTACAGATCAATCTCAAATCCAGAATTTGTAGATAATTGAGAAGATAACTCCAGACACATCTGGAGAGTATAGATAGTCCTCAACTTATAACAGTTCATTTATGTCTCAAAGATGCCTTTGACTAATCCTTCCATCTCTCCCCCCCCCCCATCCAGTCAGAACTGATAGAGCTTCTGAGAAGCGAAATGTCTTCAAGAAGCTTCTTCAGCTCTGACCAGATGGTGGGGAGTGAAAGGATTTATATTGCTTGCAGACCGATGGTCATTTGCATCTAGTCAGAGCTGAAGAAGCTTCTTGGATGAGAAGCAAAACGTCTTCAAAAGAAAGACAAGAAAGTTCAGTTGCCTCCTGAAAAAAAGCACCTTTGGGACAACCATGACCTGGATGACTGAGAATCTCGGTCAACAGTTCATTTAGTAATCATTTAAAGTTACGGCATTGAAAAAAATGACTTATGACCGTTTTTCACATTTTAGACTTGCAGGATCCCTGTGGTCACATGATCAAAATTTGGACACTTAGCAACTGGCATGTATTTATGACAGTTGCACTGTCCCGGGGCCATGTGATCACCTTTTGCAACCTTCTGACAAACAAAGTCAATGGGGAAACCAGATTCACTTAACAACCCTGTTATTAAACATCTGCAGTGATTCACTTAACAATTGTGGCAAGAAAGGTGGTAAAATGGGGCAAAATTCACTTAGCAACTGTCTTGCCTAGCAATGGAAATTGTAGACTCAATTGTGGTCATAAGGACTACCTGTATGGCTGATCTAGACTCATGTCTGTCAGACTTCTGGCTACGATACAGACTTGGGATTATGGTCACCTGACTTCTGTTCAGAACTGGGAGGTGCCTGTTCAACTACATCAACTGGTTTCATCTCGCCTCCCATATTAATATCTACATGATATCAGAGCATAGAACGTAGAATAATACAGTTGGAAGGGACCTCGGAAGTTGTCTTCTCGAGCAGGAGACCCTATACCAGGGGTAGGCAACCTTGGCTCTTTTATGACTCGTGGACTTCAACTCCCAGAATTCCTGAGCCAGCATGGCTCAGCTTGGAAACCTCTCCCTTTCCCCTCAGCATGGCTGGCTCAGGAATTCTGGGAGTTGAAGTCCACGAGTCATAAAAGAGCCAAGGTTGCCTACCCTGCCCTATACCATTTCAGACAAGTGGCTGTCCAGTCTGTTCTTAAAAGCTTCCAGTGTTGGAGCACCCAGAACTTAGGGAGACAAGTCATTCCACTGGTTAATTGTTCCTACTGTTAGGAAATTTCTCCTTGGTTCTAGGTTGCTTCTCTCCTTGGTTAGTTGACAACCATTGTTTCTTGTCTTGCCTTTTGGTGCTTTGGAAAATAGTTTGACCCCCTCATATGCTTTCATGTCTCTCTTAGTCCTTCTTTTCATTAGATTAGACATCCCAATTCCTGTAACCGTTCTTCGTATGTAATTTAGCCTCCAGCCCTCTAATCATTTTTGTTGCTCTTCTCTGCATTCTTTCCAGAGTCTCAATATCTTTTTTTATATTGTGACCAGAACTGGATACAGTATTCCAAGTGTGGTCTTACTAAGGCTTTCTAAAGCGGTACTAGAACTTCACGTGATCTTGATTCTATCCCTCTATTAATGCAATCATCATATTACAAGATGAGCATTGGATTGAGCTGCTTCTAATATGTTGAGAACATCTAGCCGATTGCTGTTTTAACTTCAAGGAAGCATTTGATACCCTTGACTGTCACCTCAGGTTCAGTAATGAGCTGGATGAAGGTGAAGAAGCTCAGATGTGCTGTTGACTGGTAGGAAACCAGACCCAAGAATTGAGATTCCTGGTCTGCCAGTGCCTGCTTATCCTCAGCTGTCTCTGGGGGACAGCTGTGGCTAGGAATACATTTGCACAAATACCTCTGGTGCACCAGCTGCAACCATTCCGGAGCTCTTCAGATTTGACAATAGTAATCCACGAACTGGCTACATCTCTCCACTGTTAAAGGACCTCCAGAAACTTCAGTGGGTACAAACTGCATCATTTAGACTGCCAACTAGTATTCCTCTAACAACAGTTAAAGATGTGTGTCGGTTGTTTTGAGGCATAATGTGTGGGTTAAGACCTATCTAGGGAACTAACCTGGACCATAAAGGCTGCATGCCGAAGAACTGATGCTTTAAAATTGTGGTGTTGGAGAAGACCCTTGGACTGCAAGGAGATCAGGCGATCTTAAAGGAAATCAACCCTGACTGTCCTTTGGAGGGGACAGATCCTGAAGCCGAAGCTCAAATACTTTGGCCACTAAAAGAGAAGAGAGGACTCATTGGACCCAGATGATGTTGGGAAACGTTGAAGGCAAAAGAAGAAGGGGACGGCAAAGAAGGAGATGGTTAGATATTGTCATTGACATAGTGGACATGGATTTGGGAGGCAGTGGAGACAGGGCAGCCTGACATGCTGTGGTCCATGGGGTCATGAAGAGTTGGACACGACTTAGCAATTGAGCAACAGGAAAACAATTTCCTTGTTTTAGCCATGTCGAGGCATCAAGAACTGTAAAAGTTGCCCTTCCTTTCAGGGATTCCTTTCTCAAGCACATCTCTCTCTTCCCCCCCCCCCTCAATCTCTTGAATTAAACCATGGAATCTGCTATGGAGCTGCACTCTCTCCACCTATGCGAAAGGATTCTTGACATTCCTTTTTAGCCAAATTTTTTCCATCACTTTTAGGTCCAGCCTTGATACCATGTGGACTTTGGATCTCGGAATCCTACCAGTGGCTAGCTGGGCAGTTCTGGGAGCTGGTATTACAGTATTTTATCTGGTTTGGTGATGCTGTCTGCTGGTTTCTTGGAATCAGCTCTGTGATCTCTGACCTTTTGGCCAAAGATTAAATGTGTAGCCACAGCTGCATACATATGTATTACATGACATGCTTGTCACTGAAATTTTCATAATTTATTATAACGTATGACACTAATTACAGAAAGCCATGCATTAGGCTAAACCATGAAAACAACCACAGAGAGCCCCCTGGGATCTAGGAGGTGCATAAGTTGCATGAAATAGCAAATAACTATGTTGTTTTGTAGTTTTATCCTGTCATTAGTAATCTTGATTGCCCTAGTTAAACAGAAAGGTACAGCATTTCATATCAGGAGGCAGAAATGTGACATCCATGAAAGAAATAATAACTTGATAAGAAAGGCAAAAAAGGATGGATAGTGGACGATGCAGTACCTGGAGACCGCTGAATTAAAAGAGAACTGGAGAAGATAACAAAATACAAAGTCCTGCAGATAGAAACAGAACGACTGTGGCAAAAGAGTGCCTCTGGAGCACCACCTGCGTTGAAAAGTCACCACCAGCCATTTGCAAAAGACAAGTTTGAACAGCTTACATCCAGCAACGGTATCTTGTAAGGTTATTAAAAACATCTGCCTTTTCCAGATCCTTGGGAAGGACTTTGGTAGGCAAAGAAAAATGCCAAATCCAGTCTGAAAATTTGGTGTAATCAACCATAATACGGTGCTATATTGGAAACAATATGCTAAGTCTTAGCATAGTCAACAGGATACTGGATCTGGAACCTGTAAGGCAGGGGTCTTCAAACTTGGCCCTTTTATGACTTGCGGACTTCAACTCCCAGAATTCCTCAGCCAGGCACGCTGGCTGAGGAATTCTGGGAGTTGAAGTCCACAAGTCGTGAAGGGGCCATAGTTCTCCCATGCTGGCTGAGGAATTCTGGGAGTTGGTCCACAAGTCATGAAGGGGCCATAGTTCCCCCATGCTGGCTGAGGAATTCTGGGAGTTGAAGTCTGCAAGTCATAAAAGGGCCAAGTTTGAAGACCCCTGCTGTAAGGAGACTTGTTTAAAAAGGATAGCCATTTGATAAACTGATTTAAGCTCCCATAGCTGAGTGTCGGATGCAAGTCTATGGGTGCAAACATATTGAAGTCTGGGACAGTCGGTCTTCACGTTGCCCCTTAACATTTTTTGCAGGACACCTATCTGCTATGGTTACTGCCCATCCTTCCAGATCAGGCAGAGTTGACGCATTCGGGGTCCCATCAATGAATCAGTGTCACTCAATTGGCCCAAGGAAGGCCCAGCCTTCCCTGTCATGGCACCTCAATTATGGAACAACCTCACTCCAGAGATGTGCATGGCCTGTAACCAGTTGGCCTTCTGGAAGGCCATGAAGTTCTAGCTTTTCTCCTGGGTATTGGGGCCAGAATGCAAATGGAGTTCTGGCATGGGCATCAATGCACATGAGATGTCAGTTATGCGATTTCTCAGAAGCTTCAACTTTCTTTTTCTTTCACCAATTGTGAAGGTGGTCATGTTTTTATTTTTGTTCCCCCCCTCCCCCCAAAATTGCTCTGGTGGAAGGGCGGCTACGCATGTTTGTTGAATAAATAAATGAGTAAGAATAAACTCAAGCTCGTGAAGGCAACAAAAGCACGGAAGTTTGCATTTGAACACAACCGCCAATCATTCACCAAGATTTGCAGAACCAGCACTGAAAACGTTTTCCCCTGGTGTACAAAGCACTTTTTGACAGAACTGCTGGAGTTTATATCCAGCTAGCAAGAGGATTTGTGTGTGTGAATATACGTGTGTGCTGGAAAATGCCCCCAACGGTACATCACAACATTCCCAGCTCCCGTTTCTTTGCCTACAAGGTCACGTAAGGCTGAAAATTGTCTTCCTTTGAGCCAACCCAACTCTTGTATTGCGTTCCCAGCTTTGAAATGTCGGACAATTCTAGCTAGTGCTGAAAAAAGATGCGACCTAAGGAGGTTGCCAAGCTCTTTGTCTGAGAATGTCAAATATGTTGCATCTCTAAGCTACCTGACCTGGGCTTCGGGGAAATCGCAATGCCAACCTGCATTTTGCCCAAAGATGAAATTACATTTGTCTTCAACAGCTGGACTTTATACTTCTAAAATGGGGGAGCAAAAATTGCTTCTGGCTTTTGCCAGCAAATCTTCCCAAAGTTCCTAATACAGGCTAGTATTATTTTGAAGCCTGATAGGACCAAATTGGCATATGATCTGCTGACTACTCCCACACTCCAGCTAAGAGTGTGATTTACACAGCGTTGACATAAGCCACCTTTCCTCCCTGTCCTCAGAATAGAGCTGGAAGGGACCTGGAATAGAGCTGGAAGAGAGTTTTAGAGTTTTTAAAATTTTAAAGTTTAAAAGTTTTTAAAGTTTAAGACACTGGTTGGATTATATTCTGTTGCTTGGGTTTGCGTTATATTGAATTCCAATATGACATGGTCATTCTCGCCCAAGGTTCCAGCAACTTCAACTCCCTCTATCACTTCTTCTCTATTAGTAGGAATTAGATCCAGTATAGCTTTTCCTCTAGTTCCCTCCTCTACCTTTTGGGTGACAGCTGATTAGGAATCTGTTCGATCTCCCACTTGCTGCAGAGTTTGTCTCCTGGTCCCTTCTTTCTGTCTTTTAACTTGCCCAATGAAGGATTTTTGGAAACTTGAAAGCTTATCCGTGATATGTCTTTTATTACTTTTAAAGTCAGAGGGAAGCTCATCAGAGGGAGATTCAACCTGGAAATAAATGAAATGAACCTTTATTATCAAAGTATAACATGTATACAGTGAGATTGGCTGAGCCTCCCTCCGTGCCCCCCCCCAACTCACAGTGACTACAAACCCCCAACTTATTACACCCTGTGAGCTAATTGCACAGCACGCCGGCCTTTCGGGTCTGTCATGCATAAAATTATTATGTCCCATTCAAGAGCCTGACAGCCCATGGATAGAAGCTGTTCTTCAGCCTGTTGGTACGGCTGGCTATGTTTCTGTATCTCCTACCAGATGGTAGGAGAGTAAAGAGGTACCGACCAGGGTGAGAGTCATCCCTGAGAATTTTCCTCACTTTACCAAGGCAACGAGCCCTGGCGATGTCTTCTAGAGGAACTTCCTGATGGTGAGAAGGATCAATCAATGGAACAGCTTGCCTTCCGAGTTGTGGGTGCTCCATCACTGGAGGTCTTCAAGAAAAGATTGGACAATGTTGGTCTGGCATGCAGTAAGGTTCTTGTCTTGGGCAAGGACCTGGACTAGAAGACCTCTAAGGTCCCTTCTGGCCCTATGATTCTATGAAGTTTGCCTATGTGCAAGAAAACATTTATAAACCTGTACAGGTAGCCCTCAACTTACAACAGTTTGTTTAGTGACCGAAGGTACAACAGCACTGAAAAAAGTGACTTATGACCGTTTTTCACACTTAACGACCGTTGCAGCATTCCCCCCCCGGTCACGTGATCTAAATTCAGATGCTTGGCAACTGACTCGTGTTTATGACAGTTGCAATCGTCCCGGGGTCACGTGATCCCCTTTTGCAAACTCCTGACAAGCAAAGTCAATGGGGAAGCCAAGATTCACTTAACAACGATGTTACTAATTTAATAACTGCGGCGATTCACTTAATAACTTTGGCAAGACAGGTTGTAAAATGGGGGCCAAACTCATTTAGCAATTGTCTCATTTAGCGACAGAAATGTGGGGCTCAGTTGTGGTTGTAAGTCAAGGATTACCTATATTCAGAATACTGATAAAAAGGTGCATGTACAAGACAGAGAGATACCTGTACTCTTCTTTTCTCAATTCAGGAATTTAAAATAAAGTATCCTTGCTTCTCTCCCTCTCTGCAATTTCCGTACTGCTGGTAAACCTTGTCTCTCACTTCATCGGGTGATTTTACTGCCTCGACGTGGATTTTGAATCGTTCCAGTCTTGTCCCTGTAGCTACTTTTGCCCAGTTATCTGTGCGCTGTATGCAGGATACGTGCATGTACAGAACTATTATTGCAAACTCCAGGATATTTTATGGAACAGTCTTCAGAGACCTCTGCTGGTCAAACACCTGCATTAACAACTTTAGTTTTCAGGAATCTTCCTTGGGAAGATAATTTCAAGATTCCCAAGAAGCAAAACCAGTACCAGAATGCAAATTCTTTTGAAAGACTATAGTTCCACTACTATTTATATTCTCCTTCCATTGCACGGCATTAGAGGCAACTCGACTCGACAAAGTGATTTGGATTTGTTTTCATCCTGTGTATTACTGGTATGTAGCTTGTAGCCTGTATTCCAAACAGAGCATCCGTGTACTTGAAAGTCCCATCACTTCTGCAAAAACGTGGACGGGAGAGAGGCAAAACTCTTCAAATAAAGTAAACATCGTTTGCAGATGATTGGCTAAGACAGAAGGCCAAAACAGATTTGGAACTTATTGTCATGGTAATTTTATTGAATGGTACAGGCAGCCTTGATAATGATGGGACGTGCGAAACCATTATGGCAACTGAGATTAAAGTCAGAACTGGGTTTTGGACTGTAACTGCCAGTTGGGTTGCCTACTACTAACTCACCTGTTTGTGGACATAGGAGCAAAACAGAGAAGGGTATGAAGATGACATTCAAAAGGGATCAAGAAGTTGTAGCTCTCCAGATGTCATAGAACTACAACTTACAGCCTCATTCACTACCTGCCATGTCACCTCGGGTATGGTATACCGTAGTTCAGAAACCTCTAGAGGCCCACAAATAGTTACTCGTGATTTGTAGTGGAATTGTGATTTGTGCCATCAAGTTGCTTTTGGTTGTTTTTAATTTATCCCCAGGCCCTTTGCCCTGTACACGAAGGGAGGCTTAGCCAATCTCATTGTACACATGTTGTACCTTGACAATAAAGGTTGATTTGATTTGACAATTTGCACACACCTTCAGAATACAGAATAACAGAGTTGAAAGGGACCTTGGAGATCTTGTAGTCTAGCCCCATCAGCCAGGACACCCTATACCATTTCAGACAAATGGTTGTCCAATCTCTTCTTAAAAACTTCCAGTGTTGGAGCATTCACAACTTCTGGAGGCAGATTGTTCCACTGATTAATTATTCTCACTGTCACGAAGTTTCTCCTTAATTCCAGGTTGCTTCTCTCCTTGATTAGTTTCCATCCGTTGCTTCTTGTCCTGCCTTCAGGTGCTTTGGAGAATAGCTTGACTCCCTCTTCTTTGTGGCAACCCCTGAGATATTGGAACACTGCTATCATGTCCCCCCTCGTCTTTCTTTTCATTAAACTAGACATACCCAATTCCAGCAACCGTTCTTTGTATGTTTTAGCCTCCAGTCCCCTAATTATCTTTATTGCTCTTCTCTGCACCCTTTCCAGAGTCTCAACATCTTTTTTATAATACGGTGACCAAAACTGGATGCAGTATCCAAAGTGTGGTCCTTCCTCAGAGCACAAATTTGCAGAAGAAGTAGAAGAAGATTCATTTAGTTCTTTGCCCATGAAATTTCTTGCTGCTGAAAATGAAATCTTGGATAAAAAGGTGGTTTAGTTTGTGTATTTCCAGGTGTTCCTGACAGCTAATGGAGCAGAAAGAAATGATGCACAAATAAGGAAAGCTCTTGAGAAGGCGGGGCACGGAATATGCCCTGATCTCATATTTGCCATCTGTAGCTGATTTTGCAGACAAAGGAACAAAAAGCTTTGAAATGCCTGCAGTCAACTCCCATGTGATAGTGTAACTGCATTCACACAATTGCCCTAAAATAATTGCTAGTCAATAACATTTTAGCCCTGCTTGGTGTTCAAGCTCAAATTAGGTAGTTTATGGCTCAGAAACTCTGTTGTTCCCACCCAGTACATTACAGGTAGGTTCAATGCACAATCATTTATTTTGAAGTTACAACGGGCACTGAAAAAGAGGACTTGCAACCAGCTCTCACACTAATAACACTCACACAATCGCCAGAGTCACACGATCCAAATTCGGGTGCTTGGCAACTGGCATGTAATTATGGCATCCTGGAGTCAAGTGATCGCCATCTGTGACCTTCCCAACTGGCCTCTGGCAAGCAAAGTCAATGAGGGAAGCCAGATTCGCTTAACGACTGCATGATTCACTTAACAGCTATAGTGATTTGCTTAACTGTGGCAAAAGTCATAAAACTGGGCACGACTCACTCAACATCCACCATACTTAGCAATGGAACTTCTGCTGCCAATTGTGACTATAAGTCGAATAGTACTGTTGAAAGAAAAATCATCAGGTCCAGTTCCAAGCTGGGAGTAAATAAAATGGAGGCTGCTTAGGAAATAAGGTTGCAGTTTATTGATGAGCAGAACCAGCAGCAGCATGTGGTTCTGGGATAGCTGACCAAATGGAGGTCAGAGTGGGTGCGGTTTTATACCTTCTTTGTATTTGAGGTGCCTGTTCCTGTGCAATGTACTTTGACCTGAGCTTGAGTGTGCCCTTTCGGTATTCTAATGGTGGTGGGTTAATCCTATTATGTCCTGTCCTTAGAATTTGGGTGGGGGAATGTAAATTTTAGGAGTCTTTGTTTTTCTAATACCCTCAGCTCCAGCATTCCTGCCCCCAGTCTTCCTGAATTTCAAAAAGCTGGTTTCTGCTTAAGATTTTTACCTCCATTTCTTCTTCAGAGGAAATATTCTATCCCGCCTTTTTAAATATTCTCCAAAATATTTCACTCTCTGGGGGAAGGGGTGCTGACTCCCTACATTACCTACAGGTTAATTGAATACTATCTATTGTTTAATCCAGCTATATGAAGACCTGTTGTATGAATCCAGTTTTTGCCTCATTTTTGTTCAGGGCTGTCTATACTGTAGGGTATTGTAAAAAAAAAAAAAATCAAGATGGTCACAACGGTGTGAGCAAAGCTCTGCCTGGTTTTTCAAGTGTGTTATAGCCACCATTTTGACTTTTTTTGACCATATCCTGCAGACAATTCCTATTCTATTCTTCTGATTGTTCTTTTTCTGGCATCCCAGATAGCTTCTCCTCATTTAACAGATGCATCCCATTCTCTGCCTTGCTCCAGTGTTATTAGCTGCTAAAGTGAACACAGGCCATAACAGATGTGATAGTCCTTAAGATACCAGAAGAGGCCGTGTTAAGCTAAGATTAATCTTTTTGTCCAGCCCCTGCTGAAGGCATATATCTTAACCTCCAGCTGTTGCTGTCTACAAATGGATCTTTGTGATTTGAGCCCTGCAATGGAGAACCGATCCTGGGGGGCAGGGAGGACAGAGTGCAGGGAAATAGTTTCGGTACAGCTCTAAAGATAACTTTGTCCCGGCTAAGGAGGGTGATCACATTTGGACTATTGCGTCCAATTTTGGCCACCGTGATGCAAAAAAGATGTTGAGACCCTAGAAAGAGCGAAGAGAAGAGCATAAAGATGATTAAGGGTATGAAGGTTAAAACATATGATGAACGACTGAGGGAACTTGGTTTGTCTAGTCCAGGGGTGGGGAACCTCGGCTCTTTTATAACTTGTGGACTTCAACTCCTGGCTGGCTCAGGAATTCTGGGAGTTGAAGTCCACAAGTCATAAAAGAACCAAGGTTCCCCACCCCTGGTCTAGTCTAACAAAAGAAGGACTAGAGGTGACATGATAGGAGTCTGTTGTAGAGAAAAGGGGGTCAACCTATTATCCAAAGCACCTGAGGGCAGGACAAGAAGTAATGGGTGGAAGACAGGTCCAACCTAGAACTACGGAGAAATTTCCTGACATTGAGAACAATTGATGGAACAGCTTCACTGGAGGCTTGCAAGAATAGAGTGTACAGCTATTTGACCAGGATGGTAGGGTCTCCTGCCATGGGCAGGGGGCTGGACTAGAAGACCTCCAAGGTCCCTTCCAGATCTATGATTCTATGCAATGGACCTCCTGCAGAAGATAAGATAAGATAACCTTTATTGTCATTTTTTACTGTGGGCACAATGGCACACATCAAAAATGAAATTTAGTTGCCCGCTCTCAAAGTGAAACACATACATGACACACACCTAAACATACTATATACAACATATGTATAGACCCACACCCCTACATATACATAACAAATAAATATTAAATACTGTCCATCTTGAATATATAACGGAAGGAGGAAGCTTGAGAGTTCACAAGGTTAATGCTGTATGGAATGAAACTATGGCTGAATCTGGATGTTCTGCTACGGATACCACGAAGCCCCCTCCTCCCAGAAGGTAACAAGGAAAACAGGTCGTGAAGAGGATGTGTGGTGTCCCAGATAATCTTACAGACCCTGCTCAAGCAACGCTTCTGTGCTATGTCCTGGATGGGAGGGAGGGAACTGCCAATGATCTTTTCGGCCATCCTCACCACTCTCTGCACCGCCTTCCTGTCTGAAGCAGGGATGCTTCCAAACCAGACTGTGATGCTGTATGACAGGATGCTCTCGATCATCCCCCTGTAGAAAGTGGTCAGGATAGGAGAAGGAAGATGTGCTTTTCTCATGTGATGCAGAAAATGCAGGCGCTGCTGTGCCCGCTTCACCAGTTTCTCACTGTTGAGCGACCAAGCCAGCCTAAGCTGCATACCTGGAATTTGATGCTGGTAATCATCTCCACAGGTGAATCATTAATGCACAGAGAAGTGTGGCTGTGCCTGCCTTTTCTGAAATCAGCAATGATCTCTTTGGTTTTTCCGGTATTTAAAACTAGGCTGTTTTCCTTACACCAGTTCACCAACCCCTCAACCTCCTTGCGGTAAGCTTCTACCTTGTCATCATGAATAAGGCCCACTGTATCATCTGCGAACTTCACAATATGGTTGGTGGGAAACCTAGCACAACAGTCATGGGTCAACAGAATGGCGCAATCAAAGCTCCATTTTTTCCCTATCCTCAGTGCATGTTAAAAAAAATTGGCAGACCTTCAACTACATCATCATGGCCTCCATCTAAACTTTTTGGACTCCATCCTGTGGATACACCTGCCCTGAGCTAGGTCCCTAAACCCAATCCAAAACAGATGACACCCCAACCAGACCCTAAAATACTTTAATCTGAAACTCAGCAAATTTCAGAGATATGAGCCAAAGAATTGCCGGCTGAAGAAAAGACTTTCAAGACCATCAGTAGCAAAATCCAAATGGGAGGAATAAATTCCTTTTTGACTGTTCTCGTCTGCCAAAAAGATATCCCAGAAAATTATTGACAATAGCAAATGGCTAGTGTGTCTTTAAAGACACATGTCCCAAAGATGCTTTTTCAAGAGACAATTGGACTTTCTTGTTTTTCTTTGAAGACAAGCTTCTTCAGTATCTTCTCCATAGACCAGGGGTCCTCAGCCTTGGCAACTTTAAGACTTGTGGACTGGCTGAGGAATTCTGGGAGTTGAAGTCCACAAGTCTTAAAGTTGCCAAGGTTGAGGACCCCTGCCATAGACATTTAAAGACACATGAACAGAAGTGACATACTTTTACCACAAGATGTCAGCACCGAAACAATTTTTGGAGATTCTGGTAGGATTAATTTAAAGCAGGGCTTCCCAAACTTTTCCCTTCATTAGCCAAAATCATAGAAAAGTCCTTTTTACCCAACGTAGGTAAAATACTTTAAATGTCCCTGCTGTGATTGGATAATGGGTTCATAAGAAATACAGCTTTTACCCAATTTGGGGTAATTTACCCAGGCTTGGGAAACATTGATTTAATTAATTAATTCAGAATAGAGCTGGAAGGGACCTTGGAGGTCTTCTAGTCCAACCCCCTGCTCAAGCAGGAGACCTTTAAAGGGTGGTGCTGGAGTAATGTCCTGATAATATAAAACTTGCCTTCCTTAGAAATATATTGCAATAGTGATGGCTTGTTGATGCTCAAATTCCATACTGTAGATATGGCTGTAGGAGGCTTCAGCAGGACCCTAATATAGAATTTCCTGAACTTACAGAAAACTGACATTTTTGCCTGTGGGAAGTCAGCCCCCCCCCCCCCAGAGAAAGAAATATTTTTGGAAATATTTAAAAGGCAGAATATATTTCCCTAAAGGATTTTAAAAGCAGAAACCAACCCCGCCCCCAAGTTTCTCTGTCCCAAACAGGAACCAAGTCTGTAGAATTACAGATGTGATAATCTTGTCAGAAAGACTGGAATCAGGAAACTGGGATTAGGAAGAAAGATCCCTAGAATCAACACCAAAAATCTAAGAGTCATCAGCCATAGCCCCAGGGAAGCAGGATATGACCTTTGGGACATAATAGGATTAACCCACCACCTCAGAATACCAGAAAGGCACACTCAGACTCAGGTCAAAGTTCATGTCACAGGAACAACTCCAAACAAAAGGCTCAAGAAGGTATAAAAACCCACTCCCTACATGTGTTCACTCTCTTTTCTTCCAGAGCCATCTTTCTGTCTGGCTCTCCTCTTCAATAAACTGCAACCTTCTTTCTAAAGCAGTCGCCATGTTGTTTATTCCCGGCTTGGACTGAACTATGATGAAGACTTTTCTTTCAACATGCTGCTCTTTGAATGGACCAAATTGTTTAAATCAGGTTGAGATACACACATCCATCAACTTTGCTTAGTTTTAGTGCTGAAGCTAAGTCTCCAAGGGTTTGGAATCATTTCAAAATCTATTATATATTTGCAAGCATTTAGAAAACAGAAAATTGTGATAATCAGAAGCAGAGGAAGGAAGGAAGGAATTCACAAATGCTCAGGCAGCCTCCCCCAATCTGCTGTCTTCCAGATCTACTTATCATACATTATTTATTATACAAATATCTATGCTATCCCGTTCCACACCACTCTTCAACTTACAGTGCTATCTGGAAATTTTGAAATGTGACTTTGCCTGTTATCAAACTACATTTCCCAGCATGCCTCACTTGTTTGTTGTTTTGAAATGTTTATGTAGCTGTCCACCTTATACCAAACTCTGGGCAGCTCCCAATCAAGAACGATAACAATATCTGTATCAAAGCAACATAAGAAACACATTAAAACTACAGGTAGTCCTCAACTTACAGCCATTCATTTAGCAACCGTTCAAAATTACAATGGCATTGAAAAAAGTGACTTATCACCAGTCCTGGCACTTATGACTGTTGCAGCATTTTGAAGATCATGTGATCAGAATCCAGGTGCTTGTCAACCAGCATTTATTTACCACGGTTGAAGTGGCCCGGGATCATGTGATCACCATGATCCTCATCTGGCTTCTGATAAGCAAATGGGGAAAGCCAGATCCACTTAACAGCTGCAGTGATTAACGATGGTGGGGATTTATGCTGGTGGTTTATTTTTTTTTATTTTTCTGGAAAGGAAGAAAGGAAGGAAGTAGAAGGAAGAAAAGAAAAGAAAATTATTAGCCCCAAATATGAGATATGAGACTTAGAAATTGGGATCATTTAAAATCTGGAAATGATAAAGATTAAATGTTAAACTTAAATATCAATGGGAAATTAAAGTTAAGAAAAACTTACTAGGTTATTGTCTAAAAAGTGGAATGTCAAATTAATTAAGATATGTACAGACTGAAGATTATTGATGAATACTAGAAAGGTATTTTTTGTTTGATTGATAGAATAAGAACTGTATTGGTTCGAATATGATAGTAGATATTATGGGGGGAAAGAGAGGGCATTAGTTGTTGTAATACTCTGAGATTTGTACTGATGATATTCAAATGTAATGGAATTACTGTGCTCAGCTGCCACGCTACTTTTCAAATATGTAAATGTAATATTGTAAAATTAATAAAAAACTTGGGGGGAAAACGATGGTGGGGATTTGCTTACCAACCATCATAAAAGATATTGTAAAATCAGATGCTTCTCTTAACAACTGACTTGCTTAGCAACAAAAATTCTGTCCCAATTGTGGTTGTAAATTGAGGACTATCTGTATTAAAGCCATAAACATTAGAACACGGGTCTTCAAACTTGGCCCTTTTATGACTTGTGGACTTCAACTCCCAGAATTCCTCAGCCAGGCACGCGTGCCTAGCTGAGGAATTCTGGGAGTTGAAGTCCACAAGTCATAAAAGGGCCAAGTTTGAAGACCCCTGCATTAGAACAAGCAAAACCAACTATAAACATGTTGGCAGGTGCTTCTTGACTTGCCCTTTGTCAACACCTGGAAATCCTTGCCTTCTGCTGTTCTGGAGAACAAGAGATGCGTTTTCTAAATAATTAGTGCATATAAGAAAATGTGCCTGAATATGTTTGAAACTTTTCACTGAGTTGGTTCTTTATTGGACAAGCTTTTGTAAGTAGCAGCTTTTACGGAGCTATTTTTTATTTATTTTTTTAAAGGACTTTGCCATTCAGCTCATTCTTACATTCTAACGGCAAGCCATGTGAAAGGGGATTTGGGAAAAATAACAACTGGAATTGACAGCTTTACTCTGAACTAGCTGCATGTTCCTGTATCAACCATCGGAACCATAAGGTGTATTCCTTAAAAGAGGGGAGGGCAGCTATGACCTGTGGACTTCAACTCCCAGAATTCCTGAGCCAGCCAAGGTAAATTCTCAGCCCCAGCCCCCCATTCCAAAGGCCTGCAATTTTAGATCATCAAAGAATGTCCCATGAGCTGTTCTGTAGTTTGCATGCCGTTATGCCCAAACAGGACCTTCTCTGTGGTGGTCCCATTCATTGGCTGACTTACTTTTGATGCCTGAAACATACCTGCCCTACTAAGGGGCCCACCCAACTCCCTGTTCCAAGCTTCCAGGAGTACATGCTGTCATATCTATATTTTGATTCTATTTATTTCCTGTCATGTCGCATTAATCAAGACTGTCAGCAGCTTATATAATTTTGTTTCTTCTTTTCCTCTCTCCTCTCATTTTTACACTAGACATTTTAATTATTGTAAGTTGACATGTTCAAATTCTATCACTTATTTATTTGATCGCTTAATCCAAGGGTTCCCAACCCCCGGGCCGTGGACTGGTACCGGTCCGCAGCATGCCAGCAACCGGTCCTCACAAACAAGCAAAGCCCCATCCGTGGGATGCAGGCAGCACACAAAACCACGTACTCTCCGGTCCGTGGAAAAACCTTTCTCCACGGAACTGGTCCCTGGTGCCCTAAAGGTTGGGGACCTCTATGTAGGCTACTTTGAGATGTTCCTATAAAAGAGAATATATACAACTCAAGGTTGAACTGTGTTTCATTCCCAAACTAGGTAACAACATCAGTGCTAGAAGGGAGTGGGGTTTGAGAGGAGGAGGAGGAGGGGAGGGGGAGGAGGAGGAGGAGGAGGAGGAGGAAGAGGAGGAGGAGGAGGAGGAGGAGAACTGTGGAGTCCTTGGTGCTCTCTGAGCTTGATTATTTGCTTTCAGATATTTTATTACCGAACTAGATGACATCATCAGTGCTAGAAGAGAGTGGGGTTTGCTGGAAGGAGGAGGAGGAGGACCGTGAGATCCTTGGTGGTCCCTGAACTTGGTGGTTTTCTTGTAGACATTTCATTACCCACCTAGGTAACATCATCAATGCAAGGGAGTGTGGGTTTTGCACTCTGTTTATATACACTAGCTTGCCTGCCTGCCGGTGTTGGTGGCTATGCAGTTTTCTCCTTGGTACTGTAGTTCATTGATAAGGATATTGTTTTATGCCTGGTTTTTGGCCTGGTGTTCTCCTCTACTGAGTTCTCTAACCAGCTTCCTGAACTGGGGGAAAATGCCTCTTTTCTGCTCTTTGATGTACACTGCAGAAAAACCTTTGGTCATATCCTAATGCATACACAAGCTTTGCCAAAAGTTTGGGATTTCCCCCCCCCCCACTGTAGCTTAGATGGAGAGAAAAGAATGGAACGCCGCTTACCATACAGATAATGCGGTTGCTATGGCAACCCTTCCTTTGCAGAAGATGCTCCTTTGGATTCCATGACAACCGTGCTAGGTCAGCCTCTTCAGGTAAGTTGATATTTATGCACCCATCCTTCTTCGCCCAGGTAACACCCACATCTGGTGAACAAGACTGAAGCATCGCCATGGATACCTTATTGCAAACTTCAACAACTTCTCTTGCGGTCCATGGCTGCTGTGACTAAGAAGCATTGATGCAATGGGCAGGTTCTTCCACGTCTCTGCTCTGATTGTATTAAACCAATTTATCTTTTCTGACTAGCTCTTAACTCCTTGATTCATCTTCCTCCAGTCTGACAACTAAAATTTACTTCTCTCATGATCGCGCTGCTACTTATTCATGGGTCTCTTTGTTTGAAATATTCATAGCCCACCTGTCCTCGACTGAAATAAAACAGTAGGCAGATTTTAAGGTTTAAGAGCTGAGCCATCACTTTCAAGGACAAAAGTCTCAAATCCAAGCTTGTGGCAGGAAAAAAAAAACACATTCATAATAGTAATTCTAAAAAAAAATCTGCACTAGTTTAACCAGTGATGGATGAATTCTGGTTGGGTCCTCTCCTTGGTCTGCCAATGGTGACTCATACTCTAGGATCAACTGGCAGCTTTTCCTAAGATTATTCAACTATGAATGATGAGCACTGAAGTCCAGTAAATCTAGGCTGGGCATCAGATTAGGGAAGGCTAGTTTTGCAGAAATTCATTATGTGAGGATGTTTTCAAATGTGAAATCAATGGGCTTCTGAGGAAGGAAATGCACCTGTTTCCTCTAACCCTTATGTACTGATTGCAGCAGAGAGCTGATGGAAGCCTATATAGTATGTGTACATGAAAGAGAGAAGGGATAATAGAAGACTGTTTTAAGGGTAGCCAATTCTGCTTAGAGCTTTTCAGGAGTAACTGGAAGGGATCTTGGAGGTCTTCTAGTCCAACCCCCTGCTCAAGCAGGAGAGTGTATACTATTTCAGACAGGTGGTTGTCTAGTCTCTTCTTAAAAATCTCCAGTCATGGAGCACCCACAACTTCTGGAGGCAAGCTGTTCCACTGGTTAATTGTCCTCCCTGTTAGGAAGTTTCTCCTTAATTCCAGGTTGCTTCTCTCTTTGGTCAGTTTCCATTGTTTCTCGTCCTGCCCTCTGGTGCTTTGGTGAATAACGTGACCCCCTCCTCTTCTTTGTGGCAGCCCCTCAAATACTGGAAAACTGCTGTCATGTCATTATGACACTGCAACTGTCATAAATAGGAATCAATTGCCAAGCATCTAAACTTTGATCATGTGACCATGGGGATGCTGCAACGGTCACATGTGTGACTCACAACCATTCATTTAGTGACCGTTCCAAGTTACAACGGCACTGAGAAAAGTGACTTAGGGCCATTTTTCACATTTACGACCATTGCAGCATCCTCGTGATCACGTGAACAAAATTTGGATGCTTGGCAACTGACTCCTATTTAGGACGGTCGCCATGTCCCGGGGGGGTCATGTGATCCCCTTTTGCGACCTTCTGACAAGCAAAGTCAATGGGGGAAGCCAGGTTCGCTTAACGACCGTGTGACTAACTTAAACTACTGCAGTGATTCACATAACGACGGTGGCAATAAAGATTGTAAAATGGGGCAAACTAAACGGTCATAAGTCACTTTTTTCAGTGCCATTGTAACATCACTAAATGAACTGTTGTAAATCAAGGACTACCTTTATAACCTTTCTCAGACCTGGAGTGGTGATTGGCTAGAGATTTTGAGGCTACAATTGTCCCAGTATAGGAATTCTAACTTTTAGAAATTTGGAGGGAGCGGTGCATTTTAATGGCAAATATAATTTGTAGAATAGTGTTTATTAGTATGTGGTATTCTACAAATTATATATTAGGAAATTAGGTGGTGAATGGGCATAGGATTTTATAATTGCAAGAGTTATATTTTATTGTGGTTGTAAAAATATTATGGCACTGATTGATCCTATTGCTTTTGCGTAATTTTACATGCTGTTTACTTCTTCATTCATTAAGTTTTTATTGTAGTTGGATTGCGCCCCAGCAGGAGGTGATGCAAAGGGAAGGAACATATTATAAATATTTTTATTTTGCCTTGCTTTGATTAGATTATAGGACTGCTTGCCTTTAGAGTGACTTTTTGGGTATATATTCCTTGATAACCAGGGCAAATCTGAAAACAATACAGGTAGTCCTTGACTTAGGACCACAATTCAGCCCAAAATTTCTGTTGTTATGTGAGATATTTCTTAAGTGAATTTTGCCCCATTTTATGACCTTTCTTGCCATAGTTGTTAAGGGAATCATTGCAGCTGATAAGTTAACCTGGTTGTTAAGTGAATCTGGCTTGCCCATTTGCTTGTCAGAAGGTCACTAAAGGGGATCACATGTCCCTGGGACAGCAAAGGTCATCATTATGAGTCAGATGCCAAGCATCTGAATTTTGATCACGTGATCGTGGGACTGCTGCAAAGGTCGTAACTGTGAAAAAAGGTCATAAGTCACTTTTTTTTCCAGTGCTGTTGTAACTTTGAACGGTCACTAAACAAACTGTTGTAAGTCGAGGGATAATGAGACAGATGGTATGGCAGTCTTAATTACACAGTGCAACTGTCCTTGGCTGATCTTGGAAAAGGGCTGGAAGAGGATCTGAATGGGACACCGTGAGGACCAGTCATTGGAAAGTCTAAAATGGAACCTGGAAAAGGAAACAGCACTTTTCAGCAATAGGTGCCCCGCATTTTTCAGGAATGATTAGGCAAATCTTTACAGGAAGTCCTTGACTTATGACCATATTTGAGCCTGTCAATTATGGTCATAATGCGGGTTCCCACCTGATTTTATAATCTTTTTTTGCAGCGGTTGTTAAGCAGGCACTTTAGTCATTAAGCAAACCATTTGTTGGAGGCCAGTTTTTACCAGACCTGGAAGTAAAGGCTGGTTTCCAGTAAAAGAGCCAGTTTGGTCAAATAGTAAAGGCACCGGAATAGAAAGTGGGAGTCCGTGAGTTCTAGTCCAGCCTTAGGCATGAAAGCTGGTTGCATGACTTTGGGCCAATCACCAGGAGACTATATGTTCTAGTCCCGCCTTAGGCATGAAAGACAGCTGGGTGACTTTGGGCCGGTCACTCTCTCTCAGCTTAACCCCCCCTTCACAGGGTTATTATTGTGAGGAATGTAGGAGAAGAAAGGAGTATTATGTATGTTTACTTATAAAGTTACTTATAAAATCATGGGAAGGGGGGATATAAATGAATAAATAAATAAACAAATAAAATTGGGAGCTTGTGACCAGGGCAGACTGCAAACAGCAGTAAATCCGGGCTGGTTGTCAAATGCCCATAATGTGGTCCTGTGGAGATGGGGCGGCATCAGAACTTTGAAACCAAGTAATAAATTCTTTTTATGGGTCTGTTGTAAATTCAGTCACTAAATTAAGGACTACCTGTATCTTCCCTTTTCTAAGTAGCCCAGCTGCCCACCGGGGTCTCTAGAGGGAGGCCAGTCCAAGCACCAATCCAAGAATTGGTGCACCCCAAATGAGCAGTTCCTGAGGCAGAAACAAATAAGTAGGTGGACCTAATGCAGTTTGACATAGCCCTCGATTCACAACCATTCATTTAGTGACCGTTCCAAGTTACAACGGCACTGAGAAAAGTGACTTAGGGCCGTTTTTCACATTTACGACCATTGCAGCATCCTCGTGATCACATGATCAAACTTCGGATGCTTGGCAACTGACTCCTATTTAGGACGGTCGCAGTGTCCCGGGCTCACGTGATCCCCTTTTGCGACCTTCTGACAAGCAAAGTCGACGGGGGAAGCCAGATTCACTTAACCAGGGCTTTTTTTCTCATAGAACGCCCAGAACGGAGTTCCGGCACCTTTTTGGGATGGAACCTTGTAGGATAGGCAAGGCGGGTTGTATGACGTGTGTGAGTTCCGGCACCTTTTTTTTAATTTTTTTTTTTTTTTTACAAAAAAAAGCACTGCACTTAACAATTGTGTTACTAACTTAACAACTGCAGTGATTCACATAACAACGGTGACAATAAAGATTGTAAAATGGGGCAAAACTCCCTTAGCAACAGAAATCCTGGGCTTAATTGTGGTTGCAAGCAAAAACAAAAGTTATTTCGCACTTTCCCCCTTCGGTCCCCATTTAACTGAATGAAAGAGAATCTGCTTTGAATCGGACCATAAAGGGAAAAGAAGAATTTGGGGATATTCTCGTGGGTGGAATGTGGTTTTCTTGCCATTGTTGATGAGCAAGGAGGGCAAAGAGTGGGTGGCAAAGTTCTATCTCTCCTCCTGCAATCTAGTCTTTCTAACTTCCATGTTTCATTCCAAGGGAAGACATTAAGACTCCTCCGCAGTTTGTTAGTGTGTGGTGTGAATAAGCAGGGAGGATTTGGGGGGGTGGGGTGGAGAAGTGTGTCGCAGAAAAGAGCAGTCCTACTGCCAGCCCCCTTGCCATGCCTGCTGGCAAAATCAGCACAGAAACACCATTTTGAGACTTATAGAAAACAACGTGGATCAAGGTTTAAAACCAAAACAGAGAATCAGGAGCTTTTTTCACAGGGAAGAACTGTGGGGAACAACAGAATAACAGAGTTGGAAGCACCTTGGAGATCTTCTAGTCCAACCCCCTGCTCAGGCAGGAAACCCCATACAAATGGTTGTCCAATCTCTTCTTAAAAACTTCCAGTGTTGGAGCACCCACAACTTCTGGAGGCAAGCCATTCCACTGGTTGATTATTCTCATTGTCAGGAAATTTCTCTTTAATCCTCAAGGTTGCTTCTCTCCTTGATTAGTTTCCGTCCATTGTTTCTTGTCCTGCCTTCAGGTGCTTTGGAAAATAGGTTGCCCCCCCCCCCCATCTTTGTGGCAACCCCTGAGATATTGGAACACTGCTATCATGTCACCCTAGTCCTTCTTTTCATTAAACTAGACATACTCAATTCCAGCAACCGTTCTTTATATGTTTTAGCCTCCAGCCCCCTAATCATCTTTGTTGCTCTTCTCTGCACTCTTTCTAGAATCTCAACATCTTTTTTACATCGTGGCAACCAAAACTGTGGTCCAAGTGTAGTCTTATCAAGGCATTGTAAAGGTTAATACCATTCTATAATGCCTTGGTAAGAGCATACTTGGAAAACTGCATTCAATTTTGGAGCAGCAGCATAATGGTTAGGGCAGCAGTTGTGCAGTGGGTATACTGAGCAGTGCAAAGGGCAGGTGAGCTGATGGCCTTGGGTGGGTGGTGGGCTGAGCAAGAGGAAGCAAAAGCAGGTAAGGGGCTGGAGGCCTCCTAAAAAGGCCTCACCTGGGGCTCCCTCAAGCCTGCGGTGCTGTCAGTCTTGCATGTAGTTCAGACAAAAAGCATACCCAGGTGTACTAACTCTAGTAGTAGTGTTAGTACTACCTCTAGTGCATGGGTGTCAAACTCAATCACATCACGTGACGTATCGTGACGTATCGTGATGTTTTTTTGCCTTCGCGGAGCTGGGGTGGGTATGGCCTGCGCGTGACGCATCCTGCCTGCGGGCCGCCAGTTTGACACCCCTGCTCTAGTGGGATAAACACATGTCCTTCATCTGACAAGAGTTAAAAAATAAAATAAAAAGAAATAAAACATAAAAAGAAATAGAAATTAATTAATTAAAAAGAAAACAGAAACAAACTCACAGGACAGACTTGATGGACCACTAGGTCTTTTTCTGCCATCAGTTCCCCGAACAGAATCTTGCAAGTCTTAAAGTACATCTCTCCCCACCTCACCTGTACAGCCCAGGAAAGAAGGGAGGGTCCCTTCTGAGATATTTGCCATTTCCCCCATTCCTTCTGCAGGCTCAGCTGCCTCTTATCCGACCGCCGTCTAATCTGCAGGTCTTCCTCCTGTTTCTTAAGGTCATTTCACCTTGCCAGTACAGACTTCATGCTGTTGAAGCATGAAGCTGGCCCAGGTCCCTTCCCCATTGGGCAGTGCGCACCATTGCCACCCCATAGGTTGAGGGCAAGGATGATAGGCTTGGGACTTGCTTATTAGCTACGGAGCCTCAGTGCTCCGTACCTCAAGTGACTTAGTGGATTTTTATTGCAGCCCCATGAATTTGAATACCCTTCCCCAAAATAAAACCAGCAGAATTTTGTTGACTTACTTAGCCAAAGAAAAAAGAAAAGAAAAGGAAGGAAGGAAGGAAGGCAGTCTAGAGTAACAAAATAGCAAAATTATTCCATTTTAGCATAGCCAGTTATATTTTCAGTACTTGCACGCCACTGGGAGATGCATTCTGTACATTAAAAGAATTAAACAGTTGGCAAAGGGGAAGTTTTGTGCCCAATTTTTACGCAAACCGCCTTCGAGAAGATTCAGTACCCCTTATCACTGGTGCAATAGCCAAATTCTGTGTTGCTCCAAAGAAAATAAGGCAAAACTGGCCATAGGAATAATTATTTCTGTTTCATTCTTCAGGTTTATTACACGTTAGCTATCTTGGCTTAGGTGTAATGCATTTTTTTCGATAAATTGTAATATTATAGATTTATGCTTGCACAAGTAATTAACATACCATTTATAGCAGTAGATATTGCATTTGTATTATAAACATTCCCTGCTGAGGGGTCCTTGGTGCTTTCTAAGCTTGTTTTCTTGCAGATATTTCATTACCCAATCTAGGTAACATCATCACTGCCAGTCCTTGCTATGCTAGCATTGTATCTCATCCATTTGATTTTACTTTTGTGCCGTGTTATGACCTGCATGGTCACCGACTGAATAAACATTATTTCATTTCATTTTGTGCCTCTTCCAGGGAAGGGTTTCCAAGAGTCCACTTCTGGCACTGTTTTCCTGACCAAGTTGGCTGGGGGCACCTTTTCCTCCCCAGCCTCCAGAGCCTTCTGCACCTCAGCACTTCTGCACCTCGGAGGGACATGTCCTGTTTTCCTTTCCCTGAAGATCTGGACTCAGAAACATTAACACGACCAGCTTCCTTCAGCCAGAATGCATCCTATTCCGCTGACTCAGGACCAGCTGCATCCCAGTGCCTTGAGGAAGGACTCCCAGGGGCAACAGATGAATTGGGGAGAAGGGCAAACGGAATGGAAGTGGGGAGGGTTACTGGGAAATAGCTTACATTTTTGCAATTTCCCAAAAATATGAGGTGCAAAACTCGAAGGTGATTCACCCAGGCTTCTCAACAACCTGCAAGGTTAGCAAAACCGAAAGGGTACCTTCGTTTGAGGCTCAAACAACTGTGCCTGTGCTGTGGCAGAATATGAGGGCCTGTGGTAGAGGGAAGAGGGAATGGCCTGGAGGGATGGGAGGAAGCAGGACAAGGCCTTCTGTAAAATTATTATAAGAGGAAAGTCATGTTAGTTATCCAGATGAATCCAGATGAATTTGATAGCACCTTTTCTAATCTAGCACATTCTATTAAAAGGCAGAAGCTAGCTTCCTCCATCAGAGTATCAGGACGTACGTGGACATTTCACAAACATTAAGAGTATTTTGAAGTACAAAAGTATCAGCTAATACTAACCATCCTATTAAAAATCACAAGTTTTTGTGAGCTGTAGCTATGTTGTGCGTCGAATGAGGTGAGGTGTAGCTCACAAAAGCTTAGCTCTTGTAACAAAATGGGTTAGTTGGAAAAGGTGCTACCAAACTCCCATCTTTTTTGTAAAATTACTATTCATGTAATCCCAAAGGTGTTCTTTTAAGAGGCAATTGGACTTTGTTTGTTTTTCCCTGAAGACGTTTCGTTTCTCATCCAAGAAGCTTCTTCAGTTCTTCAGAACTGAAGAAACGTCTTGGATGAACTGAAGAAATGAAGAAGCTTCTTGGATGGGAAGTGAAATGTCTTCAAGGAAAAACAACGAAAGTCCAGTAGTTGCCTCTTGAAAAAGCATCTTTGGGACAATCATGACCTGGATGACTGAGAATCTCCAGAGACATTTTACTATTCGTGTACTTTTTCTTTATCCCTAGGACAGCCCAGTCTACCTATTTTGGTGTCTCTGGAATATGCTGGATGTGCCTCTCAACAGACCTAGTTTGGAAAAGAGGCCTATTTGGACACCTTCTCTACAGATTTAGTCCTGTTCTCTAGTTTGGAGAAGGGACCGAAAAAATAGGAGTTAACCATAGTTCATCTCTCAGTTAACATCCAAGTTAAATATTCTGCTTCACCAGTCCGCATTATCACCAATAACCATATAGGAGAGTTGTAAGGTTTCCTGTCAGGCTTATAAAGGGTTAACTTTATGTCTGTTTAAGTTAGACTGCTGAGTCTAGTGAATAATTGAGGGTGGTGGTGGTGGTGGAGATTTGGATCTGACCTTCCTGCCTTGCTTAGTCTCTAAAATTTGGACCTCCACTCAGGTCTGAATTTCTATTCTGGAAATCTTTCCAGCTGGTGGAGGGAAAACCATCCTTGACAAAGCCAGCTCTCTTCTCCCCCTCGTTCCTCCAACTGTTTTGCTGTTTTCTTCCTTCCTTTCTCAGCCAGCTTCTGCCTCAAAGAATGCAGCTCTTGAATGAGAAAGCGGCTTGAGGACGCAGCTGACAAGGCCTGGAAGCTGCTCCTCACGTCAGCAACACGCATTATTTGGCCTTGTTTTGTCCAGGATCTGCAGCGAAAACAAAAGTTCTTCCCTCCCTCCTTTCTTCTCTGAGCACCTGCATGCTGCATCCGGTGAGTTTCCAGGCAAACTCAAAAAAAAAATTTTTAGCACAGGAAGGGGCACAAAGCTTTGGTTGAGGTCCAAACACCGTGCAAACTGGATGCTGAGCTACTCTGGGTACAAATATGGAAGCTTTGTGGCTGCAGGTCTCACATACTTCCCATTAGATGCTTGAAATGTGATTGTCTGAATTGAAGTGGAATATAGTACAAGTAGCCCTAAACTTGTAACAATTCATTTAGCGACACTGGAAAAACTGACTTATGACCACTCCCCGCACTTATGACTGTCACACCATCCCCATAGTCACATGATCCAAATTCAGCTGTTTGGCCACCAGGATGTATTTAGAATTAGAATAGAATAGAGCTGGAAGGGACCTTGGAGGTCTTCTAGTCCAGCCCCCTGCTCAAGCAGGAGAACCTATACCATCTCACACAAGTGATTGTCCAATCTCTTCTTAAAAACCTCCAGTAATGGGGCGCCCACGATTTCTGGAGGCCAGCTGTTCCACTGGTTAATTGTCCTCACTGTCAGGAAGTTTCTCCTTAATTCCAGGTTGCTTCTCTCTTTGATCAGCTTCCAACCATTTAGGATGATTGCAGTTTCCTGGAATCATGTTATCACCCTTTGCGAGCTTTCCAACTACTTTCTGGCAAGTAAAGTCAATAGGGAAGCTGGATTCGTTTAACAACTGCACAATTCATTTAGCAGCTGCAGTGATTTGCTTAACAACCATGATTAAAAAGGTCACAACATTGGGTGAGACTCACTTAAAAACCCACCTTGCTGAACAATGAAAATTCTGGTTCCAGTTGTGGTTGTAAGTTGAGGACTATGCCCCTCCACCCCTCCATCCTGCAAGGCACAGTTGTTTAAGGAGGCCCACTTTACCAGAGCATCCTGCCTTCCGTTATTTTCCATCCTTCAGTGCTGCTCCTTCGCTACATGGTAGGGCTGGCCCTAGTTGAATAGTGACTTCTCCACCCTTCTCCAGCTAGGGATCCTCTAAATTAAACATGGAAATTCTTAATTTGAGGACTCAGTCCAGCCTTCAAGATCTTTACCCAGGTCCCACCAACTGTATCCTGCACAAGCTTTCCCATCCAAGAACTGAACAGTTCAGTTTTGACCACATTTCTAGAGGCGCGAAGGTGCTATTTGGATCTCCCATGGGAAACTCCTCCAAAGGATAGATGTGACTACGAAGACCCTACCCATATTTCTCATTGTCCCTTGAATTTCCTACAGAAAAGGAGCTCTTGGTGATGCCCACCTGGGATGTGTGCCCTGAATAGGTAGGAACTGCTTGAAGGAATTATTTGCAAGCCACGTAGAGTTCGTAGATCAAAACCAGCCTTTTGGATTGTCTCTATGAGCCTTCTGGTAACCAGTGCAGAGTCTGCAGCAGCAGTGTTATGTCCAGGAGCACTTCTCACTTATCAACAGGGATGAGTAGGTTGCATTTTGCACCAACAGTAACTTCTTAGCCCCATGCTAAGTGCATTGTAGCAATCTAACTTGGAAGGGACATGAGCAAGAGTCACTGATGCCACACCCAGTTACTACTGATGCACCAGGTGCAGGGGTAGGCAACCTTGGCTTTTTTATGACTCGTGGACTTCAACTCCAAGAAATCCAGAGCCAGCATGGCTGGCTCAGGAATTCTGGGAGTTGAAGTCCACAAGTCATAAAAGAGCCAAGGTTGCCTACCCCTGCACCAGGGCAACACTGAGCAAAGACTCCTGTAGCCATGACCTCCAGCAGCCTATTGAGTGAGCCTAGGGAGGACCTCCAGGTCACCAGCCAATTCCCTCAGAAGACTATTTCCCCATCCACACACCATTGGAGGAGATCATCAGATGGTTTCTGAGGAAAGAGTGGCTCAGTCTTCTGGGATTCAGGTTTAATCTGATTCTCCTCATCCAGATTCTACAGCATGCAGAGCCAAGATGCCTATTTTATCGCCAACCTGGCCTGGAATGGAGATGTCTGCTTAGATATTACAGATAATCCTCAACTTACGACCACAACTGAGCCCAACGTTACTGTTTTTCAGTGAGATGTTTGTTAAGTGAGTTTTGTCCCATTTAACAACCTTTCTTGCCACCGTTGTTAAGTGAATCACTGCAGCTGATAAGCTCGTAACCTGGTTGTTAAGTGAATCTGGCTTCCCCGTTGACTTTGCTTCTCAGAAGGTTGCAGAAAGTGATCACGTGACCCCGGGACACTGCGACCGTCGTAAATATGAACCAGTTGCCAAGCAGCCCAATTTTGATCGCGTGACTAAGAGGATGCTGCAACGGTCATAACTGAAAACGGTCATAAGTCACATTTTTTTCAGTGCTGTTGCAACTTTGAATGGTCACTAAATGAACGGTTGTAAATCAAGGACTACCTGCATAAGCATAGTGATGGCCTCTCAGAGAGATTTCTTGTAAATGTTAAACAGCAGGAGGGTCCACTGGAGCAACTCGAGGTATTCTCCTCACCTACTCTGATTCAGGAAGGAGGACACCCTAAATGAGGGGTCTTCAAACTTGGCCCTTTTATGACTTGTGGACTTCAACTCCCAGAAGTCCTCAGCCAGCATGCCTGGCTGAGGAATTCTGGGAGTTGAAGTCCACAAGTCATAAAAGGGCCAAGTTTGAAGACCCCTGCCCTAAATTAAGGGGGAAGGAATTGTTTTTGTGCTTCTTGAAAAGAGAATGTTGAAATGAAGGATGGGGGGCAGCTTCAGAACCTGCATGCCGTAAGGAAAGCAGTGCAACCCTTTGTCTTTCATATTGTTGGAAAAAAACTCTTAATCGTGGTTCAGTCCAAGCTGGGAATAAACATGGCGACTGCTTTAGAAAGAAGGTTGCAGTTTATTGAAGAGGAGAGCCAGACAGAAAGATGGCTCTGGCAGAAAAAGAGGGGGAAAAAGGGCTGAGCACATGTAGGGAGTGGGTTTTTATACCCTCTGGAGCCTTTTGTTTGGAGTTGCTTCCTGTTCCTGTTTTGAGGCATTGTATTTCCTGTGTCTGGGTGTGCCCTTTGGCATCTGTGGGTTAATCCTATTATGTCCTGTCTTGGACTTTGGGTGGGGTATGTAGATTTTAGGTGTCTTTGTCTTCTTAATCTTCTAGCTGGGGCTTCCATCTGCATTTCTATAGAGCTGGTTTCTTCTTGGGGAGGGAGACAGAAAAACCGGGCATGCTTTTCTGCCTCTTTAAGATGCTTTGAGGAAATATATTTTTCTGTCCTTTTAATATTTCCTTCTCTGTGGGGCTGACTTCCCACAATATCTCCCAAAAGTAGCAGAAGGCCTGCCTTGGAATGCTAATGTTGCAATTGTCCTCCTTTTCTAAAAATTGCAAAGAAGATAATAGTCGGGTCAATGCATAAAGAGATACCTCAGCTTCATCTTGAGTTACTGAATTATTTTCTCCGGGCTTGTGAAGCCCAATAAGCAGTGGAGAAGTCAGAAATGTACTGATAAATGTCCTTTTTTTAATTTTATTTGGTTTGGGCTTTAAATTTATGTTTGTTTGCTGATGAGGCATTCTTTCTTTTTGTGTTGCCCCTTGAAAATTATTGTAAACAGAAACTGTGAGCATTATTTCCCTCCTGATAAGTAACATGACTGTTGAGCCCGGCATTGTTCATTCAATACTCTTTCACAATCATGGGTAGTTCTCAGAAGAAGGACAGATGGTGTTCCCTTGGAAGTTCCCACTGTTATCATCGGATCTCCGGTTTGAATGGATTCCAGAATGAATGCAACATTTTGCTCTCCGTTTCAGCTGTGCTTTATATTTGGAGCTGAGAAACAATGGATGGAAACTAATCAAGGAGAGAAGCAACCTGGAATTAAGGAAAAACTTCCTAACGGTGAGGACAATTAAGCAGCTTTCCTTCAGAAGTTGTGGGTGCTCCATCATTGGGGTTGAACTAGAAGACCTCCAAGGTCCCTTCCAGCTCTATTCTGATTGATAAGCCTAACTTGCTGGTGGGGAAGTCTGCTAATCAACGTGCTTCAATACAGCCTCACCAGATAAGGTCTCCAAAGAACAGGGGAATGGCATTTCCTTCATTTCTATAAGAATAGAATACAAAATACAGAATAACAGAGTTGGAAGGGACCTTGGAGGTCTTCTAGTCCAACCCCTTGCTCAAGCAGGAGACCCCATACCATTCTAGACAAATGGCTGTCCAGTCTCTTCTTGAAAACCTCCAGTGATGGAGCAGCCACAACCTCTGGAGGCAAGCCATTCCACTGTCAGTAAATTTCTCTTACTTCTAGGCTGGATCTTCCTTTGATAGGTTTTCCTGTGTTCCTTCTTGTCAGGTGCTTCAGAGCAGAGGTCCCCAACCTATGGGCCATGGCCCATTACCGGACTGTGGCTTCTTGGCCACCGGGCTGTGTGAGTGGCTGGCTAGTGCATGTGAGTGTGCGTGCGCTCACCCCCTCTTGAGGCGGCGCTAGCAGCCCCATTTGCGGAGCACAAATGCTCGGGGCCCTGTTCACGTGCACGTGTAGGCAGCCACATTAGCATGTGTGCGCATGCGCATATATAGATGCCTGCCCGTCCCTTTTCCACCGGGCCGCCAATCCAGAAAGGTTGGGGACCCCTGCTTTAGAGAATAAGTTGACCCCCTCTTCTCTGTGACAGCCCCTCAAATATTGGAAGACTGCTATCATGTCACTCCCAGTCCTTCTCTTTGTTAGGCTAGACATACCCAGTTCCTGCAACCGTTCGTTGTATATTTCAGCTCCAGACTCCATCTTTGTTGCTCTTCTCTGCACTCAACATCTTTTTTATATTGTGATCAGATCTTGGACTTACATATGGCACTACACTTGAGCTGTCGTCAAAAGCCAGTTGATGGGGTAGATAAAGTGCTGGTTTAGAAACAAGTCCCACTTTAAGCATGAAAGCTGACTGAATGACTTGGTGCCAGTTGGTCTCTTTTAGCCCAGCTCATCTCACAGGGTTATTGTTGTGGGGAAAATAGGAGGCGGAAGGGGTACTAGTTATGCTAAGAAGCACGTGTTACAGGATGTAACATTAAAAAATAGACATAAATGATATCAGAGAGAAAAGGGGCTCAGGCTAGATGACAGGCACTCTTCCGCTAGCCAGAAGTTTCATAGTTATGGAGCAATCAGGTTAAACCTGATTGTTCAGGGATCTCTCAATATATAAGCCATCCAGAACCGCTTAGCCTTGCTAGACTGGCAGACATTCTGAATGTGGACACTCACAAAATGGATGCCAGGCATACCAGCCACAAAACCTTTATTTTTTAACTGATGAAGTTATAAAGATCCCTACTAAAGGAAGGTCAAAAAAGGCAAAATGGCAACTGCAGCTGCAAGATTGAAGCCCCACCCTTTTCCTGCATGATTCACGATGCATATAAAGATGGGATGGAGTGACAATTGTGTGGTCATGACAGCCATCTTGACTTTTTTGACCCTCCTGAAGACCCTCCTTGAATGCTCCCAAATGAAGTGCGGGTCTGCAAGCCTTGAAATATATATATATTTTTTTAAACCTTGGGGACTCAGTGGGCCCCAGCATCCTTCCTGGAAAAAGAAGTTACAGGTAGTCCTTGACTTACAACAGTTCATTTAGTGACCGTTCAAAGTTACAACGACACTGAAAAAAGTGACCTATGACCATTTTTCACATCTACAACAGTTGCAGCATCCCCCATGGTCACGTGATCAAAATTCAGACACTTAGCAACTGACTCATATTTATGACGGTTGCCGTGTCCCGGGATCATGTGATCCCCTTTTGCGGCCTTCTGACAAGCAAAGTCAGAGAGGAAGCCATGTTACTAACTTGACAACTGCAGTGATTCATTTAACAATTGTCATAAAATGGGGCAAAACTCACTTAACAAATGTCTCGCTTAGCAACAGAAATTTTGGGCCCAGTTGTGGCTGCAAGTTGAGGATTAGCTGTACTATAAGAGGCTGTTATTTTCCCATGGAACAGACCAGCTTCCCATTTAAGCTTCCTCTGAAATTAAAATAATCTAAAACACTTTATAAAATTAATGAGGCTGGCAGGAAGAGGAGCTGAAGACATGTGGGCTTCTGTGGGTATCTTTGCAAGTAAACTAATCAAAAGGCCATTTTCATAATGGTTCATAACTATCTTTTATTCTGGAATCGAAGTGCACAAAAGCAGAATACAGATATCCTTTATTGATCCAACCAAGACTAAAAACATGGTCTGCAAGGCTGCAGCTCCGCAGTAGCACATTGGGGACTGTTTTCTTCTTTGTTTTAAATATTAAATTTCCAGGCCACACAACTCCAAAGTGACTCTGGGCAGCTTCACAAAGTTATAAGAACAACAGTTCCATTAAACATCAACAACTCTTCAAGGACACAGTAGCATCCTTACACATCTCCCTGCGGTATAAAGAGCTTCTCCCAACCCAAGACCCCAAGAAAAATTGGGTTTTAAAGAATGCTTGGAGTGAGTAAATTGGGGGAGGATTTGAATTTCCGGGGAGATCCCCCTCCAAAGGGCTGATGCAGTGGCAGAGTAACCTGCTTTAAAGAGAAAGAATAACAAGAAGAGAAAGCAGCAGAGGCTTTGAAAATGCCCACCGATAGCTAGCAGACTTTACTTCTGTATTGAGATAGGTTGTATAGTATTTCTCTTTGGGTTATAATATTATTAAATGTCTTGTCTTTTGCCCCAAATCTGTCTTAAGAAGTGACTGGACAGCCATTTGTCAGAGTGCCCAAACTGCAACCCAAAACCCACTTATTTATCGCCAGGTGCCAGGTGGGACGTGGCCCACTGGGTGGGCATGGCTGTGGTGGTCATGGCAGACTGGGTGGGTGTGGCCAAAGTGGGCGTGGTCACCTCAATGTTGCTCATGGGGAGGGACACCTGTGGGCAGGGTTGGGGGAGATCCAGGGGGTCTCTGGCAGGTGGGGCGGGGGGCAGGAGGCTCATCCTGTGGGGTGAGTCAAGGCGAGGCAGGGCGGGGATACCATTGCCGTGGGGCAAGGTGAGGCAGGGGCTAGGGCAGCTGCTGCCTGACACAATTGGCCCCCACACACAGAGGCCAGAGAGTGCATGGGGGCCGCCGGTGTCCGTCAGCAGCCACAGCCTGACGGCTCCTCGACCGGCGCACTCTGGGGCTCCACAGCCCACCGCCAGCAGTTCAGAGAAGCCACCTCTGAGCTGGATGGCTGGCCGACAGCTGAGGAGGCGATGCAGTGGGTCGTGCCTGGGAAAAGGAGAGCATGTGAGGCCAGGAGGGATGGGACAGGGGGGAGGGAAACCAGCCGTGCCGGGATGCATCTGGCCACGTGGGACCTCGGGCGGCTGGTTGAAGAGGAACGGTTGCCATCTCTGGGGCATGGCACGCGGGCCCACAAAGAGGGCTCTGAGTGCCGCCTCTGGCACCCGTGCCATAGGTTCGCCACCAGTGGTATAGGGTCTCCTGCTTGAACAGGGGGTTGAACTAGAAGATCTCCAAGGTTCCTTCCAATTCTGTTATCCTGTAATTCTGTAAATCTATCTCTGCATAACTTTTCTTTGGTTGATGTGAGTTGGGCCCATGGTTGATAAGTGGGACACTGTTCACAAGTTGTCCCTTTTCTATGGATACCTGAGATTCTCCAGGAAAATTAACAGCATCCACTGTGGCAGAAAAGATCTGGTCATAGGAGACCACTCAAGTCTAGCCTGGCAAAATTGACCACATAAGAAAGGAGGGAAAAAAACTCCCCTTTTATACAACTCTCTAATCCCTTTATGGGGTAGAGTTGGGGCGATTGGCTGACGCCACGTGGAGCAGATATTTTTTTTTTTGCGCGCCCTAGGAGAGAAATATCCTGCTGCTACCTGGGATTGAATTCTCAACCTTCCAAATGGAAAGCGAATAGCTTCACCGCCAGGCCACCACGCCACTCGCAAGAAAGGAGGAAACCTTTTACTGCAATATCAGTCAGGACCTTGGAGAGCTCTGTGTTTTTTTGGCAACGAAGGAAGGGATGATACAATTCTGTGCTAGGAGAATCGTTGCATCAAAGAAGCATGAAGTTTTTATTTCTCTTTCCTGATGGCTGAGGACACTACAGCTGGGATATTATCCACAGTTCTGGGCCTCACATTTTCAGATGGACGTTGACAAGTTAGAGCAGGATAGGGAAAAGCTACAAGGATATAAGGTAACAGGAGTAACAAGAGAGTCAGATTAAGGCACCAGACCAGAAACCAGGAGACTGTGAGTTCTAGTCCTGCCCAAGGCATGAAAGCCGACTGGGTGACTTTGGGCCAATCATTCTCTTTCAGTCCAAAGAGGACAGGGTTGTTGTTATGGAAAAATAGGAGGACAGAGGAGTGTTAAGTATGCTTGCCACTTTGAGTTAGTTATAAACATAATAAAAGTGGGATATACAAATAAATAAATTATACAGGGTTGGGGAAGATGATCTATGAGGACAGGCTGATGGAACTTGGGATGTTCAGTCAGGAGAAAGCAAAACTGAGGGGAGAGATAATATCAGTGTCTAAGTATATAATAGACTGCCATAGGGAAGATGTTCAGGAGCTATTTTCTATTGCTGCAGAAACTAGCAGCAAAAGTAATAAATATAAGCTACAGCTACCTAATTTTGTTTCACTATAAGGAAAAACTTCGTGACGGTAAGATATGTACAACAGTGGAATAGTCTCCTTACGGAGGTTATGGATTCCCCACCTCTGGAAATTTATGTAAAGAGGTTGGTCAGCCACTTCTCATGGATGGTTTCCAGAGGATTGGATTACCTGCGGCATGTGGTCTCTTTTAATTCCGCAATTCTATGATCTATGATTCAACTGGTAGACTTGGAAACTAAGAATGGCTGGAGCTGGGTAATATTTGGATGGAAGAATACCTGGAAACACTTGAGCGGTGGGATAGATTAAGTAATGGGGAGGGGGAGAGACTCTGGAAGAAGGCAGGGGCAAACTATTTCTGTGCTGGTAAGAAGATGACATGCCTAATTCTATGAAGCCACAAGGTCATGTGACTTCAAAAGACTCAATACTAACTTAACTTGGTGGTGTCTTTTCTCTTTTATTAGGACAATAGACAGATTATAGTTCAGGATTAGTATGATGAGTGAATGAACTCTGTTTGGCTGGATGTGAATTACATGCTAAGCCATAAACTATGCCTTACAAATTACAGTGCCTAGGAGGAGATTTTGGCTTTGCTCAGTATGTAAATCCAAACCCATTGTCCCTCACTAAAAACCATAGTTTTGCTCTGAAGATGGAGGAAACCACTCATGTCCAGATGGTGGAGGAGTGAGTGAAATCCCCCTGAACGTTGCTTGCAACCTTTGGCTTAACGCAGGGATCTGCAAACTTGGCAATTGTTAAGACTTGTGGACTTCAACTCTCGGAATTCCCCAGACAGCATGGCTGGCTAAGGAATTCTGGGAGTTGAAGAATTCTGGGAGTTGAAGTCCACAAGTCTTAAAGTTTGCCAAGTTTGGAGATCCTTGGCTTAATGGCGTGTTTGCTTCCCACCATGCTTGGTTGTTTCGTCAACACAACAGACTGGAAATTGAGATTCTATTACAAGCCCACTCTATGAGTCAGAGCACAATGGTAATGACTGTGTTCCCCAGAGAGTCCTTGGACCATAGAATCCACTACCCTTCCACGAAGTCTTGCTGCTAAATCCAAGGATTCGTGTCTCCTAATGTTGATCAGTCCTAAGCATCCTGGTGCACAATTCTCCAAACCCATGCGTTTCCTGAGTGGTGAAGCTCCTCCACTTCCCAAACAACAGGGGAGCCAGGTCTGCAGTCCTTGCTCAGCTAAAAACACCAGGTTAGGGAAGGCTGCTATTCAGATGAAAGGAAAGCGTTTTGTTGTGATGTTCCCATAAATTCTTATGATCTAAGAATATAAGAAATAAGAGTTTGGAACTCTGCCAAGGGTACAAATGAAGCTTCAAGATTTTTTAATATATTTGTTTTGCAAAATTTACATAAGCTTTAGCCGACCTGTTGCCTTTCAGACAAGTTAGGGTTCCAGAATTGCCAGCCGGTTTGATCAAGCTGCCTAGGATGCTGATTTTATTATTCACAGAACCATAGTTTCATTTTCAGGGTCAGAGGATCTGGGCAACCTTAACTCTCTATTTATGTATCTTGGGCAGACTTTTCTCAAGTCAAGAACAGATCGAAACCTCATAAGACTTTTGAGAAACTGCTTTCTTTCTTTATTCATGAGGTTATTGGCTGGATCCAGTGCTCATGCAGAGCAATCTATTTGCAGCCTACAATTGCTTAATCAGGCACATGCTGAGAGTTTGGGATAATTTCAGGAGGCTGGTTAACGCAGGGATTTTCAATCACAGGTTTCTGAATCATGCAGATAAATCATGTCTGATCCTTGAGGTAATGATCTGTTAGGAATGGTGACTTTAGGTGACCCTGAAATAAGCAATTAGTATTTTTCTTCTCTGACAGGAATCATCCTGCCAGCTGTGTCTGCACTCTCAATATCTTGGAACCAAACCAAAGAAGGGAATGTTTGCCAGTCCCAACCATGCAGAGATGTTTGGGACTAAATTCTCTGCAAGCCATCATTTTTCAGTTCTTTGGGATTAGCGTTTGGAAAATGAGCAACAAGAACTCCTGTAGATCCAGAGATGTGTCTGAGATGTCCACCTGGGCTTTTTTTGGTGTTCTCTTCCATTACCTGCTACTTTCAGGATAATCAATTGGCCTGTTGGCCCCAAGATGCAACCTTCCCTCTATATTGGGGTGTCCAAACTTGACAACTTTAAGACCTGTGGCTGGCTGGGGAATGCTGGGAGTTGAAGTCCACAAGTCCTAAAGTTGCCAAGACTAGCCACCTCTGCTCTATACCTTAATTCCCCCTTTAGTGTTTGGAAAGAATTTTGAAGTCTGGGCACTCCATTAAACAAGACTCCTTTATAAACAGCCCACTGAGATTCACACTCTTACAAAGGCCACAGAGAGGAAGCAAACACAAAAGTGCAAGATATTTTATTTTATTTTTCTCACAGCAGAATAAAAAAATACCATATAAAGCAACCAATTGTACGACAAGCACACTTTCCCCAGAATATTACTATTCTTACAATTCAAGCAAAGAGAAGAAAACTCCATTTTATATATAAAGTCTTCCTTTGAACAGTTCAGGCATCTCAGTCCAGAGGGTGTGTTCAAAACAGCCAAGAAGGCAGGGAGAACATTTTGGAGGTAAGAAACTCCACCAGTTTTTAATATTCAGTTGCACCACTGCAGTCACCATCTCGGCTTTTTCTTAATATATATTTATTGTGTCTTATCAACAAGAATAAAATGCAAAAGAGAGGAAACGGAAAAACTTATACTGTATCCAATAATAACAGAAATGTGTACAATAATAATAATAATAATAATAATCCAAACATCAAATAAATCTAACATTAAACATACAAAAAATAAATCCACCCTGGTTGGATGCTGGAATATATATATATATGTTAGATGTTGGGTGGTTGAGTCAATTATTAGATAGAGATCTTATCTGAAATATTTATTTTTTCTTGTAAAATAAGGATGAGAACATTTATAATTATTTATAGATCATCTTGATTTTTTAGACCTACATCCTCTGGACACCCCTGACCTCTGCACTGAGAACCAAACCTTTCTGTCATGGCTTGGCCCTATGGAGTTCTGGTTCTGTTGGAATTAGGCCCATCTTCTCTAAAACTGCAACTTCTCTAAAATAGCATCACTGAACTGGTGGAAGAATCAATCAAAATTTGCCAGGAAGCTTTGGGAGCTTGGTAAAAGGAGCTGTGCAAGGAACCTCTATTTTCAAATATCGTGTTTCCCCAAAAGTAAGGCCTACCCTGAAAATAAGCCCTAGCTTGATTTTGGGGAATGGGCCTAATATAAGCCCTACCCCAAAAATAAGCCCTAGTTTTGGGGCGAGGCACACACTTAAAAATCAAGCTAGGGTGGGGGTGGATCTGCCCCACGCGCCCCGCACCTGCTTACCTTGCAGGCAGGCCTCTCCTCACCGGCCCACTTCTTCTTCTGAGGCCTCTTCTGCAGCCAGGCCTGCATTTCTCAGTCACAGGCCTTTCCGGAAGGCCTCTGCAGCAGAGAACAGAGCTATGGATTCAATCCATAGCTCGGTACTCTGTTGCTTAGCCTTCTGGAAAGGCCTGACTGCAAAGGCCTGACTGCAAAATGCAGGCCCGAATGCAGTTGCAGAACTTCGGCCCCAGAAAAAGTGGACCGGCTGGGTGGGGCTGTCGGTGCCAAAGGTGAGTATTAAAGCCACCCGCCGAAAATAAGACCTGATGCCTCTTTTGAAGGCCAAAAGAAAAAAGAAAAGACCCAGTCTTATTTTCAGGGAAACACGGTAGGAAGAAAGGAACGTTTTCTTTTCAAACGGTAAACATTTTCTCTTGCAAAGGTTGGCCTGAAATATTTTGCTGCTAGGGTAAAATGGTATTTCCTGCCTTATGCATTCACTTCAGTAAACAGTAGGAAAGAAAAAGAATCCTCTCTCATACTTAAAAACAGGATTGTCACATCTGGATGTCAGTATTTTAGGAAGCCATCAGTGACAGTAAAGAGGTTTTCTGTTTTTGTTTTAATCTAGCCCCATGTCTTTGTTTAGTAGTAGTTGTCTCAAGTTGGGCAGAAAAAAATGACTTACAACAGTTTGTTTAGTGACCGTTCAAAATTACAACGGCACTGAAAAAAGTGACTTATGATTGCTTTTCACACGACCATTGTGGCATCCCCATGATCATGTGATCAAAATTCAGACACTTGGCAACTGACTCATATTTATGACCGTCGCTGTGTCCTGGAGTCACGTGATCCCCTTTTGTGACCTTCTGACAAGCAAAGTCAAGGAGAAAGCCAGATTCACTCAACAGCCATGTTTCTAACTTAACAACTGCAGTGATTCACTTAACAAATGTGACAAGAAAGGTGGTAAAATGGGGCAAAACTCACTTAACAAATGTCTCACTTGGTAACAGCAATTTTGGGCTCCGTTTTGGTCGTAAGTTGAGGACTAGCTGTAGTTTAGTGCAGGACTAAGCCTGCTATCACCCCAGGATCTTTGAGGGCCTGGAGATCATACTAACCATAATTTCTAAGCATACTGGCATATTTTCTACTATTTTGAGACAGAAAACATATGTAAACTGTCTTGGAAGACCCAAACTATGCAACAATACGTTTTTAATAACAACAGTGCTGCCAAACCATTCTTGAAATCATTGCTTTAAAAAAAAAAAAGAATGAACAAAACTTCCTGTATTTCACAACTTTGCCTCATCAGGGATCGCTTAATTGAGTGGCTTAAGTTCCTTCTTAAGCCACCTTTTCTCTAAAATATTTGGGAGGAAGTCATGACGGATCAGCGGGTTGAAATATGATAGAAGTGAATATGTAGCCTCGGTATGTTCAAGGATTTCTGAGGGAATATAGTCCAGGAAAGGGCCGTGTCCATTCCATCTCCTGCCATTAATTAAAAGTCATGTTGATCTACAAGGATTTCACTAATTCACTAACATTTGTTTTTCTCCTAAACTCAGTACAGGCAGTCCTCCACTTACAACCATTCATTTTAGTGACCGTTCGAAGTTATGACGGCACTGAAAAAAGTGACTTATCATCATTTTTCACACAACCGTCGTAGCATCCCCATAATCACGTGATCAAAATTTGGATGCTTCGCAACTGACTCGTATTTATGATGATCATAGCATCCCGGGGTCACGCGATCCCTTTTTGCGACCTGACAAGCAAAGTCAATGGGGGAAGCCAGATTCACTTAACAGCCGAGCTACTAACTTAACAACTGCAGTGATTCACTTAACAACGGTGTCAAGAAAGGTCGTAATGGGGCAAAACTCACTTAACAGTGAGCTTTAACAGGAAATTTTGGGTTCAATTGTGGACATAATTCGAGGACTACTTGTAATTCAACGTGGTGTAGATCTACAGGGGTTTTACCAATCACAACATCTGCTTTTCGTCTAAACTCAGTATATTAAGAGGCTGAAACTCAGATCTCCTCCACTACTTGGTATTTGAGGTAGGCTGCTCTCCACACATCCCGGCTTAGAGGACAGAGTTTTTCTCGAGGATGGATAAAGACACCTTATTTCTCAGTACATCACCCTGGTTGTCCATCGGCTGATGAAATCTGTACATCCAGCTCTCTCTTCCTTCATGCACAATCTGGAGGATATTTCAAAATATCACCTAAAATAATGTCAAGAGGAAATGGCAGGCAACTTTCCCTTCTCCTTGCTAATTAATGTGGTGCCTTTACAATTATATAAAGAAGACGTAAATGCTATTGGCTGGAAATCTCCTGCCTCTTGAATCTATAGAGATGCCACCGTCACTATACATATTAACATACATTCAACGGATGCTGAAGCTCGGAAGCACACAAGTAGCTTAGAGAAATATTCTAGAATGCTTAACTGCTTATAATGATTTTGTCATGTACAAGAAAATAGTAATCATCAGGATGCAAAAATTCCTGGTGTAATTTTTGTGTCCCAGATATTGCAGCATCTTTGTTAGGGCATAAGAACCAGTTAACCAAACCAATTAAGCAATGCTTAGTTTTGAGACTGAAGACCAGCATCTTATTCCTCACTCTTGACATAATACATGAAAGTGAATGAAATCTCACTTCCTGTAATAATTTTTTATTATTACAAACATCTCAGGATCCGTTGTCCTGGTTGTTGCTTAAAGTTTATATCTTTAGAAAGAACCTTTCATTTCCCAGCATGGATTTTTCTGCCCAATGTGAAAATCCAGAAACATGAACAGCCCAGCTCCAATTAGTTTTTTAAAGCCATAAACCAAAGAGAAAGAAGTCCTAACTGAAAAGCACAGCTCTGAAAAATAATATTGCAGAAGGTCGATTTCAACAAATTGGCAATGATTTCATAAAAGGAATGTCCCTCAGAAGAATTCATCCAGTAGAGCAATGTTTCTCAACCTTGGCCGCTCGAAGATGTGTGGATTTCAAATCTTTGCTGGCTCGGGAATTCTGGGAGTTGAAGTCCACAAGTTATAAAAGGGCCATATCGGTAGTTCCCCACCCCTGTTCTAAACAGTTCCTCAAATTTGACAGTTTTAAGATCTGTGGACTTCAACTGCCAGCATGGCTGGCTGGGGATTTCTGGGAGTTGAAGTTCACAGACCTTACAGTTGCCAAGCTTGAGGAACACTACTATAAAGCATTGTTTTGGTACTTTACAGTGCAGATACAATTGTATGTAAATCCCCTTTGTATGTAGCTCTAACATCTGTTCATACATCATATGACTTGCATTTTAGAAGGTGAGGTGATCTCTGAGCTAGGAAGATTGATTCTCCTAAAGCTGTAGTTAGAAAGTCCAAACAATAAAAGCCTACCATAGTTGAGATCATTCTCTTTCTCTGCCGAGAAATGTGTGGGGACCTTCATCACCAAAGCAATAAAATTACATTCAGAACTGTGATGTTCTCCCATCACCTGTAATGTCCCACTAGGTATCAAATTACCCTCTGCAGCCCAGGATGAATGGAAGAGTCCAGATGTTAAATTCTCATACCCGAGGCACCAACCTCGGTCAGGACAGCAGCATTCAGGTAGCCCAGGAGTTGCAACTGAGCAACAATTGGCTGGCCACAGCCTCCTCACCCTTGCCTTAGCCCTGAACGATGGCAAAATGTTCCTAAGGGACCCTAAACTTTGGGCGATAAAACCTCAGATCCAGCTTCATGTCAGCTGTCCCAATTTGGTCAGTAAGAAAAGAAAGACTCTTAGGCCCATAGTTAACCACAGGTATACTTTATACTAAACCCAAGCGAAGGAGGAGGAGGAGGAGGAGGAGAAGGAGAAGAAGAAGGAGAAGAAGAAGGAAGAAGAAGAAGAAGAAGAAGAAGAAGAAGAAGAAGAAGAAGAAGAAGAAGAAGAAGAAGAAGAAGAAGAAGAAGAAGAAGAAGAAGAAGAAGAAGAAGAAGAAGAAGAAGAAGAAGAAAAGCTGGATCTAAGATTTTCCCGCCAAAAGCATATGGTTAACCTTTCTATGTCCCCCTTCACCCCCCTGGTTATCAAGAAGTGAGCACTGAAAAAAGTGACTTATGACCGGTTTTTTACACTTACGACTGTTGCAGCATCCCCATGGTCAGGTGATCAAAGTTCAGACACTTGGCAACTGACTCATATTTATGACGGCTGCCGTGTCCCAGGGTCACGGGATCAACTTCTGCGACTTTCTGACAAGCAAAGTCAATGGGGAAGCCAGATTCACTTAACAACCGTGTTGCTAATTTAACAACTGCAGTGATTCACTTAACAACTGTGGCAAAAAAAAGTCATAAAATGGGCAAATCTCACTTAATAAATGTCTCACTTAGCAACATCAATTTTGGGCTCAATTGTGGTCATAAGTCAAGAACTACCTATAGGTGGAAGATTATTAAAGAGAGAAGCAACCTAGAACTAAGGAGAAATTTCCTGACAGTCAGAATAATTAACCAGTGGAACGACTTGCCTCCAGAAGTTGTGAATGCTCCAGCACTGGAAGTTTTCAAGAAGAGACTGGACAACCACTTGTCCGAAATGGTATAAGGTCTGTTGATGAGGAGGGGGTTGGACTACAAGACTTCCAAGGACCCTTCGAGTTGGAAGGGGCCTTGGAGGTCTTCTAGTCCAACCCTCTGTTGTTCTGTTAGGAGGCCATATGCTGTGTTTCTGATAGTAAAGTTACAAAGGCAGACAGCGAGCAACCATGTTCTCGGAGAATAGAGTGGCTCTTGAAATGAGTCAGGAAGGAGACAATCTCCCTGTTTTCAGCTTCTCCATCTTGCTGCATTTCCAATTTCAGTTGCGTGTAGCTGGAGTCTGAATTTGCAAGTCAATATGTAGCTCCCTTTGGGAGGGTAATTCTGCTCTGCAACTACTGAGTTTTGGGATGAGAAGTGCATTTCATTTAGCTCTGCAAGCCGGTCCCCTCACCAGGACCCCAGGATCTGTGCTGAAGCTTGTCTTGCAGCCAAGGGCTGCCAGTTAAAGCGTGTTGTGCCTTGTATCGTAGAACAACAGACATGATTACTGTACAGAGTACATGGGTATGTGAAAAAGAGAGAGGAGCACATAAGCCTCAAATCCCCGTTTCTCGCATCACGGTAGTCTCTTTCCTTCCTGTATGCAGTCAGCAGTGGGCAAACTTAACAGGAGAGATCTGATTAGCAGACTTAACAGTATCCTGATTAAAATTTGAACGGGACCATCAGCAAATTTCTGCCTGTAGTAAAGCGACTGGTGCTATTCCCCTGCATTCATCCAAATTAAGGAATTTAGTGCCCTGGATCAGCCCTGTTTTATTGTATATGAAAAGGAAAAAAAATTGGCAGTGAAAATCCAGTGATAACATTGCCACTGCAAATCTGTTGTCTGAAGTGACAGTGTGACTGCCTTGCAGGGAGTCTGGCAGGAGCATTTAAAATGCAGGGTAAAATATGAAAACCCCTTCAGGGATCGATGACTTCCCCAATGGGAGGAAATCTTGGCTAACAAGCTTACTTGATTCACAGTCAATGCGCAACGTTTGAGAGGGGGCGGAAGAGTTGCATTTAGCCTTTTGAGAGAGGGCAAAGTCAGAAAAGGGAAAAAAGCAACAACAAAATTTGATGTTGGTGCATTGAAATCTATATCAAATTTAAATTAGGCGATTTAATTAATATAAGTATTTTTTTTTAAAAAAGAATCCCCACCTATTTAATATGCTTTCTCCTCCTAGCCGTTGAACAGATTGCGGTTCCAAAGCCACATCCCACATTCCTGATTTACACAGGGTAGACTCATTGCCCTCAACTGGATTACATCATATCAGCATTTACTGCAAGCAGACAATTTCGTTCCTAAAATTTCCCAAGCACTTGGGCAATGAAAGAAAAATTGGGCTGTAGTTCAGATGGAGAAAGTGAGGCAGAGCTGTTAAAAGTCTCGGACCTGATTGAGCCAATGTGGTCTGCACACAATTAGCTTGTGCAGGATTTAAATGCCCATCTAGAAAACAAGAAATGTATTTTGACTCCTTTGCTCTGAATTTATATTAAAGGGGCTAACTTTCCAGGCAATACAAGAGGAAAATTGAACATCTTTTTATCTTATCTAGGGAAAGGCTTGCTTTTTATTATTATTATTAAAAAAAAAAAGAATTAGAGTGGAGATTAAAGGGCTTAACTGCACTGATAGGATGGGAGCAGTCAGCGGAGAAAATATTTTGCTATTGTTAAGAAACAGGAGAAAGCAAGGATGCTTTTGAAGCTTCTGCTTTAGGCAACAAAATCTCTGGTTGTCTCTTTCTATATCTAATGATATTATCCCATCCATATTTTCATCTGAAGCATTTTCATCTGAAGCAACTTAACATAATGCAACAATTACAGGTTCTTGATGGTGTGCAACCTTTTCCACCGGGAATGGATTGTCCAAAATCTAAGATTTTTCTAAGTTCCTGGCAAACCACAGAAAATCCAAGCTCACAGGGGGCAAAAGTCTGTCCCACCCTATAAAGGACCCATTCGAATGAAAAGCACAGGCTGGAACAGTATTGTTCAAATTTGGCAACTTTAAGATGTGTGGACTTCAACTCCCAGAATTCCCCAGCCAGTTCTGGGAGTTGAAGTCCATACATCTTAAAACTGCCAAATTTGAAAAAAACAAAACAAAACATTATTCTAGAACATACCCAATGTTACTCTGTGGTTGCAGAGAAGAAGATTGGGCATGCCGTGCAAGTTTTCTGTCAGGAAATCTTTATTTACCATCATTGATAGATGCTCTCTCTGAGAAGCAATTTGTCAAGATCAGCGAACAAGGTACTCACTCACATCAGGACTTTGAAAATGAGATGGATGGTTACTTTGCAAAGCAAAGCGATTTAGGAGCAATTTAGGAGCTCTGGATCATATTAGGAAGTTATGCAATTCCTTAGACACATCTCCTAATCTCCATTCATTTCAATATATTTATATTCTCTAAGAAGCTTTCAGGTCACCCAGGGCTTAGGTAAAGACTTGGGCTCAGGAACTAGGAGAAGATCTGATCTCCAAGCAGCCAATGCATTGGTGCCTAAGAAATTTAAGTTCTCCAGACCTCCCAATCATTCTCTGTCCCCAGCAACTGAAAATGATCCCTGACATACGCTTGATTATAAAATAGCAGACAGAAGACTTGGAAAGATGCAAACACAAAACAGCAGAACTAATCCACACTTTGTTCAATTGTTGAGGAAAGAAGACGTTGCTCTCCGGAGGTCCAGCCTGGGATCCAGCCATCACGCAGGGATACTGGTGCCCCCCTCACTATGAAGTGGGGCCTTGGAAACCTCTGTGCTGACCGTGGAAAGAGGAAAGCTCTCGTACTTCTCCTTCTCACGACTACAGCTGCAACGGTACAGCAAGGCCTTGACTTCTTTTTGGAAATTGCTGTTGAGGAACCCGTAGATGATGGGGTTGATGCAGGTGGAAGCCATGGCCATGAGATGGCAGAGGGAGAAAATTAAGTTGTAGTAGCACACTGAGATCTTCTGGTGGTTCCAGTCATAGAGGGCATTGAAGAACATGAGGGGAAACCAACAAGCAGCAAAAGCTACCACAATGCAAGCCAACATGATGTTGACCTTCCTGTGGCTGGTGGCCCGGGAGCCATCTTTTGCTCGCTCCACCATGTCCTTCCGGCGTTGAAGGCGTAGGAAGATGCGGAAGTAGCAGGCAAGGATGAGCAGTAAAGGTAGACAGTACTGGAAGAGCAGGAGGAAGGTCGTGTAAGACAAGCGATGCTGATCGGAGGGCCAGTGCTCAATGCAGACCAGGTGGTTGGCCAAGGAGTCAAAGGGAAGGCTCAAGTTCTGAAAGGGCTCGTTGGTCAAGATAGTGAAGGACAAGAAGGGCAAGGAAATACAGCAGGCCACCACCCAGGTGAGGGCAACTGCCATATAAGCGTGGTTGGCTGCTGGTTTCCATCCAGTTGGGTTGATGATGAGCTGATGTCTCTCCAAAGCGATCCAGACCAGGGACAGGATGGACACTGTGACAGAAACACACTGGACAAAGGGGCTGACCTTGCAGACAACTTCTCCCAAGATCCAGTGATCCATCAGGGTGTAAATGACGGTGACAGGCATGCAAACGAGGGACATGAGGATGTCGGAGAAGGAGAGGTTGGCGATGAATATGTTGGTGACATTCCTCATCTCCTTCTGCTGGACGATGACGCACACCAGGCAGAGGTTGCCCGTCAGCCCCACTGCAATGATGGCGCTGTAAGCCACGATCAGGAAGGTGCTGTTCCCCACCGACTCGCCACAGGACATGCCGTTCTCTTCCAGCAGATTCAGTTGCTCTGAGAAGTTCAGATAGAGGAGATTCAGCAGCTGGTCCATAGCAGTTCCTCCTCCTACTTAGCAGATGGAAAGATGCAGCCTCTCACCAAAGGAGGCAGCCCTTGTTCCTTCTTACACACTGCTGTGTTCACCAGGAATTTCCCTGTGCCAAGGAAGAATTAGTGCATTTATTACACTAAATATATATATATATTAAACCACCAAGAACATTTTACAGTTAATATTTCTTAAGGGAAAAATACTCTTAGTTTATAGTATTATATAAACTGAAAAGCAATGCAACTATGTAACTATATTATTTTTAAAAGCCTATAATGTTTAAAATTAAAAAAAATCTGCTGCATAAAAAAGCTGTATTGCGAAGAGAGTGAGGAACATTATTCCCCCATAATCTATGCTGTTTAGAGAACAAAAAGGAAAAGGTAGAGATAAACGTAATTTAATAACACTACAAAATAAACTAGAAAGTCAAAACAAAGCCATAATTCTAAAATATCTCTATTAATAAGTAGGTAGGTAGGTAGGTAGGTAGGTAGGGATAGATAGACAGACAGACAGACAGACAGATATAGATAGAGTAAGAGAGAGAGAGAGAAATGTATTGCATTTGCAGTATATCCTTTTCATATCCACAATCCTTAGTAACTGGATTCACACAATCTATTGAACTGGGTAAATTAGAAACCTCAAGATTATTTTAACATATTGTAGTAAATTTGGTTTACTTCAACCAATGTTGGGTTAATGTTTTTGTGGCTTTGAGTACTGATTGAGACTAGTCCGTACGAAACCAGAAAATGCACTGGTTTAATAACGGAGTTGGGCAGACTCAGCCCTGAGTCCAGGTTATCTCCCATCCAGGCACTGACCAGACCTCAACTCTGCTCAGCTTTCACAACATGGCTGCATCAGGGGGTTCCATGGGATCAGCAAGTTGCAAAGACCCTGTGTAAATCCAAAGGTGCTTTTTTCAGAAGGCAACTGGATTTTCTTGGGTTTTTCTTTGAAAACGTTTTGCTTTTCATCCAAGAAGCTTCTTCAGTTCTCCTGAGAAGCAAAATGTTTCCAAAGAAAAATAAAAGCACTTTTGGGACAACCACGACCTGGATGATTGATAATCTTCACAGGCATTAACCCAATGCAAAGCCTGTCCCTTTCTACATGTTTATCAGCCATGTGGGATAAAGTTGAACTGCACAGTCAAAGCTGCCAACTTTATTTATTTGACATTGCCCCAATGCCAAAGTTGCCTTAGTCAGCACCAATTATATCCTAAAAGAGGGCTGAGTAACCTTTTTCTCTCCAAAAGATGTATTTCAAGAAATGGGGTCTACAGTGAAAAAAAATAATTGGGTACGGTCACATTAATAACTGTCCCAGACCATATTTTAAAAATGCCAATCCTGATTATTTCCAAATAATTAATACCAGCACGGCACTGCATATATTAACAGTAGTGGGGAAATTAAAAAAACCCCCAGAAAAGATAGAAATATAGAAAGAGCAAGCTAAATCCAAAAAGGTTAGAAAATTCTTGGAAGCTTGACATTCAGATAAATCAGCCATCAATAGACACATAGAGCTAAACCACATTTACACACCATTTAAAAGAAGCAATAAAAAAGCTATGAAGGAAACAAAAAGATCAGAACACATTCCCAAGCAAAACCCAGATAAACAGGAATTAATGCCGGACAAACAAACAAGCAGAAAACAATACTCTAATCAAGGAACTACCAAAGAATAAACCCTACTCCCCAACACTGGCAAGGCAAGCTACTATATAAATAGGGAGCAAACCCCACACTCAGTAAGTGTGATGATGTTACCTAGTCAGATAATGAAAAGTCTGCAGGCAAACAACCAAGAACATCAAGGACTCTGCAGTTTAAATCTGAGCTACATAAATTATCCTCTTTAGGAGGAGAAAAAACCCCCATAACAATATTGAAATCCACGCCATTAAATTTTACTCTCAATTGCAGCCATTTTGAAAGTTGTAAAATAGCAGGGAGGGAGGAACATGTACTCCGAGAGCATCCACTCCTGTCGTTTAACCTTGGATTGCACATTTTATTTTCATACCTTGAAGTAGCACCTCTTTGTGATTGCTCCCCACATCTTACAAAGCAAGGCTGGAGTGGCTTGAATGGAAATCCATCCAGCCTTATGAAAGCAGGGAAAAAGAATGGGATGCAAATCACTTCTGATTTTTTTTTTTGCTAATTCGTGAATCACCAGGAGCTAAGCTGGACTCAACAGAGACTTTTTCAAGAGTGATCTCTCTACCGACATCAAAGACAGGTTCCCACTTATAAAAAAACAAAGGTATTTCGGGCTGACATTCTTTGTAATTATTCCCTACATCTTTTTCCTAACTGCACATTTGAAGCTCATTTTTTTTTGCAAGCAATACAGATCTGTTTCCTCCCACTTCTGCTATCCCAAAGGTGCTTTTTCCAAAAGGCAACTGGACTTTCTTGGGTTTTTTTTTCTTTCTTGAAAACATTTTGCTTCTCATCCAAGGAGCTGCTTCAGTTCTGCTCCTTCCCTTCATCCAAGCTTCTTGGATGAGAAGGGAAACGTTTTCAAAGGAAAAAAAAACCAAGAAAGTCTAGTTGCCTTTTGAAAAAAAGCACCTTTGGGACAACCATGACCTGGATGATTGGGAATCTCCGTAGACCTTTATCCCAAATGCCATTTGCCCAGATTTTAAAAATTGGGAACAGCTACATTTGGAGTCCCTCTGGCTCCACAACAATGTTCTTGCAAAGAGAGTGCCTAGAAGTCCCTTGCACCCAGCTTGGCTTACAGTTATAGATCTTCACGCGGCCAAGATCCTCCTAAGCAAATGCTCTCCTACGGTAGTCTAAGAAAAGCGCACCTGCCTGATCACCTGGACACAGTTGGTGTCCAGCCCAGGCCCGGGAGAGGCTGCTACGTATTTGGAATCCGGAGATGGCGACTTGGCTATCCAAAGAGGACGCCCAGATCACCCCACACCCCTCCTGGGTCTGTCCTAATGCTGGGCATGCAAAGCCGCCTGGAAGGACCGTGGCACACACACACACAAAGTTGCGGAAAGCGCCGCGTTTTGTCTCCTCGCTTTCCTGACCCGCGGAACCATCCAGGGCAGCTGCTGCGGCAGCCTTTCCTTTCCTGCACCAGTCTTGCCATCTTTGGGGGTGGGAGGTGTGTGTGTGGGTGGGGGTGGGTGTCCTGGTTTGGAGGTTGCAGGCTTCCCCTCTTTCGCGTTGCAAAGGGCTAACCTCCCCCCACTCTACCCCCCTCCCCCTCCCCCTCCTCGCCCCTGCCTTCCTCTCAGCCAGCATCTCCGGGCAGGTGGAGACAAATGCCAGCCGAACAGACTTCGGGGCTTCGCTTTCCCCGGGCGGCTGGCGCTCCGGTGCCCGCCTCCTCTCGCCCGCCCTGCCCGGGCCCCCTCCCCAGCCCCGCCGCTTGCCTTCTGGCTGGCCGCGGCCAGATGTTGCGCAGCTGCGAGACAGACCGCCGGAGTCTCCCACCCGGGCAAGAAGAGCCGGCTTCTTCTCCGGACCGGGGCTTGCGCCTGGCTGCTCGGCCGCTCTGCTCCTCGGTCTCCCGCGGGGCTCGGGGGCGGGCGGGAGGGCCGGGCGGCTCCGGGAGCAGAGAGCAGCTGCCGGGGCGGGCGGGGGGGGGCTCTTACCGACGCCGGAGCGGTGGTGCCCGGGAGGTCAGAGAGGCCGGGGACGCCCTGGGCATCCAGCGGGCGGAGGGCCGGGAAGGGGGAGCAGAAACACACCCCTCGCCGGGCGTCGGCTCAGCCCGGCTCGCTCCTCTTCTGCCCGGCGGCTCAGCCCTGCCGCGGGCTCCCTGGCCGCCCTCCTGCGCAGGTAGATCGCGCCTACGCGCTCCGGGCTGGGTCTCGGCGGCTCCTTCCTCCCCCTCCGCCGAGAAGACATCCAGGGGCGAGCAAAGCAGCCGGCGCGGAGCGTCCGGGCGCTCTTATGCGGGCGCCGCGAAGCCTCCCCGTCGCCCAAACCCCTCCCTTGGGAGGAGTGGGCTGGGCAGGCAGCCCCCCCGCCCGGTTTCCCGCCCGTGGGGACCCCTCCCAGGCCTCCGCCCCCGCCCCCGCCTCCCCTGAGGGGCTCCGGCAGCTTTGGTGGGAAGGGGCGCAGGAGGCGTCCCGGGGCGAGGGGTCCAGAGGCGGCTGGGGGAGCTGGCCGGCTGGGCGCAGGAAGCCTTTGGAGCTGCTGGGTCTGCATTTCCTGGAGGGCACGGGAGTCCCCTTCCTAGGGTGGGGACCCCGCGACTGTAAAAGCCCCCCCCCTTCCCGGGAGCCGTTTTCCCCGGAGGCACTGCCTGGAAGTGTGGGGAGCCAGACGGGCAGCAGATGGTGGGGGAGAGGGAATGGCAGGCGATTCTCCCAACACCCCATGATCACCAATTCAGCCATGTAAGAACCCTGTATTTGCCCAGGGAGGGGGGTTATATCAGGACCCCTTTCTCCTTTTTATAGACATTTCATCTCCTTTCCATGAAACTGAAGAACACAATTGGGAGGGAAACCTGCAAGTGCTCCATGTGAGTTAGGATTTCCTTCCTTCCTTCCTTCCTTCCTTCCTTCCTTCCTTCCTTCCTTCCTTCCTTCCTTCCTTCCTTCCTTCCTTCCTTCCTTCCTTCCTTCCTTCCTTCCTTCCTTCCTTCCATTTGATGCATATATCAAATACCTTTGCAGAAATCTGGAATCATTTTTTCCCTTGGCAGTCTCTGCTCCAGCAGCACCTTAGAGTAAGTTTGAGCCCTAGAGAAAAAAGACCAATGTGGTTTTCTCATCCCCTCCTTCCTAAATAAGAGAGCCTGGAGGCACCTCCAGGAGCACCCAACTTCTCAGTATATTAACTTTCCCCTTGCATCCGTCCACCCACCTTGTGAACAGACCCTGCAAAAAGGCTTCCGTGTCCTGCTGAAGGACCCTCCCCTGGAGAGGAAACCCTAAAGACCATTTATCTCCCTGCAGGACTAACAAAATGTGCAGGAATCTGCCGGGGGGGGGACTCCAAAATTTTCTGAACCCCCTTCAGTGATGGACAGCACTTGCACTGAGCTGCGCATCAACTGAGATGTGGCTCCTTCTCACTTAAGATTAAAATGCTCCCGAAATGTGAATGAACTGCACTTTTAAAATTATTATGATTTTTAAAGAGGGGAAAAAGAAGGAGGAGAAAAAAGCAGGGAAGCAAAATTACCAGCACCCAAAAAGTCTTCCCAGTCTCTTCCCATTTCCTTCGTGGAGCTGTGCACTTTCGCTTTGCTTTGCATCAGCTGAGCTATAAGAAGCCTGCAGCTCTGATCCCAATTATTTATTTCCCACCTTTGCCTTAACTAATTGCCTGCTCCCCCACTAGGCACCCATCAATGCAGCTCGCTGTTACATAACCTTCTCTTCCTGATGCCCAAACCGTGCAGCTATTTCCCCAAAGGCAATTTAAGCAGCCTGGGAAGGCGGAAGTGGAGAGCGAGGGGGGAGAGGTTGAAGGGCTATAAAACCTGCCCGAGAAAGGCAGCCGATTGTGGGTGGTTTGTCAAGGCCCCCCCCTCTCCCAGCCCTTGCACCCCTGCAGCTGACTGAGAAAGGTACCCTATTTAAGAATAAAGAGTGAATCAATAAGGCTTTGCTGTCATCGCTCTGCTTTCTCTTCATTCTTTCTTTGGATTCTAAACTGGGGCTCCCTCAGCCAGCAGCAGCTTCAAACCCTCTGAAGTCGCATCCTTTAGCCCCATGGGAAGCTACAGGTGGGGCGTGGGGAGCCCCTTAGGCTAAGCTAAGGGGTTTACATGTGACCCCACCCAGAGGAATGAGCTGTGTGCTGCAGAAGCAATGATAGGATAGGACATGGGTAGGCAACCTTGGCTCTTTTATGACTCATGGACTTCAACTCCCAGAATTCCTGAGCCAGCATGGCTCAGCTTGGAAACCTCTCCCTTTCCCCTCAGCATGGCTGGCTCAGGAATTCTGGGAGTTGAAGTCCACGAGTCATAAAAGAGCCAAGGTTGCCTACCCCTGGGATAGGACAAAGGGAAGTCCTGAGTGCAGAGCAACAATGACCAACTGGACATCAGCCACGATCTGCTTAATGCTTCTGATGCAGCACCTTCTGCCACAAATGCAGATTACATCAATTCTGATTCTTATCACAGTTGAAGCTAAGCAGGCAAAATCCTCAGATTACAATCAAGTAATGGATAAGTGCATGATTCATAGACAAATGCTCGTGGCTCAGGAACAGCTGAGACATCCCAAAGTGCCCAGTAATTTTAATCCTTTGATAGCAGATATTTTATCTATTCTGAATCTCCCCAATTCATATCCTTGGATTGATGTCGTGGCCCTGGGTTCAAGGTCCATGGGAGAAAGAGAAACCCCAAGAGGCTATTGAGAAGAAAAGATGGAGGCAGATGTTGATCCCCTTAATGCCACATCATCATCATCATCATCATCATCATCAATTAGTACTACTAAATCACACATTTGTCAAAGTGGATCTGAAGCATTTTTCCTGTAGTCACCATTGTAATGTTATTGCTATTTTACTTCCATTTAATCATGTCTGATTGTCGGAGACTGCCTGGACAAGTCCCTGCAGTTTTCTTGGCAAGGTTTTCCAGAAGTGGTTTGCCATTGCCTCCTTCCTAGGACTGTGAGAAAGTGACTGGCCCAAGGCTAACTGGTTGGATTTGTGCCCAGGGTGGGATTGGAACTCAAGTCTCCCGATTTTAGCCTGATGCCTTAACCACTACCTCAGACTGGCTCTCTCGTTAGTGTGATTGCTATTATTTTAAGCACCACCCTTTTCATATCATTCCCAGGGCAATTTGCAAAATGCAATTTAAAATGCAATAAGAATGCAGCAATGTTTTTCTCTGTGCAAAATATACAGACTCCTAGAACTGTATATTTAATAGAGAACCACTGAACATAATATCAGAATATCTTTCTGGAGGGATAAAATGCCAAAGGAGCTTCCCCAGGAGGCAGATTCCTCACTTGTGGGGCTACCAGGGAAAAAGCTCCGGTGTTCCAACTCTCCTTTGGAGCTCTGGTGGTGGAAGCACCCCAAGAAAGGGCAGAGAAGCAGCTCTCGGGACTGGATGGAAAGCATCAAGGCTGTCTGAGAGGGGAGGTCAAGATGGAGTCAGTGATTGCTGTAGAGGGCAGAGGGACAGAAGGAAGAATCTCTACCAAAACATGGTCAGATAAGAGAGTCTTGAGCCCGGTCCAAGAAAGTAACACGAGTAAACATCTCAGACAAAACCCTCCCTAGTTCATACAAAGTAAGGGATGGGGAAGCACATTCAGATCTGTAAGATTCTGTTTCTATAGCTGTTATACTGATGGTCCTCGACTTACAACAGTTCATTTAGTGACCATTCAAAGTTACAACGGCACTAAAAAAGTGACCTATGGCCATTTTTCACACTTAACGACCGTTGCAGCATCCCCATGATCATGTAATCAAAATTCAAATGCTTGGCAACTGGCTCATAATTATGACGGTCGCATTGTCCTGGGGGGGGTGTGTGTGGTCATGTGATCCCCTTTTGCGACCTTCTGACAAGCAAAGTCAATGGGGGAAATCCAGATTCGCTTAACTATGGTGTACTAAATTCACAACTGCAGTGATTCACTTAACAACTGTGACAAGAAAGGTCCTAAAATGGGGCAAATTTCACTTAACAAATGTTTCACTTAGGAACAGAAATTTTGGGCTCAGTTCTGGTCATAGGTTGAGGACCACCTGTGATAAAAGTGCCCTGACTACATGATATTGGATTCTTAATCAAGTCTATCTTGTAGAGCTGACAATTGCCCAGAGATACCACATTGATGTGGCTGTTTTAGCATAAGGTGATACCAATCACCCCAGGCTAGATAACTGGTTTAAGTACACATGCATATAAGCAGATTTTCCAAATCACTAGGCATACCCATGTACAAGGCCAAGGCATTGGCACAAGCAACTTAAATTAATCTTATATGAACATCCAGCCACCTCAAGATGGTTGAGAGAGAGGGAAGTGCAGTTCAGAGGAGGTCCAGAATAGTGCAAAGCAATGTTCTGGACCGGGATTAGGAGATAGAGAGAGATGTCGGGCAACCCAACAGTCATTCAGATATGATGCAGTCAAGGCTTTGCCATTTCTGTGACGAGAAGTCACCTGCCCTATGAACACTCATTAAATTGTTATATGTTTTGGTGGTTTCTGTTCCTCCTCTTGTTCAAGTCTGCCTTTTGGAGACTTCAAAACAAGAGCAAATTTGGAATCGGCCCCTATCTGCTTCTTGTGAATCTCTGTTGACCCTGGGTGAGGAAAATGCTGGGCTAAGTGTGGTCTGGTGGAGCAGGACTTTTTTTTATGGATCTAGATCAGCATTTCTCAACCTTGACAATTTTAAAATGGGTGGACTTCAGCTCCCAGAATTCCCCAGCCAGCCATGAGGAATGCTGGCTGGGGAATGCTGGAAGTTAAAGTCCATCTATCTTAAAGTTGCCAAGAGGGGAAAACATTGATCTCGAGAGCCTTGGTTTCTGTGAAGGCCTAGCTATGGCCATCAGAAGCCAGTCTGAACTATGGACCAGCATGGAGAGGTAGAACATTTCAAGATAGGAATCCCGGTTGTATTGCCAGTTACTTAGTGAGTCCCTGCTTCTGTGCCCTTAAATATTTTTTGTAGACCTTGGCTTGTGATGAAGCTTATTTTTAAAGCCATAAAAATAAAACATCACAAAGAACAAACACTGTAAAAATAGAAGTCCAAGCCACCCACTTGGGGATCTTCAGCCAAAACCTTAAATCTCTAGTTGTTTTACCCTCCTCCAACTGAAGGTCAACAGCAGACAGAACAGAAGCTTCCTGGGGCCCTGTGGCTGGATTCACACATTTTGTTAAACCAGGGTTTGTCCTAAGCGTGGCTTGTTCAAGAAGACATAGCAACCTGATTCATGCACAGTCCTAAGCAACAAATCTTGATTTACAAGCCACAGAGGCAAGATTCAAAAACCAGGATGGTTGGGACACAACTGTGTGTGTGTGTGTGTGTGTGTGTGTTGGTGATGCAAAGCAGAAAAGTCTTGTATGTGAGCTGGGATTTTTATTTATATTTGGTTGTGGAAAGGAAAACATTGAGTTTTTCTTTTTTTAAAAAAAATGTCCCGTATATATAATTGAGTCTTTTCTATAACAAAATGGAGAGAAACTGTCATCAACTTATATCTGTGGTAGTTTACCTCTATTGTGAAATATCCAAAAGGGTAGCACATTTTTTTTGGGTGAGGCAAAGGCTGTGTGTGCTTTTAAAAAGCATTTCAGGAACCACATTTCAAAAATGAGAAGGTCCACCAGTGCAAAATAAGTGAGACACCAGATGCGTACAAATTTACTCAAACCACACAAGCATACACACATTCAAGTCCATTTATGTTAATAGATCCATAAATGCACACATAGAAACACACAAACATTCATGTACACTGCAAACACTCACATGCACTCCTTGACACTGAACATCCCTGCACACACCTAAATTTCAGGAGCTGATGCCACACAGTATCCTTGGCTAAACCAAGCAAGGCACAGGATGGTTTAACACTGAAAAAAGTGACTTATGACCATTTTTCACACTTACGACCGTTGCAGCATCCCCATGGTCACGTGATCAAAATTCAGATGCTTGGCAACTGACTCGTATTTATGACAGTTGCAGTGTCCTGTGGTCATGTGATCACTTTTTGGAACCTTCTGACAAGCAAGGTCCATGGGAAAGCCAGATACACTTAATGACCGTATTACTAACTTTACGACTGCGGTGATTCATTTAACTGTGGCTAGAAAGATCGTAAAGTGGGGCAAAACTCACTTTACTGTCTCTCTTAGCAACAGAATTTTTGGGCTTATAGGACTGCCTATAATACAGTTTAGAAACACAGAGACATAGACATAGAGACATAGACATAGACAGCCAGCACATTACTAGTTGTCCAGAGTCGCATGCGGTATGTGGGCTGTGGGTTGGACATGGCTGGCTTGGCGTGATGCTGGGACCCCTGCAGTGGCATGTGAAACAGATGCAGAAAAAGGGCCTGTTGTGAGAAGAATGCAAGAGTCACCTGAATGGCTTGGAGCCACTGATGTCAAAGGGATTTCCTGCCATTCTCCAAGCCGAAGGAAAGCTGCTGGTGAAGGATGCAGCTGGACCAAGAAAAGCCCTGCCAGAGGGAGCCTCTGGAGACTCTGCAAAAAGGGATCAACATTTGCAGGATCTTGGATGGGATGCAGGAGGAAGAGTGAGCAGAGGAGTTATCGGAAATCACAAGCCACCCTCATTTTTCTGAAGAAGAAAAGTCTCCAAGGATGGAGCAGAAGCCAAGGCAGATGGTTTGAGCAAGGCATGAAGTACAGACGAGAAATCGTAAGTGTCCCTCAAAGGGTAACAGATGGACAGCTTAACAGCAAATGAGCAAAGATCTACATCACATCTGCCAGGCTGAACTCATCAATGGCTCAAACCAGGAGCTTAGTTATTAATTGGTGGGGAGAATGTTAAAAAAACAGAGTGGAAGTTTGTTGGACTTTGTGACTCATAATCTGGTAGGGGATGAAAGGAGTTGAAATCCAATGTCTGGAAGGGATTGGATTGGGGAAGCTGAAGAAAATGGCAGGAAAAATGTGAATTTGAGGAAAGTAACCCCCCCCTCTCTTTTACCATGCATTTATAAAGAATAATTAAGACTATTATTGGTCAGGCTGTAATCCAATAATCAAATCTAACAGATCAGCTTATGGTCCTCTACAGCAAATGGGGAAAGTGTAACTTTGTTCATGTAATAAACTTAACCTGGTTATTGAATTAACCCACCTTCCAGATTGGCTCAATACATTGTAGTAGCATAAACCAGCCTTGTGCAACTCTTTTAAGTCACAAAATATATAAAAAAACAAAGCAAAGATTATCATTAGGAAGTTGTTCAAAGCATCTGCTAGGTTTTTAACTGATCTGGGGATGATTGCTGTGCAAACACTATCAGGCTAAGACAATTCACTCTGTGAGTGAGGTGGGTGGGTCCCTAAATTTGATATATAAATAAATAAAATAAACAAACATCTCACGTAGCTTACATTCTGTGGAATTGCTCTAAGGAAGGTTGAAAAAAGAATACAGGTAATCCTTATGGTTACCACAATGGTGACCGGAATTTCCAAGGTAGTTGCAATTGCACCCTTTTTTGTCATAATTGTTAAGCAAATCATTGTGATCACATGGTTGTTAAGCAACTCCAGCTCTCCCCCACTAACTTTGTTTGTTGGAAGCCAGCAAATGGTGATCACATGACCCCTGGGATGCTGCCACCATCATAAATACATGCCAGTTGGCAAGCGGCTGAATTTTGATGACACGACCACGGGGACGCTGCAACGGTGCAGGGACCAGTCATAAACCATTTTTTCCCCAGTCCCATTGTAACTTTGAATGGTCACTAAATGAATGGTTGCAAGTCAAGGACCACCTGTGTTAGAGGTACCTGCTGTGCTAAGATTTGATATAATGTGCTTGGTTTGGACTTAGCCTGCTGTGCTTAGCATCCAGCTATTCAATTTCATAGCCCTGGTTTATAGCTTAGTACACTGTGTAAACCCAGTCGTTGTGGTTTACTCAATAAACTATGGCTAAAGAAACTGTCCTTTTACAGGGTGTTCAGATCAAATTGAAATAATTAAGACAACCTTCCTTCTAACCAAGTATCGCACTTAAGTGATAATAATTTCATAAAGATAATAATTTTATATAAAGATTCAAGTAAGTAGGCAAATAAAGTGTGAACTATTCATTAGTGAACCAGTGGGGGGGGGAAGAAATATTTAATTGGATAATCAGTAGCCTCTCTGTGTGGGGTCAAAATCTGCAAGATGGAGGACTTGACATTGCAAACAAAGCTCTACTGCCCCCTTTTTATACATGTGTTGACATCACACTCAACCACAAAGGGGCAACGCTTGGATTTTTATCTTGTAGATTTTGACACCTCCCCATGGACACCAATACAGTTAAGGTAGACTAAGAACAGGTCCACAAGGATTTAGTTACAAGAATGAGCGAGATAGAAGCAATGCATATCAATAGGAGGAAAGTTAAATTATGAAGACTGCCATGTCCCATGCTTTGAAGACCCACTCAAAGAGGACTTTGGATTCAAATGGATTATAGATTTACCCCTCCCAATTTGTGGCAAGCATTTGATATCTATTGCTATAGTTTGCCAGCTCAGAAAGGATAGTTGGGTTATCATTCTCAATGTGGAGAATGAGTTTCTAGAAAGATGGCTCTGCCAGTTCATCCCTTTGCTAAGACAACATTTCCAGATGGGATAACTGAAGAGAAAATGAGCTGTCCATGGTCCTGTTCACCTCTTCTCTATCAAGACAAAGTTAAGCAATAATAGAACATAGAATAAGAGGCCTTGGAGGTCATCTAGTCCAGCTCTCTGCATGAGCAGTAGAGTCAATACCATTCCAGACAAGTGGCTGTCCAGTGTTTTCTTGAAAACCTTCAGTGATGGGGCACCCATAACTTCTAAAGGCAAGGCACTGGTTGATTATTCTCACAGTTAAGACATTTCTCCTTAGTTCTAGGTTGCTTCTATCCTTGACTATTTTCCGTCCATTGGTTCATGTCTTGCCTTCTGGTGCTTTAGTAAATAGTTTGCCCCCCTTATCTTTGTACATCCTCTCAAATTCTGGAACACTGCTATTATGTCACCCCTAGTCCTTCTTTTCTCTAGTCTAGCCATACCCAATCCCTGCAACCGTTCTTCATATGTCTTAGTCTCCAGGCCCCTAATCATCTTAGTTGCTCTTCTCTGCACTCTTTCCAGAGTCTCATTGGCTTGACTTGCTGCCTCCTGACTTAATGGCTATGTTTGCAGAAAACACTGACTAAACCATGGCTTAGGCACCACTATACCTAAACCAAACAGGACCCTCTGGAAAGCAGCCATCTCTTTCTCTTCCTTTCTCTGTACACAGAGCATCCATGGCATTGTGCAGGGTGATTGGGCATGCTGCTAGTTCATAATAAGTACAGGCTGTGCTGCAGGGCTTATACCGGAGCCAGAAAAGGCTGCTTTGTTGGCAAGCAAGATGATAATGCGGCTATGGAGGATAGCTTTATTTTCATTTTCATCCGCGAGGAACTAGCCAGAGAGCCATCATCACTATTTACTGGTACAGAAAGAATGGGCTGTTTTAGCATATATGAGGTTTTTAAAATTCTCTTTAATTGACGGAAATTAGAAAATGTTTTCTCCCTCTGACGGAATGAGTCACTCTGGATTATTTCATTTTCATTCTGCTTATTTATCTCTCTCTCTTTCTGATTTCATTAGCGTGATAGATGTTGTTTGGGGGTAATCAGACCAGATTAGATCAATAGTCCTGACCAGACCAAATCATTCCTTATTAAGAAAGGGGTGGGCAACCTGCGGCCCACTCTGTACCCTCCCGCTGCTTCCCCGTGGCTTCTGAACCTTCCTGCAATCACTTTAGCTGAAACCTGGAAAATGACAGTACGGGTTCTACAATAGACTTAACCTGTCACGTTTGATCTAGTGATTAATACACCAGGCTAGAAAGCAGGAGACCATGAGTTCAAGTCCTGCCATTAACCATGAAAGCCAACTGGATGACATTGGGCCAGCCACTCTCTCTCAACCCAATCCACCTCACAGAATTGTTGTTGTGGGGAAAATAAGAGGAGGAGGAGGAGGTGTTTTCTGTCTTGAGTTATCTGTAAAAATAATGAAGGTGGGACACAAAGCATCAGACAGAGAAATAATCCAGTTTGAAAAACAAAGACATGCCGCCTGCCCTCAGAAAATCAAGGGAGGATCTCTAACTATTTTGTATTGTTGCCTTATTCTTCTTAAATCTCCAGCTCCCCCAAATGCTGGGCAATTCCACCCCACAAAAGGTGGTCCATCCTGGATTAGAGGGTGAAAGACTTTGCTCTCTGACCTTTACTCCAGTCAACATCGCAGGATTGTCTGTGGGGAATGAGGGCTCAGTAAAGTCAAAATGGGAGATCAAAGTCCCACCTCTTTTTTACAGGCCTCAGAATCCCCCCACCTGACACCCCTCTTGGCAACATGGCCAAATGACATGATGTCCCACCCTGGGGACATTTTGATGAGGGACTCTCAGAGGAAAATCATACCCAAGACCCATAAAGGACCCAAATGCCTGTACACGAATGCTCAAAGTTTAGGGAACAAACAGGATGAACTGGAAGCACTAGTGCAGGGGTAGGCTTGGCTGGCTCAGGAATTCTGGGAGTTGAAGTCCACGAGTCATAAAAGAGCCAAGGTTGCCTACCCCTGTGACTAGTGCATGAAGGCAGATATGATATAGTTGCCATTACTGAAACTTGGTGGGATGAAACCCATGACTGGAATGTACTGATGGAATAGCTTCAGTGATGGATGCTCCATCACTGGTGGCTTTTAAGAAGAGACTGGATAGCTAATTGTCTGGAATGGTACGTGATCTTCTGCTTGAGCAGGGGGTTGGACTAGAAGACCTCCAAGGTCTATTCTGATTGATTGAGTGATTGAATCTCATTTCCAGAGTGCATTATCTTCCCACATCTGCATCAGCCAGATGTGCTGGACTATGTTTCATTATGCCAACCAACATAAAGTCAGATCAATCAATTTCCCAATCTTTCTGACATCCAAAAAACGTCTGTCTCTGTGTTAGATGTCTTATGGGACTGCAGTACTTGGCAATCCTAGCCAAATGTGACTGATCTCTGAAAACACTAAGCAGGATCAGATCAGGTTAGTATTTGGATGGGAGTCCACTCCCTGAAGGGCTGAAGGCTGAGAAAAATATTCCCATAGGCATAGGACAAATGATCAACCCTCTTCCATACAGTTTCAGGGAAATTGCACAAACATATCCATGAAGTCACCGGCAGTTTACAACAGATGCTTTATTTTTATCTTCATTTTTGATCCATTGTCAGGTCTGCCTTAAAACAATAACCCAGCTGAGCTGCAAAATCAGCATTATCTTCCTCTAATCAAGGGACTTAATTTTTTAAATTGTCCTAGCAAATGTTCATGAATTCTTCATTTGGGAACACTTCTGGAAAAGTCTCCCAGCCTCCTTTTATTGGAGCATCTTACAAGCAGGACAGCTGCAGGGATTAGAGTTAGGGGCTGTTGGCATCTTCCAATTGCTCCTCCCCAAAGGATTGCCATAAGCTCCAAATGGAATTCATCCCTTTTTCTTGAGTATTTTGTGGAGGATAGATCAGCTCTAAATATCATAAGGGTTGGTCCCCTTTTGCTTAATAATAGCGGATAAACACTTAGGAGATCCAGGGTGAAATTTTCCCTCAGGCTCTGGATCTTTTTTGAGGGGCTGTCACAGAGAGGAGGGGATCGACCTATTCTCCAAAATACCTGAGTGCAGAACAAGGAGTAACAGATGGAAACTTATCAAGGAAAGATCCAACCTAGAACTGAACAGAAATTTCCTGTCAGTAAGAGCAATTAATCAGTGGAATGGCTTGACTGAAGAAGTTGTGGATGCTCCATCACTGGAGGTCTTCAAGAAGAGACGGGGCAGCCAGAATGATATATGTAGGTTCTCCTGCTTGAGAGGGTCTTGGACTAGAAGACCTCCAAGGTCCCTTCCAACTCTGTTACTCTGTATTTCGTATCTCCCTTGGCGACTTTGAGCCAATCCCTCTCTCTTAGCCCATCATCCCTGGATGGACCTTGAGCTCTGACTTACAAACAAAACAGATCTATCGTGCTTGAAGTCCACTTTCAAAGAGAGTTGAACCAAAGACCTTCTTTCCTTTTGAGGATTTTCATAGGAGAACCTTCCAATGCACTGCAGCTGATCCTGACACATATCAGCTTTTACTGCTGGCCAACGGCTGTTTTCTGCGCAACAGATGATGCAAGTGTATCTCCAGGGCAAAAAGGACTTTCAAATTCCATTGCAGAAAAGAACAGTCATAGCCTGACAAATATCAGAGCCTTGTTAAAGCAGTGTGTGTGTGTGGGGGGGGGAGAGACTCCATACTGCAACACTCTTGCTTGATAGTGAGATGGTCAGCACATAAGTTTAATAAATAAATAAACCTGTGTGCCTCTTGTCATTCATTCCAAGACTTCTGCATCTTACCTGCGTAGCAGCGAAAGCTATGTTCTGTTCCCCTCCATCAAGAACATCTCAATCGCCAAGGTAAATTGAGAATAATCTTCTTTGTTTTGCTTGCTATTGCTTCTGTGGTCAAAATGCACACTTTATCATCCAGAAGTATTGACTAGCTATATTGGATTGGTGCTAATACATTAAATCATTCTTTGCTGAGCAGTGGTAGTGCAAAGGGGATGCAGATAGAGATAAACAGCATCTGCATACCATTTAAAAGAGAGATTCAAAAAGCTAAAAAGGAAAGCCAAAGACCAAAACACCTCCTCGCCAACAATCAACACCCAGATAAGGAGGAATTAACACTAAGATTAAAACTAGACCAACAATCAAGCAGTAAACAACACCCCAATCAAGGAACTACCAACTCAGACAATCAAACTGTAATCAACAACCTAATCAAGCAACCACCAAGAACATTTCCAGCAACAGGGACAGGGCAAGCCATCTGTATATAAACAGAGATAAACCCCACTCCCTTCTAGCACTGATGATGTTACTATTTGGGTAATGGAATGTCTGCAAGAAAACAACCAACCTTAAAGAGCACCAAAGACCCCACAGTCCTCCTCCTCCTCCTCCTCCTCCTCCTCCCCTCGCTGCAAATCCCAGTCCCTTCTAGCACTGATGATGTTGCCTAGTTGGGTAATGAAACATCTGCAAGAAAACAACCAAACTCAGAGAGCACCAAGGACCCCCCAGGAACAGATCTTTCTAATGGCTCTTAGAGTTCTAAATGCCCCTAGGAAACTAGGCCTGAATCTGATTAATATCTGAACATTCCAAGAGATTCTGTAGCAGTTTTGTTTTAGAGGCAAGAGTTTAGATGAAAAGAAATATAATCTGAGAAAGTTAAATAGTCCTCTGGGTTTAAAAGCGTTGTGCTTGTGCGGCGGACGTGATTTGGAAAATAAGCAGTGGTCCCCATGATATTGTTCTTTCCACATCTGAAGGACCACATGCTCTCCATCCCTGCTGAGGCTTTTATATGAACCAAGGCCACTGTGGCATTTTGAGTTAGAAAGAGAATGGCGGCAAAGGAAAATTTGCCTGGTACAATCAGTTGCAAAGGCAATAGACTTGCTCCTATTAGTAGTAAAGGGGATTCCATGCCAATCCTCCTGCCACAGACTTCAGTCACCTCTATGACTCATGGATTTTTTTCGTGGCCTCCCAGAAAAACAAAATTCAGAAAGAACTCAGCTGGTACCAGCCAATTTTGCAAGCTGCCCATTCTTGGGACATTTCAGTGGCAGGTCCCTGTGATCCTAGATTTGCAGAAATCATGTGGGTTTTTTCCTCCTTCCTTCCTTCCTTCCTTCCTTCCTTCCTTCCTTCCTTCCTTCCTTCCTTCCTTCCTTCCTTCCTTCCTTCCTTCCTTTCTTTTCTTTTCTTTTCTTTCTTTCTTTCTTTCTTTCTTTCTTTCTTTCTTTCTTTCTTTCTTTCTTTCTTTCTTTCTTTCTTTCTTGGATGGCTGTCTTTAACAAGAAAGGGCAGACAGGCAAAGAGTCTGGTATTTTCTGACAAATTTTTGTATTTTTTTTACTGTATTTCTGTGGTGCTTCCAAATGGATGGCTGCTCCCAAAGGAATGGCATCCAGTCAAGACATTGCGCAGCTCTTCTATGAAAAGAAAAATGGGGGGAGGAGCAGTGGGAAAACACATTACAGGGTGTCCAAATAAAAGATGTCCTCATCTGAGTCCTCAGAAAAATTCCAAGAAATGAAGTAGGGCGATTGCATAATAAATCTTTCTTTCTTTCTTTCTTTCTTTCTTTCTTTCTTTCTTTCTTTCTTTCTTTCTTTCTTTCTTTCTTTCTTTCTTTCTTTCTTTCTTTCTTTCCTTTCTTTTTCTTTCTTTCTTTCTTCTTTCTTTCTTTCTTTCTTTCTTTCTTTCTTTCTTTCTTTCCTTTCTTTCTTTCCTTTCTTTCTTTCTTTCTTTCCTTTCTTTCTTTCTTTCTTTCTTTCTTTCTTTCTTTCTTTCTCTTTCTCTCCTCCTTTATGAAACAACTCAAAATAACATTCATAGTAACAGCTTTATAATGATACAAACAATGATATATTGGTGACAGTGGGACTGTAATTCTTACGTCTTTGATAGATTTCAGATACTTGAATAATAGACAAGAAAACCAGATGCGTCCTTGAAAAACAATGTTCTCTTTCCAAAGTCATGTTGACAATCAGATTAATTTCAGGCCAAAATATGGCAACAGGACAATAAGCACAACAACCCAGCCACTGGCTTATCCCTCCAAATCTTAACGTGCATTTTCCTGCTGCCTTGTGAACATCCTCACAGCTGGCATCCTTAAACTCACAAAGATGTCCATGAGCCAGCCTGTGCCCTGTCCAGCTCACTGGGGGGGAGAGGGGGGAGCACTGAAAGCAGAATCCAGCCAGCCTCCCCTACATTCTAGGCACCTTAGCAATTAAGGCCCAAACCATGAATGGTTCTGATAGAAGCCATGATGATTTTACCAATAGAAGAGAATATTTGTAGCTCAGGATTGAACTGTGGGGTCTTTGGTGGTCTCTGAGCTTGGTGGTTTTCTGGCAGATATTTCATAACCCAACAAGGTAACATCATCAGTGCTATTGATCAGCACATCAGCACTGATAATGTTACCTAGTTTAGTCATGAAATGTCTTCAAGAAAGCCACCAAGCTCAGGGAGCACCAAAGACCCCACATGATGATGTTACACAGGCAGTAATGCTACTGCATATATTAGGTCAGTGGTGGCGAACCTATGGCACGGGTGCCAGAGGCGGCACTCAGAGCCCTCTCTGTGGGCACGCGCGCCGTCGCCCCAGTCCTAGGCCTTCAGCTGGGTTTTATAAAACCTTTTCGCTTTAGGCCTCCGCCGCCGTGTGCAAAAAAAAAAAAAGTTCAATCAGTCAATTTCAACTTCTCGCGGGAAAAAAAAAATCTTGCAAAGTTGGAATTGATTGATTGAACTTTTTAGTCCCACCCAGTCTGCCGTTACCACCACAGCCACGCCCACCCAATGGGCCACGCCCACCCAATTGGCCACACCCAGCCAATGGGCCACATCCACCCGGCACTCAACGATGCATAAGTGGGTTTTGGGTTGCAGTTTGGGCACTCGGTCTCTAAAAGATTCGCCATCACTGTATTAGGTGATTTGTTATTTGTGTCAGTCCCATTTGCATGATGACATCAACGCCCATATTTTGCCACTCATCCTCTTTGTGGATGTCTTCTCTTTGCCCTTGCCATCATGGCACATGGCTTTGTGTTAAGCAGTGTCATCCTCTAGTAATTTTTTCTTCAAATCCAATTTATGAACGTTCATATTTGTACAATACAGTTTGGCTGACTTAATAAAACATGGTTTTTATGTGCACGTAGAAAATGGCTGGAGATTCAACTGCCATCATGATGCCATTTTGACTTTTTTGGATGTCCCTGCATTAGGTAGTTGTATGTTGTGTGATTATTTCAGCTTGTTCAAAGGCAAAGCTGGCTGAGGAATTCTGGGAGTTGAAGTCCACAAGTCATAAAAGGGCCAAGTTTGAAGACCCCTGCACAAAATGAATAGCAGTTACGGTGGAGCCTTGTATTTAAGTTGGTCGCAAAATCCCCACAGTCATGTGGTCACAATCTGTGTGCTCAGCGCCTGGCTCACAAATATAATGTCACAGCATGCTGCAATCGTGTGATCACCCTTTGTGATTTTATTTAATGGTTTCTCACAAGCAAAATCATTGGGGAAACCAGCAAATTAAAAAGATACCCATCATGGGACATCCTTGCGTAACCACATATGGTGACTGGTGGATGGCAGCTGGGAGTGCTGGAATTGCCACTTTTAAGATGTGTGTGTTTAATTTCCCAGAATTCCCCAGCCAGAATGCTGTTGGAAGTCCACACATCTTTCAGTGGCCAGGTTTGAAAAACACCGGCCTACAATCTGTGAAAAATGGTTCCTTTGAGTGCATTACTTGACCTTGAATTCCATAAAGACAGATGCCAGGAAGTTATAAAACTTGTTCAGTTGGAAGCTGCTCTCATTTGTCTTGAAAAGCCTTTTCTGGAATGCTAAGTGTCCGGAGGCCAGACAGGCGGAAAAGAAAGTTCTGCAGAGTTGAGAGAGAGATGCTTTGCACCTGCTCAGAGACTTTTTTTTTTTAAATTGAACTGGCTCAGAGCCTTGATGCTGCAAACAGATGTTGGGGGGTGGCATGATTTGCTGCCTTGTTTTGGTATTCTGCTTCCCTCTCGTTCTTGTGTAAGCCTTTGGCTTCTCACGCTGGGCTGCAACAACTGGAACTCAAATTATGGAGAGAGATTCCTGCTGCCACCCAGGACCTGTGACAATCACAATGGTTTATTGTGTGCTACGGTTGCCAAGGAGAATAACAATTTGTGCACTGCGTACTGGGTATCTGATTCTGAACAGCACCGTGTGGAGATGTTGACAATGCAGATAAGATCACGTTCAGAGGAAGGTAAGGGACAATTTTGAGCCTAAAGCTAAACCTCAAACCACATTTAAAGTTTTGCAGGGACGATTCTGCTGGTAAATGAAGTTTGGGGATGAAGAAACACACTGATTTCCATATTCTTTGTGGCTTCACTCCCAGGTCACACATCTTGCCTCTACGTGCCACACCCCTCCAGGCTCCACCCCTTACCTGTCAGATAACACCTTAGCCACATCCCCAGGCAACTCGAGCCAAAGGCAGGGGCATCCAGGAAGGAGGTCAAAAGAGTCAAGATGGTGGCTGTGACCATGCAATTGAAGTCCCGCCCCTTTTTATATAATGTAGAGCACAAATCCATGTTTACCGTATCATGTTTTAATGAAGAAGCAATAATGGGAGGGGATCACTAATCTAAGGTTTAGGGCAAGGCTTTGTACACATTAAAAAGTAAAACTACAGAAAAGGCCAGAAGTGTCTCTGCAGAGGAATGAGTCAAAAAAGTCAAGATGGCTGCATGTACATAAAAAGGGGAGGAGCTTCAGCAGCAGCAATCATCTCAGCTGTATTGACACTACAGACATGGCTGAAAAGCCCATTCACTTGGTGTGACATGTAAAGCCAATTGTACAAACTCTGCACATTCTTACACTTTCACACTCTCTGCTGCAGTTGCACATTAGTACAAGGTTGTTGAGCTATGCTGTAATTCAATTCATTTTGCTCTGGCTGGGCACAGGATCAGCAATCCCCCCCCCCACACACACACACTGGGGTCACACTTTAATTTTTGTGGCTTCACAGGGGACTCAGGACATATGACTTAAGGAAAACAAACCCTAGCATGATATGTGATGGTTGTGCTTGACGGCAGACTCAGCATTACAAATGGGCTTTAAAAGTCATCAGCTGTTCAGTCCGGGCAGTGTTAATTTTGGAGGCAGGCAGAAGCGATGCCCTGCAGCTATCAGAGGTTTGAAGCAAACTCTTCAGAGGAGCATTCCTGAAAATCCAGCTCCGGAATGCTAAGCAACTGACAATATTAAATAGATAAGTACAGAGTCTCAAGAGAAGAAGATTGTCAGATTTAATTTTATGACTGTGTGTGTAGCGTCTGCAATTTCTCTCTCTCTCTCTCTCTCTCTCTCTCTCTCTCTCTGTGTGCTTGAAAGAGAGAGAGAGGGATTCAGAGGAGGAATAGGTCACTTTTTCCCAGTTAATGAGAACAAACAGCAGGTTCCCAACTGAGCACAAAGCCAATATTATCAGGGGAAGGTAGAACTCACTTTGCCTTCCCTGCTGTTTCTTTAGCTGCCTTCCAAAAGCAGCTTGGGTTTTTAATTCCCCTTCCTTCCATCACTTGCCAAGACTCTTTGATGATGGAGAAGAGGCCTTCCACGTACTTTCTCTTGATTTCCATCATAAAACATAGAATAACAGGGTTAAAGGGACTGAGGAGGTCTTCTGTCTAGTCAACCCCACTGCTCAAGCAGGAGAACTTATACCATTCCAGACAAATGGCTGTCCAATCTCTTCTTAAATACCTCCAATGATGGAGCACCCACAACTTTTGAATGAAAACTGTTCCACTGGTTAATTATTCTCACTGTCAGGAAAATTCTCCTTAGTTCTAGGTTGGATCTCTGCTTCATAAGTTTCTATCCATTGCTTCTTGTCCTGCCTTCAGGCACTTTGGAGAATAGGTTGACCCCCAATTCTCTGTGACAACCTTTCAAATATTGGAGACAGTAATTATGTTCCCTCCCAATCCTTCTCTTCATTAGACTGGACATACCCAGTTCCTTCACCCATTCATTGTATGTTTTAGCCTCCAGCCCACTAATCATCTTTATTGTTCTCTGCACTCTTTCTAGTGTTTCAACATCTTTTTTGTACCATGGTGACCAGGACTGGGTGCATGAATCCAATGTGGCCTCACTAGTGCAGTATAGAGTGGTATTATCACTTTACGTGATCTTGAAAGTATCCCTCTGTTGATGCAACCTAGGAATCAGCACATTTTCTCCTGATAGAACCTCATTTGAAGAGATGGGACTATCTGAGCTCTCTTGATGTAGATTCTGAAATTATTTGGTTGAGGAGGGAGGGGCCTGGGTGTACCAGTGCAAAATGATGAGATGGAGACAGGATTCAGTCTTGAGCCCAACCACAGGCCCTCATCACTTAGCAACTTTGCAGAATTAGGATGTCAAAGCTGGATTGCAGTGCTGCAAACATTGAAATTCAGCACGAAGGGAAGAGATCTCAAAGAGTGCTTGGCGGCAGAAATTCTGAGACTTTGCTTGAAAAGGATAGGGAAAAGGTTTCTTAGGAAGTACAGAAACCAGCAATCTGGAAAGGTGTAGCCAAAAAGTCAGCCTGGATGGTACATTTTCTCCCGGTTGAGTAATTTGATCCAAGCTCCAAACTCCAAAAAAGAAATGGGTGGGTCATGACAGAGATTAAAATTCATTTGATCTATGTTTGGTTGCAACAAAATATTGGGATGTGTGGATCAGCTCCAGTCAGCGTCAAATTATGCATTCAGTTCAGATGGTTGACTTGTTCCAATTTAATAATTGAAATCCATTGGGGAACTGGGTTGATTTGATTTTCCAAATTGTATTCTGAAAAATCACCCAATTGTTTTTGAGGTCCCTGGATGGATTTAAAGCTTCAGTGCAAATCCATGAACCCAAGTGGAAATGTTTACTCAAGGGTCAATCAGATTGCCTTTCAACCAAATCTCTGGATCAAAGCTAGGATTCAGCAACTCATGTTAAAGCAGTGGCTTAGTTCAAACTAGGCAATCTCTTTTAGATGTTATCTTATCTCTCTTTGTCTCCCAAGCAGGAAATCCCCAGAAAAGAACAGACAGAACTGATCACTTGCAGAAGGCTTTGGAAATTAAATCAAGGTATGCCCACAGCTGTTCCTGGTGTAAGGAGAAGCTCTTCTTCAGGACAGCCTTTCCCAAAAGAGAACCTTCTCTTTAAAGTGGTGTGCTAGAATTCCCATCACCCCCAGCCAGCAAAATCAATGCAGAGGATGATGAGAGGTATCGCTGCACAGGTTTGGAAGACACCAGAATGAAAAAAAACTGTTCTAGCATTAAATCCAATAATTGTTGTTATATCCTGCCTTTATTTTATACAACTGAAGGTGATGTATGTAATGCTCCTACGTAGTGGTATGTGAGAAAGACCTTGGGAAAGAGGGCAGAGAGATGCTGTCAAGGGAACAGTCAAATAACAGACAGCATCTGCATTGCAGGCAAATTCTGCCCACTGCCAGGAGTTTGATGCTGTCTCAAGGTTGACTCAGCCTTCCATCCTCCCGAGGTCGGTAAAATGAGGACCTAAATTGTTGGGGCAATATGCTGACATTTGTAAACCACTTAGAGAGGGTTACAAAGCACTGTGGGGCGGTATATATGTCTAAGTGCTATATAGCCCACAGCTGGATAGTGGACAGGGCAAGAGGCTGAGAAAGGACCTTCTCTACATTCTCGAAATGTAAAGAAGACTGTTAAGATATTTAAATTTAGTAGCTGGAGCAGTGGCGTCGTGCAATGAGCCAGATCACAGTTATAGCTGATTGGTTGGAGAGTGCTGGCTCCTGTGTGAGGCAATCTGCGCTGTGATTGGTTGCTGTGGGTGTGGAAGGGGAGTTTCCCTTTTTCCCCGCCTTTTTCTTCTGTGCGTGCTCTGTATGCTCCATGATTTTCCTCATGATGCTCCTGTTTTCCTATCTCAACTGATGTAAATATAGATGTAAAATATATCTGTTTACATAAAGCCCCAAGTTCGTGTGAGCATCTCTCACTTTGTTTGGACTGTGCAATTCCCTGACAAGAGATGTTGAGAAAATTGTACTTTCAGACTTGCGGATTCTGTAAATGTAGTTTTACAATAAAGTAGAATTAATTGATCTGGTTGTATTTCTTGTCTGATCTACCTGGGAATGTGGAAATCCTGTTTCCTATTTTCCCTACAACAACAACCCTGTGAGGTGGGTTTGGCTGAGAGGAAGGGATTGGCCCCAAATCGCCAGCTGCTTCCCTGCCAAGGGAGGCCTCGAACTCAGGGCCTCCCGGTTTCTAGGCCAGCACTTTCGCCATACCACCAAAGTGGCTCCCTAATAAAAAAAATGTTTCTGCTCATCTGGTGATGGAAAAATCTAAAATCTTATTTCTTTAAAAATTCAGCTGGTCCAAGAGGAAAATGTTGGGGGAAAAGTCAATTGTGCATTCTTGCATTTGAAAAGACTTGAGAACTCTGGTTTGAGGAATGAAATATAGTCTTTAAACTAGACAAATCGTGTGCTGGGAACTGCCATTGCTTTGAAAGAAACTTCCACTGGGGATAACGTTTCATAAACATTATAAAAATGTTTCCGCAAAATAAACTGTGGTAGATCTGGCAAGCTTCAAACCTGCTCACCTTTTTTGTCTAAAGTCAGGAGCTGAAGAGAATCCCTTGATGTTCTTTAAACTGCCAGCACCATCTTGTGGTTGAAAAGGAGTAAAAGAATAACAGAGTAACAGAGATGGGACCTTGGAGGTCTTCTAGTCTAACCCCCTGCTCCAGCAGTAAACCCTACACCAATCCAGACAAGTGGTTGTCCAGTCTCTTCTTAAAAGCCTCCAGTGCTGGAGCACCCATAACTTCTGATTAATTGTTCTCACTGTCAGGAAATTTCTCCTCAGTTCTAGGTTGCTTCTCTCCTTGATTAGTTTCCATCCATTGTTTCTTGTCCTGCCTTCAGGCGCTTTGGAGAATAGGTTGGACACCCCCTCTTCTCTGTGGCAGCCCCTCAAATATTGGAACATTGCCATCATGTCTCCCCTGGTCTTTTCACTAGACTAGACATACCTAATTCCTTCAACTGTTCTTCATTTATTTTAGCCTCCTGCCCTCTAATCATCTTTTGTTGCTCTTTTCTGCACTCTTTTTAGAGTCTCAACATCTTTTTTATAATATAGTGAGTAAAACTGGATGCAGTATTCCAAATGTGTTCTTACTAAGGCCCCATTCCTGCATGGCATTTCATCTTCAGATTTTTTTCCATTGACACCGATGGAAAGTGTCATGTGTAGGCAAAAGTACTATGAGAATTCAGAGGAAGAGTTCACCCTTCCTCCCTATATGTTTTGCCATCACAAAATCCCAAAATCACCTGTCTGGATAACAATGGAACTGAGTTGTAAAAGAAAGTGCTTCAATTCTGTCAGTGGAAATTTCACTGCAAGCCCTCCTCCCCTCCCCAGGAAAACAACCATCATTTGGAATAGAATGTAGTGGGATGGCTAATCGATTCCTTCCTTTGCAAAAAGAATATTGAATCTGGAAGTAGCCCTTGCTGCTGGCATTCTAGGTGTGTTTGAAAAATGGGCTGATTCGGCTTCTCTTGAACTCTAAGAGAGACATTGCTGACCTGGAGACTCCTATTCTTGTGATTTCCAGTCTCTCTTTGGAACATCATCCCCATGGAGATTAGAGTGTTTCCCATTGTGACACTCTTTCGCAAGGCCCTGAAGCCCTGGTTTTGCCACATGAGCCTGGGGAAACCAGAATAGGATGGAGCCCATGAAGTGGCTCGCTTGTTTGATTGATTGCTGTTACCAGGGTGTGTGTGGGAGTATTGCTTTTACTATTTGTATATTGGGTTTTTATTTTTTGTAAGCCACCCAGAGTCATTGAAAGTGAGTGGGCAGCCATATAAATTCTCTATATGAAATAATAATAAGAAAGGCAAGCTGTAGAGGAGCATGGGGTTGAACAGTCCAGTTTTACATCACTGCGCATGTAAAAAGAGGCAGGGCTTTGGTTGCATAGTTATGGCCACCATTTTTTACTTTTTTGACCCTCACCTCCACAGACACCCCTCTTTTCCTACCAAATATGAACATGTTACAACCCAGCATCTTTCTTCAACAAGAAAAGCCATACTATGAATTCCCCTAGCGGGAAGAGGGAGCTTATCACTGATTTATTGAAATTATGATTTCTAAAGAGATCAAGGAACAGATTCTAGGCAGGATTCAGACCAGACGGAGCGAAGACAGAAGACAGAGCAAGGTCAGCTGGTCAGAACACAAAAAAGGAACTGGCTTGGAAATGAGCATTGTTTACTGATAGAGAAGATTCCAGAGATTTGGCTCACCCAACCTCAAGTCAGCATCTCCCCACAACACACAGCAGCCACATCTGGGTTGCCCGAAAGGCACTTGCTTCAGGAATGACGCTGGATGAGCTACAATCTCTCTTAGAGAAGAATTTGCTTATTCTGGGGGGAATGGAAGGATCTGCAGAAGCCAAGACCGTTCTTCCTAGCTGAGCCCCACTTCACTACCGCTGTCTTCCTCGGGCTGAGCCAAGTCCTTTTGCACATCCTCTTTCTCTACAAAGTTGAGGATGCGACGATTGGCTTGGATCAAGTACTGTTGTTGGCGGAAATAAACTTTCAATGCTCCCTTGATGGCCACGAAGGCAATGCCACCCTAGCAAGAGAGAAGAGAAGGGAAGGGAATTAAATGACAGACGGTGGATCGGCCTTCCTCGTTTGGGTGCTCTCCAAGATTGTCATCTCCAACCTTTACAATCCCAGCTAGCTAAATTTAAAACAATCAAATCAGGATTGCAAGAATAACAGAAACACTCTAAAGCACGGGTCCCAATCCTTGGTCTTCAGACCAGTACTGATTTGCAGCATGTTAGGAACCCACCACACAAGCGAGCGAAGCTTCATCTATGTTTGTGTGGGATATAGTATTTTGTGAAACCATTTCTCCTGCCGCTGGTCCATGGAAAAAACCTGCTTTCCCCAAAATTGGTCCCTGGTATCAAAAAGGTTGGGGGCTGTGGCTCTAAAGAATACCACAGCCTAATTTGAGCTCCAAGCCTGAATGAACAAAGTGGTGATGTAACAGATAGAAGGAATAAGCTTTCTTGTTCCTTCTATTATTCCAGGAGGAACAGCCACTATCAGACAATGATTAGATAAAGGAAATGTGAGTCTAAGCCAGAACTGTAACTTGAGAAAGCCTCAGGCAAGATCTGCCCTAGTTCTTACTAAGACAAAGGGAGGTTGGGGGAAACGTATTCCAAGTTGCAAGACTCTATTACAATAGTTCTATTATAAAAAACACCATTAGCCTATTTATTTGACTTTTGTTTCCTAACCTGGTTTACCTTGAATAGTTGATCCCAATCTTGCAAGTGTAAATACACTTCCTCCCTCCCTTTATCTTTGTGAGAAATAGGACAAGTCTTATCTGGAATGCTTTCTCAGATTACAGTTCTGGCCCAGATTCAGACCTCTTTTATCTGACCATTGTCTTGGTAATGGCTTTTTCTTTTCCTCAAGTTATTCCCATTACGTTTCTTTAATGGAGACTGCTGAAAGACGACTAGATTTTAGTTGACTTTATAATGTTTGTGTATGTGTGTTTATGAGGGAGAGGGAGAGGGAGGGAGGGAGGGGGAGAGAGAGAAAGAAAGACATGCTCAATAGCAAACGACAGAGATTCCTTACTGAATGCAGTTGGACTGCACTGGGACCAGTTCTGTGGAAGGCAACCCAAACATTTAACACTGCTAATGGCTTTCTTTCCGTTCATCTCCTGACTCACCAGGATGGTACGTTGGAGGTTGGAATTGACTCTCTGAAATGTGACCCGGCCCACAAGGTTGGCAATAGTTGGGAACACCAGGGCCCCACACAAGGTGCGTGAGATGGAGAGGTGGTCACTCTGGTAGCGTGACTCGGCCAGAGGTATCGATGGGATTGGACGACTGGTTCCTGAGGAGAGAAAACAGGGGAATAGACCACTCTAAAGGGACTGGATTCCCAGATTCCAGGGACTGAACTGCTGATCTCTTAGCTTCATTATAAAGCCTTAATAGGTGGTCTACAATGGCAATTAGAGCCAGCAACTGGTCCTGTTATTCTCCTCTGCAGCAGGTGCCCACCCAAACACCAACACACAGAAAAGATTCTCCTTTGGACATTGGCCAGAGATTCAACCTCAGTTCTCATTTATGGGATTCCTCCAAAACACAAATCCACACTTGAACACACATACTGAAAACAAAAATCCAAAGTTCTAGTCCTTAAGGTGAAAAAAGATATGCTTAAAATACATGGACCGTGCCAGGTAGAATGAGACTCAAGTTGGTTGCTTAGACAAGGCTTCTTGGGTGCACAGCTGCTTCTCCCTCCCCAAAAAATGATGAAAAATTATTCCTTTTGCAGGACTTAAACCCTGGTGCACCATCTCTAATGTGGATAAGGATGCAGTACACATCGCTACTGACTTAACTCCCTTGCCATGTTTCTCAGTCTTGAAAATGTGTTCTTCAACTTCCAGAATGCCCCAGTCTGTTCAACTCCCATGCTGAAGCTCTGTTAAAGTTGTGGGAGTTGAAGTCCACAATTCTTCAAGTTGCCAAGGTTGAGAAACACTGCTCTCATGAGTCAAATGCATGGCCAAGGATTATTCTGCTGCCACCTTGATTATTTGACACCTCCCCACTTGCAGATGCCCCCCAAGATGCAAAAAATCAACTCCATTCCCACCCCCCATCCCTGTCCTTATCACTTCAAAGTAGGAGTCCAGAACTGAAAAGAAGAACACACCTGGAACCCAGGAATGTAGGACCTGGAGCTTGCTGGAATATTTCCGCCACACTCGGAGCACGTAGTCTTCCCAACGGATCATCTTGCCTAGCACCAGCATGACTGGAATGGTGGGGAGCCCCATGAGCAAGAAGAGGGGATCGGCTCGCTCCATCACATCCAGGCCCTTCTTATGGCCGACCACCTGTGGTGATTGAGAGCCGGATGAGTGAGGGATTAGGAGTTGCACAAGCCTTGGGGAGGCTGAGATTCTAGTCTCGGCTCAGCCAAAGAAACTCTCTGGGTGATGCAGGGCAGGCCACTGTCACTCAGCCAAACCTACCTCGCTGGGGGGTTGTTCTGGGGAAAAATGGGAGATGGCTTTTCATGCTGTCTTGAGCTCCTGAATGAAAGGTGGGATAGTTGTGCTAACACACAATTCAAAACCATCTTTTATAGGAGAGCCAGTGTGAGCAGTGGTGAAGATATGGGATTCTTGGTGCTCCCTGAGTTTTTTGTTTTCTTGCAGACGTTTCAGTACCCAACTTGGTAAGATCATCAGTGCTAAAACGGAGTGGGGTTCATTCTCTGTTTATATACCAGTGGCTTGCGCTATCAATGTTGGTGGGAGTGTTTAAGGAATCAAGAAGAAACCCTACTCCCTTCTAGCACTAATGATGTTACCTAGTTGGGTAATGGAATGTCAGCAAGAAAACCAACAAACTCAGAGAGCACCAAGGAACAACAGTTCAATCCTGAGCTACAAATAGTTCGCTTCTATCAGTGGTGAAGATGTTGGCTTAGATCTCAGTTCTGGCCAGTTGAGGTGGACTTTGGACTAATTATTTTCTCTCCGCCCAAATCTACCTTGCAGGGTTGTTGCTGCTTGTAAAAATGGGAGACGGGGACGTTTGAATGCCACTCTTAAGATCCTGAATGAAAGGCAGGATGTAAAAGTAAAGTAAATAAAGATGAAGGTAGCCAATGACTGAGAAGAGAGAGATGGGCGGTTAGGAAATAGGAAATAAAAAGAAAAAAGAAAAAGACAAGTCAGGCAGAATGAAGCTTTCTGCCCACATAGGAAGTTGAGGGTGGCTCCTAATATACCAGCAGACATTTCCCTTACTTCTCACGGGGTCTGTGGCCACACCTGATACTTTTGATTTTTTTTAAAAAAATTAATTTTAAAAAGTGAGAAACTGATATAGTGCAAAGCAAAGTTGCAGCATCCCTTGATATCCAAGAACGTACAAAAGGGACACATCCCATTTTTTAAGGAAATAAAACAGGTGAATGCCTTCAGCCTACTGTTTTCTTTCAAAGAGGCCTTGCATGCTCAGAAAAACTCTTTAGCTGAATTCCTTATGATAGTAAGCCAGTTTGTTTTAGCCCTGGAATGCTGAACAAGCCATGATGGTCTGCTTCACTCAGAACATTAAGTGATCAATCAAGGCTGATAAACCACAATGCTTTTACACCTCAGGCTAAGCCTATTCTAAAGCCAGCCTGTTACACACATGCAATGTGTGATTTCTGTTGGATTGCTGTTTCTGAGCTATAGTGCGACAGGATGGGATCAAAAGTAGCTCTGAGTCTACAGCAGGGGAATTCTGGGAATTGAAGTCCACAAGTCTTAAAAGTGGCCAAGATTGGACACCTTGGTCTATAGTTAATGTGCCGTTTAAATCTAGCTACCTGCTATATGCAGCTCCAGCCACATTCTTTGCCATCTTTTTTCTATTCTATTCTGTGTCTTTTTTCTATTGTGAAAGAAACCCAGTTCTACCTGGTTTTCACCAGGGTTGCTTCAGAGGCAAGTATGTGTGTGTGAACGGAAATAGGGAAAACAGCAGGCACAGCATTATGATTGAAGCCTACCTCTTTGTCCCGCCCCCTTACAGATGTTGGCCCCCACCCATCCACAACCCCCCTGTCCAGAAGATTAATCCTGATGGAGAAGGGCTCAGAAGGGAGGGCAGCCTTTCCTACTGCCACATCAAGTCTTACCTGCATCACAGTCACAGCTCCATAAGTCACTGCCGACCAGTACAGTGTCCCCACCACAATGCCTGCAGCAGCAAAAGGGCTCACTTTGGATAAAATCCGGTCCACTTGCTGCAAGAAATAGACCAGGGGTCCTGCAAAGAGAAGACAAAGCATCAAAAGAAGTCCTTGTGGACCAGAAGCCAGTCTGTATAGCAGTGGCTTCCAATCTTTTCGGCTTTGCGGACGGTGGGGGGGCGGGAGGGGGGAGAAGAGGAAATGGTTCCATGTGAGCTTCAGGCGCGCGCAGCTCAACTTACATGAGTGGTGGGCACGTACGCGCACATGTACCCACCGCTCATGCAAATGGAGCTGCAAGCACACGCTTGCCTGCCACTTGCACGGCCCGATTCTGAACAGGTCGTGGCCCAGGAGTTGGAGACCCCTGCTGTATAGAACAGAATCCTAAACCAGGAGTCAAAACCCAGAGCCCCTGCTTCTGTGCCGCATTCAGAAAACAGACTTACAAAAGTTCGAAGTTACAACTGTCCGAAGTTACAACGGCACTGAAAAAAGTGACTTGTATCTCACACTTACAACCACTGCAGCATTCCCGTGGTCACATGATCAAAGTTCAGACGCTTGTCACTTTTTTCAGTGCCGTTGTATTTTCAGTCACTAAATGAATGGTTGTAAGTTGAGGACTACCTGTATAAGTCTCATTGGTCCTGAGCAGTATTAGACCAGGGAAGGAAGAGGGGGGAAAATCTTGAATCATCCATTATTGGAAACATCAATAACAGTCATTTGAAATCTCCATTGTGTCTATTTTGTGCAAGCCACACCAATCTGGTGGAGAAGACAGAGTTTGCAACAACTCTGGAGGAAATGCAGTGTTTATTCAGCACCTGATTCCACTTCAGTGAAATGGGGGCATTTATCCAGCAGTGGTTGGGCCTTTCTTGGCCAGCTCTAAACTCACCTACTTTGGGAAAGACGATGCAGTACTCAGTTCCACACTGGGGACAACTCACGCTTCCAATACTGTTGCCCTTTTGCTTCTCATCCAGCCATCGTTGGAGGCAGGCCTGGTGGATCCACTTGGTGGATCCTTTGCAACGACAAGGACAGACCCACTCGGCCGACCGGTCATCGCCTTCGGTAGCAAAACACACCCAGCAATGCCTGGGAGACAAAGAGAGAGAGAAAAAGAAAGAGAGAAAAAGAAAAAGGAAGCGTTGAAGGAATGCAGAGTGATCCCTTCCTCCACTTCGTCCTGCTGAATCAAAAGACCAAGCAGGAAGATCAAAATTTTCCTGCGATAAATAATTGGAGGGAGACATAGTTAGGAGACTTTCCCCCAAGAAGGGATGTAGATCTTGGGGGAAGTGGTGGAGGAAGCCAACTGTATAAGATGAGGTTCTGCATGGCACCGAAACTATCCTGTAAAAGGCTTGCATTTTTTTTACCCTGTTCTGGTTAACTTTGGGCTTGCTTCCAGAAAAAAATCCCTCAATTGTCAAATGTCTGGCACGGGATTTGACAGCTGCACTTTGCAGGGTCTTTGTAGAACAGAGTACGCACAATTCTTGCTCAGAACACCTTTGGCTTTTCAATAATATGTTATACTGCCAAAATAAGGCAGAGACCGGGCAAAAATCATGGAGTTGGAAGGCCTACAAAGATCACTTAGTCCAACCTTCTCCAATGTGCAGGAAAATCAATTAAACCATCCTTGAGAGTGCTATCCAGTTTCTTCTCCAAACCCTTGAGAAATGAACAACCTGCAACCTTCCATTTTTGTATGTTATAACCAGGATTTTTTTCTTTACAGTATATTGAAATAAATTTAGGTAGTTGCAATTTCAATATCTGTTATTTCAGATCTTAACTTCTGTGGCTGTAGAAAATAACATTGGGTTCAGTTTAATGGATGTTAACTTGTCCTTCCTCTTACACTAAATATTATGGGACTTTTTTTATAAGTCCAGAAAAAAGAGATAACATTTAAAGGAGAATGTTTGTAGCTCAGGGTTAAAACGAGGGGTCCTTGGTGCTCTCTGCGCTTGTTTTCTTGCAGATGTTTCATTACCCAAACAGACAGTGATTTGGATATGGAGCTGTGCCAAGTCTAAATGACCAACTGGACTGAGATCGTACTCTCCCAAAGAAAGAGATCTGCCTCTGCAATCTGCTTCTGAAGTGAACCCAGTTTCTCATATTAATGAAATGATGCAAAGATCTCTGAACAAACCCATGATAATAATTATGTATCTGAGCTCTAGTGCTGAAAAATGTTAATATCAAAGCTGGTCTCACAAGTTTGGAACTGCACCGTAGGCACAGGATGAACTTGAAATGAGACACACCCAGCATGTCCCAGTTTTGCCACACATGGCCTCATGGTTTAAAGCACTATCTCAACCATTTTTACATTGGGAGGTTTTATGTTCCCAAATAACAAGAGTCAATTTGGTCTGGTGGTGAAGACAGGAGGCTAGAAACCAGAAGCCTGTGAGTTCGAGTCCCACCTTAGGCATGAAAACCAGCAGGGTGACTGTGGGCCTGTCACTTTCTCTCAGCCCAACCCACTTCACAGGGATGTTGTGGGAAAAAGAGAAGGCAGGACTATTGAGAATGTTCATCCTGTATAAAGGAGGGGATATCAATCTAATAATAATAAGAGGAAGACTGAGGCTGAGTAGTTACTGAGAGGATAGAGACAGCCTTAACAACTACAAATATGACATTTGAATTGGGAACTTTTGTGTTTCACCATTACGCTTTCTCAGCTGAAGTGCCAAGAATCGTGGGAATTGAGAGGTAGAAATTTTTAGCACAGAGATGTCAGTTATGAATGTCAACAACCAACAGTTATCCAGCTTTGCAGGAAAAAAAGGTTACACCAGTGTTTCTCTACCTCAGCCATTTTAAGATGTACAGTATGGACTTCAACTCCCAGAATTCCCCAGGAGACATGCATTCATGCTGATAGAGGAAAAGATCTGATTTACTGGCTTCTTTCTACTGTGCAATAAAGATCTTTATCTAGCTGTTTGATGGACTGGGGAGGCTTCAACCAAGTATGAGTCTTTAGCAGAGCTGCAGAGCTGAAGGTCAAGGAAATGCTTTCTTATTAAAAATGTACTAATTTCTTTTACAGTACCATGCACATAAGAAGAAATCCTCACTATTAAAGGAAAATATATACTTGAAGAAAGCAAAACGTTTTAATTTTAAAAAGGAAAACAGAAAACACTTCTATAATATTCTCGGTGAGCCTAAGATGACTGTCATTTTAAAGACAAATAATGTGGAGGGAAAAAAGGCTAAATTTGTGTGAAATAGCCACATACGATTACCTGAGGTTCACATATCACATTGCATATTACTGCATGTCAAGACTAGCAGTAATGCTTTCACAACATTCATTTCATTATTTATTCAATTTGTATACCATGCAATGGTTAGTTTTTGTATCTTGGTATGATCTGCAAACCAAAATTCTTAATTCATGGGTTAATATACTGCATGAACCAGAAAACTGAGGAATTCAATAACCAGCTTAAATGTGTTGTGTGAACAAAGTCACTATGTTGTACAAGCAAAATCCTAGGTTTTCCTTTCAGGTATATAAAATAATACAGGTAACCCTCGACTTACGATCAGAATTGAACCCCAAATTTCTGTTGCTAAGCAAAATATTTGTTAAGTGAGTTTTGCCCCATTTTACAACCACCGTTGTTAAGTGAATCACTGCAGTAGTTAAGTTAGTCACACGGCGGTTAAGTGAATCTGGCTTCCCCATTGACTTCGCTTCTCAGAAGGTTACAAAATATGATCACATGACTTCAAGACACTGCAACCGTCATAAACATGAGTCAGTTGCCGAGCGTCCAAATTTTGATCACATGACCATGGGGATGCTGCAACGGTCGCAAGTGTGAAGAACAGTCATAAGTAACTTTTTTTTGGTGTCCTTATAACTCTGAATGGTCACTAAGTGAACTGTTGTTAAGTCAAGGACTACCTGTAGTACATCCAAGATAACAACAGCAATTGTGAAGAGAAATTGAAAGCAGATCGAAAAACAGGAGACTTCACTCTCTTCTATGCACAGTGTCTTCCTAAGCATCAAAGTTGGAGGCGGACTGGAAAACTGAAAAACCACCCATAACATAGTCATTGGAAGTAAGGGGACATATCAATGTAGTAAGTAAATAATACATAAATCCCAGAAGAAGGTAAACCACTTTTGTTTCCAAAAGTCAAGCACAACCAGAAGGAATGTGCCTTCCTATCCTAAAAGATCCTGAAAGGTTGATTGGTTTTCTTAAAATCTGGCAAACCTGCTTTGACCACTGGACAAAGTCAAAAGATAAGAATACCACAACATTGTGAATGGAAATCTTTGCTGATCAGCAGAATCAGGACAATCCCAATCCACATTTCCTTGAGCAGGTGCTCTCTGTCATGTATTAGTACCTCTTTATAACGTCTATTCTATCATATCAGTACCGCTTTATAATGCCTTAGTAAGGCCACACCTGGAATACAGCATCCAGTTATGGTCACCACATTATAAAAAAAGATGTTGAGACTTTGGAAAAAGTGCAAAGAGCAACTAAGATGATTAAAGGAGACTAAAATATATGAAGAACGGTTTTAAGAATTGGCTATGGCTAGTCTAGAGAAAAGAAGGACTAGGGGTGACATGATAGCAGTGCTCCAGTATTTGAGGGACTGCCACAAAGAAGAGGGGGAACTTATTTTCCAAAGCACCAAGAGGGCAAGACAAGAACCAATGGATGGAAATTAATCAAGGCGAGAAGCAACCTGGAATTAAGAAGAAACTTACTAAGAGTGAGGACAATTAACCATCGAATAGCTTCCCTCCAGAAGCTGTAGATGCTTCATCACTGGAGGTTTTTAAGAAGAGACTGGATAGTTACTTGTCTGAATTGGTATAGGGCAGTGGTGGCGAACCTATGGCACGGGTGCCAGAGGCGGCACTCAGAGCCCTCTCTGTGGGCACGCGCACCGTCGCCCCAGTCCTAGGCCTTCAGCTGGGTTTTATAAAACCTTTTCACTTTAGGCCTCCGCCGCCGTGTGCAAAAAAAAAAAAAAGGTTCAATCAGTCAATTTCAACTTCTCACGGGGAAAAAAAAAATCTTGCAAAGTTGGAATTGATTGATTGAACTTTTTAGTCCCACCCAGTCTGCCGTTACCACCGCAGCCATGCCCACCCAATTGGCCACACCCAGCCAATGGCCACACCCACCCGGCACTCGACGATGCATAAGTGGGTTTGGGGTTGCAGTTTGGGCACTCGGTCTCTAAAAGGTTCGCCATCACTGGTATAGGGTCTCCTGCTTGAGCAGGGAGCTGGACTAGAAGTCTTCCAAGGTCCCTTCCAGCTCTATTCTGATCGATTGATGTACACAAAGGCAGATAACCCCAGCTTCTTCCTTGTTGGATATGGAGAATTTAAAGAATTTAAAGTTCTCTTAAGAGAGAACTTGAGAAGTTGGAGGACAGAGGCTGAAACAAATGTTAAATTTTGGGTTTAATATATCTGCAAATCTTCTGTTATACATCTGGAAATTTCAGAAATCAAATCATTTAAAAAATTGATTTAAGAGTAATCTATTTTCCATATAAACAATTAAGATTTAGGCAGGAGGTTGTGTGAGATTTGTTTATTTTTGGTGTGGAACTAGGAAAACCTCATTGGTTTTGTTGTATATAAGATATGAAATCAAGTTTATCATCTTTTTACACTTTCTTCAAGCTAAAGATGTTCGTCTTACTTAAGACATTCTCTTATGCTTTGGGAATCTCTCTCTCCTGAAATCATGCAGAACTCACTATTGTACCATACTAGCCTAATCTTGCAGTCTGCTTGGAGAATTACAATTTCTCTTGCATATTTTTAAAACCAAGTAGCATTTATCCCCCTCTAGTAGTGAATATTTATTCTTAAGATATTTAAAGTGAGAAATATTTGTTTATAGTATATTTTCCTAACAGTCTGATTTTGTTTATCTGTGAGATTGGCAGGGTGTGGAAGGACCTAGTGTTTCTCAAACGTACAAATTTAAGATGTGTGGATTTCAACTCCCAGAATTCCCCATCTCCTAAACCTTCTGAAATTATTTCTTTTAAAAAAAAAATTGGATGGTGCCAAGGTGATACCATCAGAAAATACGTGGTGACAGTGGGAACAACCAAATTACTATCCCAAAGCAGGAGGTGAGATAGAAAATCTCAGGAGATGATTTGTAATCCCTGGGCCCTCTATTCTATAGGCACAACTGTCCCACTACACAACACTTTACCCATCTGCATAACATGTCCCAAAAGTGCTTTTTCCAAAAGGCAACTTAGGTTTTTTTCTTGGGGTTTTTTTCTTTCTCCTTTTTCCATTTTGCTTCTCATCCAAGAAGTTTCTTCAGTTCTGAGTTAACTAAGTTAGAACTGAAGAATGTTCTTGGATGAGAAGCGAAACGTTTTCAAAGGACAAAACCCCAAGAAAGTCCAGTTGCCTTTTGGAAAAAGCACCTTTGGGACAACCATGACCGGATTGATAAATCTCCATAGTCATCTGCATAACATGGAATAACTGGAGTAAACCCAACCCTCTCCATCCTTCAGTGCTGACTCTTCTTTTGCCTCCCAGCGGTTGTTGCTCAAGTGAGAACTACAGAGCTCAGTGATCAGCATTAAAGAGAAACAGAAAGTAGGGCAGATCCAGTTTGACGCAGTGGGTCATCAAGAAACCAACCGGGAGCCCTGAAATCTAGTCTTGCCCCAGCTGGCTGACCTTGCACCAGCCCCTCTCTGAAAGCTGGCAGGGCAAATCCCCTCCACATTCTTGCCAAGAAAACTGCAGGGACTCCTCCAACCGTCCCCGCGAGTCAAGGCTGAGTCGAAGGCGCACGCCGACGTGTGTATGGCAGATACTTGGCCAGAAACCGGTCTGGAGCCCCGTTTTGTAGGGCAAAAGGGCTGCGTGCCGGGCACCTACAAGAGGTCGTCGCCTGTTTGGGGCTCTTTGGGGGCAGGACAGGCGTCAATCAGCCTTCTACCCCCCACCCCCCGGACCTACATAGACCCGGTTTGGCTGCGCCACGGCCGTCCGCCAAGGTCGGCCAGCCCCGGCTCAGCCCGACGCGGCGGCCCGGCTGGGAAGACGCGCGTCCCGGGCCGGGGAGGCTACCAATCCCGTCCGCGTTGGCCGGGGCCGAGGGGGAGCGAGCAGAGTCCGGGCGTCCAGGTCAAGGACAGGCGCCCCACCCGCCCCTGCCCGGCCAAGACGCACCTCTCGGAAGCCTCTTGCGCCGCCGCCGCCATCGCCATCCCGTGGTAAGGTCCGCCCGCCCCGGCTGTCCAGCTCAGCGTCCCCCGCAGGGCATCGCCGCGCCGAGAAGCGCCGCAGAGGCGCGCGCAAAGCCCGGATGAGCCCGGCGAGGCCGCTCGGCTTGCGCAAGTCCGCGCTCTCGGCGGCGCCACCCCGGCCCTCCGAGCTTCCGGGCCCGCCTAGAGACGCGCCGCCCGCCGTTGAGCGCGCCGTTGGGGCGGCTCGCGGCTTCTTCGGCAACCGGGCGCCCGCCGGAAGGAGGGCCGGAGAGCCGGACTTTTTGCAGGCCAGATGTGGGGGGGGGCGCACAAGCCCCCTCCCGCCCCGCTTTACCTGGACCCCAGCGCCCTGGGCAAAGGCGGGGCTGCCTCTCCCATCGTCCCCTCCGCTGCTGTGGGATGGGGATGATGAGGTTTGGAGTATGTCGCCTGCAGCAGGGCCAGGCGGGGCCGGGAAGGGCCAGGCGGTTTATGCGAAATGGGGGGAAAGGAACGGATTTTTCCCCCTAATACATAGAAACTCTCAAATGTTTTTTTCTTGGTTTCCAATTTTGCTTGGTGTGGTTCAGTGGAGTTTGGGGGACGGGTAAGTGACCAGTAATAGTAGAAGCTGCTACAACAAATTTCAGGGATGAGATTCTTGAGCCACGAGGGCTGCCGGGTATGTTGGACGACAAATCCCATGAGTCCCTGCCAGCCTAAACATCAAGGAGGGAGGCCACCAGGAGCTTCGGGCAGAAATCCCAGGCTCGCAAGACAAGCTTGAGCTTCGAGTGATGCTGTGAGAAAAACCCAGAGAAAGAAATATTTTGGGAAATATTAAAAAGGCAGAAATCTTCATCAATGCGACGGGCGAACGTCCCGGCCGGGTTCAGCCCACCTGCCTTCTTCACTGGGGGCTCCCAGCTCACGTGCTGGTTGGGAGTGATGGGAACTGAAGTTGGAGAATAAACCTTGGGCCTTTGGCAGGGTTCCTTTCAGCTGCAGCCTCATCACCTTATTAGGTATAATTTTCCTTTGCAATCTCTCTTTTCTCAAGCCCGGATCCCATTGCCGGACCAGCCAACCCCGCTTCCTCCGCTCGGGATGCCCAAAGTCAAAAATAGAGCGCTGTCCCTTTAAGAACAGACCATGACATCATTTCCCCCGCCCCCTCCCTCCCCCTCCTGCGGGCGCTTCACTCAGCTTGACACGGAAGGCCCGCCCTTCTGCAGCCCGGGAAGCCAATCGCGGGCGGACTCTCAAGCGGAAAGCGGGAGCTGCCGCCGCCCGTTTGCGGATGCCACTCAGGTGTCGTCGCCCGCCGACTGGGCGGGATGCTGTCAATCTACCTTGTGCCCGCCTTCCTCCGTGGCGGAGAGGCGGCCGGGTTAGGGTGCGCGGGGTTGGGTGGTGGTTCGCGGGCGGCGGCGGCAGAGCTCCAGCGGGTCAGGCGGGCGGTCCAGAGTCCTCGCTCGGCCAGGCCCAGCGGCCCCGGCCATGGAGTCCTACGATATCATCGCCAACCAGCCCGTGGTCATTGACAACGTAAGCCTGCAGCCCGCCCGAGCAGCCTAGGGGGAAAAAAGAGCCGCGCCCGGCAGGGCTGCAGCGGCGGCGGCGGCGGATGAGGTGCCGGAGCTGGGTGGGGCCTTTTGGCCGTGGCCCAGGGAGGGCCGGCCCGATCCCTGCCTCGGCTCTCTAGCTGTAATAGAGATGCCAGGGATTTCTGGTTGGTTTTTTTTTTGCATAGAATGGCCCTCAAGGCTGGGGCAACGTTAAGCCACGATGCAGAACCCTAACTTGGTTTGTTTGTTTTGGGTCCGGCGTGCCGTGTGAATCCTGGTAATGGATGCGTGTTCAGGATCCCGGGATAAAGGGAAGACTCTCGGTTCGTTGCCTGCAGGAGCCCAGCCACTCTTAACGCTTGCGCGATTACTCAGCGGAATCGGGCAGCATATGCATTTAATAAAATATGTTTGTTACTCACGACCAGATTAACCGGTTGGTTTCCACCACCAGGGAGAAAATAGTGCGCCTTGATGGAAAAGGATGGGGTTGTTGCAGATGCGATAGATTACTCGCCTGACATGATGTTGCTGTAGGAAAAGTGAGGTTATTGTTGGGGTTAAGGATATTGAGGAAGGCGGGTGGTCATCATTACCATCACTCTCCGAACCCCCCCCCCCCACTCCCCATGGGCATTTCTGTTCAAAACATGGGCTAGATTGTTGCTTGGTAATGTCTTATCTCCACGTTTATAAAAAACCATCCAGATCTGGAAGGAGTCTTAAGTACCATCATTTGCTTTGCCTGGAGAAGATTTAGGCCAGCCTTTGATGGCAGCCAAGGAGAGGTGGCCTCCTCGTGATGCAGAGAGGCTCGGGGCCTCTGTCTTTGTCTTGATGGTACCAAAGGCCTCCCTGGTGTTCCTTGTTCTTGGGAAGCCCGGAGTATCTCCAGCTGAAGCCACTTTCTGGTTTTGCTGAGCCACAAAGATAATCCAGCAAACTGGGGCTGGAGGTATAGTATAAGAAAAGCAAGAGAGAGAGAGAGAGAGAGGCATCCGTGTTGATCATGGTTCCTACTATTTTGTTCCATCCCTGCACTTTTTTTTTTTTTTTGACAGCAATAGTTGCCCTGACCCAGTTGCTCTTTGGTGCTCCCCCTGATAGGACTGTTTCCTGTGCTTAATTTCCTGGTGTTGAATGTATTCTTACTGTAGTGCCTGCTTAAATATTGCCATGGCTTGTGTTAATTCCTCTATTTTCTTTTGGATGCTTTTTTTGCTCCTTTCCAGGTGAGCCTCAATAAGTGATTTACATATAGAATAGAATATTTTATTCGGCTAAGTGTGGTTAGACACACAAGAAATTTATCTCCTTGTGTATCTAAGCACACTTGACCAAATAAAGTGTTCTGTTCTACTCTATATGTAAATGACTTACTGAGCTTTGATTATGATTGTTGAAACATCTAAAATGTTAGTTTATTAGCATACTCCGTAACTTGTCGATACTATAGTGGTTCTGCACCAGGAATCCCTGCTATTAGTTAATGATAGGTGGGGAGGAAAGGATCAATCTTTGTGTAACAACCTGACGGCCAGCATAATAATTTATAGCACTGTGAAGCATCGAAAATACAGGTAGTCCTCGACTTAAAACAGTTCATTTAGTGACCGTTCAAAGTTACAACAGCACTGAAAAAAGTGACTTATGACCATTTTTCACAGTTATGACCTTTGCAGCCTCCCCATGTTCATGTGATAGAATTCAGCTGCTTGGCAACTGATTCATATTTATGACACTTGTAGTGTCTCCGTCATGTGATCCCCTTTGGTGACCTTCTGACAAAGTCAATGGGGAAGTCAGATTCACTTTTCATCCGTGTTACTAGCTTAACAACTGTGGCAAGAAATGTCGTAAAATGGGGGCAAAACTCACTTAACAAATGTCTCACTTAACATAAATTTTGGGCTCAATTGTAGTCATAAGTAGAGGACTACCTGTAACTGGATTCTCTAGTTGTTATATGTGTAAGGTAACTTAGCATTAGCTCCTGTATTGTAGATGAGCACATTTAAGCTCATGAAGTGGATTGTTTAGAATAACTAGAAAGGGGTCCTTCTGTATTTTCCTGATCCATAGCTCATTTGTTTAACCAATACATTATGCTGACAACTGGCATAAAAACATAAGTTAATATCATTGTTTAATATAATTAACTTTAAAATAAGTCTTCCTGAACTTCGGATATGTTAGTGTTTCAGAATTCTAGCCAATATGGCCAATGGACTAAGGGTATTTTGTTTTATAAGGGTCTATATCTCCAGTAGAATTAACACAAATATGTGTGATACAAGTGGAGTCTGAAAGATGACTTGGCATTTGAATAACTCTATGAAATTAAGATGTGTCCAGATTTGAAAGGAAAAGGATACTTATGTTAGACACCTCCTTAATTTAGATGCATTTTTTGTAGGATCCCTGAGTTGTAAACAATTGTGATGTATGATCTGCATGTGCTCTGAATGGCCTTTTCCATTTTATCAACTAATATCAAAATCTACATTATATTAAAGATTGTATAATGAATGTTTAGCTGTTAGTACAGTATTGACAATGTTGGTAATACGATTAATGTTGAAGACTCTTTAAGAATTAACAATGATATTAAGTACTGCATCTCTTATTATTGAGAGATGTACTTTTTTAAGAGTTCAGATTAACTCTTGTTTTGGAATGTAGGAAGTGAAACAGCATTTAGAATTAAGGGCCCATCCTTCCCTACTGTAATTGTAAAAATAGAACATAAGTGGCAACTCAAAATCTGTTGCTTCCTAATAGACAGATTTATCTGTCTTTTTACTGTTTCCTGCAGTTAGGTATGTTGTCTGACTTTCAGTGTAATTCCTAGAAGACGCCTTAAGTTAGGTCTGTTAGAGAGGTGCAGAGCTTCAGACTGAGTTATAGAAAGATGCTTGTTGTACAATCAGGGTACAGATGCGGTCCTTTTATACAGATGTTGACACACCTCATGGGCTCCAAAGCACCTTCTTACAATTGAATCTGAAGCCATCAACTCATAATCTTCATTTTGCCTCAGCCTAAGAAGGCGGCAATGGCAAACCACTTCCAAAATGTTGCTGAAGAACTGCAGGCTTATTTCTATATAGTCTGCAGAAGTCAAGACCAGCTTGAAGGTATTATATATATTAGAAACTGAAGATTAATAAGAATATTCCTTGGCTGCGTCTTTGGTTCTAGGAAAACTGGTGTAAGATGATACTTTGTGAGTTCATAATAGCAGTAAAATTTGGACTAGAGATTTCCTGAATTCATAGTTCAGTTTCCGGCTGCAATTGTACGTCTGCACATGGGTATGAGAGTGTGACCTGTTGAATTTAGTGCCGCTTTCTTCTAAGCATATGTGAATGTGATGTGGTTATTGTGCTGCAAGTGAAAGGACAAACTTGTCAATAACTTGACATTCGTCACATCAATTGGATTTGTTTTGTTTTTATTGCTAGGTCTGGACTTTTAAAGTGGACTACAAAATTCTCTGCCACAAGTATCCCTCTGAGGTTTCCAGAGGGTTTTTTTTCCTGTAGACTATTATTAAATGTTATTCATAGCTGTTGGGCATTTCTTCTCTCTAGTCTAGGGTGTTCCCTGTGAATGCAAAGCAACTTTTCCCAATTCCAGAAGTTGGAAGTACAAAGTGTGGAGCTTTCTGTCCCTCATTCAGCACATGCCAGGCAGAGTGTTCAGGGTGGGGATGGTTCCAGAAATAACATTAGTTGGAGGAAAAGATGATTTGTGGTGTTTTTGCCTTCTGTTTTTATCCTTTGTTTTTCATTTTACACTTAACAATCCATAGTCACTGAGTGTGCCTGCCCCCAAGCTCACTACTATTTGTTTGGTCTCTTTGAACTTTCAGAGTTCCTGACATTTTCTGATTACTCCCTGTTTTGTACATGTGAATAGAAATCCTACATTATAGTATACAGCATAGTGTTTTTCCATCTCCTTAAGAATTTGAGATTAAATTGATTTAATAAATATAGAGTATTTATTTTTAAGGATTTATTTGAGGGCTGCCACAAAGATGAGGGGGACAAACTATTTTCCAAAGCACCAGAAGCCAGGGAAAGAAGGAATGGATGGAAACTAATCAAGGACAGAAGCAACCTAGGAATTAAGGAAAAACTTCCTAACAGTGAGAACAATTAACCAGTGGAACAGAAGTTGCCTTCAGAAGTTGTAGGTGCTCCATCACTGGAGGCTTTTAAGAAGAGACTGGACAGCCATTTGTCTGAAATGGTATAGACCAGGGGTAGGCAACCTTGGCTCTTTTATGACTCGTGGACTTCAACTCCCAGAATTCCTGAGCCAGCATGGCTCTCCTTGGAAACCTCTCCCTTTCCCCTCAGCATGGCTGGCTCAGGAATTCTGGGAGTTGACGTCCACGAGTCATAAAAGAGCCAAGGTTGCCTACCCCTGGTATAGACTCTCCGGTTTGAGTAGGGTGTCGGACTAGATGACCTCCAAGGTCCCTTCCAACTCTGTTATTCTATGTTCTATATGCTATGAATTCAGGGAAGTAGCTGCATTTATGACTTGGCCAGGCCTTTTTCCCTGTGGAGTGGTATAAAACTTGGACTAACCCCAGACAAATATCCCTTTTGCCACGCAATGAGGGTTGAGAATAGCCTACTAGTCACGATACGTAAATATCATACAAAGGGTCATTGACTCACACCTTAATGGTGTGTTTATTAATGAATACTGTCACTTTTATAAAATGTGTCCCTTTTTTTTGGTCTTTGCTGCTTAGCACTTTTCTTTCTGGAGGCTTTTCATGCATGTTTGCTCTTGTTGTAAATTATAGTAAGAATATAAGAAATATATTGGATAAGATGGAAGTAATTGTATAGATATCTTGGGGCTAACTAATTAGACTTGACCCATCCCTCTCTCTCTAACTTTGTATATTGGGGGTAGTTCTGACCGGTGTGGCTACGAAAGAGACTTGCTTATTCGTGCTGCAAAGAAATAATTATCAACTGGCTGGAGAGATTTGGGGCAATTTCATAGCCGTTGCCCCCATCAAAGGGGAGAAAGGGAGGTTTGCCTGCAGCTAAGTTGATCCCGTGATTCTCCGGCCTGTGTTGGATTATTAAATGGTGGTTCCTCTCAGGAGATCAAGGGCCCATTTCTACCAGGAGATCAAGGGCCCTTTTTGTTACCAGCCCAGCAAAGTGATCGTAAGTGGATCTTACGCCTGAAAGTGGCTCCTAGATTTTCATTCTTGACTTCCAGCCCTGTGAATTCTCTTTTCTTTCAATGTGCTCTGGCTTCCAAGTTTTGTTAGTTGCAGTCGTGATTTTGGTCTTCCGGAGGAGTGAATCAGCGGTGAGTCAGTCTGATCTTTCCCAGCCAGCAAAAGGGTCTCATGCTTGCTTGATGGGCATTTGAAGCTTGCTTCTTGTGTTTCTGGGCTGTGATCCAGGCCAGTGTTTTTCCTGACTGATGGCAGTAGAGACTTCCCCTGCTCTTACTCTCGCTTAATGTGGCACACACAGGTAGCCCTCGACTTACGACCACAATTGAGCCCCAGATTTCTGTTGCTAAGGGAAACGTATGTTAAGTGAATTTTGCCCCATTTTACGACCTTTCTTGCCACAGTCGTTAAGTGAATCACTGTAGTCCTTAAGTTAGTAACACGGTGGTTCGGTGAATCTGGCTTCCCCGTGGATTTTGCTTGTCAGAAGGTCGCAAAAGGGGATCTCACATGTCCCTGGGACACTGCAACCGTCATAAGTATGAGTGAATTTTGATCACGTGACCACGAGGAAGCTGCAACAGTCGTGTGAAAAACAGCCTTGAGTCACTTTTTTCAGTGCCGTTATAACAACGGTCACTAAATGAACTGTTTTAAGTCGAGGACTACCTGTATTGTCAAAGACTGAATTAGGAATTGGCCTGTAGTACGTAGTAGGTCTTCTGCCACTACAGCTAACAAGGGATTATAGCTGTATAAAAGTTAGATCTGGAAGGAATAAACACGCAGGGCTTAAACCTCTCAATTGCCTTGTCCGAGACAGCCTGTCTCCCCTTGATCCCTGAGGCATATCTGATAAAAGCGGAAGACATTTCATCTGAAAAGTGATATCTACAAAAAGGGAAGGACAATCTCAGTGCCAGTTTTATGCCAGTAGGCGACGTGCGGCAAACTTTCCTCTGCTACCAAGTGTGTTTCGAACTAAGATGCCTTCTGCCTTGCTGTGGATGACGTGTTTTTTTTTTTCTCCCCAATATAGGGTTCAGGAGTAGTTAAAGCTGGCTTTGCTGGGGATCAGATTCCGAAGTACTGCTTCCCAAACTAGTAAGTATTGCTCCAAAACTCTTTGCCTCATAAGCTGTTAGGTGGAGAAAGTTGGGAACAAGAGGGGCGTTGGGCGGGGTTAGGGTGGATGATCAAGTGTAAAGGGTCACCCAGTAGAATAGTATGTAAGAATTATCCTTGGAAAAAGGGCGAAGAGACACAGCCAAGGGAACAGCTGGAGCAAAGGCAGCAGAGCCCACAGTAGGAGGGGGGGGGCAGGTCAAGAGCCTCAGAAGGGACCCGTTTCTTGCACTGTAAAGGAGACGTTGGGAAAATTGTCCTTTCAGATTTGCAAGACTCCCTTAATGTAATCTTACAATAAAGTTGAATTAGATCATCTAATTGTGTTTTCTGTCTGGTCTGCCTTGTAAGATTGACACATGATCATGTGCAGAGTGGTAATCGCTCTCTTTCTTGCTAGTGTGGGCCGCCCGAAGCATGTCCGGGTTATGGCTGGAGCACTTGAAGGAGATCTCTTCATTGGACCGAAAGCAGAGGTAAAATCCCACCCACAGCACCTCTGGGATACCCCCTCCGGTACCAAAGATGGTATAGTCCCAGAACCCAGAGGGGTCCGGCTTCATTTGAACCCTGTTTCCGACCTGAAATAGTAAATGACTTGATTTTTCTCCTTATTAATTAAGAGTTTTACTTACGCCACACAAAAAAAAAGACACATATAGATGGACAATGATTCATCCAACACTAATAGGCAAATAGGAGCATTTGTGTTTTAAACTGTGCCTTTTAGACAGGTTTGGTCTGCTTTGCAACCTTTGTATTTTTCTGTGGCGTCCATCTAGACCACGGCTTTTCAACCTTTTTACCGATTGTACCACTTTTAGGATATGGCAATATTCGAGTACCACCTAGCAAGGTGTCAAAAACTTGGTGACAAAAAAAAAAGCTGTTCAAAGTTGCAATTGCACTGAAATGACTTATGACCATTTTTCACACTTATGACCATTGCAGCAACAGGGTCATGTGATTTATATTTGGATGCTTGGCAACTGATTCCTATTTATGATGGTCACAGTGTCCCAGGGTCATGTGATCCCCTTCTGCAACCTTTTGACAAGCAAAGTCAATGGCAGAGCTGCTGGTGGCCAACTGCTAAGGCGGGACTTCCTTCCCTCCCTCCTTTCCCTGCCTCCCTTTTTCTCATTCCCATCTCCTTCTGAAGGAAGAATTTGAACCCCCCATATTTTTCCTCTTCCATATATTGATCAAACAAGGAAAGGCCTCCAGAGACAGAAAAGACAAGCTGCTGAGTGAACTAGCTTAAAAAGGCACTTCCCCTTTAAGAATTAGCTACTGGCTAGAAAGGAAAGTAAGGAGCCAAGCCAGCACTTAAGGAAGAAAAAAAAATGTAAGTACTGGCTGCCGGCTAAGGCAGCCTCCCCAAATGGCTCCATTCCTAAGTAAAATATGCAGCTCCAGAGGACTCTCTCACTGTAAGTTTTTGCCTGTGCTGGCTCTTTCCCTTCCCCACTACACTTGGCTAGGCAGGGCTGCGTACCACCTGCCACTCATTAATGTACCACAAGTGGTACGCGTACCACAGGTTGAAAAGCCCTGATCTAGACCAGGAGTTGTATATTTTGAACATCATCTGTTCTCCCCACCCAAGAGGATTTATCTTCTGGCTGCTGGGTGCCATCCTCTGCAGCAGAATTCCTCCTCTGTCTCCTGTAGGAACACCGAGGGTTGTTATCCATCCGGTACCCCATGGAGCATGGCATTGTCCGGGACTGGAACGACATGGAGAGAATCTGGCAGTATGTTTATTCCAAAGACCAGCTGCAGACATTTTCAGAAGAGGTAATATGGCAATACTGGTGGGAGATTTGTAACCTTCTGTGTTTGTTTATACATTCTAGTATTTTTAGAATTGGTCCTGTAGGCCGGGGCTATCCAACCTTGGCAATTTTAATACTTGTGAACTTCAACTCCCAGAATTCCCCAGCCAGCATGCTGCTATAAGCCTTTTTTGCATAAAAGAAATGATGCAGCTTTGGTTGAATTGAAGCCCCAAGAGAATTGTCTTGCACTGCAATATGAATTATTGTCCAGTTCATCCAGAGGTCAGTTGGAGAGGTTGCAGGAGAGAAATATATGTAAGTGATACTCATCATTAGTGGTTCCGGGAGGCACGATGAGTACCTAACAAATTTTTCCCATCAGGAATACCATGGTACCTTGGTACTCAACTGCTTTGAAACTCATCAAATTTGGTACTCAACCCATTATGACATGAAAATTTTGTCCTGGTACTCATCACTTGTTTGGTACTCAATGCACAAGCTAAAACTTGTGGATGTCGGCTGCCTTGTGACTTATGGGAAAAATTTGTTCGGTACTCATCGTTTTTGGTACTCCTTGTGCTTCCCGGAACCAATTAATAATGGGTAACGATGAGTGCTGGAACAAAATTTTGACATCAAAATGCGTTGAGTACCAAATTTGATGAGTTTCAAAGCAGCTGAGTACCAAGTACTGTACCACTGTATATAGCAGGGATAAGGGAGTTGGAGCCTTAAGGATCTTCTGGTAGTTTCCTAACCAGTAGGGGTGGAAAACCACGTTTGTGGTAAAGGGATGGGTTCCAGAGTTTTCTAGATCCTGCTTCCTGCTATAATGTAAGCCTGTTTTGTCTATGGGTAGTTCTGATGCCAGAGGAACCCTTTGCTCTAGATTTGGTTCTGATTAAACATGTTCCTGAAGAAGGTAAGTGTTGTGAAAAACATAGTTTAATAAAGAGTTCCTTAACATCCAGGGCTCTATATCACATCATGTCCTTAGAAAAGTAAACAGAATTAGCTTGGCAGTCAATTCCAGTGGCTTCTAATTGGATTGGGGCACTTTTCAGGGCCTGGATGGGGTGACTGATATGAAAAGGTGCTTGTAAACATTCAGTCGGTTTCGTGACTTGATGTAGACCCTCTGTTTTCCTTCCAGCATCCTGTTCTCTTGACAGAAGCCCCCCTAAATCCTAGCAAAAACCGGGAAAAAGCTGCAGAGGTTTTCTTTGAGACTTTCAATGTTCCTGCTCTCTTCATCTCCATGCAAGCTGTCCTCAGTCTGTAAGTGTCTGTGGAGATTCTCAGTCATCCAGGTCATGGTTGTCTCAAAGGTGTTCAAAAGGCACCTGGACTTTCTTGGTCCAGTTTTCCTTGAAAACCTTTCACTTCTCATCCAGGAAGCTTCTTGGATGAGAAGCAAAACATTTTCAAGGAAAACACCATTGAAATTCAATGGTGAAAAAAGTAACGTTCTACATTTAGGCAAGAAAAACCAAATGTACAGGTATAGTATAGGGGGTACCTTGCTCAATAGTAGTAACTGTGAGAGGGATCTCGGAGTCCTAGTGGACAATCATTTAAATATGAGCCAGCAGTGTGCTGCAGCTGCCAAAAAAGCCAACACAGTGCTAGGCTGCATTAACAGAGGGATAGAATCAAGATCACGTGAAATGTTAATACCAATTTACAATGCCTTGGTAAGGCCACACTTGGAATACTGTATCGGTTTTGGTCACCACGATGTAAAAAAGATGTTGAGACTCTAGAAAGAGTGCAGAGAAAAGAAACAAAGATGATCAGGGGACTGGAGGCTAAAACATATAAGGACCAGTTGCTGGAATTGGGTATGTCTAGTTTAATGAAGAGAAGGACAAGGGGACATGATAGCAGCCTTCCAGTATCTCAGGGGCTGCCCCAAAGAAGAGGGAGTCAAGCTATTCTCCAAAGCGCCTGAAGGCAGGACAAGAAGCAACGGATGGAAACTAATCAGGAGAGAAGCAACCTAGAACTAAGGAGAAACTTCCTGACAGTTAGAACAATTAACCAGTGGAACACCTGCCTCCAGAAGCGGTGAATGCTCCAACACTGGAAGTTTTTAAGAGAAACTGGACAGCCATTTGTCCGAAATGGTATAGGGTTACCTGCCTGAGCAGGGGTTGGACTTGATGACCTCCAAGGTCCCTTCCAACTTTATTATTATTATTATTATTATTATTATTATTATTATTATTATTATTATTATTATTATTATTATTATTATTATTATTATTATTATTATTATTATTATTAAAGTCCAGTTGCCTTTTGAACAACACCTTTGGGATCTCGGTCTGTAAGTTTCCAATTGCTGGAAGTGGAGGTTGGCTGGATCGGAAGTGACTTCCCACCTCTGGGCTTCAGTTACGGTTGACTTTGTATGTTCTGTTGAAAAGAATTTCAATGACAGAGCTCTTGGAAAGGGCCCATGTCTTGGTAGGAAATTAAATTTAATTAAATGTAAGTGCCACCCAGCAACTCACAGTATTACAAACAATGAAAATACAGAATGAAGAACAAAAAGCAAAATACAGGTAGTACTTGGGTTATGACTACTTGTTCAGTGCCCAAAGTTATGATGGCACTGAACAAGGGGGATTTAAAAATGGTCCTTGAACTTGCAGCCGTTGCAGCAGCCCCATAACCAGGTGATCACAATTTGATGTTGGGCAATTGGATCGCAGCTACTACACTTGTAGCATCCCATGGTCACTTTATATGTGGTCTTCAAGGGCAGCCCCATGTAGAGTACATTTCAGTAATCAAGCTGGGAGGTGACTAGGGCAGGGGTAGGCAACCTTGGCTCTTTTATGACTCGTGGACTACAACTCCCAGAATTCCTGAGCCAGCTATGCTATGCTGGCTCAGGAATTCTGGGAGTTGAAGTCCACGAGTCATAAAAGAGCCAAGGTTGCCTACCCCTGGACTAGGGCATCAGTGTCTCTGTGAAAGGCCTCCCGATCCAGGAAAGTGGCTACATGAAGCTTGGGCAGAAGGAAGTCCAAAAAGACCCCACTAGATTGTGCACCATCCTTGAATGGGGAATGTGCAGATTGACTCATGCTTAAAAATGGAAGACCCCTGGAATCAGATGACCCTAATATTTATAACCATTCAGTAGGATTGAGCTGGAGATGGTCCCTTCCCACCTAGGTCCACAGAGCCTTCAGGCACTGGGACAGGACTTTTGACTGTCTCACTTGGCCAGCCTGAGGTCAACTGATGATGACAATGACTGACAAAACGGTAATGCAAACTAGTGGATGATCTCACCCAACAGTTTTATGTAAATGTTGAAGAGGAGGAGGAACAGCTAGAAACATTCAGCCTCCTGCAAAGTAGAGGTCTATAGAATGCCCTCTCCCCTCTGACCAGCACTGGAACTGGTCCCACAGGAAGAAAGGGGACCACTGTAAAATGATGCCCACCATTCCCCAATCTGTCTGCTCTTTAAGATAGATCAAAGTAGTTACACATTCTTCATTTTCTTAATTCTGGAAGTTGCCTCCTCCCCATTCCTGTCCTTCAAGGCCTTCTAGTCAAGATAATCCGGAATCCTCCCCGGTTCCCTGAAATTGCAGTCTGGGATGTTCTTAAGGAAAGGTTGGGGACGGGATGATTAAGGCCAATGACGGCCTCTTGAGATGGGCACATACCACCATCTCTTTCAAAGTAAAAGACACCACCTCCTTCCTCACAGGGGCTGACACCACAGCCATGGTGTTACGACCCAGGAGGTCAATGCAAGGCAGGCCTCTAAAGAGTTCTTTATTTCTCTTAAACAGGGGTCTTCAAACTTGGCCCTTTTATGACTTGTGGACTTCAACTCCCAGACTGGCTGAGGAATTCTGGGAGTTGAAGTCCACAAGTCATAAAAGGGCCAGGTTTGAAGACCCCTGCTCTTAAACAAAGTTCCAGCCAATGACCCTTCAACAACCGGTAAGGCTCCACCCTCACGCCACCTTGAAGGTAGAAACAACAGCCCTTACAGTACAAAGGAAGCCCACAGAGGAGGAGCAAGCTCACAGGGCAAGCTCCAGGGTTCCAAGTCTCGTCCACCAGGCAGGGTCCAGGCACAAGACCAGGGCCGTGCTCAGGACAAGAAGCAGGTCCCAGAAAAGAAGCAGTCCCAAAGCCCCCAGGGAAGCAACGGCCAAACGTAGCCACCAGAGGAGGGCGAGGTCCAAAACAAAATGTGAAGCGGAATCTTCAAAGCGAGGCAAAGCCGGGGGAGTGTTAAGCCAAAGCAAACAATTGTTCCTGGCAAAGACTGACTCCCCGTGGCTTTTCCTTAAGTTATTCCCCTCCAGGTGTTCTTTGTGAGGAGGGGTGGGGTGACCTCCTCCAGAGTAGCCTTGTAGCCCTTCTCTGGGCTTGCCTCCCCTCCGCTCTCCATGCCCTTGGATGGAGTGGAGCAGGCAGCTGTTCCTCATCAGAGGAGATTGGCTGCCTATCAGCGCCACAGCCGGGCAGCAGCCGATCCTCCCCTGTGGCTGTGCAGGCAGGCAGCTCTCCGTCTGGTCGGCCAGCTCCCCCAATGCCTGAGGGGCCCGGGACAGCATCGTCCTCAGCCCCTCGTCCTTCTTCTCTGTCGGATGGTCCAACTCTTCCTCCTCCTCCTCCTCCTCCTCCGAACCAGCCTCTGAAGAGCCATGCCACATGAACCCAATTATAGGTCGCCTTCCTTCACCGTCTAAGAGGGACCTTGGTCCAGCAGACAATGGAACACAGTGCAGAGACCCCTGTCTGCATTACTGGTGTTTCGTCAAACTGACTCCAGATCCCCCTCCAGTGGTGCTCCAGGTGTTTCTTCTGGCATTCCATCTCCTAGAGGCTCCTCAGTAAGTCAAGGTGCACCCTGAGATTGGTGTACAGGGAGAGGCAATGTAGAGCCAGTACAGGTAGTCCTCAACGTACAGCAGTTCATTTAGTGACCGTTCAAAGTTACAACAACCGTTGCAGCATCCCCATGGTCACGTGATCCAAATTCAGATGTTTGGCAACTGACTCATACTTACGACTCTTGCAGCATCCCAAGGTCATGCGGTCACCTTTTGCGACCTGACAAGCAAAGTCAATGGGGAAGCCAGATTCACTTAACAACCCTGTTACCAACGTATCAACTGCAGTGATTCACTTAACAACTGTGGCAAGAAAGGTCATAAAACTCACCGTGTTTCTCAGAAAATAAGACCCAACCGGAAAATAAGCCCTAGCCTGATTTTTCAGGACACTCGTAATAAGCCCCAGTTAAGATCGACAGCCAGACGAACACATTTAGTGCCGTATTTCCCTGAAAATAAAACCTAACCGGAAAATAAGCCCTAATGCGTCTTTTGGAGCAAAAATTAATATAAGACCCAGTCTTATTTTCGGGGAAACACGGTAACAACAGAAATGTTGGGTTCAATTAGTCGAGGGCTACTTGTATGGTCCAAGACTCCAGCCCCAGTAGAACGGGAACTCTGGCTGAGAGATAGGAGAAATAATAAAAGTAGAAAACACAAGTCCCATTTTTTAAGAAACACCACTGCAAACGCCTTGTTTTAGGAATTGTCTCACGATGTGAAGGAATAACAGATGCTGAATGAAACTTAAGCCAGGCTAAGACCTGGTCCACTGGGTTCCTTACTTGGCCTAATGGACTGCCCTCCCCATCTCCCTCTGCTTTTTCCCAGTTATGCCACGGGTCGTACCACGGGAGTCGTGCTAGATGCTGGGGATGGAGTGACGCACGCGGTGCCCATCTACGAGGGCTTTGCCATGCCTCACTCAATTATGCGGGTTGACATAGCCGGGCGGGATGTCTCCCGTTACCTCCGCTTGCTGCTACGGAAAGAGGGCTACGACTTCCACACCTCGGCCGAGTTTGAAGTGGTCAAGACAATAAAGGAGGTAAGGTCCAGGGAGAGGGGATATAGGTGGGTTATGGGGGGGGGGTTTCTTTGCCCTCATTGCAGTTGGGACAGGGGCTCCCTGGTGTGCTGACAAATGTAGTGTTGAGCATCTCACCGAGACAGAACAGTTGGGAAGCTTCAAGCTGGAGATGGCGTTAAACTGGCGACTGTGGTTTTCAATTTATCTTGGAAGCTGCAGCCGAGCAGGCGGCTTCTCTGAAGTGTCCGTCAGACACTGAAGAAGGCAGAAGCTGTTTCCGCGTTTCAAAGCTGCTGCCTTCAGCCAGTGGAAGCTTCAAAGAACCTTGTCTGTGAAGTGGCTACTTTGGTACCTCCTGCCGAGAGGAACGCAAGCAGCCTTGTTGCTTTGAGCTGGGCTTCTTCAGCAACCAGTGTGTGGTTGAAATAAGATAAAATACATACAAAGCACGACTGAGATCGTCAAGAGCTGCACAGCTTGAAAAGGAACGGGCAGATGAGGAACCCCAAGCAGACCTGGGACAGACTCTGGGTATGAGGTGGTTCAAGGTCTTGCCTGGTGCCGTGGTCGAGTGACGGAGGAGAGGCTTAGCTGACCTCCCACCCCACCAGGAGGACCTACAAGGAGCTGCTCTACCTGGTGGCTTCCAGGGCCAGTTCAGGTGCTTCACACATTTCCTCCCTCCCTACAGAGAGCTTGCTACCTGTCCATCAACCCTCAGAAGGATGAAGCCCTAGAGACAGAGAAGGTGCAGTACACACTGCCTGACGGAAGCACTTTAGATGTAAGTTCCTGAACTAAACAACGTGTCTCGCTCCTGGGATGTGCAGCGAGGGCCCTGCAAGAGAAGCACTGTAGTGATTTTCAAAAAAAGCTTTTTGAGTTCCTAGCTATGCATCAGAGTCTGGTTAATTCAGCTACATTTGGTGAGCTGTATAAGGAAGTGGCGGGGGGGGGAGGAACCTTCGTCCGGCTTATGAATGCTGTGACCAAACGGTCCTGCTGTAGCAGAGTTGACCCTGTGGCTTTTGGGACAGGTTGGTCCATCTCGATTCCGAGCTCCTGAGCTGCTTTTCCAGCCAGACCTAATAGGAGACGAAAGTGAAGGGATCCATGAGGTGCTGGTATTCGCGATCCAGAAATCTGACATGGACCTGAGGCGGACGCTGTTTGGGAACATTGTCCTGTCTGGAGGATCCACACTCTTTAAAGGTACGGAGTTGATATAGAGGAGGTACGTTCCGCTTGTAACAAACAATAGATAACAGAACAGCAGAGTTGGATGGGGCCTTGGAGGTCTTCTAGTCCAATCCCTGCTCATGCAGGAGGGCCTATACCAGGGGTAGGCAACCTTGGCTCTTTGATGACTCGTTGACTCCAACTCCCAGAATTCCTGAGCCAGCCATGCTGAGGGGAAAGGAAGAGTTTCCAAGCTGAGCCATGCTGGCTCAGGAATTCTGGGAGTTGAAGTCCATGAGTCATAAAAGAGCCAAGGTTGCCTACCCCTGGCCTATACCATTCCAGATGAATGGCTGTCCAATCTCTTCTTAAAAGCCTCCAGGGGTGGAGCACCCATAACTTCTGGATAAAGGAGTTTAGTTCTGCATTCCCAAAAATTGGTTGGAAGGAGATGTGCAGTTTTCATATCTTTCCCAGACAAGGTATAGGTCCAAGAGAGCAGAAATACTGAAGGGAGTATCTAAATATTGGGATAGTAATGCATCTGGGAATCTTAGACCAGGAAGCTCGTGTTTTGAGGGACTAGAAATGGAAATGGAAAGGAGGTGGAGATCAATTCAATTAGAACGAGAAAAGTGGGGCTTAGGGCACAGGCGGGATTTTCTACTAGAATGTTACTCCTTTAACAAAAATAGAGGATTGGCTGCAGGCAGTGGGAGATTTTGGCATTCTAAGCAGCTTTTGGCATCCCTTAGCTTTTCCCCTCACTTCTGAAAGTGGGAAAATGGAGAGGCACGTTTGCCAAAAATATGAAAAAGAACCAACTTCCTGTTTATTAACTAGATCTCACTGAAATCTCCATTTCTCAAAACATCCCTTATCCACAGAGGTCAGTTTTATTTTATTCATAAAGCCGCCTTTGCTTTTCTACATCGCATATTCCAAGCGATAATAAAACATAATATGTAAATGAGAGAGAAGGTGAGTGAGTGTGAATACATGGTGATCCAAATTTACGTACACGCTGCATAAGTCAAGTTTTTTAAAAAATGAAGGAGCTACTAACACAGATAGTCTTTGAGTTATGACCGTTCAGTGACTTCGAAGATACGACAGTGATGAACCAAGGGACTTACTAACTGGTCCTCAAAGTTCTGGCTGTTGCAATGCCCCCATAGTCATGGGAGCAAAATTTGGGCACCCGGCGACCAGCTCACGCTTAACGACAGTTGCAACGTTTCGCGGTCACATGACTGCCACTTGCAGTCTTGCCTGCTGGCTCTCCCCACAAGCAAAGTCAAGGGGGGAAGCTGGCCGTGAAGAGTACAAGTCATTTGGGAAAGTCTTTGTACCGCCCTGGGGGGGTGTGTGTGCAGTGGCCTAGCAGTTAAGATGCAGAGCTTGTCGACCGGAAGGTCGGCAGTTCGAGACCCGAGCACTGCATGACGGGGTGAGTTCCCGTTAATTGCTCCAGCTCCTGCCCGCCTAGCAGTTCGAAAGCGTGCAAATGCGAGTAGCTCAATAGGCACCACTTTGATGGAAAGGCCACCGTGTTCTGTGCGTCTCGGTGTAGAGTCATGCCAGCCACATGACCACGGAAGCGTCTTCGGACCAGGCTGTCTCCCCTCGGCCGAGAAACGGAGAAGGGGAAACTTTTTCCCACCACCTACAAACTTCCTTTGCTTGCACTTCTCGTGCCCCCTTTGCTGCCACCCCCCCCATCAGCACCCTCCATCTCGGGCCTCCCTGGGTCCATCTTCCCCAGCTTCTCTGCAGTCACATGCATGCATGCGTGTACCCCGTGTCCTCTTTCCACAACCTTTGTGCAACTGCACTGTACACTCAACCCAGAGGAAGATCTACCAGCGCCCTTCTTCTGGGTCTCCCTACCCTCGCACGTACCCTGCCCCCCTCTTGCCCAAGTCTTCCTGAGTCCCAAAGGTGTTTGGGAAAAAATACCTTTGGGATAATCATGACCCGGATGATGAAGAATCTCCATGGATACTCAGCTTTCCTGAGCTTGCGCTGCACCTCAGCACCCCCGTCCCAAATTTGGGCACAGCCTGCAGCCTCCCAGGGCCTCTCTCCTCTCCCCCACGGCACCCTGTGCTCCTTATTTGGGGGTCCTTCTGCTTCCCTCTTAACTGGCACGCCTTGGGTTACCATGACAACCAGGATTGCCTGGATTGCCACTGCTAAGTGATGCAGTTTGCACTTTCTGACTGCATAGCTTGGTGACGGCAATCCCAGTCCCAATTGCTGTCCTAACTCGAGGACTAGCTGTAGGGGAAAAAAAGCTGCCTGAATTTAAGCATACTGTTAGAAAGTAAGCAAGAAAGCAGAATAGTAAAAACGTGGTATTTTATTAATTGCTTATTTATTTATTTTTTAAAAAAAATCATTTGGTGTTTAAAGACACCTGCCAGATAGATCTGGGAAGGGCATTCTGTAAATGGGACGTCAAATGCCCTCTTCAAAATTGCCGCTTGATTTTTTTTTTTTTTTTGAGAAGTGTGTGTAAGTGTGTGTGTGTGTGTGTGTGACTACAGCTGGGTGCCAGTTTTCCTGAATTCCACCCAGCAGGGTCAGAGGCCATTGCTTTAGTGACCTGAGCAGCTCCTCATCTCTGGGGGAGCTTTTCTTCTGGCGCTTTCAGAGGGTGTTAAACTTGCCTCTCCACTCCTAAGGTTTTGGGGACCGGCTGCTCAGCGAAGTGAAGAAACTCGCTCCAAAGGATGTCAAGATCAAGGTAAGTCGGTGGGGAAATGCTGTATTCCAGCTCTTAATTCCATTCTCGTGGGTAAACTCACCTTTAAAAAAATAATAATAATAATAATCCCAGTTCCCAGTGAAAGATAAATGTTAAAGTCCCTGTGACTATGAAAGTCTTTGTTTTTTTTAATGTGGCAGTTTCCCCAGGGACTTCTCCCCTCCCTCCCTCCCTCCCTCTTCAATTATTGATCTAAAAAGTATGCCTGAATACGCTTTCTATTTACCGACTGGCAAGGACGGTCCCCGGACTGGATCCACCTTGAGAAAATACTTGCTCTAGATTTCCTGTAGTATTTTGGTGAAATCTCAATAGAAGAACCATTATTTTATTCTTTTATTCTTTTCTTTTCTTTTATTCTTTTATTCTTTTCTTTTTTCTTTTCTTTTCTTTTCTTTTCTTTTCTTTTCTTATTTTATTTTATTTTATTTATTTTATTTTATTTTATTTTATTTTATTTTATTTTATTTTATTTTATTTTATTTTATTTTATTTTATTTTATTTATTTATTTATTTTATTATTTTATTATTTGAGTTATTTATTTTGTTATTTGTTATTTTGTTATTTTTTTATTCATTAACAGGTTTATACAGCCGCAGGGACCACAGATTAAAACCTACCCTTTATAAATGCCTCCCCCCGCTTTATACCATTCTACTGAAGAGCCATTTTGGGCCAGGAGCTTCGCCATTTTGCGACTACAGGCAGTCCTCGACTTAACAACAGTTCATTTGGTGACCATTCAAAGTTACAACGGCACTGAAAAATGTCCCTTATGACCATTTTTCACACTTACGACCGTTGAAGCATCCCCAGGGTCACGCGATCAAAATTCGGATGCTTAACAACTGACTCGTATTTATGACGGTCGCAGAGTCCCAGGAGGGTCACGTGATCCCCTTTGGCGACCTTCTGACAAGCAAAGTCATTGAGGAAGCCAGATCCACTTAACAACCGTGTTACTAACTTAATGACTGCATTAATTCACTTAACAACTTGGCAAGAAAGGTCGTAAAATGGGGCTACACTCACTTAACTATTGTCTTACTCAGCAACAGAAATGTTGGGCTCAGTTACGGTCCTAAGTCGAGGACTACCTTTATTGTACAGAATCAAATAGTTCTTGGAGCAACTGAGGAACTTTCAATAATATGTCAACCAACGTTTACAGCTAGTCCTTGACTTAACGATCACAGTGGAGCCCAAAATTTCCATCGCTAAGTGAGACGGTTGTTAAGTGAATTTTGCCCCCATTTTACGACCTTTCTTGCCGCAGTGGTTAAGTGAATCACTGCAGTTGTTGAGTTAGTAAGACGGTTGTTAAGTGAATCCGGCTTCCCCATTGACTTTGCTTCTCAGAAGGTCGCAAAAGGGGATCACGTGACCCCCCCCCCCCCCCGGGACACGGCAACCGTCATAAATCCATGCCAGTTGCCAAGCAGGCAAAGTTTGTCCACGTGACCACGGGGAGGCTGCAATGCTTGTAAATGTGAAGGATGGTCATAACTCGTTTTTTTTTTTAGTGCCGTCGTAACTTTGAACGGTCACTAAATGAACCGTTGCAAGCTGAAGACCACCTGTATTCCTTCTTGCCTGGAGGGCGCAGACTCCAAAATGCAGCCTTAGGTCTGTGAGCTTTCCAGGGAGAGGAGCCTTCGGCGGTTGCAGTGGGGAGCGCGTCGTAGCCGGCTTGCAGGATCCAGTCTGGGCCCTTCAGCGGAGGTTGAATCTTCCGAACTTTTGGACTCTTCCTGGAGCCCATCCTCAGGGAACGCCTCTCTGCTGTGCTTCGGGCTATTCTGTGCATCGTGTTTATGTGGTCCCTGGTTGGCTGTGGCTCCCTATTGGTGGATTGGTGTGTTGATGTAGTTGGCATAATAATAATAATAATAATAATAATAATAATAATAATAATAATAATAATAATAATAAAGTTGGAAGGGACCTTGGAGGTCATCTAGTCCAACCCCCTGCTCAGGCAGGAAACCCTATACCATTTCAGACAAATGGCTGTCCAGTCTCTTCTTAAAGATTTCCAATGTTGGAGCATTCACCGCTTCTGGAGGCAGGTTGTTCCACTGGTTAATTGTTCTAACTGTCAGGAAGTTTCTCCTTAGTTCTAGGTTGCTTCTCTCCTTGACTAGTTTCCATCCGTTGCTTCTTGTCCTGCCCTCAGGCGCCTTGGAGAATAGCTTGACTCCCTCTTCTTTGCGGCAGCCCCTGAGATACTGGAACACTGCTATCATGTCCCCCCTAGTCCTTCTTTTCATTAAACTAGCTTGTTTGGGAGGACTGTTGTGTATAGCTGAAGGCGGCCTGTGGGCTTGGTGTAAGCACGCTTCTGTGTTCTTCTTTCCAGATCTCTGCTCCTCAGGAGAGGTTATACTCAACGTGGATTGGGTAAGAGTGTTCCCCTTCCTCAGCCTGGGGGGGGGGGGAAGTTCCACCGGGAGCCCCAGTGTAGCCATTTTTATAATAACTCGGCTTTCCTAAACAAGAATGTGGTTTAGTGTTCTTTGCAAATTCGGCCATTGTGCTTAATTATTCAGCAAACCATGTTCAGGTCCAGTTTGTGAATCCAGTGTTCTACCAGATCAGCGGCTCCCAACCTTTTCTATACCCCGCAACTCCCAACTCCCCTGCAAAGTAGGACATTTCAAGCCAGACTCCTGTGGGGGCTTCAAATGGGGGCTGGCTGGTTCCCTGTGGAAAGATGTGGCTCGCCGACCCCCGGTGTAGCACCGTGCCCGACTCCAGCCATTGCTTCTTCCACCAGCAACGCTTCAGTGAGACCCTCGCAAAATCTGTGCCCATCCGGTGTGCAGGTAGTCTTTTCACCTGTGACACAACTGAGCCCAAAATTTCCGTTGCTAAGCAAAACAGTTGGTGAGTTGTTAAGTTAATAACACGGTTGTTAAGTGAATCTGGCTTCCCCGCTTGTCAGACGGTCACAGAAGGGGATCACATGATCCCTCCCGGAACACGGCAAGCATCATAAATGCATGCCAGTTGCCAAGCCTCCGAATTTTGGATCACGTGAATTTGGGGATGCCGCAACAGTTGCAAGTGTGAAAGCCCGTCATAAGTCACTTTTTCCCAGTGCCATTGTAACTTCAAATGGCCACTAAATAAATGGTTGTAAGTCGAGGACTACCTCTATATTATTTTACCCAGGCAATGCGGCAGCTCCTTGATTCTCCGCTGTCTTCTCCCCCAGGGGCTCCATTCTGGCCTCGCTGGACACGTTCAAGAAGATGTGGGTCTCCAAGAAGGAATACGAAGAGGACGGCTCGAGGGCCATTCATCGAAAGACATTCTAGGGCGGGGGCCGGAAGCAGCAGCTGGGGGTCGTGTCTCTTCTCTCGCCATCCTTTCTTGTCCAGGGCCTGCTCCTTCCTCCCTCCCTCCCTCTTTCCTTCCTTCCTTCCTCCCTCCCTCCCTCTCCTTTCTTCCTTCCCCCCTCCTTCCTTCCTTCCCCCCTCCCTCCCTCCCTCTCCTTCCTTCCTTCCTTCCCCCTTCCTTCCTTCCTTCCCCCTCCCTTCCTCCCCCCTCCTTCCTCCCTCCCTCCCTCCCTCCCTTCCTTCCTTCCTCCCTTCCTTCCTTCCCTCCTTTCTGGTCCCCCCACTTCCCTCTCTTAGTACCCCTAAATGCATGTCGCTAGCATGCAGCTCCCTAGGAGGAGGTGTTGCTCTCTTTCGAGGCCTTGTTTGGGGGGTGGGGTGGTTGAAGCTCCTTCCCACCTTCTGATCCCCTCCCGAGCAGCCCTTTTGCTCTGCCCCAGCGCTTGCCTTGGGCTGCAAGCAAGGAGGAAGGCGGCCCTCTTGGCAAGAAGTCACCCTGACCTCCACCTTCCTAGACATCCGCACACTCGGTACGTCTCTGGAGGAGCCAGGAACGTTCACGCCTCCTGTAAAAAAAGTCAGAAAGCCGTTAGGGAAGATGGCCTCTTGGAGCTGCTGCCCTGCTTGCCACCTCTTGTCAACGTTATCACGGCCCCCTCATCTCTGGGGAAGGAAGAAAGGGACATCAAACGTTCTTCAGCCTGCCCACAAAAAATGCTCCAGTCCTCTCATCACCCAGAGGACCAACCGGGGGGTCTCTGAGAGCAGAGCGAGGAGGGCCTCAACGTAAGCCCCGCTTCTCCCCTTTCGGAGGCCCTTCCCCCAGTCCAGCCCCCATCCTGACATTAAGATGTAGGAGACTCACGAAGAGGCAGGTCCAGAGGGGTGCTTGGATGTCTCTTGGGGAATGGGGCGAGGGTAAGAGTCACGTCTTTCTCCTCTCGGGAGTTTGGGATCAGCTCCAGGGATGGCATAAGCCAAGTTGGAAGGCCCAAGCCAGAGAGGAGCTAGGCAGCTGCCTAGCACCATCCCTGTCGGTTCCTCTCTTCCCTGTTCTTCTGAAGGGGTTCCAGTAGTGGGAAAGAATATTGAAAACCAAATCTCAAGTCTGGCTAGGCTAAACAGGAGAGGGGAAAGGGCTGCTTTGGAGGGTCATGCAGGCTGCGGGACCTGAACCATCCCCTCCTGGAGTCCTCGGTGGTCTCTCCTGAGCTAGAGTGGAGGCTGAGTGCTGGGAGAGGAGGGGGAAGCTTAACAAGCATGGTGCAGGACCTAAGACTGACCTAAGAAATAAGACAAACCTATCCTGAGCCCACTCTACATGATATTGTTGGGTTGTTGTTTTTTTCCATGTCTGGTTTGGCTCTTGATATCTTGATGTGCTCTCTTCCCCCCCACCCACCCACCCAAATCCTGTGGCTGTCCATTGCAAATGGCCGTATCTCTTTGGGGGAGGGGGGCGTCTTCATCTGTATGAAAGCTGCCAGCTCTGTATCCAATCCCTGCCTCCTAGCCCAGCTTTCCCAAACGGGGCACCCTCCAGCTGTGTGGATTTCAATTCAGAGAATCCGCCCCCCCCCCCCAGGCCTCTGCTGAACAGCCTAAGAGTTGCTTCCCAGGCTTTGCAGGACAAACCCTGTCCCCCCCCCCCCACCAGCTCTGTGCGACGCCCCCTTGCTTACTGCCTTTCTGGGGAATTGGACAGCATTGGCTCAAAGAGTCCAGAATTCAAATGGTTTTACTAAAAGCTATACCAGTTGAAAGCCTGTCTGGTTTTGCTAGCTGGGGGGGGGGGCGTGAGGGGCTGGAGGGCAGGTTTCCAATAATTATCAAACTGCCCAGCAGCTAAGAGGACAAGCTTCCTCTTGACTTCAGCTGTGTTGCAGATCATGGCCTTAGCCTCGGGCTGGAAAAAGCATTCAACGTTTTTAATGTGTACGCAAATGAATTTATTTAAAAGAAAAAAAAACTCTGTTCCCTTAAAATGTGTACGTACGTCGGCTTCTCCATGTTACCCACCTACAGTAACTAAACCAAATGGAGGCAGAAGTGCCCTCTTCTTCCCACTCTCCGCCCCCCCCCCCCCCCCGTCCTTTCCCCGTGAGACACCTTTCCGGGCTGCAATGTACAATAATTTAACACAGTTGCCTGTATTTTTATTTTGTAAATTCATTATACTAATAATTATAAATTAACTGCCAGTGGCTTGGCGTGCGTCTGAGGCTGCTCTGTTCACGGTGGAAGAAGGTGTGATCCCGATGGTTAACGCTAGATAGAAGCACTGCCTTTTCAGATTCTGGGGTTAGACCCTTCGGCACTCAGTGCTCACGGGGTACGTTAGAACTTAGTTTTCAGGAATTGGGGTGGCACTTCCTCCAGGAAGCACTGCGTTGCAAAGGTTGGGGTAAGGAAGCTCTTAGGTTGCACTTTTCAAAACATAAAGTCTGTTCCATATTGCTTAGTCTGACCAAACCACGATTTTGCCGTGTGAAGTGTTGATGCAAATCACAAAATGCGATAGTGTGTGTAGCTGTTGGATTAGATGATTCTCCAAGGATTTTGTGATGCTGTTCCTGGTACTGCAGATCCGTGAACACAAGAGATTGAATCTTAAATCTGTCTCCTCCGTCCTCAGGCAGGGGTAGGCAACCTTGGCTCTTTTATGACTCGTGGACTTCAACTCCCAGAATTCCTGAGCCAGCTAAGTCCACGAGTCATAAAAGAGCCAAGGTTGCCTACCCCTGCGCGTAGTGGCTGTCCAGATGCTGCAGCGGAGCTCACAACCTACTGCACACTAGGTCATTCTCACTGCTATCATTTCTTGGTTGACCATGGTCAGCTCAGATGTAGTCATTTCAAAAATGTGTGTGAAATTAGCGTTTCTCAACTTTGGCAACTTTTAAGACGTGGACTTCAACTCCCAGAATTCCCCAGCCAGCCATGCATGGTCAGCTGGGAAATTTTGGAATAAAGTCCACTTGTCTTAAAATCGAAGTGCCCCATGGTGTCCTATGCGACTCCTGATTGCAGGATATCAAATAATGGATTTAAATTTAAGAAAAACCAATGTCATCCGTCAGGGATGGTTGAATTTGGACTCTTACCCTGACGAGGAGATTGGATGTTTGATGGCTTAGAGAGCTCTTCCAGCTTCAAAGGGTTGTCCCAATATACTGATTGCACTTTTCTTCTTGGTTATTCTGCCCTTACTAGCAGATAACCGTATCCTGTTTGGTTGGAAGTTCCTTTTGGAAAGGAAGTAAAAAATATGTTGTCTTTTAAGTACTTTAAAAGGTTTTGTGCTAGTCTGGCTTCAGGTGAGCTGTGTCTGGAATTCATGTGTGACAGTGGAATATTTCAGCAGCGATGTGAAAACTGGTATGAAGAAAGTAGTTTACTTAGGGCTGGATATATAGCAAATACAAAGCACATTTGTTTGTGTGACCATCTAACACTCCCATTTACCGGGGGGGGGGGGGGAAGGCAAATATATCAATAAATACATCTCAAAGCAACTATTTCAGTTTATTCGTAGATGTGCTTTTTTGAAATGCAGTTACGGATAACTATGGTTAGTGAATCTCCCTACTAAGGGAGGATAGTAGGACTGAATTAAATGCTAGAGAATTAAGGCTGAGGCTTAATCGATTGGCCCCTAGCAGAATGATGCTTTTCTCAATATGACAAAGGCAATGTTACACACTCACACAAGCTTCGCGTCTGCAGTCCCAAGACTCAAAAGATTGGAATTTAGGGTGCTGCATTCATTCTTTGAAAACCACTTGAATGCTTCTGGCTGCTGGTAAGAGTTAATTGGCCAAAGGAAATCTGGGAGCCACACAGCCCCTGGACAAACATTTGATAGCAAGACCCCCAGAGAGCTGGCTACCAGCCCGTTACCAGTGTATCCCTGAAAAGGATTTCTGCAAGCTTCTAGCCCCAACATAATGGGAGAATGCCATTAACATTCACTGAGAGGAAGATTCCATATTAGCCATGGCATTTCTGTCCATGTGTACATATAATTCCAGAAGAAAATTCCAGGGAAACAAATCTGCTTCTTGCCTTGAAACTGGCAAATGCCCATTTTTCTTATTCCAAGTTCTCAATTTCAATGCAATTTTTAACTGCAAGGACAGAACGCAAATGATGTGTTTTACACTGTGGGTCAAAAGACTTTATTAAACTGCAGAAAATACAAGACCTCATAACTTATTCAGATTTCTGGCTCACGCCTGTGTCCCAAAAACGTAAGAATTCAGGTTCTGCAGCCTTTCACGGCAACTCGCAGGGAATCAGTTTGAAATGGGCCCCACATGAAGGGCAGCGCTCCATTTTATCTTTGTGAAGCCAAAAGTAGTACGTTTCAGTGGCATCTTCCTCACCTACAAAAGGGGAGAAACAAGATGATCGGAATGCTACAGAAGTGTTAGAAAAATTTACACACTACCCAAGCAAAGGCTGCTATATGTGCAGCAAATAAATAAGCAAAACCTAGCTGTTTCAGGTTATAAAAAAAAAAAGGCAATCTTCTGAACCCTTTGGAATTTTGGTAAGAAAATGTACGTGGTTGCAGAAAAAAAATGAGTGAAACAGCAAACATAAGAAAGGGCTTCTTGTGACCAGGGCTGTACAAATGAGAGAGAGGCATGGGACAGACAAAATGGCCAAAATGGCACAATATTTCAGATGCAAAAGGAAAGGTGCTTCACAGCATAAGGGGCAAACAGCGCAGTGCTTGGCAATTTCCTGATCCATCTTTCTGTGGGATCAGGCTACAACTATGGTCACATGATGTTGGCATAAGGGGGAACTGCTTTTGAGGCACTGCAGACAAATGCTTTAGGTCAGTATGTCTTAATCTCAGCCATTTTAAGATATGTGGACTTCAACTACCGAGCCAGCGTAATTCTGAGAGTCGAAGTCCACACATCTTAAAATGGCTGAGGTTGGAAAACACCGCTCTGGATGGCCCCGTTTGCTTCAAAGCAGCTTGCTGCCTTGGATCTGGAGTGCTACCCAGCCCTACTGAGAGGAAAGTGGTTTTAAGATCCTCCTCAAGCCTGGTCCAGAGGATGTGGCCTTTTTGAGAAGAGATGCTTTGTTTACACCAGCACTCTGCCTGGAGGGTCCTTTTCAAATGCTTTGCACCCCCGTTTGTATGTCACTGGGCTTGCACTTCTAAAGAAATTTCAGCTAATGAGATGGGAGCTCCCCATCTTTCTAAAACGGGTGCCAAACTGCCGGCCCACGGGCCAGATGCATCATAGCGAAACCGCACCCACCCCATTGCTGGCAATGGAAAAAAAGTCACGCTACGTTGCGACACGTCACGTGACACTGCGAGTTTGACACCCCTGTTCTAAAAGTGTTTTTTTTTCTGCATCAAGAACAATACTTCTTTCTCCAACCATGATTTCAAATGCCTCCCCTCAATTGTCTTTTGGGATAAACACTGTTCAAGAAACTGGTCTCAATAAAGGAAAATATTTGAAGGGTCCTTGATTCTCTCTGAGTTGGTTGTTTTCTTGAGAACGTTTCATTACCCACATTAGGTATCATCGGTGCTGATGCATTGATGATACCTATTCTGGGTAATGAAACGTCTGCAAGAAAACAACCAACTCAAGAGAGCACCACAGATCCTTCAAGAAACAAGTCTACCGTATGAGGAGCCACTTACAGATGCAGCCCACGAGCCTCGCATTCGTCAAGGAGGGGACAAGGTGGGGGTCGTCTTTTGTTCCCCCGTATGGTTTGGATGGATATACTCCATAAGGATCCTACAACCAGCAAAGAGAGACAGAGAGAGAAGTTAAAGCCCTTAAATCATGTAGCAATGTACCATCCTTAGCCCCAATTCCAAAGTTATTGATAGCGAATCTCCTTTGATAACTTTTATCCTCAAGCTTTTCATTATCCAATTCTGCCATTAGGAGAACTAGGCCCCCAGGCCCAGGATTAACTGAATCTCTCCAACTACCAATTTCAAGTCAAGAATGATGGCTTAGACTGGATTCTGAAGCAATCTAGATTTCTCTGTCAAAGGCATTGTTGATCATTGATTGACAAAATCATCTGTCTTCACGTACAGGGCTATGGTGGAGGATATGTTACTTTGGGCAGGCTCAGTAGTTGACCCTTTTAATTAAGTCTGGAAGGTAAGTGATGACAAGCGAGGTAGCTAAAACGCTGCCCCTCCAAGAAAGGAGCGAGGTTCCTTATGGTCAACTGTTTCATTGCTCAAAGAAGTGTTGCTGTGCTTGTTTTTGCTCACCACTCCTTTCTTTATAGTATCCATAACTTTCCTCTCCATTCCTGTGGCCTGTTCTTCATCAGTAGGCATACCTGGGGTAGAGAAGGACAATATTAGGCAATCCGAAAGATTCCTCCTCCTGTCAGAAATTCCCTTTAGGGCTAAAAATAAGGCCCAATATTCTTTGGTAGCATATGAAACATTTGCTTGCCCTGAAAACAGCAACTTCTAGTAATCTAACCACTAGGCTAAAGAAAATCTACAGGCCCCATATACAATTGAGTGTATTGATCTGGCTCTGAATACTTTTTTCCAGCATTCTCACAATTTCTGTTGATTGGCTCCATAGCAGCTGGATAGATACATGTTCATTTTGTTGTTTTATATATATATAAATCAATTTGTCTTTGTTTGTTTAATGTATTTGCTGCTTATCTCACCATGGGGCTCCTGTAGGTGGCTTACAATAATAAAAAAGGGAACAAAATGAGTGTAAACAGAAGTAAAATAATAGGACAATGAAATAAACAATGAAATAGAACACAACAAGAATACATCAATAATAAGAATGCAATTACATATCAGAGAATCACTGATCAATCCTAAAAGCCCATGTATTGTTTTATACTTTTATAAATTATTTTAAAACTGGTCTTATTGACTTTTGGGTTCAGTTATAAGCACGAGAAGAACAAATGGAAATAGCAGGAATTAAGGACCTGCTTCTCACAACCTTTCATCCTAAGCAAAAAGTGCTTTAGCCATGAACACAAGAGATTTTCAAATTACAAGCAGACTCAACATTCCTAATATACAAACAGACAGCAGAAGAAAAAAGTTTTAAAAAGACAAAAGTCAGCTCAGTTCATGAAGTAAACGAATAGGACAGTCTCTCAAGAGCCTATTTGATGTAGGTGTTCAGACTGCAGAAATAACAGAGGAATTCGACTTCAGCTACAAGCTCACAGTGCATCATTTTGAACTAATAAGGATGGCTTAGCCCCACCCATTTTATAGACTTGCAATTTCTTATATTAAAATAACTAAGTACAAACACAGCAGCCATTTTTCAAATGTCTTGGGGCAGTGGCTCCCAACCTTTTCTATACCTCTCACCCCTAGAACGCTTCTGATATATTCTTGCACCCCTTACAAAAGTTTGAAATAACGGCAACGAATTATGCATATACACTATAATTTTGAAAACCCAAGTTTTCGCACTCCCTGGAATATCCGTCTCGCACTCCCACGGGGTGCGAGCACCCCCGGTTGGGAAACCGTCTTAGAGGATACAAATATGTATAGTGCATCTAAGTCAGCACCCCCAAACCTTTTGGGCATGAGGGACCAGTTCTGCAGAGAGAGGTTCTTCCGCGGACCGGAGGTGGTGTGGTTTCGTGTGCTGCCTGCATCCCGTGGATGGGGCTTGGCTCATTTGCGTGGACCGGTTTCTGGCATGCTGCAACCCGGTGCCGGTCCACGGATCGGGGGTTGGGGACCCCTGATCTAAGTAATTGAATGGTGTGTATGTATAATGTACACTACCCATCTATTCAAGATGTTCTGGTTAATAGACATAAACAGCAGTACATAATTCTATATTAACAGTGGTTAGCATGATTTTGAAATGTAGCCTAGGGGATTTTTATCTTATTGACGTGCTTACAAAAGAACACCCCAAAGGTAGGGAATTTCACACTAGAAAGGAGTCATCCCTACTAACAAACTGCTACTTGAGCAATTCTGTAAACCCACTTTCACCCTAATATATTTTTAAATAGTTTTATCTATTTATTAGGTGGATTGTCATGTTCCCTCTGTCAGTTTACAATAGTGATATCATCTATAAAATCTATAATTTCAAACTGACTCCTCAAATAACGGTTTTTATGTTTCCTACAGTATAAATGGATAGGGTTAGCCTGAGTTCAGGGAGGCGGGGGGTTCAAAGTGAGGGAGCTGCCTTTGAAACTGTCCTTTTTTCAGGCTCGCCAGTTGAAGAGGCAGCTCCTCTCCCAGTCAGATTGTGCTGTGTGGGCAAATTCCACCTTGAGAAAATGAAAGAAACTACTGTTATTGGGAAGAGTATTTCCTTAAAAGTAAGCTTTAAACAAAAAAAAGAATTCCTCAATTGTAGGGATTCTGGCATTTTGTTGTCATGGCAGATGAGACATAGGCTTAGCTTTAACCAATTTTGTATTAGAAACATGGGAACTAGTAATCAGGGTTAACTGGGGTTATGTCGGGGTGAATTATGGGCTATCTGCTAAACAATTAAATTCAGACTAGTATGGAGTTAAATCCCACGTTTATATTAGTCTGAAAGACTGGGGTACAGAAGATGAGACAAATCTAACATGCTGGCTGAGGAATTCTGAGAGATGAAATTCACCCAACTTAAAGTCACCAAGTTTGAAAAGTGTGCTCTAGAACAGAGGCCCCCAACCTTTTGGGCACCAGGGACTGGTTACGTGGAGAGAGGTTTTTCCGTGGACTGGAGAGTGCGTGGTTTTGTGTGCTGCCTGCATCCCGCGGATGGGGCTTTGCTTGTTTGTGCGGCCCAGTTGTGGGCATGCCACGCCCCGGTATCAATCCACGGACTGGGGGTTGGGGACCCCTGCTCTAGAAAGTGCTTTAATCAGCAGTTCTGATGGCAAGAAGATATTTCAATTCAGTATCCTGTATGCTGCTTATGACTCAATCAAAAGTGGCACAAGGACCCCCGAAAAACATCTGTGGAACCTAGAATGCCACCAGTTACATTCACCTTGCAGATCCCACACGGGGATGGAAGGACTTCAAGAACTCCACAGCATCCCCCAGTTTTAGCATTCTAGCCATTCTTTCCCTTACCTTTATTCCCTATTATTTGCTTTGGTATTTTCGTATGTTATAAGTGAATAAAATAAAAATGTGAAAAGCATTCTAGTCGTTCTAGCGTGAGAGAAAAATGGCATGAGAAATGCATCAGCTTTTCGATGGAAAATACAGATATGTTTGGTAATTATAGCACAGCAATGAGATTGCTGGGTGTTTACAGTTATTTTTATGGAGGGTGGCTCTTGCTATTTTACTGTAACATGCATCTTTTAGCATTTTTTAAAATATATTTAAATACCATGGAATATCTTTTCGTTATATAGGTGGTGTGTCATTTTATCTTGAGACTTTTGACTTTTATGTATATAAACTCTATAGCCCCGTGATTATTTTCAGGTAGTCTACAGTCCTGTGATAAAATGACACATCACCTTTGTAACGAATGTAATAATTTTTGGCTTGGTTTTAATTACGAAAAGGAGCCTCAGCAATACCCCCTTTTGCACAACCTGAAGCCCGGCCGCCCCGCCGCCCGCCCGGCGTGGCTTCCAGGCACTTCCATCCCGGGTGGGAATGATGGGAAGTGTAGTCTTAGCCTTGGGAGGGAACGCCCGCCCGGGAAAAGCTCACCTCCAGTGCTTGCCGCGCGAGACCCCGCCGCCAGAGGCCCCGGCCCCACGCGGAGAGCCCGCAAGGCTCCGCAGACCCGGAGTAACCTTGACGCCATAACAACCCTTCAAGCTGCGCCCGCCTCAAAGACGCCTCTTCCTCCTTTGCGGGGGCAGGAAGTTCTGGTCACGTGCCCCTCCTCGCCTCTGACCAAAGATGGCCGCGCAGCCCTTTCCGGTGCGCCGCACACGGCCGATGGGCGTGGTCAAGGCGGCCCCGCCCACGGGGCGCCCTGGGAAGAGGCGGGAAAGTTTGAAACGTGGAGAGTTTGGGTTGCCCGAAGTCAGATGCCCGTTATTTGGGCAAAGAGTTGGCACTGCCCGCTCCTCCCCGCCCCGCCCAGATTATTCTCCGTTTTCTTTCCTTTAGCCTTGTTTTCTGCTATGGTTTCCTTGAAATGTGACCTGCAAAATTGCAAGGATTTGTCCAGGTTGTCTGCGGGAATGGGACACGACTGAGCGAAAGGAGAAGAAGAAAAAAAGCTTTTTAATAAAGGTGGTGTTAGCGTTTTAGCATGACATCCGTGGCTCCTTCTTAAGTTAAAAAAAACCCCATGTTTTCCTTTTTAGCCAAAACTATTTTTGTTAATGTGCAAAAGCTAGCGCCAGGGGTAGGCAATCTTGGCTCTTTTATGACTCGTGGACTTCAACTCCCAGAATTCCTGAGTCAGCCATGCTGAGGGGAAAGGGAGAGGTTTCCAAGCTGAGCCATGCTGGCTCAGGAATTCTGGGAGTTGAAGTCCAAGAGTCATAAAAGAGCCAAGGTTGCCTATCCCTGGGCTAGCCTATTCAGAAAGTAAACAAAAGGGTCTGTTGTGGCAAGTGTTGAGTGTTGCAAGTGTTAAAGAAACAAGCCTGACGGTGAGAACAATCAGTGGAATGGCTTGCCTTCAGAAGTTGTGGGTGCTCCATCACTGGAGGGTTTCAAAAAGGGATTGTCTGGAATGGTGTAGAGTTTCTTGCTTGAGAAGGGGGTTGGATTAGAAGACCTTCAAGATCTCTTCCAGCTCTATTCTGATTGACTGATGTACACAAAGGCAAACAACCCCACCTTCTCCCTTGTTGGATATGGAGAGCTTAAACCTTAAGAGAGAACTTGAGAAGTTGGAGGACAGAGGCTGGAACAAATGTTAAATTTTGGGTTTAATGTATCTCCAAACATCTTCTGTTATACAGCTGAAAGAAGATCAGAAGATCTGAACTAGAAGATCTCCAAGGTCCCTTCCAACTCTTACATTGTTACTGTTACTGTAGTCTAAGAGCAACATACCCTGTATAGCATAAACCAGGGAGATTTGATGATAGTTGTTGAGTTGGCTAGGGTAAGAACTGCCACCTCACTGCCAGTCTGCATGAACCATGGGCTGAAGCTGGAAAGGAGGATGAGGGCCTGGGGGAAAGTGAAATTGAACTGTGAGGAGGTTTCTCTGTGAGAACCAACGAAGTCTTCAAGGTCATTTCCCTGGGAGAAGAATGCCAACTTGTAGAGTGACTGTTTCCAAAACATCTCTTTTAAACTTGATTGGACAATGAAAGATAAACTGGGAAGGGATCAAGGGAGGAAAGTTAACTGGCAAAAATCTGGTGCGAAGTTTCCATTCTGGCTTTACACTACTGCAATTCATTTAACTTCTAGTAAACTGTACCTTTCTCAACAAATGGAGTTAAGGATCGTTTTTTTACTTAGAAGCCCAAGTTGAGGCAGGTCTGACAGCTAGGCTTTAAACCAATTTAGGATTTTAATTCCCAGTGGGAATGGTGACTGTTATGAGTGACAATTGTATAGGTTTATCGATTTAAAATTATACTTTGTTATATATGCTTGCTCCTTTAATATACTTCTCAGTTCCTACACATATTACCTAGATACAAAGAGCTGGTCAATACTGTTTTAACAAAAACAGTGTGATTCCTATCAGTAATATAGTTTCTAGATTGATGTCTTGTTCCTTAATCTCAATGGATTCTTGAACTTAAATTAGCAGAGGAGAAAAGAAACAGAAAGCTCAAACCGAAGTACGTGACACAACAAAAGATAAAATAAAGCACAATGGACTGAATTAACCAATCATTTTATTTCCCTCTTGTTATATTAGCCGGCAGAACTATTTGTTGGACTCTGACCAGCAATTTTTGATCTGTCCAAATTTGGATTTATCAGTTTTATTCCCTCTTAAGAAGAGAGATTTTGGGCAGGTTGATTTTCTAAATGCTTTGTCTGATAACAAGATTTCACATGATCAATCTGTATCTGGTCAAAAAATTCTGGCTTTTGATCTCTCGGTCTCGTTTCTCATGTCCTTTAGTGTTTATCTAATATAACAAAGATGAAAGTCTATTTCTCATGTCTTCTCCCAGCCATTATATACTGTATATCTCAGAAAGCTCAGATTGCCCAAGGAGTTGCTAACACAGTTCTACAGAAGAATTATTGAGTCTTCCATTTGTACCTCTATGACAATCTGGTATGGCTCAGCAACCAAAGAGGACAGACACAGACTTCAACGGATAGTTAGAACGGATAGTTAGAACCACAGAAATAATTGCTACCAACCTATCTTCCATAAAGGACCTGTATACTGCATGAGCCAGAAACAGTGCTGAGAAAATATCTACAGACCCCTCACATCCGGGACATAACCTGTTTCAATTTCTCCCCTCAGGACGCTGCTACAGGGCATTGCATGCCAAAACAACTAGACATAAAGACATTTCCCCCCCATGCCATCACTCTACTGTAATTCCCACAGCACTGTCTTAGGCCTAAAAATATTTACCCATGTAATAGGGCTGTATTGCATTATCCTTCTCATCTTTCCTACTACCTTCTCCTATTGGTATCTTATGATTTATCACTTGTTTGTATCTTATGATTGATTATTGTATCTTATGATTGATGATTTATCATTTTGTTGTTTGTATGTACACTGAGAGTTTATGCACCAGAGACAGATTCTGTGTGTGTCCAAACACACTTGGCCAGTAAAGAATATTCCAATAAAGAATATTCCGATGAACTGTCATAGTTGGTCCTTTTCATTCTGGAATGACCATTCAGTTAACTGTTAATTATATGGCAGTCACTGAGTCTACTCACAAGGATGCTTTAGGACCACACTTAGATGTTCTGGTATATCTGGTCAATTTTACATTTTCTTCCATATTTTGTCTTATAGGGGTACTTGTATCGTTTCAGCCATGCTTGCGCTATAGAAAAAAAACTTTAATCCCCGTTTAAGGTAGCAAACTGAACTTCGGAGTTTTGTTTAATTCTGTTCTCTTCGAGGAGAAGGCAAAAGTTTTCAAGCGGTGGTTACATGACTTTTTTCTATACATGTCATTAGGAACAAAGTGGCTGATTTGGGTAAGAGCAACCAATTTCTTTATTATACATGATTATTGACTGAGTCGGGCAGTCATAGTAATTGAACAAATCAATTTCTAGTTTGCTTCTTTTTTTGGGAATTTATACAAGACAGCAGTTTGGTCAAAGAGATCGTGTTTCTAATTATTGTATAGTTTGTGCTCCTTTTCACTTATTCTTTCCCTGAGAATATTTGTCTGCTATTGTCAGCTTATTCTGATTTTCATCTTAAATATGGTTTGATTATGTCTGCTAATATTTGCTAATGTCAGGGTCCTGCAAAGCATAAAAGCAGATATGATTTTATGTGATCCCTCCCCACCCCTTAATAAAGCCAATGATTTCATGGGGGTAAAGATAAAGTTAAAAAACTACCATTGCTGTTTAACAATTACATCTTATATTCTATAAAATAAAACAAGGATAGAATCTTGTTATAATTCTATAAACTAAAATTGATTAAAATACTGCATTTTGTTAACATTCACACGTCTACCGATGCTCAAAGTATGGTTAGAGGGATATTTCATATCACCCCGGCAGAAATGCTAGACTTGCCCACAACTTTCTAAAAGAAGCTAAATCTAAATATTGCTGATCAGTAGCAATGGAATACAAATTTCCAATAAGACAGTGTAGGAGTCTGTGTTAAGTGTTAAGTCTGCAGTTGTAAAAACAAAAAACCAGGAATGTGATAGCAGGTTTTCCAACTAACTACTTTTATTAAAAGGCATAAGCTCTTGTGCAGCTCACTTCATTAGATGTATACTGTAGAATGACTTCGATAAAGTGAGCTGTAGCTCACAAAAGCTTATGCCTTTTAATAAAACTTGTTAGTTGGAAAAGCTGCTACCACCCTCCATTTTTCAATTTGTCACTGATAAATAGGGGGTGGGGATTATGCTCTGCAGAAATGAGTTTGGTCCATTTGTATTAAAAATGCCAACCCATGAAACACATTTTAATTAAAGCAAATTTACAAAAATCTTCATGTAAATTTTAACATGATGGCTTTTTAGCAGATTAAACTTTTGTAAGCGCAAAGGTTAATTTAAAAAATAATATAGAATTAAGTGGTGAGTATGAGAATAAAACAGAATAGAATAAAATACTGTATTTGGCCAAGTGTGGTTAGATACATCAGCGCTTCGAAAGTACAAATTCTGGCAGTTGAAGTCCACCCATCTTAAAGTTGCCAAGTTTGAGACACTCTGACTTAGACGGGGAACCTATTTGAGCAGGTAGCCCAGGTGGGACTCCATTTCCCATAAGGCCACGCGCCCCAGCACGAACGGACAGCTGTTACAAGAAGCACCTGCAAAGGTGGCCAAGAGCACGTGGCCGGCCTTGACTTTCCGAAGCGCGTTTTTTTTTCCACCGAGGCCGCCGATTGGCTGAAACTCCGCTGGGTCCCGCCTCTTCTCTCCACTTGCGGGAGAGTTGCTCGGACAGCTGGGCTGGGATTGGCTCTCTTCTGGCTAAGAGTCACTCCCGGCATCCGATTGGATGTCTCGGGGAGCGTTGGCATTTGAAACAGGCAGACGCCGGTGACTGTTAGCGAGCGGTCGGGGCGTTTCTCCTGCAGGTAGAGCGCCAGGTGGCTCTTCCTTGGAGGGGGTCCCTTTTTTGGGGGGGGGTCGCTCTCCCAGTCTCCATTGCGGGTCAGGGCGTTGTGGGAACCCAAGTTGTAGCCCAGCGTGTTGGAGGAACCGGGCTGGCCCGAGCTGCCCATCGGCAGAGGTACAGAACGATCCGCCCCGCCGTCCCCGACTTTTGCCCCCCCGATTCATAGCCAGTAATTAATTAAAGCGCCAGTAATTAGTAGCTTTAGGTCAGTGATTCTTAAATTGGGGGATCATTGAGGCGAACATGAAGAGAGAATCAGGACTGGAAAGGACCTCGGAAGTTTTAACGCAATAACAGAGTTGGAAGGGACTTTTGAGGTCTTCTAGTCCAACCCCCTGCTCAGGCAGGAGAGCCTATATCATTCCAGACAAGTGGCTGTCCAGTCTCTTCTTAAAAGCCTCCAGTGATGGAGCACCCACAACTTCTGATGGCAAGCCCTTCCACTGGTTTATTGTTCTCACGGTTAGGAAATTTCTCCTTAGTTCTAGGTTGCTTCTCTTCTTTCCATTCCCAGCCTAGTCCAACCCCTTGTATCCTGGGAGTAATGCAGCAATTGGAAGTTGTTTGTCAATCCAGGATCCAGCTGGGATCTTGCATAAAGCCACAGTATGTTTTTTTTTTTGTGGGGGACTAATGACATCACTAGAGACCAGGAAAAGTGGTAACGGGGATAGCTCAGTTTTAAGAAGTGCTGGCTTAGGTGTATGCAGCAAATCCTGACACCAAAGTAGTAAGAATTGCTTTTTGTGAAGCAGCTGTTTTATTAGTCCAGACTTCTTTTTTCTTTTCTAGTTTTCTCACTGGAATTAATCTCTTCTCCCTCCCTTCCTCCTTCCAAGACCTACACTATCGTAAGGCTGTGTTTGCCTGACACACACGGGTATCTGCTTGATTTCTCCCTGATTTCTTCCACTCAATTATCTGCAATGAGAATCCAAACCTTTAAACTAATGATAGTCCCAGGTTTACACAATAGACTAGCCTAAAAGTTATTTGTTAAATTTATTTGCTGCTTATCTTGCTATGGTCAACTTAACAATAAACATGGAAGACTGAAAAGTGTAAACATAACAGCAAAGTAGTGGAACAATAAACAATGAAAAAGGCAATGAGAATACATTGATATGAGAGTAAAAGATGGGCATGTGGGGAAGCAGGTGGGGTTTGCTTTCAAACTAGTAGCCACCTCAAACAAACATCAAACTAAGTTTGATGGCTTGTGGTTGTATTTGTTCCAGGAGCATAGCTCAGATCAATGAGAATTGAAGCTTTGTACTCTTCAGGGCTTGGGGCTGTATTACAGGTAGTCCTTGACTTATGACCACAGTTGAGCCCAATATTTCTGTTTTTAAGTGAGACATTTAAGTGAATTTTGCCCCATTTGAGGACCTTTCTTGCCCCCGTTGTTAAGTGAATCACTGCAGTTAAGTTAGCGACACAGCTGTTAAGTGAATCCGGCTTTCCCATTGACTTTGCTTGTCAGAAGATCGCAAAAGGGGATCACGTGACCCTGGGACACTGTGACCACCATAAATATGAGTTTCCAAAGCTTCTGAATTTCGATCACGTGACTACGGGGATGCTGCAGCGGTCATAGGAGTGAAAAACGGTCATAAGTCACTTCAGTGCCATTGTAACTTTGAAGGGTCACTAAACAAACTCTTGTACATTGAGGACTACTTCTATTTCAATACAGCTTTGCAATTTAGCCAGTTGGGCTATCCAGTTCAGGGGGCTAGTCCATCAGTTTGCAGCCGAGAGAAAGATGATGCCGTCAAGGGTGGCAGAGGCAGATGGTCACTTAACAGATGGTGTGATTATCATCCATTGAGTCATCAGCTGCCTCTGCCTCCCTCCATCTCTTCTGTTCCCTCTGGTTACCAAGGTTGACTTAGAACTGCTCTCTGCTGTGGCTTAATTGCACATAAACCATGGTTCAGGTAACAAAGGGGCAAGTATGGTGCTTGAGCGGTTGAAGTAGCTCTTCTATTTCTTCTTTTCCTCTCCTTGTCTGTGTAGCGCTGAGTTATGTCAGAGCAGAAGCAGCTTATTTTTACTATGGATTTGTGGAGTGCCTTAAGAACCTTTTTTGTTGTTGTTGTTCTTGAAAAGCAGGATTAAAATACTATCAATATTGAATACTTTTTTTGGCCATTAAGGCTATTTAAGGGCCATGGTACCTTTTTCACAACAGTTGGGGGTCTTCTTGGTAGAAGGAGGAACAAGTGGATTGTGGCTATGTATTGTAAGATTTAATAACCTCTCTTTTGAGCAAAATGTGTTTTTAGAATGGAGGGCTTTTTCTTTCTTTCTAGCTCTTCAGAAAATTCCTCATAAAATCCCTTCGGAAAATATAGCAAGCGACTTTGCTGGGTATACAGTAAAAGCCAACCCTGAAGTGAATTTCTTTTGGGATATCCAGATATCGGGGATATTTCTTGGTGTGGCAAAAATAAGCGTCTTCTTGCTTCTAGTTGTGGCTTAATGTGTTGCATGAAACTGAGCATTGCAGTTTGCAAACTGTGGTTTAGTGCGATGCATGAACTCAGCCAATTGCAATTTATTTAACAATCATCGTTTTAAAAAACCCTTAACTCGGCACAGGGTAATGAACCAAGTCGGTGAGTTTCAGGCAGTGCTGCAGTTGTGGCCCATTATCTGGGAAGAAAAGTTCTCTGAAGCCTTGCTGACATTTTATGTGATGACTTAAACAGTGTAAATATTGCAAGGGAGCCTCACAGAATCAAATTTGGATATTTTAAGGTGGTAATGGACCCTGTTTATCGGCAGCAGGACCTACAGTTTCCTTGTAGGTCCCAGTGTTTGTGTAGCTGTTGTGATAATGAGATGGAGTTTCAACCTGTCTTGACCATCAGAGTCTCGATAATCTGTAGGTGAAGTTAGATTGACAACCCAGGGTGTAGCCAAAAAAAAGGAAAAGTCAAGATGGTGGCCAGGACAGTGTAAATTGAACCTTCACCCATCTTTGGTGTGTGATGCCATCTTGACTTTTTTCAGTCATGCCCTGCAAAGGCTCCTGACGGTTGCAGTGCACGTAGCTTGGTTCCTTGATTCATTCTCCATTGCAAGGGTGAGAATGCTTCCACACTGAATGTTTGCACTGCTGTGGGTGAAAACCCTTGGGCAGCTCTTTCACATTTTCTTCCTCAAGATTTGTCTCCAGGAAGGAAAATGCTGGGAGCTTACAAATGGACAGTGTTGGCTTGATCTTTGTTATGGAATCCTTGATGCTCTCTGAGCTTGCTTGTTTTTATGCAGACATTTCAGATATTATCTGGTTGGGTAATCATAGAATCATAGGGCCGGAAGGGATCTTTGGAGGCCTCCTGTCCACCGCAGGAGACCTTACTGCATTCCAGACAAATGGCTGTTCAATCTTTTCCTGAAGACCTCCAGCAATGGAGCACTCATAACTGCAGGAGATAAGCTGTTCCATGGATTATTTCTTCTCATTGTCAGGAAATTGCTTAGTTTGAGGTTGGATATCTCTTTAAGGAGCTTCCACCCATCACTTCATGTCCTGACCTCGGGTTCTTTAGAAAATAAGTCGACCCCCTCTTCTCTGTGACAGCCCCTCAAGTATTGGAAGACTGCTATCGTGTCACCCCCAGTCCTTCTCTTTGCTAGGCTAGACATACCTAGTCCCTTAACCATTCATTGCATATTTTAGCTTCCAGACCCCTCATCATCTTTGTTGCTCTTCTCTGTTCTCTTTCTAGGATCTCAACATCTTTTTTGTATTGTGGTGGCCAGAACTGGATGCATTATTCCAGATGTGGTTTCAGTAATATGATATAAAGTGGTATTTTCAGTCCTCCTGATTTTGAGGCTATACCTTTGTGAATGCAGCCTAGGACTGCATTAGGTTTTTTGGCAGCAGATTGATTGCTCATATTTAAATGGTGGTCCACTAAGACACCTAGATCCCTTTCACAGTTAACTACTGTGCCACCTATTCTATACCTGCATTTATTTTTTTTCTTGTCTAAGTGACGGACCTTACTTTTCTCACCACTGAACTGAATTTTGTTGGATGAAATGTCTGCGTGGACACAATCAAGCTCCGAGAGCACCAAGGACTCCATAGTTCAACCTTGAGCTGCAGATACTGTCTTCTCTTATTACAATTATTGTTACAATACTTCACAGAAAACTATTCATAGCCATTGAGTAACAGAAGCATCCTGCGGAGTCATATCTGTCTAGTCTGCATCTGTTTATGTGTTTTTTAAATATGGCTTAATATGCTGTTTGTGTTCTGTTTCTTTGTATTGTTTTTAATTGTTGTAAGCCACTCACAGTCATGTATTTGAGGTGGCTATATTCACTGAAATAATAACTATTCTTCCATGCAAAAGTGATTCCAAAGAAAGATGGTAACAGGAGTGGGTGCATAACACTCTCAGCTGGAAGCACCAGATAACCGGGGGAAGTTCTACCCTTTGTCATAAAAAAATGAAGAGCAGAGCAGAATACTTTATTGGCCAAGTGTGATTGGACACACAAGGAATTTGTCTCCGGTGCATAAGCTCTCGGTGGACAACAACAAAGTGAATAGGTGATCAGTTATAAAATTACAGTTACAATCATTAATCATAATATAATAAAAATCCATTTATATTTGTTTTCTTTCTGTATGTCCGAAAGCCTTCCAAGCAGCCTTGGAACAATAGAAATTACTATTTTAATCGGTTTGTTTGTTTGTTTGTTTTGACAGGGTCACTGTGTTGTCTTCTTGGGCAGAGAGAGAGTGCGTGTAAGGAAGACGAAAAGGTGACTTCTTTGCAGCTGTTTCCAAGCCAAGACAAACAAGTTTGAGCTTCTCCTTCCGAGTTCAAACCACGGAAGAGAGAGATTGGCCGTACCCATGAAAAAGTCAGGTAAACAGAGCTTGGGGAAATCCTCTGCACTGGATAGCCAACCTGGGACATCCAAGGATGCCTTAAGGCAGATGCGTCAGGCCCCGCTTTCCAAAGAAACCTCTAAAGTTAGCCTGGTTTCCCAATCAAAGATGACTTCGTTCAGCAAAGAGTTGTTCAACACCTGGCGAGACATTCGCTGGTTCCAAATTCCTTTGTCCTCTTTAAGGAGACCCAAAGCTGGTCTCTTTAGCTTCACCTTCCAGTCCAGCCTGCAGAAGTACCAGCAGCTTCGGAAAACGAAACGACTGAAAGTTGGCAGGCCCTTCTCTGTCCTGCCTTTTCCTAGCTTATCCTTGCCGTTTGCGGATCCTCCGTCGTTTCCAGATGCATTGCGGGTAAGCAGGGAAGCCAGGATTGGCTTGTTTGGGAGAATAGAAGAGAGCAGAGAACGTAAGCTCTCTCTCTCTCTCTCTCTCTCGTACGAGGCGGTATTGATCAGGTTTTCTTTCCTCAGTGTTTTAACTGGCAAGTAGACCTCCGAACCACTCACCATCTCTTGGTATGCAGATAAATTGTGTGTAAACCTGCCTCAAAAGACATTCATTGGTAGAATTGTGAGCCTGTATGTCAGGGGTCTTCAAACTTGGCCCTTTTATGACTTGTGGACTTCAACTCCCAGAATTCCTCAGCAGGCTGAGGAATTCTGAGAGTTGAAGTCCACAAGTCATAAAAGGGCCAAGTTTGAAGACCCCTGCTGTATGGTATTAAAAACGATTCAGTTTCTTTGTCCTCATGGTCAAAGGTGAGGTGGCCATGTTGATTGGCCCCAGGCTGAAAGATCCTTCATATGAAGGGATGTATGGTGAGGTTTCCTTGGGTCATAAGTTTGCTTTGGGACACCTTATCCTAAACAAATTTAAAGGTAGCACAAGGCCTTAAGGCAGCAATAGGTGCAAGATTTATCCTTTTTTAAAAAATATCTTTGAATAAATAATGGCTGGGTTGGCGGATACACTCAACTGATATAGGGTTGGGATAGTTGGAGGTGAGGTGTTTTTTTTTTTCTTTGTGAATCAGGCCATCAGATTTTCTGGGATTTATTTCTTTGTACTTAGCAATTTTCATATCCCTGGGACTGTGTTTTGTGAACTTGGAGTAAGGATTGGGTTTATATGAGTCCAGTCATTAAATAAGCTTTTTTAAAATCTTACCTTTGTCCTGCAGGGTGATAATCACAGATCTTCAAGAAATGATAGATCTAAAGTCCGCAAAAGACTCTCAGCCCATAGAAATGGTAATATTCTAAAATATATTTCTGATGATTTTGGAGTGGGTGGGGGACGGGACATTGTCCTGTGGCCGATTTTAGGATCGGTTATGATGGTGGCTGTTAAAGTAGACCTAACCTCAATGGGAGAGGGGTGAAACTGGGCTTTTTGACCTGGTTTCCTTGTACTTTATATCAGGGGTCCCCAACCCCCGGTCCATGGACCGGTACCGGGCCGCGGCATGCCAGCAACCAGTCTGCACAAACAAGCAAAACCCCATCCGTGGGATGTAGGCATCACACAAAACCACGCACTCTCCGGTCCACGGAAAAACCTCTCTCCACGGAATCGGTCCCTGGTGCCCAAAAAGTTGGGGACCTCTGCTTTATATTATTGGGACAAAGGGACAGGGTACCTAATGAAGCAAATATGTTGAGTGCTACCTTTTAGACGTGATTGTAAAAAGGTGCTTGAAGCAGGCAGGATACAAAGCTCGTACTTTGGGGGAATCAAAGGTTTAAAGCACTCTACAGCCCTGTTGAGCATCAGAGGTTTACCAAAAGTTTCTAATGTTTTGGGCAGGAAATGAATGGGAAACAATCTTCAATTTTAGATAATTTGTCCCCGAAAATTGGCAGTGTAATTTATAAGCCACAGGAAGGGGTCAAGAGAGTGACATGTAGCTTATGCACTTGTCACCCTGGGTTTATAAAATGCCACCTATGCGTAATAAATGTAATAAAATAATTCAAAGGGCTCTCAGTACTGAAAGATTTTTATGTAAAGGCTAAACATTGTTCACCATACCTGTGATTTACCCTGCCCCGCACGCCCAGTTGAGAGCAGCTCCCACCCAGAAAATGGAACATGTAGATCTGTACATGTAGGAAACTAGAGTTTCAAGGAAAAGTCTGCTTCTTAAAATAATTTGTTTCTGATGAGTTGTTTTAGATCACTTTCTCATCTACAGAACACACCGCTGTATTACCCAGGGTTGATCTGAATATCCCCAAAATAAGATTTGTCAGGAACATTGCATGCTCAAGTGACTGTAGAAACTAGAAATAATAACAAGTTGAAAGGGACGCTATTATGGGCACAGCACTATTTAAATCCTAGGAAACATGTAGCTAACAGGGTTATTATGTCCAGGTGTTAATCTGATTTGCAAAAATAGACTCCCTTTTTAGTATGCTTGCAACAGATGAGATCCACTAGAGGGCAGTCTTTGCTCTAAAATGTCATTTGACCTTAGCATTCCCCCCTCCCCTCTCCCCTACTCAAGTACAATTGAATGAAAGTTAGGCTGGATGATTTCTTCTCCAAATTTCAGATCTGCTGGAGCAAAATTGCACAAGCTGTTTTACATGCGGTTTATCTTGTGGAGATTGCCTTTCTATCTTCTAAAGTGCCATGTCAGCCTTCTGATTCTGCCGGACAGATGTGTGTGGGCTGTCACCCACACTAGGTACTCTAGGTTGAGAAGAGGGCCAAATATTTTGCATCCCATGGGATACAGATCTGCATTCACCCTGAGCACCTCAATGAGATTATAGACTTAGCTAAGGAGTAAGAAGGAAAGGATCAGATCTCTTTCGCTGTGTCCTTTACCCTCTTACTCTCCAGTGCCATTGCTGTGTGACTGAGGGAAGAGAGAGGACATTAAGAATGTTAAGGTAGAAATCATGTGGAGAAATAACGTGCGGTTACAACAGTTACTTAGGCTCAGGTACTGTGGAGAGACTTGGAGACGACGCCAAGGGCTACCTGGGGAAATGGGTTTTGAAAAGAGGATGATGAAGGTAATATGGGGAACGGTTTTAAGAGCAAAGGATGTCTGTGGATTCTCAATCACCCAGATCACGGTAGTCCCAAAGGTGGTTTTTCCACTTTCTTGATTTTTTTTTCCTTTGAAAACGTTTTGCTTCTCATCCAAGAAGCTTTTTCAATTCAGAACTGAAGAAGCTTCTTGGATGAGAAGCGAAACATTCCAAAGGAAAAACAAGAAAGTCCAGTTGCCCTTTGGAAAAAGCACCTTAGGGACAAGAGCAAAGGGATAGTAACAAAGACGGGAGCAGCGAAGAGCCGTGGTGGTGCAGTGGTTAGAATGCAGTTATTGCAGGCCGATTCTGCCCACTGCCAGCAGTTCGATCCTGACTGGCTCAAGGTTGACTCAGCCTTCCATCCTTCCGAGGTCGGTAAAATGAGGACCCAGGTTGTTGAGGGGGAATATGCGGACTCTAAACCGCTTAGAGAGGGCCGTAAAGCACTGAAGCGGTATATAAATCTAAGTGCTATTGCTATTTGTAAACTCTGGAGAGCTTTGGGGAGAGGAGATGATGGCATTTTGGAGACTCAAAGGAGGTTCCTTTCAGCCTCTCTTCTGCCACTTTTCGGCAGCAAGTGATTTCTGCCTACCTGGGAGTGAGAAGGTAAGACGGGGCTCACGGAAGCTCTTTCTCCTTTGGAATTTGCCCCAGGAAAAGCTAGTCTGATTTCTCGGTTTTATTGCAGGAAATTCAAAGCCTTATTATCGGGGGGTTTAATGTGTTTCTTATTCCCAGGGAGGGGCCGTTTTGCAGATCTAGTATGAAGCATTCGTGCTCCAAAGAGATGGACTTTCTCTCTGTAATACAGGCGTGCCAAATGCATTTAATATTTCTTAGGTTTTTTTTCCCCCCTAAGAAGAATCAGAATGAAAGCAGAAACCTGGATGAAGCACTCAGTTCTGATTCTGTAGCTTTGATTGGTCTCCACGCAGTGTGGCACTGCGGCCCCCAACGTTTTGGGCAACCAGGGACCGGTTCCGTGGAGAAAGGGATTTCCACGGAGCAGAGGGGACGTGGTTTCACCTGCTGCCTGCATACCGCGGATGGGGCTTCGCTTGTTTGCGCGGCCCGGTTGCTGGCATGCATGGTGCCGGTCCACAGACAGATCTACCCCTGGGGTAGCACGTCTGGCCTCCTGCTCATAGCTCTTCCCTTTTCTGCAGAATCTCGGGCTTTCCTGCGACGGATGCAGAAGAAGCTTCAGAAGCACCAGGCCTCTCCAGAGGTGCTTCACCCCAAACGCGTCTCCTCTGCAGCCGTTTCTGGCCAGCAGTGGGTAACGGGGCTTGGCAGGCGCTCCCGAAAGAAATCCAAGAAGGCAGACTCTGCTCCCCGAGCCGAGACCCCGGGAAGAGGGGAAGGCTCCCGTGAGCGGAGCGACTCCAAGTCTCCCTTGGAAGAGGACGAGGACCCGTTCCCTCCCGACTGGTCACCTCCATCATTTCTGTTCAAGGAAGAGCCGCCTGAGCCCGGAAGCTCTCAGGAAATGCCGGACGGCCCTGAAGTGCTGGGTGGGTCTCCAAGGATGGAGTTAAAGCTCTCTCCCCAATTGGGGACCCTTTACAGGTAGTCCTCGACTTACGACGATTCATTTAGCGACCGTCCAGAGTTACGGTGGCACTGAAGAAAGTGACTTATGCCTCTTTCCAACACTTATGACAGTTGAGGCATTTTCCCCCATGGTCACATGATCAAAATTCAGACGCTTGGCAACTGACTCGTATTTACGACGGTCGCAGCGTGCCCGGGGGTCACGTGATCCCCTTTTGCGACCTTCTGACAAGCGAAGTCGCGGGGGAAGCCAGATTCACTTAACGACCGTGCTACCAACTTATCAGCTGCAGTGATTGACTTAACAACTGTGGCGAGAAAGGTCGTAAAATGGGGGCTACACTCACTGAACAAGTGTCTCACCGAACAACAGAAATTTTAGGCTCAGTTGTGGACGTAAGTCGAGGACTACCTGTTTCCCCCTCCAAGCCTCTGGTGCCGTGCAGCCGAAGGGGAGGGGCCATTGGGGGGATCCAGAACGAGGCGTTTAGTCTCGCCCTCCGAAGGGAGACGGATGTTCGGTCACGCATGGATGCCAAATGCGTCTAATGTTTCTTAAGGCTGGTTTTGTTTTTGTTTTGGAAGAATCGGAATGAAAGCCGGGCGACTTAGAAGCCCGGTTTGAGTCCTCGGTTCCGCCTTCTGTAGCTCTGATTAGTCTCCATGCAGTGTGGCGTGCCTGGCCTCCTGCTAACAATTCTTTCCTTTTCTCCAGAGCCCGCGAAGAAATTGGAGCAGGAAGACTCTGCTCCTCCAGCCGACAGCCCGGGAAGAGACGACGGCTGCAGCGGGCGGAGCCACCCCGAGTCTCCCCTGAAAGAGGACGAGGGGATGTTCCTTCCGGACTGGCCGCTGAGGCAAATTGCCTTTCTCTACAATGACGAGTCGCCTCCCCTCAGCCCCGTCCCTGGACCATCTGAACCTCGAAGCTCTCAGGAAGTGCCAGACGTCACGGAAGAGGCTGGTGGGTCTCCAAGGACGGAAGGTCCCTCTTCGTCCCCCCCTCTCCATCTACCGCTGCCCCCCTCTGGGAATTCCTCCAGGAGCAGCACCTCAGCCTCCTCTGAGGAGGTTTTAGGGGATCCTGGAGACTCAGACGAGGAGGAAGATATGGACGACAGCAGCCTTGTGCCCCTCAGACACCTCCTCCACATGGAGGAGTCCAGCTCCAGCAGTGTGGACATGAGCACGGTGGGTACCCCGTGAGCTGGTGTTGAACCTCCTTCAACTCGGTGTTCTTCAGAACCGTGGCCTTCCAATTCCGGTCCCCATCGGGTTCGTTTCCCTTCCGTGGGCTTAATTTAACTACAGGTAGTCCTCGACTTACCACAGTTCATTTCGTGATCGTTCAAAGTTACAACAGCGCCAAAAAAACCTGACTTATGACCGTTTTCCATACAGGCGACCGTTGCAGCATCCCCCACGGTCACGTGATCAAAATTCAAAATGCTTTGGCAACTGACTCCTATTTATGACGGTTGCAGTGTCCCCGGGTCGCGTGATCCGCTTTTGCGACCTTCTGACAAGCAAAATCAGTGGAGCAGCTAGATTCACTTAACAACCATGTTACTAACAACTCCAGTGATTCACTTAACAACTGTGGCAAGAAAGGTCGTAAAATGGGGCAAAATTCACTTAGCAAATGTTTCACTTAGCAACAGAAATGTTGGGCTCAACTGTGGTCGTAAGTCAAGGATTACCTGTATTTTACTAAGCCTTGTGATTTGTTTGGCCTCCGACGTACTCGTTGCACAAGTTCACCCCTTACTCTTCATAAAACATGTTTTATGGCAAGGGTGAGCAGTAAGGGCCATTCCTGAAGAGCAAGAGTTCCAGTGGGAGGGGTAGTAAAGCATAGTGGGTGGGGTCATGTCCTGTTCCTGGGAGGGGTAGAATTTTTGGTTTTATTTTTCCTGGTATCTTTATCTCTTAGTGGGCTTACAATATAGCTGTTCTCTCTGTTATCATTCTCCAAATAGCAATAGCACCTAGACTTATATACCGCTTCACAGCGCTTTACAGCCCTCTAAGCGGTTTACAGAGTCAGCATCTTGCCCCCAACAATCTGGGTCCTCATTTTACCGATCTCGGAAGGTTGGAAGGCTGAGTCAACCTTGAGCCGGTCAGGATCGAACTGCTGGCAGTGGGCAGAGTTAGCCTGCAATACTGCATTCTAACCACTGCGCCACCACAGCTCTTGGCAGACAATCTTGTTGCTGACTTCTGCTAATGGTGATTGGAGTGCCTGGCAGCCTTAAACAAGAGGCTCGGCGGCCACATGCATGCCTGACACCTGGTGTTACAAATCTCCAATTTACAATTTCAGGTGTTATATGAACAATTTCCGGTGTTATATTTAATGAACCTTAAATCGATTCCCATTAGGGTCATGCTTTCGCCCTCTATCCCAAATTAAACGCCCCTGTAGACCAGGGATGCACACCACCAGAGTCAGCTTCTCGTGAGGTTTGTGTGAAAGTATTTGTGTGCCATTACAGCATCCGGGAAATGTACACGAACATCACTTTGAGGCAGGGGTCTCCAAACTTGGCAACTTTTAAGACTTGTGGACTTCAATTCCCAGAATTCCCTAGTCAGCCATGCTGGCTGGGGAATCCTGGGAGTTGAAGTCCGCAAAGTTTTAAAGCTGCTAAGTGTGGAGATCCCTGATTTAGGGTGTTAACACAATTAGCATTTTCTGTAGTTTGGGTCTGACAAGCTATTACAGATTTCAGAGCATCTCTAGAGCAGTGTTTCTCAACCATGGCTGCTTGAAGTTGTGTGGACTTCAACTCCCAGGATTCCCCAGCCAGCAAATGCTGGCTGGGGAATTCTGGGAGTTGAAGTCCACACATCTTCAAGCGGCCGTGGTTGAGTAACCCTGCTCTAGAGGGTCCTAGTGTATGGAGGAGCTTATTTCCAGGGCAGCCTCTGTTGCCATCTGCAGGCTTTTTCTGAATGAGCCAGCGATCTCCTTGAGATGCCACCATATCTGGGGCTTCACGAGAGAGAGAGAGAGAGAAGGGTTCCCACGCTACCGCCATGCATGGTTTGCAGACTTCGTGGCTGTGTGGAGGGGCGTTGCTAGGGCTGGCAGTGTGGGGGGGGGACTGCTTCAGCCTTGGCAATAAGCCAGGTGATGAGCGGAACTCTTGATTATTGAGCCCCAGGTTTGGCGACTCCTCCCAGCCTCCCTGTAATCTGTCTTCCCCTTGCTTCTGCTTTTAGTGCCCATCGCCAAGACCGGAAAGTTACCTGACCAGCCTGGACAAGCTTCTTGAAGAGAAAAGGTAAAATTGAAGTTTTCGTTTGCAAACCTGATGATGGGGACACCCCATAAGGAAAGGCCACTTACTCGTTTCCTGAAGGGGGAAAAGTCGACATGAGGAAGCAGGAGCAGGAACGTTGGGGGTCCTCCATTCCTGGGAGGTTTTCAAGAAGAGATTGGACAACCGTTTGTCCAGAATGTCTTCTGCCTGAGCAGGGGGTTGGACTGGAAGACCTCCAAGGTCCCTTCCAACTCTGTTACTCTGTTATTTGTTCTGTTAAATGGAGGAGAAGTGGGTCGTTTTTCAAAGCCCCCAATGGGGAGAAATATATCTCTGTGGAAGTTGGGCAGGTCTCGAGAACTCAAGGCATCTTCCAGAAGTGTGGGTTCAGCGCCCAGAATTCATAGCAGGGAACTTAACTGGCTGGGGGATCCTGGGAGTTGAAGTCCATACATCTGGAAATTACCTTACTGGAAAATACTGTGATAAAGCCTACAACTGTTTATGGTATACTAGTTAAGTAGGAATAGAATAGAAATAGAAATAGAATAGGAATAGAATAATAGAATAGAATAGAATAGAATAGAATAGAATAGAATAGAATAGAATAGAATAGAATAGAATAGAATAGAATAGAATAGAATAGAAAAGAAAAGAGAAAAGAAAAGAAAAGAAAAGAAAAGAAAAGAAGAAAAGAAAAAAAAGAATAGAGAATAGAATAGAAATAGAATAGAATAAGAATGGGAATGAATAGAATAGGAATAGAGTAGAGTAGAATAGAGAATAGAATACAATAGAATAGGAATAGAGTAGAGTAGAGTAGAATAGAGAAAAGAATAAAGAATAGAATAGAGTGGAATAGAATAGAAATAGAATAAAATAGAATAAAAATAAGAATGGGAATGAATAGAATAGGAATAGAATAGAGTAGAGTAGAATAGAGAACAGAATAGAGTAGAATAGAATGGAATGGAATGGAATAACAGAATTGGAAGGGACCTTGGAGGTCTTCTAGTCCAACCCTCTGCTTAGGGAGCCCTGTTCCTAGAAAGTTTCTAGAAAGCTACAATTAGATGAGTTTGACTGACTTCTCCCAAAAAGATTGGAGTTAGTACCTGGATGGGCTGGAAAATCCAAAATACATCCTGGAGAAACAATGGAAAATCACAACATCATTCATTCTTGCCTCACTTTTGCTGACTTTCTTTCCATCTCTCTTCCATGTCGTCCTTCCTCTTCATCCTCAGCAACCTCTCTTGAGCTGAAAGAAACTTAATTTGTGTTTCTGCTCCTTGTGAGTCTACCATTCCTCTAGTTTCTTCTTGCTACAAAGCAATAAATTCATTTGGGATGAATTTATGGAAACACTGGAATGGAGTAAGTTAAGCTGCTTGCTAAACAGGATTAAGTTTCCACTTTGGTTGTGTGCAATTGTCACTGGTGTGATATGATATTTATGGTTATTGAGGATGAATTGCCCTTTTATTGCTACTGAACAGTAAGCAGTTTAGTTGTGTCATTACTGGGAATGTTTTAATTGTGGCTCAGTCATTCTGGGGGAGGGGGTTGCTTTTAACTGTTTTTGTGGTTGATTTATTGTGGATTTGGCTAAGGCGCCACAAGTCTGCATGAGTCAATAGTATTTAAATCCATTAATAAATAAAATATTTCTCACCAGACAGAACTCTGGGGCACCCATTTTGATCTCAGCATATGTTTATGGCACCAGCTTGGGAAGAGGTCAATACAAGTAGTCCTTGACTTAGGACTATTTGTTTAGCAACTGTTTGAAGTGACTTATCACCGATCCTCACATTTACGACCAGTGCAACATCGCCATAGTCACATGATCAAAATTCAGGACCCTGGCAACCAGCAGTGTCTCGGGGGTCATGGGATTGCCATTTGCGACCTTCCCAGCTGGCTTCCGACAAGCCAAGTCAAAGGGGTGGGGTGGAGTTGGATTCGCTTAATGACTAATTCACTTAACAACTTCCGTGATTTGCTTAACAACTGTGGCAATAAAGGTTGTAAAATGGGGTGCAACTCACTTAACTGCCTTGCTTTTAAAAAAAAAACCTCCCTTTTTACGACGCTGTAATCCCTTAATCCGGAGTAGAGTCAGGGCAACTGGATGGAGTTGAGCATTTACTAGCTGGATGCCCTTCCTGATGCCACGCGGAGTTTGCAGCAGATATTTTTCTCTTTGTGCCCTTGGAGTTGAAAACCTGCCACTACCTGGGATTGAACTCTCAACCTTCCAAGTGGGGGGCAAGCGTCTTCACCACTAGGCCACCACGGCACTCCACAATAGCAAACAAAAATTGTGGTCCCTTATAACTATGGTAATAAGTTGAGGACTACTTGTGTTGAGAAGGCTTCTCAGTGAGAACAATTAATCAGTGGAACGGCCTCCCTTCAGAAGTTGTGGGTGCTCCATCACTGGAGGTTTTCAAGAAGAGACCTGAAATGGCGTAGTAGGGTCTTCTGCTTGACCAGTGGGTTGGATTAGAAGACCTCCAAGGTTCCTTCCAACTCTATTATTCTACATCCTATGATAGTTCGGATGAAGTCCTGATCTTGCTCGATCTCACAGCCAACTGATGTTTTCAATGGGGTTCTGAAATGAAAGTTCTGATAGAGACTGAAGTAGGACAGTTAGAACAGTCAACCAGTGGAACAGCCTGCCTCCAGAAGTTGTGGGTGCTCCAACACTGGAGGTTATTTTAAAAAGAGATTGGACAGCCATTTGTCTGAAATGGTATAGGCCAGGGCTGTCAAACTGCCGGCCCGTGGGCCGGATGCATCATAGCGAAACCGCGCCCACCCCATTGCCGGCAATGGCAAAAAAGTCATGATACGTCGTGACACGTCCCGTGATGTTGCGAGTTTGACACCCCTGGTATAGGGTCTCCTGTTTGAGCAGGGGGTTGGTCTAGACCAGGGGTGTTCAAACTTGGCCCTTTTATGACTTGTGGACTTCAACTCCCAGAATTCCTCAGCCAGGCACGTGTGGCTGGCTGAGGAATTCTGGGAGTTGAAGTCCACAAGTCATAAAAGGGCCAAGTTTGAACACCCCTGGTCTAGAAGACCTCCAAGGTCCCTCCCAGCTCTATTCTGAATTTGAAATTTGAATCAGGTTTGCCCAAGTCTCTACCCCACAGTCACTCGCCAAAGTCTTTAAGTCAATTATCCTTCTGCTGATTGGGTTTATCCACCATGCAATACATCAACACAGCAGGCAGGATCTGGGTTGGCCCGGGAGCATCAGAGGAACAACTCGGTGTAAAGGATTGTGCAATTGAAGCTGTTAAGAGAAGGATCTTCACCTGAGCCAGTGGAGTGTGCTGTGCAAATGCATCCAACGTGTGTTGGTCCCAGCTTAATGATTCGTAAGAATCAAGTCAATTGGCTTGTTTAACTGATCAGGGTGAAATGGGACTTGAGTAAACCACGGCTTACTGTAGTAGGTGAACTCAGCCAGCACCACACTTGACTCCCCAATTTTAAATGATCTGTTGAAGGTTGGGCTGGACCTCTCTTGTAACAGATGGTTTTCAACCTGATAAAGATGCTGCAGGTGGCTTCTTTGTAAATAGGTACAGGCAGGCTCATCTGTTATGAATAAAACAAATCTCCTCCTCGCTATTTCACAGCATCGCAAGTAGTTATAGAAGGCTCCGCCTTAATTATTTCAGGAAATCAGTAGCTTTCCCAGTACTTCCGATGGGGAACAGTCCAGTTGCTGACCTTCTTGTAACCCCCTAGCCCAGTGATGGCGAACCTTTTAGAGACTGAGTGCCCAAACTGCAACCCAAAACCCACGTATGCATTGTCGAGTGCCTGGTGGGTGTGGCCCATTGGGTGGGCGTGGCCCATTGGGTGGGCGTGGCTGCGGTGGTAACGGCAGACTGGGTGGGACTAAAAAGTTCAATCAATTCCAACTTTGCAAGATCTTTTTTTTTCCCGCGAGAAGTTGAAATTGACTGAACCTTTTTTTTTTTGCACACGGCGGCGGAGGCCTAAAGCGAAAAGGTTTTATAAAACCCAGCTGAAGGCCTAGGACTGGGGCGACGGTGCGCGTGCCCACAGAGAGGGCTCTGAGTGCCGCCTCTGGCACCCGTGCCGTAGGTTCGCCACCACTGCCCTAGCCCTTCCTGACTCTACAAGCTGTTGGCCAGTGCAATAGGCTGTCTCAGGAAGGGTCTTCCGAGGAAGGCTGAATGATCATTTGTCAAGCAGATCTAGTGGATTCTGCATTGATCTGGGGGACTAAATGACCAATATGGTGCTGATTTCTGTCTGGGAAAAGGAGGTCTTTCAGTTTGGGTTAGCTGCCCGATTACTGGCCCCTGTTCCTTTCCCCTCATGGTTCCGATAGATGAAACCCATCAAAAGAACTTCAAGGCAAAAATTCTTCCTCAAAGAACATTTTATTCAGGAAACAAAGTATCGGCACCACATAGTTGAACCCAAAACTAGATTCCCTTCCCCCTAGATACAAAGTAGCAAAGTGCAATTCCCACCCCCATGAAGCAGTCATTAATCACATTCTCCAATTAGCCTGAAGCACAGGCTTTCTCCTCAGCTCCTCAGCCCGCCAAAACGTTATCAGTTTGTGTCCTTGAGTTCCCAGGAGCAGCATTATAATTATGGCTAGCTGAGCTCAAGCATTCACCCCAACCCCCTTCTGCACCCGATTTCTAAATAGACGAAAAAGCAGGTTAAAAGCAAAGCGAAAATGGCTGCGATTTCCATCAGTTGTCAGGGCGGGAACCTCCATTGTTACAGCGTTGACGTCCTGTGCCCAGCCCCGTTTCATCCTGTACCCCTCTGGTGGCTTTGCACTTTTTAGAGAGCAAATACGAGAGGACAGAGAGCTGGAAAGAAGCCTGGGAAGCGAGCTGCTCTTCTCCAAGTGGTCCAGTGCTGGGGTGGCCAGCGAAGAAAGCGATGCTTCATTGCTTGATACTCAGAGGTAGGTGTGAGAACGCTCTGCAGCTGCCCAGAGAGGGCCAGTAGGGAATGGGTGGACTGGAAGATCTCAAGATGTCCAAGACTTGGGGTTCTCCTCCTCTTCAGCTCCTCCTCCGTAGGACCCTCTCTCCTCTCTGTGCAATTTTGGTCGAGGCAAGGCCTCCATCAACATTTGAAGAGGCTCTTGGGGGTGTCCCCATAGAAAGTTGTAAAATAATTGTTGCTAACATGACTTTGGCTTAACTCTCCAACTGTTTTTACATGTGCGGTGCTGTAACAGTTTGCATCTCAGCAGATTCCAGATTTAAAACAAGGGGAAAGTTTGATGAGCAAAAAGGCTGTTCTCTCATGTGTCTTCTCGAATGTGCCTGCTCCCATATCTCTGGCAGGGAAGAAAGTGGCATCAGTGTGACATTTGTGGTCAGAGCCTGAGGCTACAGGCTGCACACCTACGACGTGTAAAACTCAAAGGCTAACTGCCAACAGTGAAGTCATACGGCCCCATCTGATGGGTATTAAACATTGTCATCTGGTTGTCCTTAGAAGTATCTGTTTTCTGTTGAAGCCCCTGCCCCTGGAAGGCTACCCCCCCCCAGATCCAATAGCCCCCACCCCAGCCTCCAGGAAAAATTCTTGACTCTTCCCAAGTGAGAAAAGATGAAGTTAGACTGAGAGGAGACTGTACAGGTTGCACCAGGGAAATGTGGCTGCGATGCCAGATTGTCCTTTTTTTTTGGTGTTTCCCTCCCTCCAGCTTGTGCATATATTATTCTTGTTTGTAAGCCACCTGGTGTTTGTTCTAAAACGGGCAACTATACAAATGTTTTAAAGAAATAAAATAAATGTATTTTTGGAAGAGGTTAGCGTAATCCCAAGGGAAGGGATGGCTGTAGTTCTTGCTAGAAGAAATGATGACAGTTGGACAAAAGTCCATTTGCCGAGTGTGCGGTGCATAGCTTCCCTCCCCCCATCAAATTTTCTCCCTGGAGTTGCTTTCTCTTACGTGTCTAGGACAACGTGCCACGGCCAGCTTGCCACGGCCGTGTCACCGTGGCCAACTCGCCATAGCGTGGGACCAGAGTGACACTAAAATTGAAGGAGTGGTGGAATAGAATAAAGAAAAGATGCAAAAGGAATGACAAAAAGCAAAATAGTTTTTAATTTTTTTAAAAATAATTAAATTGAATGGTGCCCCAGGGAGCTGTCCCATTCCGTTCTCCTGCCTCACAGCATCAGATGCATCCATTTGTTTGTAGGAACCTGTAAAAAGATGGGGGAGGGGAAAGCAGAAGGCCCCTGGGGGTGCAGCTTCCACTTCCTCTCCTCTTGTTTTGCCTCTTCCTTCATGCAAGCACATTAAAAAGAAAGTCCCTGTGAATGTTGTTTCTCCTTCATCAGGAGGAGACACCCCTCACCCATCCCACCCACCTACCAGTGGCATATCGTGGTGGGGGTACCCTCATGGCTTTTTGTCCACACCCTGTGGAGACCCCAGTCCCTCTGAATCAAGTCAGCTGGGGGAGCAAGCTTGATTTTTCTTTTGAGTCAAATAGCCTGTTGCTTGACCACACCATACCATACAACCCACAATTGGTGTTCGTTCTATTGGCTGAAGGGCCTGGCCAATAAGTTCACGATGCCACAGAGATTCTGAATTTTTGTCCAAGGTACAGAGAGCTGCTTAGATGCTTGGAGGCTGTTTGGAACAGTTTTCAAATGTCCAGAGCAATCTTTCTTAGCCTCAGCAACTTTTAAGAAGTTATGGACTCCAATTCCCGTAATTCCTTAGTCAATATGTTGGCTGCTGGATTCCGGCTGTTGAAATATACACAGTTTAAAATGCTGCAATTGAGTAATACTGGTCCAAGGCAACTGTTTTCTCTCTTAAATCCTTCCCTAAACCATCCCCTTAAATGCATTTTGGGTCTGTTTTGGCTGCATCTTTTATTTAGATTCCATCTTCGATGTGGGATGTTTAGCGGTGGTTAAAAGTTTGGGAACTCTTGAATTTTCAATATTTTCTGCATAAATGTGACCTAAAACACAATCCATTCTCCACACATCCTAAAACCAGATGGTCAGTAGCTTTGGAACTCTTCCCTCAATAAAGAAACCAACAAGTATTAATGTTTTGGACTCATTTGCTGAACTGGGTTCCCTTTACCTGGTTTAGATAACAAGAAGGGTTCACAAACTTTTAAACAACATTGTAGCTCTCGGCTCTCCCTCAAAAGACGAGTCCCTTGGTCACCAGGTGCATTCATACTTTCATGACGTTCTGTGCAAGAGCACAACTAGTTAAAGAGCATTAGTTTTTTTTTTTAAAAAGGGCCTAAAAAGAGGGCTGGAGTTGCAGGAAGTTAGTAAAATACAATGACCCCCCTCCCTGCTTATTCTCCTTCAGTAGCCATTAAATTAATCCCCCTTCAGATCCAGGTGTTCATTTTTATTGGCTGGACAGCTGGCCAACTTGTGTGGACACGTGGAGAGGCAGCATCTTAAAGCCCGGACAGGAGCTGAGTGACAGGAAGGAAGCGTGTGAAAAAGTGCTGGAGGCTGCCCAGGGCTGGATCCTGGCTGGTGCCCCATCAACGCCCCTTTAACTCCAAGGTGTATTTTCGTGCAGGAATGTTAGTGTCAAGCAAGACATGGTTCTTCTTTCGGAACCATGTCAGTTAGGCTGTCTGAATTGACACGGAGCTTTCTCACGAGCTTCTCGCGTGCAAAGTTGGGTGGTTGCTAAGCTACCCGTTTTACTGAAAAAGATGCGGAGATAATTTCAGAGTCCTCGAGAAGCACCTACAGGTAGTCCTCGACTTACAACAGTTCATTTAGTGACCGTCCCAAGTTACAGCCCCACTGAAAAAAGTGACTTGTGACCGTTTTTCACCCTTATGACCGTTGCAGCATCCTCAATGGTCACGTGATCAAAATTCAAACGCTTGACAGCTGACTCCTATTTATGATGGCTGCAGCTTCACGGGGTCACGTGATCCCCTGGTTGCGCCCCTCTGGCAAGCAGTCAATGGGGAAACAATATTCACTTAATATTGTCATTTAGTCATTAGCAACTGCAGTGTTAGTCATTTAGCAACTGTTAGTCATTTAGCAACTGCAGTGATTCACTTAACAGCTGCGGCAAGAAAGGTCATTTGTTGTTAGTTGCGAATTCGTGTCCGACCCATCGTGACCCCATGGACAACGTTCCTCCAGGCCTTCCTGTCCTCTACCATCTTCTGAAGTCCATTTACGCTCATGCCTACTGCTTCAGTGACTCCATCCAGCCACCTCATTCTCTGTCGTCCCCTTCTTCTATTGCCCTCAATCTTTCCCCGCATTAGGCTCTTCTCCAGGGAGTCCTTCCTTCTCATTAGGTGGCCAAAGTACTTGAGTTTCAACTTCAGGATCTGGCCTTCCAAAGAGCAGTCGGGGTTGATCTCCTCTAGGACTGACCGGTTTGATGGCCTTGCAGTCCAGGGGACTCGCAGGAGTCTTCTCCAGCACCAGAGTTCAAAGGCCTCAATTCTTTGGCGCTCAGCCTTTCTTATGGTCCAACTTTCACAGCCATACATTGCAACTGGGAAAACCATGGCCTTGACTATACATACTTTAAGAAAGGTCATAGAATGGGGCAAAATTCACTTAACAAATGTCTTACTTGGCAACAAAAATTTTGGGCTCAATTGTGGTTGTAAGTAGAGGACTACCTGTACTATACTGCTTAGCGTGTTTTACCCAAAAGTCCTTCCCTTTGTCAGAGCTTTCCATAAAAGACCTGAAGGTCTGAAATACAAGAATGATATCTTGAATGCCTGTGCAGTACCCGGAGGACTGCTACTTCGTCATATCTGGCTGTTTCTGCCTGTCCCCTCCCTCTCCTGCTCCTTTGGATGGTAACAAGGCTTTTATTAAGTTCCACATTTCCTGGGCTTCAGGCAAGAAAGTCCAAATCACTTTCTCTCTTATTATTTCTGGAGCTCAGCTGATCCTTGGAAACGGGGCTCAGAAACACATGGCAGTTGGTTCTGATTGGAACTGCCGATAAGCTGGGTAGAATGAATAAGGAAAATAAATTGTACAGTAGGCTTAGAGGTTCAGGTGAGAATTGCCTCCGTGGCAGCTGGTCAGTAAATCATTCTATAGGGAATGCCAGAAGAAGAATCCTTAACAAGAACTGAGCCTTTTTTTTTTTTTTTTTTTAAATAAAGTCACTTTTTGTATTAAAGGATGACCAATCGTGCTACTTGGTAATTAACCCTTTCTTCTTGCTTTCACTTGTCCCTTCCTCCCCCTTTTTCCTCCCTTACTTCCTTCCTTCCTTCCTTCCTTCCTTCCTTCCTCCCTTCCTCCCTCCCTCCCTCCCTCCTGCCCCCTTTTTCCTTCTTTCCTTCCTTCCTTCCTTCCTTCCTTCCTTCCTTCCTTCCTTCCTCCTTCCTTCCTTCCTTCCTTCCTTCCTTCCTTCCTTCCTTCCTTCCTTCCTTCCTTCCCCTTTTTCCCTTCCCTCCTTCCTTTCCTCCCTCCCTCCCCCTTTTTTCCTTCCTTCCTTCCTTCCTTCCTTCCTCCTTCCTTCCTTTTTCCCTTCCTTCCTTCCTTTCCTCCCTTCCTCCCCCTTTTTCCTTCCTTCCTCCCTCCCTCCCTCCCTCTCCCTGCCACCCTTTGAGCTATTTCTGAAAACCTTTTTTTAAATATTTTTTCAGGTTGGTCCTGGAGCAATTCTCCATTACTGCTGGTTCCATCCCAATTGTACACCCTGGTGAAAATATTTTCAGGCCTCCTCCTTACCCGAGGTCTGCTTTTGTTCTTGACACAGCTGGGCTTGCGCCGCAGAACCACCTGGAAAGCTTGCTATTCAGGTGAGTTTCCCCAGTGAAGTGGGGGGGGGGGGAAGGGCAAGCAAACCTAGACCCACGCTGGAGGAATTAGTTGCCCTTTGAATGCAGACTTCTTATCTTGGAACCAATGCATGAACCAGTCCCCAGGTGTCCTTCCAAATTCAGGCTTCTGCAAACTTTGCAATGCAGTTTGACTTCTGAAAAAAAGAAATGCACCAGGGAAAAGCTTTTCTGCCTATATTCATGAAAATAAAATGCATGTTAAGAGAAACTGGGTTATGCTTGGCAAAACTGCAAAGAAGGAGGACTGCGTTTGCAGAGATGTGCATCCAAAATCCCTCCTATTCCAATTTTAGTCCATTGTTTTTAGAAATCTCAAACTAACACTGTGTTGATAAATGAAAAGACCAGAGAATCCAAATGGATAAATTTTGAGAAGTGGAAAGCTGAGAGGACTTGACATCAGCTCTTCTGTTTCTTCCTCTCTCGTCTAAGCGAAGGCTGCTCTTAACTGAGTCTCACCCTTATAAAAAAAAAAAGCTTCCTTAAACATTAGAAAGAAAATTTCCTCACAAGATTTTTCCTTCCACATGTCAGCTTCGGTATATAGATATTTCCTTCTCTCAAGGAGTGGGGTTTATCCTCTACCTCCCAAGCTGGCCCCCTGCCTCCCAAGCTGATTGAGCTCAAGAAGATAATATGGAGTCTAAAACTCACGAGTTCCCGCGGCTGAGCTCCCTCAAGGGTTTAAGAGCCACGTGCACTTCTGCAAGGAGTTTTAGTGCAACGTTTAGGAACAGGGAGCAGAATCTTGGAAGCTGCTGTGGCACCTTTATTAATGAGTACATCAAGATAGAGCCTGTAAACACTTTGAATGTCTTCTCCACCTGGACTGAACTGAAATTTCATAAATAAGCTACCAATCAACTCTTCTCCCGTCTGCTTGGCCTGCTTGAATTTTAGATATTCTTCATCTAGAACTAGGTAGGTCTGGTTTAACAAACGGAAGGACTTAGTGGGGACATGATAACTGTCTTCCGGTACTTGAGGGGCCGTCACAGAGAAGAGAAGGTTGACCTATTTTCCAAAGCACCTGAAGGGCAGAAAAGAAGCAACGGGTGGAAGTTTGTTAAAAGAAAAATCCAACCTGGAACACAAGATCAATTTTCTGACAATGGGAACAATCAGTGGAATAGCTTGCCTCCCCGGAGTTGTGGGTGCTCCATTCCTGGAGGTTTTCAAGAAAAGATTGGGCAACCATCTGACCAGGATGGGATTAAGGACTCCTGCCTTGAGCAAGGGGTTGGACTAGAAGACCTCTGGAAGGTCCCTTCCAGCCCTGTGCTATGTTCTGTGTTGTAAATATCTGAGGTTTTAGCGCCACAGTGGTGGAAATAGATTCAGAAGCAGCTCAGTCACAGGGAGTTCTGAGCTGAGCCTAGAATCTCCTTGGTGGAAAGCTTTGTCTGCTGAACCGCTCTGCTTCTCGTTAATCATCCCTCTGAGTCCTTCGTACCTGCTATCTCTGCTGAACCAGGCCCTGCTCCCAGCGTCTCCGCAAAGCGTTAATTAACTCCCTCCAGTGAATGACTTGAATGCAGTGAACCTCACCAATCATTTCAGCTCATTGCTTTCTCCGTCCCTGGAAATGGGAGACCTGCAGGCATCTGGATAATTGCTTGAAAAACAGCTTTGCTTTCCCCTCCCTTTATGCTCCCTGCCAGTAGGTCCTTTTACGAAGGAGGAATAATCAGGGGTGGCCTTTGTTTCGCTGGAATGGCAGCAAGGCCCGGATCCCCAGGCATATGGGTGAGGCACGATGAGATGGGAAGGTGGGAAGCCTGCTCGTGCTTTTTGGGTTCAAAGAAATACATTTCCAGTTTCCTAACTTGGCCCATCCTTTTTATCTTCAGCAGAGAAATTAAATTGTAGTTCTGTTTGGTCTAGGTCAGAGTTTCTCAACCTCAGCAACTTTAAGATGGATGAACGTCAACAGTGGTGGGAGTTGAAGTCCACCCATCTTAAAGGTGCTGAGGGTGAGAAAACCTTGTCCAGGTACACCAGACATTATAATTTGGAAAAAAAACCCACAAAGAAAAGGGAAAATGCTGGACGGCCTTTTAATTTTTTTATTATTTTTATTTTATTTATTTTATTTATTTTATTTATTTATTTATTTTATTTATTTTATTTATTTTATTTATTTTATTTATTTTATTTTATTTATTTTATTTATTTTATTTATTTTATTTATTTTATTTATTTTATTTATTTTATTTTATTTATTTTATTTATTTTATTTATTTTATTTATTTTATTTATTTTATTTATTTTATTTATTTTATTCATTTTATTTTTTAATTTTTCGGTTTATCTTATTTTATTAATATTTCATTTCATTTGTTTTTGTTTTTGCAGTCCGTGGGGAACAATTTTAGCCCTACGCCAGCACAAAGACAGCCTTCTTTCTAGGGACAGTTTACCTCTTCTGGGCAGAGTTTCACTCTGTGCTTTTGCTTGCAAGGTGTGATTGTCAGCAATAAATTTGTTCTCTTCTTAAACCCTTTGATGGTCTCCAACCTGTCACCCTTTACATGTATTGGGCAGCTGTTCTTGATCCCTGGGCTAGGTTGACGAAGATACGTGTTTTCCAGCATATCTTGAAAGCAGGTTAAGATTGCTTTACTTATGAGTCTTTCCTGGAGCTGCTAGCCAGAAAACAGTGTCCCATTTAGGGGAGAGCATTAAAGCTAGTGTTGACTCAGAAATCTTGCTCTGCTAGCACTGTCTGTCTGTCTGTCTGTCTTGTCTGTCTGTCTGTCTGTCTGTCTTGTCTGTCTGTCTGTCTGTCTGTCTGTCTGTCTGTCTGTCTATCTATCTATCTATCTATCTATCTATCTATCTATCTCTATCTATCTATCTATCTATCTATCTATCTATCTATCTATCTATCTATCTATCTATCATCTATCTATCTATCTATCTATCTATCTGCTATCTATCTATCTATATCTTCTATCTATCTATCTATCTACTATCTATCATATCTATCTATCTATCTATCTATCTATCATCTCTATCTATCTATCTCTATCTATCTATCTATCTATCTATCTATCTATCTACTCTATCTATCTAATCTATCTATCTATCTTATCTATCTATCTATCTAGCTATCTATCTATCTATCTATCTATCTATCTATCTATCTATCTATCTATCTATCTATCTATCTATCTATCTATCTATCTATCTATCTATCTATCTATCTATCTATCTATCTATCTATCTATCTATCTATCTATCTATCTATCTATCTATCTATCTATCTATCCATTATTTGATATCTATCCCTCCTCTTATTTTCCCATCACAAGAAAGCTACAAGGGGCTTGAGCTGGGAGGGAGCAGAGGGTCTGAAGTTCTCCAGAAAGCTTCCCTGGCTGAACCTGGATCTCCCTAATTCTCATCCAACAACAACCCTGTGTTGTAGGCTGGGCAGAGAGACAAACAGAATTCCAGGTGGTTTCTATGATTGACATCGGGCTGGCCCCTTTTTCTAACCAAAAGCCAAGAAAGGCCCGCCGAGTCATTTCAGACCCGTTTCCTTTATTGTTCCTCACCCACAGACAGAAACCTTGCCAAACTGAAGCGACTGCTTTCGTCTGTAAAGATATGCTCTGAGGACTTCTAGGGAGGAACTATCTTGAGCCGCCTCCTCCCAAACAAACTACAGGTTGTCCTCGACCTACAACAGTTCATTTAGTGACCGAGGTTACAACAGCACTGAAAGAAGTGACTCATGACCTTTTTTTCACACTGACGACCGTTGCGGCCTCCCCAGGGTCACGTGATCAAAATTCAGGTGCTTGGCAACTGACTCGTATTTACGACGGTTGCAGTTTCTTGGGAGTCATGTGATCACCCCTTTTGCGACCTTCGGAGGAAGCCAGATTCACTTAACAACTGTGGCAAGAAAGGTCGCAACATGGGGCAAAACTCACTTAACAAATGTCTCACGTAGCCACAGAAAGTTTGGGCTCAATTGTGGTCACAAGGCGAGGACTCCCTGTGTTTTCATTTTTAGGTTGGCATACTTCCCTGTTTCCTTGCGCTCGGAAAGCAGTCGTGATTCCGGGCAAGGAAGGGCTTGAGAGGTTATGGGTAACCTGCCGTGGGACGGCTGTTTCCTTTCCAGAAGGGGGCACCAAGACAAAGACCCCTCCCTAATCCCACAAATGTCCCCCCAAAAATGCAATTTTGCATGCAAAAGCTTTAAAGAGGGGCCTCTTTCTCTCTAACAATCTCCCTATTGCAACTGAATAGAGTGTGCCTTGCCGTGGGCTGGGAGCCACGTCAACCCCTGAATGTCACTTGGGACGTACATGACACTTGCGCGGCTGACTTGGTCGCTTGCAGGCCGACGGGTCATAAGAAGCTTCCAACTTCTTTTGCTGATTGTTGCTTCTCTCGTGTTGGCCGGGTGCTGATTTGCACAGGAATGAGCGGGCGCCCACCAGGCCGCCTTGTGAATATTCTAGCAGGCTAGCAAAAGTAGGTTATCTGTCATGCACAGCATTCCTGTGATAAATGGCGCTAACGTGCCAAGTCTCGTGGATGGGCGGTGAATGCCCTTCCGCTCTGCCAATAAGCCAGCCTCGTCGCTCAGATCCAAGCAAGCGGGGTAGGGGAGAAGAGGGAAATCGGACTTTGTATCAGGCTCTGATATTAATAAGCCCACTTTGCAGAACGGGGATGCTTCTCCGGCAGATGGAGGCAAGACGGATTCATGTTTGGAATTGGAAAGAACTGACAGGCGCTAACATTGTTACGGGAGATGCTGATTATTTTCTGACGCGCCGCGCGAACTGGGACATCATAGCTCATTCCGATTGGGCTTCCATCTGTCACAAGTGCACAGAGATGGATGTAGGTGTCTCTCGGTCTTGGCTGTCCTTTATTAGGTGGGGATTAATAGCAGCTGAGATGCCCAGGGGTTCTCCTGTTCTGGTTCCGGTGTTGATGTGCACCGCTGGTTGTTTAAGCAGCGGGAAGGATGGAGAAGCAAACCTAGAACTAAGCAACCTAGAACTAAGGATGAATTTCCTGACAGTGGAGAAGAATTAACCAGTGGAACGGCTTGCCTTCAGAAGTTGTGGGTGCTCCATCACTGGAGGCTTTTAAGAAGAGACTGGATAGCCAATTGTCTGAAATGGGATGGCGTCTCCTGCTTGAGCAGGGGGTTGGACTCGAAGACCTCCAAGGTCCCTTCCAACTCTGTTATTCTGTAAACCTTTGACGACTCGGAATCAAGATGTGGGATAACAATAGAAACTTGGGTCAAAGAAAAAGAAGCAGTAGGGGTGACATGATAGCTGTGATCCAGTATTTGAGGGGTTGCCACAAAGAAGAAGGGGTCAACCTATTCTGCAAAGCACCTGAGGGCAGGACAAGAAGCAACGGATGGAAACTAATCAAGGGGAGAAGCAACCTAGAACTGAGAGGAAATTTCCTAGAACAATTAATCAGTGGAACAACTTGTCTCCAGAATTTGTGGGTGCTCCATCACTGGAAGCTTTTAAGAAGAGACTGGACAGCCACTTGTCTGAAATGGTATAGGGTCTCCTGCTTGAGCAGGGGGTTGGACTAGAAGACCTCCAAGGTCCCTTCCAACTCTGTTATTCTACTAAAAAAAATGCACTGGGAGACCGAAGAAATGTATGGCAGCAGAAATAGAGATGGGTTTTTAAAAAAGAATCTGAGCTTGTTTCAAATGCACATGATCTGGCTGGTTTGCAGGAGTAACTGGAGACAAAATGGATTTTTCTTAGATCTTCTGGAAAGAGTAAAATGGGAAATATGTTAGATTTTTGACAGGGGAAGCCCAAGTTCAGTTATTCATGTAACTGGGAAGTTTGTGGGATACTTTTGGAGCTGACTCGTAACCATCTGAGTTGCTCACAAGAATGACTTTTTTTACTTTCATTTTTTTTCAATTTGTATGGCTGCCCATTTCAAACACACGATTCTGGGCAGCTAACAGGAAATAGAAACAAGATTAAAACAGCACCACAAAGCAATAAATAGCACTACGACAGCCAAGATAAAATTAAAATAGCCAACGAAACCAAGATGAGGGCTCAAATGCACACCCTGGGCTGGTCAACAAAACCAGGTTTCTTTCTCCTTAGTGGGGGGAAAAAATGCAGGGCAGAAATGTATTTGAGGAATTCAGAGTGGACAGCAGAGGTTTCTTCTGCTTTTTCCTCCAAACCTCTGAAAAAGGAACTGGCAAGTCGGCCAACAGATCCTAAGCTATCCTTGCTGTGGTACGCTGGGCTCATAGATCGGTTTCAGCATCCTCTCCTCTTTCGTGTTGCATGAATGATAAATTTTTAGAGATACGGAAGGACTCTTGTTTGCAGAGTCTGCAGCTCTCTTTTCAAAGTTACCCCTTTGGGGGTTTGCAGCTTGCACATCTGCATGTGCTCTGGTGAGCAGAAACCACTGATCTGCCTGCTTCTGGATCCTTGATGTGGGGCAGGGCTGACTCATGAGATGGATTAGGTCTGCAGTTTGGAGCATTTCCTTGGAGACGAGGATTTCCTTGAAATCAGGGAGAAATTTCCTGACAGTGAGAACAATTAACCAGTGGAACAACTTGCTCCAGAAGTTGTGGGTGCTCCAACACTGGAGGTTTTTAAGAAGAGATTGGACAGCCGTTTGTTCAGAATGTTGTAGCGTTTCCTGCTTAACCCTTCCAATTCTGTTATGTTGTTTTTAGCTATGGAGCAGTCCTGGCCACCTAGGCCAGTGATGGCGAACTTTTTAGAGACTGAGTGCCCAAACTGCAACCCAAAACCCACGTATGCATCGTCGAGCGCCGGGTGGGTGTGGCCCATTGGCTGGGTGTGGCCCATTGGGTGGGCGTGGCTGCAGTGGTAACGGCAGACTGGGTGGGACTAAAAAGTTCAATCAATCAATTCCAATTTTGCAAGATCTTTTTTTTTCCCGCGAGAAGTTGAAATTGACTGATTGAACCTTTTTTTTTAGGCGGCGGAGGCCTAAAGCGAAAAGGTTTTATAAAACCCAGCTGAAGGCCTAGGACCGGGGCAACGCCGCGCGTGCCCACAGAGAGGGCTCTGAGTGCTGCCTCTGGCACCCGTGCCATAGGTTCGCCACCACTGACCTAGGCTGATCCTGGATATGTACTAAGAAGATAGTCCTTTACCAGATACCTTCTAGCTCATCCTTTTGCTTCTGGATCTTCCTATGCTACATTAGGTCTTCCCTCTCCTCCCTCCCCTCTTCTATTCAGGAAAAACATTTGTTTATATTTTTCAAAACCATTATCACAAACCCCTCTGGGTTTCCTGCATTTAAAGCTCTCGAGAAGGACTGGGAATAAATGGAACGCCTGCGATGCACTTGGATGCTCTCACAATATATTCATAACCCTTTAAAAAGAGCATTTAAACCCAAACCTGCTTTGTCACCCAACAGCTTGCAAGAGAAAATGGCTGATAGGTAAGGATCAGCCGGGACGAAAAGGCCTTGAGGAATGTCTCTGGAGGCATTGCCAATTTTCCACCCTCCATTCCTGCTCCCGCTCAACCTTCTTCAACCTGGCTGCTACCTCCTGCTAGTCTTCAGTTCTCATAAATCTCAACTGGTTGGGGTATGTGGAAGTCATCCGCTTGAGGAGGCAGCTTGTAGCTTCAATAATTGATGATTCGCAGCGGTGCTTTTGGGCATGGAAGCCTCCCACCAGATTTGGAGCCTCTGGTGCGGTGCTTGTGGCTTCTGTTGGAGTCCGGCCCAGCGTCCAGTTAAAACAGCCTTTTAGAAAGAGCCACGTTACCTTGTCTAGATTTCCTTTATTCTGCACATTTGTCTGAAGCAACTAAGCTAGAGAGATCTGCAGTTCCGTGCTTAGCATTCTTGTTTCCCTGAGCAACAAAGAAGAATGACTTCCTTTTAGGCTGTTTCCCAGTGGATTGGGACCATTCGCTACAGCCAACTTGCCCTGGCCAACTCATCATGGCCATCTCGCCGCGGGAGAATTTAACAATTCAATTTAATTATTTAAAATAAATGCAAAGTATCTCAATTTTTGTCATTCACATTTGATTCTGTCCCTCCTTTTGCATCCTTTCTTTTAATGAATCCAACCCACCATTTCCTGGATATTGGTGTCACTCTTGTCCCTCAGCGAGTTGTCCCACGGTGAGTTGGCTGCGGCAAGTTCTCAAAGAACCATTTGCCAGAAGGTTGGACTAGAAGACCTCCAAAGTCCCTTCCTCCTCTGTTGTTCTGTTTGCACTTTGCTCTGGCTGACCATTGCCTCTCCTCAACAGAGAGGGATGAAGGTTTGGGATCAGGCCGGACTTCATCTGGGTTGCAGCAGCTTTCCTGGATGTTAGAAGTTCTGACTTCTTTGACCAGGATGAAGCCCTCCCTGGTTGAGAATCGTGCTCCCTGTTTCACGGGGCTTCTTGCACTTTGCAGTCCTGACCGTGCATGAGGACCCCTCCTCCATGAATAAAACAATTTGGATTAGGCAAAGAAATACACTGCTTATAACAGGTGTCTTCAAACGTGGCCCTTTTATGACGTGTGGACTTCAACTCCCAGAATTCCTCAGCCAGGCACGCGTGCCTGGCTGAGGAATTCTGGGAGTTGAAGTCCACACGTCATAAAAGGGCCACGTTTGAAGACACCTGGCTTATAATAATTAGAATTGAATCTATATCTGGCAAGGGTTCTCCAACGTAGCAGGATTGGAGACGCCTGCTAGGGTTGCACGGGCAAAGTGAGGAGGAGGATTCAATGCTTTACCTGTACAAGGTAAGCGGGAGCGCTCTCCAAACTCATTCCCACTTAGCCTGGCTGAGTCTGCAGCCGACTTGAGAAGTGAGGAACAGAGCAGAGAGCAAAGTACTGTATGATGTGATCCCACATTACCTTTGCAAACCTGGTTAGGTTTAAAAAAAAAAGAAATGGAACTGTCTACGTTGCGACTCTTCCCCTCCCCCTCCAGTATCCTTACTCCAGCTGGAGGGGCCTTCTGGGTCTGCCTGTCAGAAAGGTGACCATACCATCCTTCTTAGTATCAGACGAGACAAACTTGGGGAAACTCATGGAATCCCTGCCCTGCCTGGGGTTTTTTTTTTTGATCTGGCCTAAAAGGCTGACTGTATCTTAGTCTAAAGCAGGGGTAGGCAACCTTGGCTCTTTTATGACTCGTGGACTTCAACTCCCAGAATTCCTGAGCCAGCCTGGCTCAGCTTAGAAACCTCCCTTTCCCCTCAGCGTGGCTGGCTCAGGAATTCTGGGAGTTGAAGTCCACGAGTCATAAAAGAGCCAAGGTTGCCTACCCCTGGGCTAAAGGCATCAAATCCAGTTTTGGAAGCATCCCAAGTTAAGGAATACATTTCCAGCACCTTTCAGATATGACAGTCCATTGGGTTAGGCCAGTGATGGCGAACCTTTTAGAGACCAAGTGCCCAAACTGCAACTCCAAACCCACTTATTTATCGCCGGGTGCCAGAGGGGCGTGGCCCACTGGGTGGGCCTGGCTGTGGTGGTCATGGCAGACTGGGTGGGTGTGGCCAAGGTAGGCGTGGTCACCTTGATGTTCCTCCTGGGGAGGGACGCCTGTGGGGGCCGGGCAGGGTTGGGGGAGATCCAGGGGGTCTCTGGCAGGTGGGGCGGTGGGCAGGAGGCTCATCCTGTGGGGTGAGGTTAGGCAAGGCAGGGCAGGGCAGGGGTGCCATTGTCGCAGGGCATGGCGAGGCAGGGGCCGGGGCGGCTGCTGCCTGACACCATCGGCCCCTGCACACAGAGGCCAGCGAGTACATGGGGGGCAACAGTGTCCGTCAGCAGCCACAGCCTGCCAGCCCCTCGACTGGCACACTTGGGGGCTCCGCAGTCCGCCACCAGCAGTTCAGAGAAGCCGCCTCTGAGCTGGACGGCCAGCTGACAGCTGAGGAGGCAATGCAGTGGGTCGTGCCCGAGAAAAAGAGAGCATGTGAGGCCAGGAGGGATGGGACGGGGGGGAGGGAAACCAGCTGTGCTGGGATGCATCCGGCCATGTGGGACTTCGGCGAGTTAGTGGGCGGTTGGTTGAAGAGGGATGGTTGCCATCTCTGGGGCATGGCACGCGTGCCCACAGAGAGGGCTCTGAGTGCCACCTCTGGCACGCGTGCCATAGGTTCGCCACCACTGGGTTAGGCCACTTCCCAACAGATTGGAGAGCTCGATGTATCAGCCCAAGCCCAATGTGGAAGAAATATGTGACTTCAATAAAAGAGAATATTTGTAGCTGAGGGTTGAAAAGAGGGGTCCTTGGTGCTTTCTGAGCTTGGTGGTTTTCTTGCAGACATTTCATTACCCAACTAGGTAACGTCACCAGTGCTAGAAGGGAGTGGGGGTTTGCAAACTGTTGATATTTCTTAGATTGGTAACGAAATAGCTGCAAGGAAACCAAGCTGAGAGAGCTCCAATGACCCAATAAATCTGTGGTCCCCCCCCCCCCCTTATTAACTGATTGCTTTAGTGCAGGGCAAAAGCCATAGAGAAGGAAAGGAGCAGAACTAGAATTAGAAGGCCATGGTTCTGAATCCGTCTCTTGTACAATTCCATGAAGAAGGCAGGTCAAAGAGAGCCTTTGGGGAGACCCCGGCGTTACCCATTTAAGCTCTGCCCTCTGCCCTCAGCTTTTCTTTGCCCTGCCCTGGGCTTAATATTTCCATTTTCGGCTCTTCATGCATAGAATTGGCCTCTGGCGGCTGGACGTCTTGATCCAGCTGATCAAAACAGCTACATTGAGACTCGTCCTGACCTGGCCTAAATTTAAATGACCTCTGTTATCTAACAAAGGTCCTTTGGTTTCAAGTGATCCTAGACGAGTTTCCGCTGCATCTCTCCGGATCCAAACCCCTGTTGCCCGAGGGCTGCAATTGAGCTGGCGCAGAGATGAAAATAGGAGAGTTCTGGTTTATGTAAAGGGTGAACAGCAGCAGCAGCTCTGGACAAGTCATTCAGCTAGTGGAAAAAACCCCAGCTGGGCACAAATGGGCCTCTGTCTGGAAGGAGCAACTTGTCCCTCTGAATTCCCATTAGCAGTGGGGCAGCAGTTGCCCTCTGCGCAACTGATAGCCCAGCAGACTGGGTGCTCTTATGGCAACAGTTTAAAGGCTATTTGAAAATGCTTTCTCCCAGTTGGGTACCATTTATGTTTCGGGGCCAATGTGAATTCTAGGTTTTCTTATTTTAATACGTCCACAACTGATAAAAGAAAAGAACTGATTAAAGAAAGAAAAAATAATAGAAGCTGGAAAAAAACGAGAAAAAGAAGCAACCCTTAACAAACACAAACCAAGAAAAACAGTCTCTGGCATTTTATACTTCTCAATAGTTTTCTTGTTCAATAATATACTACTGTGATTTAAGCAGCACAAAATGCTATTATAGAATAATCCCAACCGCTCTGCCACAGTAACCCATATCGCTGCGTCCTTTGATTAGTAGAAAATGCTGCCTTTTCCAAAACGCCACATATATCCAACAATCATTCCTTAACATTTGGAATAATACATTCCAGGGTCTCACTGTGATTCTTTTAACCAACGCAACCATCACTCCTGTTAAACAGATTCCAAAGCTTTGGTATATAGTTCAACATCACACCAACCTCTTTTAACAGTTAAAGATTTCCCCATAATTCTACTAATGTACGTTAATACATTACCCCCCAAATAGTAAACAAATACAGGACTACATTGCATGGGTCAGTTTATCTAGTCCGACCCCCTGCTCAAGTAGGAGACCCCACACCATTTCAGACAAGTGGCTGTCCAGTCTCTTTTTAACAGCCTCCATTGATGGAGCACCCACAACCTCTACAGACAAGCCATTCCACTGGTTAATTGTTCTCACTGTTTTAGGAAATTTCTCCTTTGTTGTAGGTTGCTTCTCTCCTTGATTAGTTTCCATCCATCGTTCCTTCTCTTGCTTTCTGATGCTTTGGAAAATAGGTAGACGCCATCTTCTTTGCCTCCCAACTCTGTTATTCTGTTACAGGATTTTTACTCATCCAGCAAGAAAAATCTGATGTCTATCCTTTTGGGCACATTGTTTTGGGAGTCCAGTTTAATCCAATTTGAATTCTTTGCATTTAGAATTGGGGAGAAAAATCACCTTGAACTTGCTTATTAATGATTGCTTGTCGCCATGAAAGTATTTCACCTTTTAGTACCTGGAGCCACATTGCCCACATGGCTTCAATTTTCTCCAAGCGAAAGGTCTTTTGGATGTTGGACTTCTAATATAAGCTAGGTATTGGATTTGTGCCCATAATACCTATCTAGTTTGCCCTTTGATTCGTTCAGAGTTGGTCAAAGCAGTCATTCTTAGCAGATTGGCTTTCAATACAATTCCTTCCTCTTCTTGTATATAATGGGAAATTTCTTTTTCAATGGGCTTGCTTTTTGTGGGATCCTAGAGGCGGACTCCTTGTTTCAGAGAATCCATTCTTTATAAATCAGAACCAGCAGTTTTCGTCTCTTTGAAATCTGAGGCACGGAAGGAAAAATTTATCAAATTGTCCAGAAAGTGCCTCACTTCAGATCATTATGTCCTGAGCAGCTTAAAGATATTTTGTCCTGGAAATAAAATGCACCATCAAGTGCTTGGGAAAGGCTAATCTGAAACATAGGTACTTTCAGAGTGGAACGAGATAGCCAAGCAACTTTTCTTTATGGCATGGGGTTCTTTTCTGCATTTTAAAAAAATTTTCATTTAATTGCTTGTACGGGGGGAAAAAGAAGTTCTAAAAAAGCAGCCATCCCAATTCTGGGGAATTTGGTTGGTTTTGTGGACCTCCAATGGGATTTAGAAAGATGCATTTGTGAGTTCTGGGGAGAACTAACACAAATTTTAAGGGGCCTATCTTTGGAGTTGCTATATGCTCTGGTGGAAAAACTCTGGTGGAATTACAACCCTCCTACATATTTATTTCAGTAGGGAAGGGGGTTGCAGGTACCATTACAGGACTGTAAGAGAATTGGGCCAGAAGGTGGCCACTGAAGGAAGGGACCACCTTGGTGGTGATCTCTCAATGGCATGAGGTTCTTCCCAGGAAAATGACTCCTGTGATTATTTTTTCTGGTTCCACCACAGCCTCAACCAAACTGGAGGAAAACTGGAGTTTGTAATCCTAGCAGACCCAGAGTACTCTGGAATATTCTAGATTAAGAAAAAAAAAACATTCTCACCTGAGATCTTTTTAACGTCTTTATCTAAGTCACTGTTGCTAATTTTATGTGGCTTCCTCTTTTTCTACCTTGTCTGTATATTTTTGTTGGATTTCATTCCTTAAGAGAATGGCTTTTAAATTCTGGATAAGCCATCTTGGGAAATACAGCTCATTCGTGCAATTTCTCAACCCTGCTTTTATTTTAAAGAGAGAGAGAGAGAGATGAAACATGTCCAGAACAATTTCTTGATGAGCATTGGTTCAGAACTGTGCTTTTCCAGGTTGCCTTTAATCCCATTCCGTGCAATCTAAAGAATCTGGAGATCTTCAGGATTCTTGTGCTGTTCTACATATCTCATGTTGACCGCTTAGCTTTGCAAATTGCTTTCCATTGTGCATTCAAATGGATTGCAAGTTGTCTTGTAGTGGGAGTGTGTAACCTTTGATCTCAGGGTTGCTTGTGTCCCCACCCCCCCAACCAACCTTGAATGAGGCTCTTAGAAAACCCCCTTCCTCCTCCCCCCCCAGGTTGTCACCAAATTTCAATTCATAGAGTGTCAGAGGGGGAATGATTAAATTCACAAGGAATCATATTCCCCACGTTTTCTTATTGACGTGAACTCAGATTTAGCTTTTGCCCTCCCATTTCTCCCTTGGAACGTGCCCCCTCGCGTGCCCTCGGAGAACAAGGGCGCGCTTTGTCACCAGAAGTGATGACGCCCCCGCTGGGTTAGAAGCCTTTCTTCTCAGAGTTCCAAGGACTCACATTTCATGCTCCGTTTGACCTTTCTAGATGCCTGGGACAAACCTCCTGCCTATTTCAAGCAGTCTCCCCATTTGAACAGCCCTTCTGAGTTTTCCCCTGATCTGGATTCCGATCCTGCTTGTATTGGCTGCTAGTGTTGACCTTGGCTCATTCTTCAGGTTGCACTCCACCCTTTGAAGGGATCAGACGAAAGCCTAGCCCTTGATCACAGTTAATGTCTTTACCCTGTGCAGCTTAATGGGTTGTATGAACCCGTCCTTTCTGGTCAATCGTGAGTCCGTGAAACCTGAAAACGTGTTCTTCTGGTGATTAGTTCAAGCACGTTGTCTGAACGTAGCCAGGATGTTTTGGTGGTGGTTGTTGAGCCTTGTAGACATCAGGCACCTCTGTTAGGGTTCGTCTTCCTCCAGGCCAGACTAAAGGTGGACCCCTTCTCATCTCTGACTCTGGGCTCAGGCACGATTTGTTTCATGCTAGTTTTCTGACCAAGTCATAACTGGTTGGAACTCACCCAGTTCTTTGACCAAAGGAGCCACATTGTGAATGGTTCATGCGTTGGGCTAAACTCGGATTGATTTGTTAGTACTTTACTAAGTGAAATGCAGACGAGTTCAGCTGCCACGCTAAGAGGAACTCAAGCAGACCTTACCGGTAGTCCTTGACTTACAACCGTTCATTTAGCGACTGTTCAAAGTTAACGACAGCACTGAAAAAAAGTCTCTTACAACTGATCCTTGCACTTAACGACCGTCACAGTATCCCCATGGTCATATGAGCGAAATGTAGGTACTTGGCAACCAGCATGTACCGTATCTACGACCGTTCCAATGGCCTGGGGTCATGTGATCCCCATTTGTAACCTTCTCAGCCAGCTTATGACAATGGAGGAAGCTGGATTTGCTTAATGACCACATGATTCACTTAACAACTGCAGTAATTCAACAACTGCGCAAAACATGGTCATAAAATTAGGCGCAGCTCAACAACAACCACCACCTTGCCTCGCAATGGAGATTCTGGTTCCACTCGTGGTTATAAGTCAAGGTCTACCTGTATAGGGTCATACCTGTACCTGTACCTGTACCTGCCTGGGTCTGAAGTCAAGATCTCTTTGCCTTTCTCCATCCAGCTCCAGCTCCAGCACCTCTCAGCAGTTGGCGATCCTCCACAGTGGCAGCCTTGGGTTCATCTATCACGGAATAGCCAAGTGTCCCCTCCCGG